>OW203678.1:1882500-2507500 GCA_934044485.1 Apeira syringaria
GGAGCTTAGTTCGGCAACCCATGTATAATTTATCCACCCACATATTATCTAACATTTAAACGTTCTCATCATTCAATAAAAGATGAGGGTATATATTTCTTAAGCCGTATCTTAGACCAGTGCCCATTAAAAGCCGGTAGTCATTGAAAAAGGATGTTTTTTGTCCAAGGAATCGAATTTATTCTCTCGTTTGGCAAGATAATTTTAATCAAAATGATTTTACAGCTAAGCTTTTTTGGTCATAAAAATTTGTTGAGCTTAATATTTTGTCAGGTAGTTTTACTTCTGACCACCGCAAGCAGAATAGTACATGAAATATGCGAATTTTGCTTATTCCACCAACATGACCCTTTGAAATCATTTGTTACAAATAATCTGCAAATTTAGGAATTTGCTTTTGAATTAGTGATATCTATTTACTACTTTATTTTAATTATAAAACCACCAAATCTTTTTTTTTTTTTCTTTTAAAGGTCTTCAGGTCCCTAACTAGGCAGAGCCTGTACTATGGTAACATGATGACTGATATATATACTTATATACATATACACACCCAGACTCAGGTCGAACAGACATATTCATACACACAAATGTTTGACCTGTCCGGGAATCGAACCCGGGACCAGCGGCTCAGAAAGCAGAGTGCTACCAACTGCGCCAACCGGCCAGTCATGTCATGTCAAATTTTTAAACCACTTCACTACTAACCACTTTACGTACAGATCTAGCGTTTGACCACTATCTCACTTGATGGTCAGTGACAATGTGATCGAAGTTATCACGCTAGACACTCAAGGACTGCTGCCTGAACACCCTATGTGTTTGGTGACAGTTTTTCAAACTTAAGAGTGGTAGCTTACTAGGCGAGTAAACTCGAAACTATCCTACCACTATGCAAATATATGTTTATAAAATCCGAATCGCCGTGCCATGGTACTTGAGAAAGATCTCAGGTAACGAAAGGGGTGGATATGCTGAAAATCAGAGCTGATAAAATTATGAATATACATAATTTATTTAATTTGTCTTTTTATTTTCTTATTTATTATTATTTATTAATAAATTTATTATTATTAAATAATATAAATAAGAAAATAAAAAGACATAATAATAATGATACATAATCAAAATAATGCGTAGTCATCTAGTGAGATAGTGGTCAAACGCTATATCTATACAGTAAAAATATATTGTGAATGATTACTGTGTGAATTACACCATGAATGAGTGAACGAATAGAAAAAAATGAACTGAATTAAGAACCTTGTTTTGAGGAAGAGAGAGATGAAAATCATTTATTTAGGCAAACAATAACATAACAGCAAAAGAATAGCAAAAAAATGATTAAAATAGTACAAAATTCACACAATTTGAAACACAGATAGACCAAAACAACAGATACAGAAAATAAAAAAAAAAACGCTGTCATGTTCAGTCATGCCTAAAAATTTTTTACCAAAAAATGGAACCGACTTCAACACTCAAAAGTGAGAAATAACTTGTTGAAGTCGGTACCATGACAGTTTACAAAACACGACAAGTTATTTCTTACTTTTGAGTGTTGCTGTCAGTTCCATTATTTTGTAAAAAAAAATGTTTACCCTTTTCAGCGACCTTTGCTACTCACGGGATAAATTTGTCATTGTGTATGTGCATCGATGTTTTCAACCGCGACAATAATATCGTCCAGTTCCGTGTAGTATCCGTTTCAGATATTGTAGTGTAACTCAAAAACCGCTTGTCCGATTTTGATAAAATTTAAATGGGACCACCACGGAAGTATACACTATCAAGCAAAAAGAGAATCATCAAAAATATCGGTAATATAATCGGTTCATAAACAAAGAAGTTATCCGCGAACACACATAAAAAACATATATACATATATGTTTTTTATGTGTGTTCGAATTGAATAACCTCCTTTTTTTGAAGTTGTTTAAAAATGGTCTGGGGTCAGCATATTGCTCCAGCGCTGCTTTTCAGCCTTTGTGACGCCACAGACGGGAATAAAAAATATAATATATTTTTTTATACAATAAACAATTAGGTATGTCGCCGTGACCACTCATCAGTGACAGAATACACACTCACTCCGAGGTATTTTGTAATATTTAATAATACTGCTTCCGCGTTTGTATAGTTCGAATCTCATTAGCTACAAATGTACTTATATATCCATATAAAAGAAATAAATTAATGAATGCGTTAAAACATAAAAATGAAAATATTTCTGAAAAATAAATTTGACAAGGGTGTTTTTTTTTTACACATTATAAGTAAGTATAAAATAATAAAATAATGCATGAAAAGGATATAAGAAATTTGGAAATACAGTGGACAAGAGCCAGAATAAGCATATAGATAGATATTGTCTTTGCAGAAGCGAAGACAATGGCAATCTTTTAATATTAATTTTTATATAATGTTTATTCAAACAGAAATGGATGAAATCCCACTTTCCTATAATAATAATAATTATATTACACAAAATTGAAATAAATGAAAACCTAGTTAAGTAAATTATTTCTGAATTTCCAAAAAGTAAGTTTGATTTTTTTGTGGAAAATCGGTCAGAATAAAAACGTACCTCAATATCCTGGCAAGGCAGTTCAGCGTCACGGGCAAGACTGAGGCCGTCGAGCGACTACCAGAGGGTTGACTGAACCCGCGTGAACTGCAGGTGTGCACTATCTGGATAAAAGGGACGATGCTTTTATTAAAATAAAATACTAATAACCAATTATAATACTACAAGTTCAAATATTTATAGAAAAAAAATTCGGCTGCTAGTGAGACTTGAACCCACGACTACAGAATACCGTCCTGTCGCTTTGTCCAACTAAGCTATGCCACTAGGGCCGAATTACTTCCTTCCATATTAACATCTGCGGGGATGTTATTAGCGCCATCTAGCATCTCTATATATATATATACCTTCTATATTTCCTCAGCCGTTCTTACATTAAATTGTAACAAACTTCTATATATATATAGAAGTTTGTTACAATTTAATGTAACAACGGCTGAGCTGATTTAGACACAGAGATAGACTACTATTTATTCAGAAAAATATACGGTTCCCGTGTACTGACTTAGGTAACGAGAAAACTGAGGTCCACGCAGGTGAAACCGCGCGGCAAACCTTGTTAAGAATATTTCAAGCAGCACAGCAAATATAAACCATCATTAGACACAATGAAGTCGGTGTGAACTAGCATTATAAACTAGGTTTGCCCGTTGTGTTAGTGCCTGTATTTTTCCTTCGCAAATAATAAGTAGCGAGGTACCATTAGTTCTGGTAGATTCATCAGTTGTAATATATCAAATACAAACAACTAGATACAGTTAACAAAAAAAGTCATAGCGAAATAAGAGAAGAGATTGTATGTAACACTTACTTTGAATTTTTCGATTTTGTACTTTACTAGCTGCACCCTGCGGTATCACCTGCGTGGGTTACCTTTCTCCTGCTTCATCATTTTTTCCGGGATAAAAAGTTGCCTATATTTTAATCTAGGGTATAAGCTATTTTCATTCTAATTTCATACAAATCCGTTCAGCTATTTCAACGTGAAGGAGAAACAAACATACAAACAACTAACAAACTTTCACCTTTTTAATATTACTGTGGTAGTTTACCACTATCTCACTTGATGGTCAGCGAAGATGTGGTCAAAGACTAGACCTAAAATGCTCTCAAGGACTGCTGCCTGAACACACTATGTGTTTGGTGACAGTTTCTTACTTGAGGGTGGTAGCTGTCCAGGCAGCGGCCTGGGAATTTCATAACGGTTTTGCCTTCACCGGAAGCTCGAGCCGTGGGTAGAACCAGCGTCCGTTAGTTTGACAGCTGATGCTCTCACCGCTGAGCTATATATTCATTTATTTTGTTTATTTACAAAATCTGCAGCCAAATACATATAATACAATACATAAACAAATTATTGTACAAGTAGCTTACACCTAAGGCAAATAGCCGATTGCCGCGGTAAAGCTATTGCATAGCATTTTTTATCAACTTATGCAATTAATATATTAATAACTTATGTAGTAACGCCGATACAACCAATGCCACCTAGAGGCGAGTTGCTGAACTAAACAGACAAACGTGATATTTTAAAAAAAGTTATTAAAAGTTCTGCTATTCATCGATAGATGGCAAAACTAAAAAGTATCACCGCTGTGCCGGTCGGAGTGGGGGTTGTTAGGTTATTTTAGTTACGGAATTTTTGGATTCGGTCTCCACGCTCAAGGCCCGCGATAGAAGCTATGCGATAGCTTAAAAATAATCCTTCAACTCATTTCGCGTGTGATTAACCTCACAAGGTACGGTATGACAAAAATATATGCATGAAAGTGATTTTCCTCTCAGTATTTTTTTTAAGCATTATATGCTTGTGTTTGTCCACTTTCTCACATGACGCAATATAAAATATACCACGTAAGCCTCGACGGTACTCATTAACTCGTGACTAGAAAACTCAAGGATTGTACCTATCGGGACAGACTCGGGCAACCAGTTCTTTCGCATCATGCCAGGAATGGAAGCTCATAGGGATAAAATTATTAACAAACGTCGTTCCCGGCATAGCATGAATGCATGAAGGCAATGCCAGAAAATATCTCAGGAATGTCTGCAGTTCAAACGTTATCGAAGATTTCCTGAAGAAGAATACACCGGAATAAGATTACCAAACAACACTGTTATAAATGATACTTGTAAAGTAAAAAATCTAAAATAGATTCTAAACTGTTTTGTACCTCTGCATTTCACATCTACTCAGTCCGGAGCTACCAGTTGCCGATATCCGGAAGCTATCTGTAATATCCATTTCTATACCACAATATATTATAATGGATCTTATTGCATTGGAATAAGAACATCACGGTATGTAGTCAGGCAGTTATGTTATGCGTTTTTTTGCCTTTCTGCTAGTTGTATGTGGAAGCTTGAATAGGTTACGTTATAATGTAGCTAGCAGCCAGCCCAGCTTTCCGCGGGTGCAATTCATATAAATTTCATTCATCATCATCATCTCAGCCATAGGACGTCCACTGCTGGACAAAGGCCTCCCCCATTGATTTCCACAAGGACCGGTTGGAAGCGGCCCGCATCCAGCCCTTGCTTGCGATCTTAGTCAGGTCGTCTGTTCACCTAGTCGGTGGCCGTCCTATGCTGCGCTTGCCAGTCCGTGGTCTCCATTCGAGAACCTTTCGGCCCCAACGGCCATCGGTTCTTCGAACTATATGCCCTGCCCACTGCCACTTCAACTTGCTAATCCGCTGGGCTATATCGGTGACTTTCGTTCTTCTACGGATCTCCTCATTTCTGATTCGATCACGTAGACCATAGCTCGTTGTGCGACTCTGAGCCTGCTCAGAAGGCCCATAGTCAGAAATTTCATTAGCAACTTATAATCGACGGTCAACATATATTCTACGGTGGCGATGTGGTTAGTATCATTGACATGACTTCTGTGTCTCCGGGTTCGAATCCCGGCAGGGGCAATCATGGGGCAAGCACGCTGCCAACTGGTAGCCGGTTAGAGCATTCGAATTATCTATAAGCTGACAACTTCTTTTCTTATGTTAAGTATAATGTGTCTGTATATGCTAAGTAATATATTATCTATTGTGTTCTAATATTTTATAATAATCGTAAATAAATATATTTCTTTCTTTCTTTCTTTTCTTTCACTAGTGGATTGCTCAAATGTCATTTTAGTAGCTGTAGTATACAAATACAAATACGTTTATTTACCAAGGGTACAGAGTTCAATTTAATTAAAGTATTTAAATTAGTTATTAGTATTTTATGATAAAGGCATATCCAGATAAAAATAAACTAATATTATTAATGTGAAATTTGGTTGGGAAGTTAGCAGTTATGTGTGGAATTAAATAGTTTGAAAAGTGTATCTATAATGCGTTTTCTCCTGTTGTATACGAATGAGCAATATTATAATTAGTGAGATTGGAGGGTTTTTTAAGGTTCCTCTCAGACAAGTAAATAATGCTGGCTGCGGCTGGATACGGGCCGCTTCCAACAGGTCCTTGCGGAAATCAATGGGGGAGGCCTATGTCCAGCAGTGGACGTCCTATGGCTGAGATGATGATGATGATGATGAAGTAAGTAATGTAACAGTGTTGTATGTATTGTTTCCGAGCGTAGAACTCTCCTTCGCGGCGTCTTCTCTGATACTGAATTAGGTACTCAGTATCAGAGAAGACGCCGCGAAGGAGAGTTCTACGCTCTTGTCGCCGCTCGGACCTGAACCACTGAAGATGTCGACCGCAGTGATCGACGAAACGTCTGGAACACAAGTTTCACATAGACCACGGCCAAACAGCACACAATACATACAAAATGCAACGCCGGCCGTGAAAGCCTTAGAGTTTACAATGTAACAGTGCTTGCAGTATTTTACTTTCTAGTCGTACTAAGCAGAGACAAATGTTAAAATCCTCGAGTACAACCGCAGACTCGTTAGTTTGTTATAAGGTGGTTAAGTACAGTTTGGGGAGTGTTTGTGCCCAAAACATTATTAGCTTTCGCTATTGATGTTTGTATTGTGTTAAATGGATGTGATATGCGATGATATGGACTTTGAAGCGATGATAGCTCAGCGGGGGGAGCGTCGGCTGTCAAATTGACGGACAGTAGTTAGATTCCCAATAACAGCTTGAGCTTCCGGTGATGTTAACACCGTTATCAAATACCCAGCATGGTGGTAGGGTACTTTCGACTACTCGCCTGGCTAGCTACCACCCTGAAGTTTAAAAAACTGTCACCAAGAACATAATGTGTTCAGGCAGCAGTCCTTGAGAGCCTGTGAGCATTCTAGGTCTAGCGTGATAACATCTTCGACCACATCTTCACTGACCATCAAGTGAGAAAGTGGTCAAGCGCTAGGTTAGCGTAGGCGCTAATCTATTTCAGAGAGAGCGGACACCGGGTCCGGGCTCTATTTTCGGATGGAGCCCGCACCCCGTCTCCGCTGAGGGCTGAGGGTGTTGGGTTCTAGGGGGGACTCGGCACCTTCACTCAAAGGCACTCCGAGTTGTAGACGCTCTGACGTGTTCCAGAGCGTCTCGCTGGGGGGAGAGGGAGGTTAGCCTTTTTTTTTTTTTTTTTTTTTTTTTTTTTTTTTTTTTTTTTTTTTTTTTTTATTTTTTTTTTTTTTACGTGGGGAAAATGCATTTACGCTCTTCCGCCTACCGGGAAAGTAGGCGGGGTCTGTCGGGCTCGCTCGAGCATCACCGCTCCCTGGGGGGCCTCATGGCCCCCAACCCTAACTGCACCCACAGCAGCCAGGGTCCACTACCGACTAAAACCCACGGTGTCCATCCTGCCGCTAGAACGGAGGGAGCGCGGGGTACGTTTGCATACCGCGCCCCCACCACGGCCGTCCGTTTCCGGACCCCTTCAGGGGGGGAGGATGACCCTCCCCCTCGCGACCGTGCCGGGACCAAGAGCACGGCCGCACCACCCCGGGGACCACACAGTGCAAGGAACGCCAGACTTCCCACATCCGACGCTCGTGGTCCCCTGCGATGGGCCAGATGGAGCAGCCCCATCGCCAGCCGCTTCGGCCGCCACCCTCCGACGGCGGCCATATCGGCGCCACAGCAGGAGACGAACTGAATCACTCCCGCCGCAGCGCCTCCTCAGCTGCAGCACCGTCCAACACGGCGCCGCTGCCCCCCTCAGTTGCAGTGCCTTGCAGCAGCACCGCAACCTACCGTCAAGTGGACCGCTCCTCGTCGGCTTGGCGAGCAAAGCCTATCGGGAGCAGTCCCGGCCAAAATACTATAAACATACATAAATACATGGATATAAATAAACTTACATAGATATGAGACACGCGAGGCGCCGGACGATGTCTAGTTACGTCTAATTCAGAGGAATTAGACCAAGAACAGGCAGCACCGCGAGAAGGTAATCGCCAGACTTGCCTTGAGGATCATCACGACCTGCGCTTCCCCCAAGACCGTAACCTCCCTACCCATCACGGGATGAGTAAAGAAGGCCTGGACTTATCCAAAACAAGCAACGTAAACGCTGCAAGCATAGGCATAGCAACTATTTAATGGATAAACCCAGACCCGCCCAGGGAGGTTAGCCTGCCGCAAGGCGGGCAGCGGCGTCGGCGGGGGCTGCGGATAGTGCGCAAGCGGAACCGTGCCCCCCGTCACTAGCCGATGTAGGAGGAACACCCCGGGGTTTTAGTGGGTACACTCGCCCATCTGGCAGGAAAAAAAAAAAAAAAAAAAGGCGCTAATCTATACAGTATAAACAAAAAAGTACAAAGAAATTATTTTTTAATATATTATGTATTTATTAAAAGCCGCCGGTATATCAAATAAAATCTTCAATCAAATATTAGGAATGAGTACAGCATTGTTAAGCTGTATGCACATTCTATGTTCTAGGTTCTATTTGTATTTGAAAGTTGTCAACGTGTTTCATCATAACGTCGAACTTCACTCGCAGCGGTGCGTTCTTGTCTTGGACGGGCGTCGCCGGGAGCACGCGGTAGTTTCGGATCAGATTCACTAGTGCAGTCTTCATCGACATCATTGCGTATTGGTACCCTGTGGAAAAGTTGTGTGCGTATTTAGTTTATTAAAAATAAAAAGATCGGCGTGAGCCAAAAAACACAATCCATCAGTTAGCTGCCTCTCTCTTTTTAACCGACTGAAAAAAAAAGAGAAGCTTCTCAATTGAAAACGTATCTTTTTTAAATCTTTGTTACATTCGAGTGGGTGAAACGATTTGATGCTTTTTTTTTTATTTGATAGCTGGGGCTTCCCGTGTGCTCCCATTATTAATTTTGTTCGGCTCAGAACGGCACCCGACTAATATAATAGAAATACACCAAACTCTAAACTAAGTAAATATAAACTTGTATTTTACAGTACTGGGAGTTCTCCGTCAGATGGTGGCAAAGCAAGCTCGATTTGAAGACTTTCAGATGTTAAACATATCGAGAAAGATGTTAAAAAATTAGGGTTTTGGTGGAGAATCCTCATTTAAAAGCACTTTTATGTGTACGTAAATGACGTCTCACCTAAACAAGACCTGGGTCCATGAGAAAAAGGCATGAAAGCTGCTGGATAACTAGGACCTGCTCCAATGAACCGTTCAGGTCGGAACTCTTCGGCATCTTCGCCCCAGTACTCCGGGTTGCGGTGGATACCCCAAATACTGATCAGCATCCCTGTACCCTTTACTATAGTGAGTCCAGATGCTGAAACATAATTATATTAATATAAGTATAGATTTTTGCATATATTGCTTTTATGAAATGAAATGCTTATTAATTACGCCATTTTTATTACTTTCCAGTACCCGCCTGGCTAGCTACCACCCTCAATTTTGAAAAACTGTCACCAAACATATAGTGGTTCAGGTAGCAATCCTTGAGAGCCAGTAAGCTTTCTAGGTCTAGCGTGATAACATCTTCGACCACATCGTGACTGACCATCATGTGAGATAGTGGTCAAACGCTAGATCTATACAGTTTTAAAAAATGACATACTTGATGCCTTCCTTTAGGATATAATTATAACTTACGAAGCTGAAAATCCTTGTCAACTTTTCTGGCGATGAATGGAACTGGTGGGTATAACCTAATTGACTCCTTAACCACAGCGTCAAGGTATTTCAGCTCATGAAGATGGGCGGAAGTGACTGTTTCGTTGGAATCACCCAAAACTTCCGTTATCCTGTTAGATTAAAATTAGTTAGAAATGTAAAGTATTGACAAATTAAAGTCTACTAAACATAGTAATTACTAATATTTTCCACTGCCGTTCTCTTTCACCGTTTCAATTCATCTGTGGCCTGTGTAATGAATTATATAAAAATAAAAAAAATCTAATAAGAATTAGATTAAATTGAACAGAGTGTACAGAGTGTACAAAACAGAGCTATAAGAGAGTATTGGAGAGGGCTATGCTCGGGGTTTCTCTACGCGATCGAATCAGAAATGAGGAGATCCGTAGAATAACGAAAATCACCGACATAGCCCAGCGGGTGAGCAAAATAAAGGCCAGGCCATATAGCTCCAAGAACTGATGGCCGTCAGGGTGGATAAGTTCTCGAATGGAGACTTCGAACTGGCAAGCGCAGCATAGGCCTCCGACAAGGAGACACGAACTGACTAAGATCGCAGTAAAAGGTTGGTTGCGGGCAGCTTCCATCCGGTTCTAGTGATGAATATCAATCAATGCAGGAAGCCTATTTCTAGCAGTGGATATCTTATGGCTGAGATAATGATTATGAGACAGTGTCCGAGGGTAAAAATTAGCTAATCTGTCTCACTTTGAAAATATTAAAGTTTTGACTGGCTTTCGTATAATAATTTTAACTAGCCACAAAAAAAAAATATAACTTTATTAATTGCTATGTAATCTATTAATTTCACAAGTCATGCAACCCTGTTAGGGCGTAATGAAGTAAAGTTTAAACGTATAAATAATTCAATCAAGTTGGAATATTAAATTTGCAAAAAAAAAATATTTCTTGTATTTGTAGTATTTAATTATTATTGATTTATTTATTAACATTCACACAAGGTCTTCAGGTCCCAAACTAGGCAGAGCCTGTACTATGGTAACCTGATGACTGATATACATACTTATATACACATACACACCCAGACACAGGTCAAACAGACATGTTCATACACAAAAATGTTTGACCTGTCCGGGAATCGAACCCGGGACCTGCGGCTCAGAAGGCAGAGTGCTACCAACTGCGCCAACCGGCCAGTCGATTATTATATCTACATTTAAAAAAAAACCGTTTTTATCGTCTAACTTGTTCAGTGGTTTGATATGTGTATTCATGATGATAAATGATGATCAGAGAATGTCACAGTCTTAAGGGAAAATGGACTATGAACCATAAGTAATTTAGGTACATTTTTAAATTATTAGTTGGAAGACTTTCAACTATTATCACAAATTAACAGTAAAATAAAAGAGTATCTTAGAATAGTAGCACTCTATGTGAGAGTTCGCCCGAGGAAATACTGCCTATCTATCATATCTATTTCTACCGCCAGGCAGTAGTGTTCGCAGTACTGTGTTCCGGTTTGAAGGGTATAGTTCTGGTGAAATTACAGGCACATGAGACATACAAACTTTATGTGTCAGGGTGACGGGCGCAGTGTATTTCTTTACGAATTGTGTCTGTATAGGCAGATATTAGTACTATCCTATGGGTCTTTTGATTGTTCTAACAATTTAGAAACTTGTAAATGGCTCTTTTAAGACTTTCTATGGGATAAGTCTTTTTTTTTTTTACATATTATAAGTTTACAGTCTCACCTGATGTTAAGTGATGACGTTGTCTAGGATTCAGCACGCAAACCTAGAAGGTACCTATTCACTCGCGACTTGAAGACTCCAGGATTGTATATCGGGCAACACAGACTCGGGCAACGAGTTCCATTCCTTGGCAGTACGCATTAAGAAAGTGGAAGCAAAACGATTTTTTTTTATTTTATAAGTCCCATAAGAAGAGCCATTTACAAGTTTCTAAACAGAGATGAGTACAATACTAGTGACCAATATCGTATGGCACAATGAAAGTCCTGTTTCATGTTATATTTATTGACGCCAAGGATGTTTTACTAAAGATGACGTATATTCAAACTGCGCGGTGCTCAGATTTTGTTCCTTTACGACATAAACATACTTATTGCGACAGATAATACGGTACAAATAATATAGAAAAGGATAGCTATATGTTTAGACTTGCGCTTGAAATACGCGTCGCAATGAAAATTACTACAATTGACTTAATTTTGCCGTCTCAGTTTCCGCGCGCTTTTGTGACATCTACCTCATATAAACATATAATATCATTGATTGACGCCATATTATTTGCAAATAAATCTATAGTTCGACTTAGTTTTATTGTCTTGTTGAGAGCCATGTTCATATATTTAATTAATATTTTAAAATGTGATTCGCTTACTCATGATACACTTTTTTCTGAACTTCAGGGTGCCTCGCCAACATGAGAGCGGTGAAGCCAGTTCCCACTGCGGACGTGTCGGTACCGGCGAGGAGCAGCACCAGAGTTTCTTCCCTCAGCTCTATATTTGTGAATCCTGACGCACCTCCAGAAGATTCGATGAACAGTTCCAGGAAGGTTTTCACGGGCGAATTCTCTTTTATGTTATCTATATAATATAATGATATGTATAATATGGGACAACATTCACACAAGGTCTTCAGGTCCCAAACTAGGCAGTCTGTACTATTGGTAACCTGATTGATATATTATATACCTATATACATACTTATATACATATACACACCCAGACACAGGTCAAACAGATATGTTCATACACACAAATGTTTGACCTGTCCGGGAATCGAACCCGGGAACAGCGGCTCAGAAGGCAGAGTGCTACCAACTGCGCCAACCGGCCAGTCAAACATATCTATAATAGAGTGATAACGATTACTGAAGTGTACACATTTTATCATCATTCGTCGACTGCTTATAAACTTTTTATAAGCAGTCGACGAATGATGATAAAATAATAATAATAATCTTTTTATATTTTATATTTTATAAACGATGATGCGCAAGCGTTGCACATTCCTGGTGCGCACGGTCCGAGCCAGTCCCAACACTACACTACACACAACACTAACACCAAAAGTATCATAATGCCCTCAGTGCTTACCGTATTGGCGGCTTCTTTCTTACCAGCTATTGCCAAAATGACATTGTTTTATTGACAAGATAGCAGTAGTACGAAAGTGATTTCTATAGACAGACAGATGGTAGGCCCATCAGTTAACTGATGACACCGAATACCATTCACTGACGAGACATTTTGCTTCTTATTACGCCTGCCTAAGAGATCAAATTAAAAAAAACTCGGTCAAAATTAGCTCATACGTTGAGATTTGATATATGATAATAACAATTCGGTACAACTTGTCTTCCGACAAATATAATTATATAATTTTATGTTTTATAAAAAAAAACTATTTACTTTTGACCGTAATAAACTACAATAAAGGCTGTATTATTACTCTTTGTTTTCTTTTTTTCTTAGGTTTAGTTTTTTTACAGTATAAATATCAAAAACAAAAATTAATAAAGATATTATAAAAAACCTAAACCTAGAGTTCCGCTAGCAGCGGGGCAGGGCCCAAGCTACCGGTGGTTAGGGCCGCAGAGTGAGGAACCTCCGGACAATACGCTCCGTTTCAAGAAGTACCGCCTTCTGCATTTGACTCTTGATCCAACCGTCTAGCGAGAGCCTCTTAAGATGTTGATCGAGGCTCTTCGCTATTAAGCCGTTCGTCGAAACGACTATCGGGACAATGATCGTTGAGTCAACATCCCACATGGCGGTTACCTCGTGAGCTAAGTCAAGGTACTTGCTGAGTTTGTCCTTCTCAGCCTTTACGAGGTTCACGTCATGCCGGATGTTGATGTCGATGAGCACTGCCCGGCGTTGAGACCGGTCGACCAAAACGATATCAGGCTTATTGGCAACAACAGTCCTGTCCGTGATGATAGAGCGGTCCCAGTAGAGCAACGCACGACCATTCTCAAGAACTGGCGCTGGTGTGTACTTGTAGTACGGCACTGCGGATTGAACAAGGCCATATTGAATTGCAAGTTGCTGGTGGATGATTATTATTATTATTATTAATAACAAATCACCATAGCCTAATAATGCTACTTTTATTGGATCGGAAGCCAAAAGCTACGAGGAACTTAAGTCACAATGTTTCCAGCTGCTTATCTTTAGGCCTATTACGGACTATAATTTTAGAAACCTTTTGCTTAATCTGTCACCCTAAAACGCGGAATTAAAATTAATACAGATAATATGTATTAATGATGGGGTCAATAAATTATTGTGCAGTTGAGAGCATAATAATATGGCTGAGACGGTGATGATGGTATTAATTAAAGACTCACTCCCTTGCCGTAGCTTTCCTTCACTTTGTACAAGCTCTTGTCTTTTTTTTCTTACAATCTGGAACAATCGATCAAATTCATATGATGAGACACAAAAATGAGGATCACGGTCTGGCGAGATCTTTCAAGTTGGTTTTTATTTTTTTATTTATCAACGTTCACACAAGATCTTCAGGTCCCAAACTAGGCAGAGCCTGTACTATGGTAACCTGATGACTGATATATATATATACTTATATACATATACACACCCAGACACAGGTCAAACAGACATGTTCATACACACAAATGTTTGATCTGTCCGGGAATCGAACCCGGGACCAGCGGCTCAGAAGGCAGAGTGCTACCAACTGCGCCAACCGGCCACTCGAAGTTACAAGTGAAGTCCTGTGTTGTGACGGTTGGCAAGAATGGTAGACTGTTACACAGGTAGGTATTCGGTATTCATGTAGCTTTGATAATTTAAAAAAATATAGTGACAGTTCTGGAGTAAAAATGCGATTTTTGAAGCGATTATAGCTCAGCGGGGCGTCGGCTGTCAAACTGACGGACACTGGTTCGATCCCTAACAACAGCTTGAGCTTTTGGTGAAAGTAATGCCCTTATCAAACTCCCAGCATGGTGGTAGGGTACTTTCGAGTACCCGCCTGGGTAGCTACCACCCTCAATTTTGAAAAACTGTCACCAAACACATAGTGTGTTCAGGCAGCAGTCTTTGAGAGCCAGTGAGCATTCTAGGTCTAGCGTGATAACATCTTCGACCCCCATCGTCACTGACCATCAAGTGAGATAGTGGTCAGACGCCAGATCTATACATAACAAAAAAGAAGATATTTTTAAAATCAGTATCAATGCTCGTCCTCGAATAAAATGTTTGGTACAGTATTAAGCCAAAGTTTCGCGGTATTTTTTATATATATAATGCTAGATTAAATTTTGCAAGTACCTTACAATATTATTATTATTCAAAACCAATAAATTATAATTGTCAAAGAAAGTACGTCACTTTAAAATTCTAATGAAAACTCACCGAATCAACGAACTCCCACATGCAATTAATGTGCTTCACATACTCCTTGTATATTGGAAAATAAGTGTATGCTTTTTGAACCGAGGGTGGTTGGAGCAGTCGGAAGGATGCCATCTGGCAATGTCGGTCAAACGCCTCCAAGAAAGGTTGGTCAGGGTGGAGCTGGGCACCCACATTTATGCCCATTGTAGTCTCTGTAACACAGTGCGATAAATAATACAAAAGTATATATAACATAAAACTGTATAATATACTGCATAGCAACTGTTTAATATTTTGAATTGATTTAAGCATTAAAATGATTAGACATTTAAAAAAAATGAAATGATATTGACAGTTCACATTATTATATTGGAAATCAATGGGGGACGCCTATGTCCAGCAGTGGACGTCCTATGGCTGAGATGATGATGATGATGATGATTATTATATTATTGATAACTGTGTATTTTTGTGTACCTATGTAGTATTTGTATTGTAATTTTCAAATATATGACTGAATATTCATCATGATAAATAAATTTATTTCAATGGAAAAGTGCTTGTATGCTTAATAAGCAGATCTAGAGAACACAAATGCAATTTATTAACACCACTATGTATTACATATAATCACAAGCTAATAAAACATTTATCATGTATCATCATTTTTATTTATCATGTAATATGCCATGCTTTGTTATCACCATAGAGTCGACACTTCATTTGCAACTCCGTGTTACCGTATGTGAGAGGAAGAGAGGCGAGATTTTGACCTTTTACATTCTCGCACCCTTTTATACTCACACTATAGCATACCTTACGTACTATATAATATTGATAAATATATATTGAAAGACGAAAACTTTGTATATATTTAGAGAGGGCAAAATCTTGTAAAGCTTTTTTTAAAAAAAATATTTTTATCAAAAAATATAGCACGATTATCTCAAAAGTGTTTGAAACGTCTCGGGATTCAAATCCAAAAAAATATACACGAACACACAGATATTGGATTTTGCCTTTTATAACCCAAGACTAGATGGTCGATAGTGGCGCAGCTGAGCCAGCTGATGTCACGTGATACTAGGCGGCAGTAGGAATGTTACAAAATAAATTCGTATAAAATTAACAATTGTAGATATATCAAGAAAAAAGTGACTGACCCTTTATTGACTATGGAATTACTTACCTAATAGTGTAAGTTTTGTATAAATTATCTTAAAAAATAAAACAATTTCGAGGAATATACCGAACCGCATTTTGACTCTTGACTATTCCTTTGAACAAAGAAATTAACACTGAAAAAAGTATCGTTTAAAAGTTGCGAATGTTCTATGTTCAGTGCCTTAAATATTATTCTGGGGCTAAATGATCATAACTTATAAGATAATGTATGGGTACCGACTGAAAATCAGTAACTGAGGCTTTTGCCTTAGTTTTATGCTAAGTCGGGGCCAATGTTTATGACACTCACAACATCATTACTATTCTGTTCTTTTTATATTGTTTTAAATGTCTGTGGCAGATGTCTTTATTAAAATAAAACACTAATAACTAATTACAATACTGCAGCTACTACAATAACATCTGAGCAATCCACCAGCTATTGGTAGCCTATAGATAACTCAAATGTTCTAATCCGCTACCGGCTGGCAGCGTACCCAGAATGCTAGCAGCATTGCCAGGTTGAATTGAAATGCTGATTCGTTGAGTCGAATATGTGCCAGCATTTTGGTTACGCGTCGCATCGATCAAATGTAAAAATATATACAATATGTCTATGTAATATCTCTTGTGGAATGTGAGTTGTGAGTTGAATAAATGTGGTTTCTTTCTTTCTTTCTTATATAGTAAATGTTTCTCACCGCAAACAGCATCCATAGTGTAGGTGGTTAAGTACCTCCAGACAGAGAAGGTTCCTCTCCCGGCCGCATTTCTCAACTGCTGAACCATTATGGTGCTTTGCTGCGAGAAGACTTCCATGAATTGGTTCAAATTCTTCATGCTGAATGTTGGGGCGATCACCTTTCTACGGAGGCGCCAGATTTTGACTAGTAGAAAGAAAACATGAATAGAAAAGTGTAAACTCTAAGGCTTTCACGGCCGGCGTTGCATGTTGTATGTATTGCTTCCGGGCTGTTTGGCCGTGGTCTATGTGAAACTTGTGTTCCAGACGTTTCGTCGATCACTGCGGTCGACATCTTCAATGATACAGGTCCGAGCGGCGACAAGAGCGTAGAACTCTCCTTCGTCAGTATCAGAAGACGCCGCGAAGGAGAGTTACAGGAGAGAAACAGCCCGGAAGCAATATATACAACAATAGAAAAGTATTTACAATTATTCTAAACGAAAGTGATTATTGAACGACAAGAAGCCAATTGATATCTTAATCCAATTTGGCCCGCCAACTCTGCTATCTCGTCTACCCGTCCAGCGTTAGGCCTGCCCCTGCATCTAGTTCCTCGTGATCCATTTCGTTTTATTACTCAAATGAAACATTTGCGAATTTAAAAAAATACTTAAACATTTTTTTGAATCCAACCCATTTTATCAAATAAAAGAGTTTATGAGTTAAAAACTGACTGAATCTTCATTCTGATATGAGTCTATTTAAAATATATATATTTGTACCTATTCTTCATTATTTTTTTGTGCTGTGTGTTGGTTGCAAACACTTGTTTTATATTCATTTAACTTCATTATTAATTCAATTCAATTCATTCAATATTTAACTTGACATTATATACTATTATTTAGATATTAAGATTAATTATTTTTTTCATAGGGCAAATGCCTTTATTAAAATAAAATACTAATAACTAATTACAATACTGCAGCTACTACAATAACATTTGAGCAATCCACTAGCTATTGGTAGCCTATAGTAACTCAAATGTCCTAACCCGCTACCGGCCGGCAGCATGCCTAGCAGCATTGCCACGCTGAATTGCAATGCTGATTCGTTGAGCCAAATATGTGCCAGCATTTTGGTCACGCGTCGCATCGATCAAACACTCAGATAAATTTTGGAAAATCCGATGAGCTCCAGATTAAATTATATAAGATGTACACAATGTAACTTGTCATGCCCAATGTAACATTCCCAATTATAAGGTCAATAAATGATTTTACTTTACTTTTACTCTTCTTTTCTTTACTACTCTTCCCGTGGCCGTGGTGGTACCGGCCTAGAATAGTACTCCCCCATCTCTTCCCGTGGGTGCCAGAGTCGGCTGAGGGATCACGTACCAGAAGGTGGGCAGCATCGCCTCCTGAGGATAGGAAATCATACTGGGCTTGCCAACCCGCCTGCCAAGCGTGGCGAGTATCGGCAAATCCCCCCTATATGAGGGAAGCAGTGTTGAAAAAGTACGGTTTATAAGAGTAACTTACGAGGAGCAAACAGACTGCCATTCCCGAACAGTTCTCTAGCGATCTTCACAACATCGTCCTTTTTAAGGCATGTCTTCAGCACTGTTTCAGCAGCTTTTGGGTCTACCACCACTGTAACGCGTAAAGGTTTATTTTACACTTTAATTAAACATGTAGCACCCCGCGGTTCCACCCGCGTGGATTACAGTTTTCCCGCTATATACCTCAATTATCCGACGAGAACTATACCTTTTCCGGGATAAAAATAAGTTCTATGTTAATCCAAAGTTTAAACTATCTCCATTCCAAATGACATCGAAATCGGTATAGCCGTTTGAGCGTTAAGAAGTAACAACCATACGCACATACACACATACAGCATAAAGACTCACCTATGTAGATTTTCTTGGAAATATATTATTAGCGAAGGTCTAAGTGTTGATTAAACAAGTTGCAATAATAAGATTGTAATAAACGTACGTTCTTAATAATAAACTTACCTACTAAATATTTGGGTCCCAACCAAAGGCTCGTCAACCCACCCAGTTTCATAGCCATTCTTGAAAACCGCTGCAAGGCATTCATACGAACTGTAAAATAATTCAGTAGTTTTAAAAGCGTCAAATCAGTATTTTTATACTGTTACGTATACATTCATTTTATTGAAGTCATGCTAAAGAAGTAAGCATGCTTAGCATGTCGACCGTTAAATCAGACATATTTCCTTCAATATGAACCAATCAAAAATTAAGGCATTTGCTAAATGAACATGTCTAATGAACCTTTAGAACAAATACACTAATGACAATAGTTCGTAAACTCCAAGGCTTTCACGGCCGGCGTTGCATGTTGTATGTATTGCTTCCGGGCTGTCTGGCCGTGGTCTACGTGAAACTTTTGTTCCAGACGTTTCGTCGATCACTGCGGTCGACATCTTCAGTGGTTCAGGTCCGAGCGGCGACAAGAGCGTAGAACTCTCCGCGGCGTCTTCTCTGATACTGATATCAGTATCAGAGAAGACGCCGCGAAGGAGAGTTCTACGCTCTTGTCGCCGCTCGAACCACGGCCAAACAGCCCGAAAGCAATACATACAACAGACAATAGTTCATTTAAGTAAATTCTGATTGAACAAAATTTGATTTGAAATTCCCACCAGTGTGGGCAGTTTACACCGTTTAAACACCGAAGAGTGGGGACGGGTCATAATAAAATATGGTCACTCGACCGACCATTTTATGGCTCGTCCCGAGTTGAGGATTTGACTTTGAAATATTTAGATGCGGTTTTTTTTTGTACTAAAACTATCTAGAGTATACAAGAATAAAGATATATTAAAAATCCAGACCTACCGCTTTCTTATTAATAAGTTAGAGTGTTCCGACTATAGTTTCAACCACTAGTTCTAGGCGAACTGGACCGTGTCCGCGAGCGCCCCGTATTCTCCTTGAAAAAGACCACCGAATGTGGTTGAAACTATAGTCGGAACACTCTGACTTATTACGTGAGTAACTGCCGTGTTTTATACATTCATAATGTGTCAAAACCACGTCAGTTTTAATAATAATATTTCTAAAAATCTGCTAATTTTATTGATGAGATATTTAGACGTGGTGGTACCGACCTAAAATAGTACTCCCCGGGATGTGATCTCTCCGGGGGTACCGTAATAGTCGGCTAAGGGATCATGTACCAGGAGGTGGGCAGGAGCGCCTTTTGAAGATCGGAAATCATACTGCGCTCGCCGACCCGACAAGTGTGGCGAGTGTTGGCAAATCCCCCCTATATGGAAGAGGCATATGTGCAGTAGAAGATAGAAATAATATATCATAGAAGAAATTCATGTTAAACCAAGTTTCGGGTTTTCTTGTGGAAATCAATGAGGGAGGCATATGTCCAGCAGTGGACGTCCTATGGCTGATGATGATGATGATGATGTTTATCTGTATCCATACAAATAAATGATTGATTGATTTAATTCACTGCTCTACGAAACGCACTGAGATAATTGTAAACGATTCACCTTTACAAAATTTATTGAATTAAATAAAAAAAAAAAACTAAATCAATTAATTTAAATCGGTGATTATAAAACTGACAATCTTTTAATTAAAGTTGAAGGTCTTTATTTAAAGACGCAAATCTGTAAATCTTGTTTATGGATTAAAAGTGTTGAGTTAAAAAGTTTGTTTTATAGTTATTAGGGTTCAATACTGGAAAGGCAACACATGGACATTTCATGATATAGGCTTAAGCATAAAATATGTGAAGCACCCAGGGCCATGCTCCGCTATATTAAGGAGCTAGGATGGCTCGGGTAATGGCTGGCGGGGGGATGCTCAAAATACCCCAAGCAGGACGTCAGTGCAGGACTCAGCACCCCCCACTCGAATAAGAATAATAACGTTAAGCATTTTGTTGTCATTATTGAAAGTGCGAATTGATATTGACAAAACTTGTGGAAGGAAAATTCTCAGATATAGATAGATAATAAAATTATTCGTATTACTATATAGATAGATAGATAATTATTCGTTTAACTAAATAGAGCCATAGATAATTATTTATTGTTACACAAAATAAACGAAATAAATATTAGATGTAGTTACAAGAAGATAGTGCAACGATGGGCGGCCTTATCGCATAAAGCGATTTCTATCGGGGTACCTTTGTATGGAATGTATTGTAGATCCTATAAGCACGGGATGATATGTTTAATAACGACAATGCCAAAAAAAAACACTTAGCCAACTAATAAAAAAAAAACGTAAGTGTAATATTAATAGTATATAAATGTAATAGTGCCGTGGTGGTACCGGCCTAGAATAGTACTCCCCCATCTCTTCCCGCGGTTGTCGTAAGAAGCTAAGGGATCACGTATCAGAAGGTGGGCAGCAGCGCCTTCTGAGGATCGGAAATCATACTGCGCTTGCCAACCCGCCTGCCAAGCGTGGCAAGAATTGGCAAATTCCCCCTATACGGGAGAGGCATATGTCCAGCAGTGGATGTCCGATTGCTTAGATGAAGAAAAATAATAGTAATAAATATATGTAATATATATTGTGTATGTATGTATATACATACACACATATATACATACATACACACATATATACATACATAAACACATACATACAGACTTACATACAGACATATCCACACCATAAAAATATTGTTTAACACGGGGTACGCACCATGATTTAGATTTTGATTGAGTTCCCGATATTTCGGCGCGGTTCCACGCACCATGATCACGGAGAGACTGAAGAAAGCGGTAGATGTAAAATATATTGAAATATCGGGAATCTTCTTATAAAAACATCATTATTATGTATTAAAAAAACATGTGTTTTGAAGTACTCAATGAGTTATTTATATTTGATTTATATTAAAAAAATATGTTTTTCATGAAAATGTTCTCTACGGGAAAATTTAGATGTATTATTTTTTGTGTATGTTTTGCATTAAACATTTGAAAGTGTACGAAGGCAAATTGTTTTTAAATAATGCTTTTTTTTTCATATTGGGTTAATTTTGAAACTTCTCATATACAATGTGGTATCCGCAATTAGAGAGCATTTAAAAATAGTTTTCTTTGATCATTTGACTAATCATGAAACATTTTAAATAATGGCTTTCCGAGATTTTTTTCAATTGTAACATCGTAAAAGTTAATATATTTTACATTTTTTTTTCATTCATGTCAGCCATGGGATGTCCACTGCTGGACATATGCCTCCCCCAAAATGGGGGGGATTTGCCAATACTCGCCACGCTTGGCAGGCGGGTTGGCGAGCGCAGTACGATTTCCGATCCTTAGAAGGCGCTGCTGCCCACCTTCTGGTACGTGGTCCCTTAGCCGACTTTTACGGCACCCACGGGAAGAGATGGGGGAGTACTATTCTAGGCCGGTACCACCACGGCCGAGAATAGTACATTTATATATATTTTACATATACAGTGTTTATTTATTTAATGTTTATTACCTTCATCCCCTCCGAGAAATAGAAGACAGTTTCCAAATAGGGGAAGATTCCAGCTTTCGTTCTTCAACAGATTATGAAGTGCGTAGATCTTCCTTTGTTTCCAAAGAACCGTTGAATAAATCACTACTGCGCACAAAAACAATAAACCAATCATATTTATTTTTAAAATACTAAGATTATAAAATAATCCAATGGCACTATGCGGGATTACGTATATAATTATATAAAAAAACAAAGTTTTTTTTTTCAGCACAGAATGACCGAATGTCCACTTTGTTTAAGCTTTAAACGTAATATGATATTTTCAAGATCCTTGGATTTCAAACTAATTCTATATGCTATATTATGTCCACTAAAGCGATTACGTGGGCCATTAATTTTAATTTGAAGATTTGTTTTTGACGTGATAACGTTTTATAAATTGATGAACGCCGAAATGAAAAATAGTAACGTTCCGCGTAACGTTCCACCTGAGTTTTGTATTACATAAAATAATCAAAGTCAAAGTCAAAGTCGAAGTGGAAGTGGAAGTGGAAGTGGAAGTCGAGGTCGAAGTCGAAGTCGAAGTCGAAGTCGAAGTCGAAGTCGAAGTCGAAGTCGAAGTCGAAGTCGAAGTCGAAGTCGAAGTCGAAGTCGAAGTCGAAGTCGAAGTCGAAGTCGAAGTCGAAGTCGAAGTCGAAGTCGAAGTCGAAGTCGAAGTCGAAGTGGAAGTGGAAGTGGAAGTCGAAGTCGAAGTCGAAGTGGAAGAGGAAGTGGAAGTGGAAGTCGAAGTCGAAGAGGAAGTGGAAGTGGAAGTGGAAGTGGAAGTGGAAGTGGAAGTGGAAGTGGAAGTGGAAGTGGAAGTGGAAGTGGAAGTGGAAGTGGAAGTGGAAGTGGAAGTGGAAGTGGAAGTGGAAGTGGAAGTGGAAGTGGAAGTGGAAGTGGAAGTCGAAGTCGAAGTCAAAGTCATAAATGATTATGACATTTTCACGTAAATCTATCGTCCGTAAACCGACTTTACAGACAACCAATTTTTTTTTTTGTAATTTCTTGAACCTATAAGATGGCTTAAATTTATCTCTCAGAGATCATATAATTGATCGGATTTGAATTTGATTTCATTGAATTTGACGGACGCCGTGGCTTAGTTGTCAGTGATATGATTTCTGGGTCGAATCCTGGCAGGGACATACATCTTAGCTTTGTGACTCTACTAGCTGCGCCCCGCGGTTTCACCCGCGTGGTGATGAAAAGCGGCGATGATGGTGATGATGAAAATAAACCTATGTGTTAATACAGGGTGTAAGCTATCTCTATACCATATTTCATCCAGATCCGTTCAGCCGTTCGGGCGTGATTGAGTAACAAACATCTATCCATCCATCCATCCTAACTTTATACACATATAACACATTTATAATATTAGTTGGATTTAAAAATATGCTAAAAAATGGAACCGACTTCGTAACTCAAAAGTGTGAAATAACTTGTTGAAGTCGGTACCATGATAGTTCACACAAAAGTTACTATCATCACAATATTGTGCTCATGGTACCGACTTCGATAAGTTATTTCACACTTTTGAGTATTGAAGTCGGTTGCATTTTTTGTAAATATTTTTTTTCATCCTTTTAACCGACTTCAAGAGGAGGTTACTCAATTCACCCGTATATTTTGAAACGATGATAGCTCAGCGGGGGGAGCGTCGCCTGTCAAACTGACGGACACTGGTTCGATCCCTAACAACAGCCTGAGCTTCCGGTAAAAGTAACACCGTTATCAAATCTCCAGCATGGTGGTCGGGTACTTTCGAGTACCCGCCTTGCTAGCTACAACCCTCAAGTTTGAATAACTGTCACCCAACACATGGTGTGGTCAGGCAGCAGTCCTTGAGAGCCAGTGAGCATTCTAGGCCTAGCGTGATAACATCTTCGACCACATCTTGGCCAAGTGAGATAGTGGTCATACTATGTGTCTATACAGTTAAAAATACATAATAAAAATATTTCAATGTAAATTTTATAGTCGCGAAAATGTTGCAAAATGACATTTTAATTACTATTTAGTATGAGTCTGAAAACTATCGCGAGTTTCTCCATAATTGTAATGTAACAAACCGACTAGGACTCACGTGGTAAAGACTGGAAAATTACTAAAACATGAGGACGACACAACAAGCATGGTGTGTAAACCGGCCTCCTACCATCATCATCACCAAAGTCACAGTGACAATGACACTCTCAGTGACAATGACTTAAGTGACAGTGCGCACCGGGACAATTTGACTGATGCAGCGCAGCTGTCTCAACGCCAGTTACGTGCTGAGGCTCGCGCTCGCCGCCTGGCACGATCATAACTCCCAGATGAAGAACTGCAAATAAGTTCGAAACTGGTCGGAGAGTAATTTTCCAGTGTTCACCACGTGAGTCCTAGTCGGTTTGTTACATTAATATTTAGTTTTTGCTTTATGAGACTTCCCATTAAGCTGACGTCAATATACATGTTATGAAGATGAAAATAACGCTTTTAATCGTTTGGCTATAAAGTTTGGTAATAAATCAATTAATCCTACACACAATATTGAACAACATTGTAAACAATTAAAGACTTAATTCGATAATAATAAAACAAGTGCGAGTTGCGCACACGTACGTAATTTTAGTGCCGTGGTGGTACCGGCCTAGAATAGTACTCCCCCATCTCTTCCCGTGGGTCAATGTCAAATACCAAAAAAACGAAAGAGAACAAAGTCAAATTAAATTTAGATGTAAATAACGAGTGTTGTGTTAAATGTGATCAAACTAATCGTTTGTGTTATGTCTAAGGTTGTATACTAAAATTTGGAATGAGTGTGAAGAATGATAATGGAATGTTCAGTAAGCTACCAAGTGAAATATAAAACTAGCCAATTTGCTAGTTTCATATTTGCTTTGTAACGTGATACCAAAATGACACGCCTTGTATAGTTTTATTTTATTTTATAGTTACAATTTATTACTATGTTTATTATAGCAAATAAACTTGTATTCATTCATTCATTCAAGTAAAGTCAAGTAAAAGTATATATGCACAAACTTAAATTACACATCGCAACAAGCGCCAAGGACCAATATATTTCAATAAACAAATAATGGGTTATTTACAGAACAGAAATATATTTGTTTATATTATAATATACAATAATACTCCTTGGAGCGTACATTAGCGGAGCTGCCGGGGTCAGGGGCTTGGTCGTTTTTTGTCAAATCATAATATGGGGCGTAGCGATATATCACACTGACCGTTTGTTTATCGTTTACCAGTACGTGATCCCTTAGTCGACTCTCACGACACCCACGGGAAGACCCGGGGGGGGGGGGGGGGGGGTTTACATTACCATATGATGAAACTGTTTTAAAAAATACAGTTTATAATGATATTATTACCAATGACAACTATAAATTGATTATTAGTATTACCTAATAAAATAGTGTGCGAACAAATTAAAAATCATGAAGTGTTTCATTTCTTCATTCTTCATATTAAATCTTCAATTCAAGGATCCCTTATTCACAGCGTTTCCCTGTGAACAGATGGACTATCCTATTAAAAAATTAATTACACTTTAAATGTCAATATATCAGTTTTTATGTGACGCATGACGCTTAAACTGTCATAAAACTCACAAAGATTTTAAAGGCATCGGCATTATGCTTTACAAGTTCTTATCGACTGGATAATTTCTTATAGCAGTTTTCAATATTTTTTAAATAAAATTACATTAAAAATAAAAAAAAACATCCATCTGTTTCCCAACAATTACACAAAAAATTTATACCATCGTTGATATATAAACTGGGGTTACAAATAATTGTTTACTCTTAATCTTTGTTGTTTTAATAAAAAAATATGATTTTTGTATTATTGTTGTGTGCAACATTGTATTACCTAAGTTTTCTTTGGAGAAGAAGGAAAATCTTCGCCCTTCATAATCAATTGAAGAATGAATGCTGGAGTCTTCCCATCATTGGACACTGCCTACTATTTCTCGGAGGAGATGAAGGTATTAGAATTTAAATAAAATAGAACAGATTTACACAAAAAATCTAATAACTTAAATGTACGACGATAAATCACATTACAAATAGAAACAAGTTTTTAAATTTTAGTGGTATGGGCTGCTATAGCTTAGTTGGACAGAGCGACAGGACGGTATTCTGTAGTAGTGGGTTATATATAATCCCACTAGCAGCCGAATTTTTTCCTTCAAATATTTGAACATAAGTTCTTCCTTCTTTCTCAGCCATGTGCGTCCACTGCTGGACGTATGCCTCCCCCATTTAGGGGGGATTTGCCAATACTCGCCACGCTTGGCAGGCGGGTTGGCGAGCGCAGTATGATTTCCGATCCTCAGAAGGCGCTGCTGCCCACCTCCTGGTACGTTATCCCTTAACCGACTCTTACGGCACCCGCGGGAAGAGATGGGGGAGTACTATTCTAGGCCGGTACCACCACGGCCTGTTCTTCCTAGCATATGGTTGTATGCGATACACAATAAAAACTCTTAAAGTTTTTAAATGTACTTATTAAAACATTCAGGCAATTCTCCAGGCAAGAGCTGAATGCGGGCCGCTTCTAATCTGTCCTTGTGGAAATCAATGGGGCCTCCCCCCATATAAGACTATTATAATGATATATAACTAAGCCGTTCGTCTGTACGTGCGTGACGTCACCTACCAGCCCAAACGGAAGACCGGCGCTGGTTGTTCACAACCAGCGCAACGCTGAGTTTGGGCTGATTCGTAACAAAGAGCTGCAAAACTTTTAGCTGTTTTATTAACGTAGTAATATTTTATGTAATAACTTTGTATTTTTTTTTGTTACGAATAAATATAATTCTATTCTATTCTATATGTCCAGCAGTGGACGTTCTATGGCTGAGATGATGATGATGATGATGAATCGTACGTCATTTGAATGTCTGAAATGCGATTGTTGTAAATTTTATTATGAAACAAAGGTATAGAAAATATGATCACGAACTGTCAAATGCATTCTCTTAGAATCTAGACAATAAGTTTTGTTTTTCAGTTCGTATGAATGCCTTGCAGCGGTTTTCCAGAATGGCCATAAAGCTGGGTGGGTTGACAAGCCTTTGGTTGGGGCCCAAGTATTTTGTAGGTGAGTTTAAAGATATGGTCACCCATATCTGTTTACTGTTGGTTCCATCAATGGCGGTTAAAAGGGAATGATAAGAAAGTATAAAGTCATGTTTTAAGGCTTTCCATTTCCATATTGGACAAATTTGAAGTTTTTCAGCATATAAGTAACCCTTTTAACGTAAAGAGTAATATTATAAATGCGATAGTTTGTGTGTATGTGTGTATGTTTGTAATTTCTTCACGCTCTAACAGCTACACCGATTTCAATGAAATTTGGAATGGAGATAGTTTAAACACCGGATTAACAGGGTTAAATTAATTAATTAACACATAGGCTACTTTTGTCCCGGATAAGTATAGTTCCCGGGGAATAATTGAGGTAGCGGGAAAAACGTAACTCACGCGGGTGAAACCGCGAGGAGCAACTAGTAATAATCATAACAAAGGTTCATAATTTATAACACACAATAAGGTCATCCATTTTTATTACCTTTAATAAAAAATATATATAATATATTATCACCTGGAAAAGGTCTTAGTTAACCCTCAGGCAACAGAAACAAAAGGTCTATACAAAAACTTCGTTTGACGGTCGTCGTGGCTCAGTGATCAGAGACACTGACTTTGGAACCGCGACCCCGGGATCGAATCCCGGTCGGGGCAAACATTTATGTGATGAGCAAAGTTGTTTGTTCTCGGGTTTTGGGTGAATGTGTATTGTTATTGTGTGTCTCTATGCCTCCCGCGACACAGGGTATCCTAGTGCCCCCGCACTGTGAGTGTGTGAAAAAAAAATTGGTTGCCTGTAAAGTCGGTTTACGGACGATAGATTTATGTGATAACGTCATAATCATTTATGACTTCGACTTCGACTTCGACTTCGACTACGACTACGACTTCAACTTCGACTTCGACTTTGACTGACTTTGACTTTGACTGACTTTGACTTTGACTTTGATTATTTTATGTAATACAAAACTCAGGTGGAACGTTACGCGGAACGTTACTATTTTTCATCATTGTTGCTGGTATTCATCAATTTATAAAACGTTATCACGTCAAAACACAACTATTATTTGAATATGCCTTTGGATACACTATTCATGAAAACATGGTATTTACAAAAATCTATAAGTAATTTTACATATTATTACAGTGGTGGCAGACCCTAAAGTTGCTGAACAAGTACTAAAGACGTGCCATGAAAAGGATGATGTCATAAAGATCTTGAGAGAGCTTTTTGGAAACGGCAGTCTGTTTGCTCCTGGTGAGTAAATATTACCCTTATATAATTTTACTATTTCCTACAGCGATATATAATAGAGTAGATACCCGATCGCCCGCTCGAAAACGGCACCGTCAAAACAAGGCATATATGCCTTGTTTCGGTCTCAGTAGCGTGTCACCGCGCCAATCGTGTGACGTGTTGCGATGCCGAAGTGAGAATCCAAAAAGTAATAGTTTAGAAACTCTCACAAATGTTTTACAACGCTATTGCTAAGGTGTTAAGGCTCATTGTTAAAGTGAATCAATATGTGATTGTAGACAACTTTTATATTAGCTGGAGAGGTATATACCTTTATAAGTAAACACTGGTGAGGGGACATTTTTGAGGTTTGATTTTCATAGAGACTGTGCATCTATAGTATATTTGATTGAAGATTTCCTAGCAATTCTGCGAATCTAAACGTAGAGAGTAGGCCACCATAAGAGGTCTATGTACTACATGCATGTTTTGCCTTGTATTGAAAGCAAGTGTCTATCACACTCAATCATTGCTACAAATTAAAAACAAAAATATTACTGCGCAATTATTTTAGGTTTGCTACTCATGGGATCAATTATAATTGTGTATTTGCACTGATTTCTCCACTCGCGACTGTCATCGACGTATACGTAGAATTTTTCAGCTATTGGAGTGTGACTCGAAACCGCTTGACCGATTTCGATGACATCAATTAGATTAAATGGAACCTCACGGAAAGTATCATCTTTCAAATAAAAAAAAAAACATCATAATGGATTCACCCAGTCAAAAGTTCTGCGGGCCTTGAGCGTGGAGACCGAATCCAGAAATTCCGTAACGAAAATAACCTAACACCCCCTACTCCGACCGGCACAGCGGTGATACTTTTTAGTTTTGCCATCTATCGATGAATAGCAGAATTTTTAATGACTTTTTATAAAATATCACGCTTGTCTGTTTAGTTTACCAACTCGCCTCTAGGTGGCATTGGTTGTATCGGCGTTACTGCATAAGTTATTAATATATTTATTTATTTATTTATTATTAGGAAGACTATCGACACATAGCTTAACTTAGGTATACAGTATTGATTAAGAAAAGAGTCATTAATAAGTCTCCACAGATAGAGATTATCTGTTTAACAAAAATCACACAAGATATTTTAACAACCTCAATCCAAAATAGTGTAAATTTTGGATTGAGGATGTTAAAATATTTTTAAACTTAGAAAAATTTAATTTTTGCACACAATAACACATATTTATTTTAATCATTTCCCATTTTCATCTGCGTTGAACCAAAGAAGGTTTGGCTAAGTTTGACCTTGATCGATGAAAGGCTGGATGTGAAAATATCGATATCTAAGTTGCTCTGCTTGTTGTAGTCGTTAAAAGTTTTGCACGCTCGGTATATATATGTATTTTGGCGGTAGTTTGTGGTAAAAGAAGGGAGATAAAGTAAAGGGCTATTACGGAAAGATCGGCTGGGTGTATATATGCCAATTTGGCTTAATATTGCAGGACAATCAATGGTAGATGTGATGATTTTTTTAAGAACCAGCACATCAGCAAAATTACGACGATCTTTAAGCGAAAGAAAGTGATGTTTTTTGCACTGTTTTAAATATTTTTTCTCTTCTGAGTGACTGCGATAATTTAAAAACCTAAGAAATTTGCGTTGTACACTTTCAAGGCGGTCAATATTAATTGCATAAGTTGATAAAAATGCTATGCAATAGCTTTACCGCGGCAGTCCCCGAGTGCCACACGTCTTTTTATTTTTACTAGAGAAAATCTGGCGCCTCCGTAGAAAAGTGATCGCCCCAACATTCAGCATGAAGAATTTGAACCAATTCGTGGAAGTCTTCTCGCGACAAAGCACCATAATGGTTCAGCAGTTGAGAAATGCGGCCGGGAGAGGAACCTTCTCTGTCTGGAAGTATATTAACGCTTATTCCATGGATTCTGTTTGCGGTGAGAAATCAAATGATTTATGGTACTTTAACATACATCGCTTAGATCTCCATATGATTAAAATGAAGTAACTGTAATTCCTGGGTGGAATACACAATACAATACATACCAATCTTCTCTCAGCCATGTGCGTCCACTGCTGGACATATGCCTCCCCCATATAGGAGGGATTTGCCAATACTCGCCACGCTTGGCATGCGGGTTGGCGAGCGCAGTATGATTTACAATCCTCAGAAGGCGCTGCTGCCCACCTCCTGGTACGTGATCCCTTAGCCGACTCTTACGGCACCCACGGGAAGAGATGGGGGAGTACTATTCTAGGCCGGTACCACCAGGGCAAGGCCGGTACCACCACGGCACTACACACACATACCAATGGCCCCCGCCAACTGTTCAAGAATTCAACTTAATGAAACAATATTTTATCAAATTTGTAAAATTCAGAATATTTTTTGAGGTATTTCTCAAAACCAAATCCCACTTTTTTACAGTTCATTGTTTATGACTTTTGTAATTTTTCTCGATCATATTTATCGGAGACGGAGGAATAGTACGACCTAAAAGTTGGTACTTGTTGGCACAAAAACTTTTATGTTACAGACACCGCAATGGGCATAAACGTGGGCGCCCAGCGTCACTCTGACCATCCTTTTTTAAAAGCATTTGACCAATATAGCCAGATGGTATCCTTCCGACTGCTCCAACCGCTCGTCGCTCAAAAAGTCTACGCCTATTTTCCAATATATAAGCAGTATATGAAGCATATCAGTTGCATGTGGGAGTTTGTTGATTCGGTAAGTTTTCATTCAAAATGTAATTCCTGCATTTTGAAACCCAATGGTAGTGATTCCATTATTCAACAAAACTAAACTTAAATTCGAAAAGTAACAAAAGTTCTTATATTTTTAAAGATGAAATCCAAAGTAGTATGACACTTATCAATAATACTAAAATTAGATGTTTTTATTAAAACTGCGGGTAGTTTTAAGTAACATAAGTCGCCCCTTATTTGGTGTTGACTAAAACTACTCTCATTTGACCAGCAATTGAATATAACACGTCTAAAATTAGAAATATCGTTGTATGGAGTAATACGAATATGAATTTTATGGCTAATACAAGTGATTCAAAGAACTATCATATCATCATTCTTTTCATCGGGATAAATTGCTAATATAATATTCCAGATTATCACAAATAAACTGAAGGAGTTGGCAGAAGAGGGCCGACAAAAATCCGAAATGGGTAAGTGTTTTCATTAGTATTATAGTTTTGGTCATTGATGATGAAAGGGCGCACAGCACTAAATACGTGTAAGATTTAGTAAAATTATTTATTTATTTAATGGAAAACAAACAGCTTAATGAATAAGTCTATAGGACAAAATTAGTCTAGTACGAACAAGCTAATACAGTTTCCACATATAAAAGTAACTCAATACGTTAAAAAATATTATTAGCAAAATGTTACTAAAGTGTGAGCGAATTTATTGATTACAGAATTTTTTTGAATTGAATGACATATTTGACAATATTTGAACGGCTATATGGGCAAAACATGAACTCCAAATGTTATGGACATGACAAACTACATCCTTGTGTGTGTATAAAACTCATGTTTAATGCAAATAAATATCTTGTCTTATCGTTCTTTTCCCCTTTTGATGAAGTAATCTATGAACAAAAAATTCATTATAATTATGTTATAGATCACAAAATAGAGCGGTCAACAGCTAAAACCTTCCTGGAAATGTATATCGCGTCGTCTGGCGGTGCGTCAGGCTTCACAAACATAGAACTGAGAGAAGAAGCTCTTGTACTATTCGTGGCTGGCACCGATACCTCGGCAGTAGGAACTTCTTTTACCGCTCTTATGCTAGCCAGGCACCCTGAACTTCAGGAGAAAGTGTATCGTGAGTAAGTAAATGGGCTTTATCACAAAAATAAAAGTCTTAGTTAACAATTTAACTAAGACTATTATTTTTGTTAGGCGCCATACAAACAGAAAGGCCGCCTGAAGCGAGCACCGTCGCCTATGGATATTTGTATTTTTTTTATGTGTGTTCGCGGATAATTTCATCGTTTATGAACCGATATTGATGATTCTTTTTTTTGTTAAATAAAGTATACTTCCGTGGTGGTCCCATTTAAATTTCATTCGGAAACTTCATCGGACAAGCGGTTTTTGAGTTATACTCCAATAACTGAAAAGTGCTACGCGTATTTTGATGATGTTATTGTCGCGGTTGAAGACATCGCAGAATACACAATGACAATTAATTGATCCCGTGAGTAGCAAAGGTCACTGAAAAGGGTGAAAAAAAAATTTTTTTACAAAAAATACAACCGACTTCAACACTCAAAAGTGAATTACTTTACACTGTTTTTTACGGGTATAACGTGGTACTTACGCGTAGTCGATATCACGATCGACAACTGTTTCGGCTTCTTCCGGAAGCCTTCATCAGGATCTTGAGTGCGGTGCGTTAGTCGTAACGTCCCGTCTCGCACCTCCTTCCATCTTCTCCATCTCATCTCCTTCCATCTTGAGTGCGGTGCGTTAGTCGTAACGTCTCGCACCTCCTGATGAAGGCTTCCGGAAGAAGCCGAAACAATTGTCGATCGTGATATCGACTACGCGTAAGTACCACGTTATACCCGTAAAAAACAGTGTAAAGTAATCATGAACGTGAGTTTTAATATTACTCAAAAGTGAAGTCGGTTGCATTTTTTGTTAATTTTTTTTTCCGGTAAATTTAATATTTAACGTGGGATAGTTGTTTATTATAATAAATTCCACACGGACGAAGTCGCGGGCATCAGCTAGTTATAGTAATAAGTATGTTGTGTTATGCGTGTCTACCCTACCCTGTTAACAAATTCTGCCGCTACTAACAGGCTAAAGGAAGTTTTGGGCGATTACAACAGGCCCATATGTAAAGACGATCTGCCTAAACTGAAGTATCTCGAAGCTGTGTTAAAGGAATCTTTGAGGTTATACCCGCCAATTCCAGTATTCGTTAGAAAAGCCAACGAAGATTTCCATCTCCGTAAGTTATTCTTCATCTTGTCTTTTTTTCTTAATAAAGGATCACAAAACTGGTTCTTACATTATTATTCAATTACAACATTAATCACATACAAAATAACAAGGTCTTATGCAGAACCTACAAGGAGTGAACACAACATGCGTAAATATATATATAAATATTAATAATAATTGCAGATTTTTTTTTATATACTGTATAGATCTAGCGTTTGACCACTATCTCATTTGATTCTCAGTGACTATGTGGTCGAAGATGTTATCACGCTAGATCTAGAATACTCACTGGCTCTCAAGGAATGCTGCCTGAACACACTATAATATATGTTTGGTGACTCTTTTTCAAACTTGAGAGTGGTAGCTAGCCTGGCGGGTACTCGAAAGTATCCTACCACCATGCCGGGGATCTGATAACGGTGTTACCTTCAGAATATTTGCATACTTATAGTTTCATTGTTTTTAGCATCTGGGGTAACAATAGTAAAAGGTGCAGGCGTCGCAATTAGTATTTGGGGCATCCACCGCAACCCGGAGTACTGGGGCGAGGATGCCGAAGAGTTCCGACCTGAACGGTTCATTGGAGCAGGTCCTAGTTATCCAGCCGCGTTCATGCCTTTTTCTCATGGACCCAGGTCTTGTTTAGGTAAGAAAGTGAAACGACAAAAATGTCATCATCATCATCATTATTTCAGCCATAGGACGTCCACTGCTGGACATAGGCCTCCCCCATTGATTTCCACAAGGACCTGTTGGAAGCGGCCCGCATCCAGCCCTTTCCTGCTATCTTAGTCAGGTCGTTTGTCCACCTGGTCGGTGGCCGTCCGTGGTCTCCACTCGAGAACCTTTCGACCCCAACGGCCATCGGTTCTTCGAGCTATGTGCCCTGCCCACTGCCACTTCAACTTGCTAATCCGCTGGGCTATGTCGGTGACTTTTATTCTTCTACGGATCTCCTCAAGTCAAGTCAAAAATGAAATAAAACTGAAATCGGGAGAGAGTTAAACGGGAGTGGGCCGTACGCAACTCTTGTTATATAGAATATATATTTTTTAGTCAATTATAATAATTTTTATTACTTATTAAATATCATTTTAAAACATCCTTATTTGTATTCTTTTTAACCGATTTCAAAAAAGAAGGAGGTTACTCAATTCGACCTTTTTTTTTTATGTGTGTTCGCCCATAACTTCGTCGTTTATGAACCGATTTTGATGATTCTATTTTTGTTTGATAGAACATACTTTCGAGATGGTCATGTTTAAATATCATCGAAATCGGATAAGCGGTTTGGAGTTACACTGAAAAGTGTAACTCCAAACCAGTACTTATCTGAAAAGTGCTACGCATACCTCGACGATAATGTTATAGTTTGAGTCTGAAAACTATCGCGAGTTTCTTCCATAATTATAATGTAACAAACCTAGGATTAGACCTAGACTAACTAGGACTCACGTGGTTAACACTGGAAAATTACTCTCCGACCAGTTTATTATTAAACCGGCATCCTACCATCATCATCACCAAAGTGACAGTGACCATGAGACTTTCAGTGACAATGACTCAAGTGACAGTGCGCACCGGGACAATTTGACTGATGCAGCGCAGCCGTCTCAACGCCAGTTACGTGCTGAGGCTCGCGCTCGCCGCCTGGCACGATCATAACTCCCAGATGAAGAACTGCAAATAAGTTCGAAACTGGTCGTAGAGTAATTTTCCAGTGTTAACCACGTGAGTCCTAGTCGGTTTGTTACATTACAATTATTATAGTTGTAGGTGAGGACATCGGAGAACATACACAATGACAATTGATCCCGTGAGTAGCACAGGTCACTGAAAAGGGTGAAAAAAAAATACCCAAAAATGCAACCGACTTCAACACTCAAAAGTGTGAAATAACTTGTTGAAGTCGGTACCATGATAGTTCACAAAACTATCTAAGAGTACCATCACAATATTGTGCTCATGGGGTACCTTGAACTTTTTGTAGTCTACCGACTTCACACTTTTGAGTGTTGAAGTCGGTTTTGGTGATATTTTTTCTTATACGGTAATTAGCACATTTCGAACACTGCATGCATGCAGTTATGATCAGAATTAACGCTTATTATTTTTCCAAAAAAATAGTTTTAACGTATTTTTTGACGGACACTAGACGGATTAAAAAAATCTTGTTGGCAACACTGCTTATGCGTTTCGTTTTCTCTGGATATGATTTGCGAATTTAGAGGCCTAATTTTTTTTTTCTATCAAGGATACCAATACGCAATGATGTCGATGAAGACTACACTGGCAAATCTGATCCGAAACTACCGCGTGCTCCCGGCGACGCCCGTCCAAGACAAGAACGCACCGCTGCGAGTGAAGTTCGACATCATGATGAAACACGTTGATAACTTTCAAATACAAATAGAACCTAGAACATAGAATATGCTTAGAACTAAGCGATTTGATAAACTCATATCTTCTTATTCAGATTAAGGGCTTAATTGGTGTCGATGACATTACAGAAGCTCGCGGGTGTTTACATGCAGAAAGGGGGACGAATCCTGTTCCGTGTTGATTTAAAATATTACAATTATTATATAAACAAATCAAATCGTTTATTTGCTTCTATTGGTAGCACAAGAGTTGTTAATTAAATTCAGTCATTTGGCGTGCAAATATTTACAATATAAGTACATAGCTGCATACACAATTATATTACAATTTCATTATAAAACTTATGACTAGAATTATTGTCAAATTTGATAACATGTCCAGTTAGCACCCATTCTATTAAATATTCATTTCTTTAAAATATGGGTACCTATAAAATAAAAATACTAATTACAGATTAAAACTTTTTTTCTTGTGGTGGTTTTCACTCCAATACTGAAAAGTGCTACGCATAATATGTCGATTGCGTTATAGTTAAGGGTGGAGAAATCGGTGAACTAACATACGCAATGACAATTTTGATCCCGTGAGTAGCAAAGATCACGGAAAAAGGTGAAAAAATTTTACCAAAAAATGGAACCGACTTCAACACTTAAATGTATGAAATAACTTGTCGAAGTCGATACCATGTTCACAATATTTTGATAATAGTTACCTTGAACTATCATGGTACCGACTTCAATAAGTTATTTCACACTTTTGAGTGTTGAAGTCAGTTCCATTTTTTTGGGTAAATGTTTTTCGTTCACATATACTTATCCGGTTAGATAAATTGACTGTTTACAATTTTACATAATTGATACGAATATCTTTTTGTTATTTATTGATTGTAAAAAGCGCCACCTGTTGAAACTTAAGTGAACTGTTTTTCTTTTCTAAAGTTTGTGGTCACCACCGTGATGAGCAGAAAGCCTTTCATTATAGTTCCATTTAATTAATGTAGATGGCAGGGTTTTCCGCTTTTTTAGCTAGAGGTACATCTGATTTTTTTTAGAGTATGGAATTCAAGCGTCAAGCGATAACCACGGACTTCGTAAACGCATTAACTTGGTATGAGTAACCACAATAAAATGTACACTGTAAAGTTATATTAGCCGTAGACAGAGAAAGCTATAAGTAGCATTACCACCACCGCCGCAAACCAAAGATTCCATAGAAAATGAACGGTAATTTAAATCCTCTAATAAAGTTGTGGAATGGTCGTTCACTATAATATTATAAATGTGAAAGTTTGGATGGATGGATAGATGGATGTTTGTTACTCAATAACGCCAGAACGGCTGAACGGATTTGAATGTAATTTGTATGTAGATACTTTCGGTCCCGGAGTAACACATAGGCTACTTTTCATTATCATCATCACGCAGGCAAAACCGCGGGGCGCAGCTAGTTAATAATAAATAGGGAGTCAATCGAGAGGCGAGCCAAAAGAATCATCGGCTGTAACTCTTTGGTCGAACGTAGGCTTCAGAGCCTTGAACACCGGCGTAGGAGTAGCAAGCCTATCGGTTTTCTATCGGGTGAATTTTGGAGAATGTGCACTGGAATTACACAATCTGATTCCACCATCCCCTTTCTATCATCGGTCGACTCGACGTACGGCAATCCGCCATCGCTATATGGTAGATATACCACCTATACGCACGAAGCGTTATGCTTCCACTTTCTTAATGCGTACTGCCAAGGAATGGAACTCGTTGCCCGAGTCTGTGTTTCCCGATATGTACAATCCTGGAGTCTTCAAGTCGCGAGTGAATAGGTACCTTCTAGGTTTGCGTGCTAAATCCTAGACAACGTCATCACTTAACATCAGGTGAGACAGTTGTCAAACGCAAACTTATAACATGTAAAAAAAAAAAAAAAAAATTTTTGAAGAATTTGTATAGCAAAAACGTACCATTCTATTTATCACCTCTGTAATGTCCGGAGAAAAAATAATAAAGAAGGAACATTCTTACTAATTACAAGTTTCCGCGGCTTTAACTTCTTTATTACTACGGTTGGTACGATAGCCCCATTACATTATTTCTATTACCTACCTGGATATACATATATATAGACTCCTACTTGATTTTGAGCTGATATACAATTGTAAGTTTGTATGGGAACAATCTGGATGTTAATGCTATCAAATGAAATTTATTTTTCACTAGCTGCGCCCCGTGGTTTTATCCACGTGGTGATGAAAAACAGTGATGATGGTGATGATGAAAATAAGCATAAATCTTGATCGAACTTGGCATTTCACTAGAACCTATAACTAGATCTAAAAGATAAACAGATAAACATTGTATTCCCGACTGAAGCAAACGACAATAAATGTAACTTTCTTCAATAAGGCTTGCATGCTGAAGTATCGGGTTCTAGCCCGGGAGGATTTATAGTGATCTTTCTTAAAGACCGTTGGCCATTAGAGTACCGACTTGTATACTTCTCCTGAGCACCCAGTGGAACGCTTACGTATTGTATAAAACAAACTAGTAACCAGTTTTTTTTCGATGGGTTTGATTATCATGATGAATGCAATGTTATTTTTTAATTTTTTTTACATATTATAAGTTTGCGTTTGACAACTGTCTCACCTGATGTTAAGTGATGACGCTGTCTAGGATTTAGCACGCAAACCTAGAAGGTACCTATTCACTCGCGACTTGAAGACTCCAGGATTGTACATATCATATATTGTTCTTTCAATTCAACGTTTCCTGGTCAATGCAGTCAATATTTGAACGAGGAACATATTTTCCTGGCATGGACACACACTATCACAATACACATCCACTATCCGACAACAAACATCTACGCTCATTACAGAAATTTGCCATAGTTTGCCGGTAAAACCGGTTGAAAAAAAAATAAAAAATAAAAAATTGTTGTTGTTTTAACCCCGGTTTGAACAACTGAGTCAAGTAGTTCATGAATTACCTTTAAAACTACGAGAATACTCTCTCAAAACAATATAATAAAATAAATTGTATTATATATCAAACATGTATCGTCGCATCCATCGATATATTAATTTAGGTTTTGTACCTTTCCGAAATACACCAAGAAAATGTGCGATACTCGACGCTCAATAGATTCAAAATCCTCATACAATTTACCGATCGCAATCGCTGTTACATAATCAGGCTCCCACTCCCTATTATTAACCGTGTCGCGATCGAGTCGTGCCCAGAATAGCGAATTGTTGCTTACTACAACACTAAATTATCTTTACACACGACTTAGCATCTATTTGTTACAATTTAAGGTTGAATTTGTCTTTTTTCGTGGCTGTTAATGTTGTCTTCTCAATGAAGTATGTAACGCTGCAATCACAGCTCTTTAGGGGCGTACTAAACAACTAAGATTGTGTGTGGTAGCCCTATAGTAAACTGGTATCTAGCGTTCGGTTTATTAGAATTACCATGCACGGATTACCCACGGCTTACATATTTAAACCTATTTTTACTTTTTAACCGACTTCAAAAAAAGGAGGTTACTCAATTCGACCGTATATATGTTTTTTTTTTATGTGTGTTCGCGGATAACTTCTTTGTTTCTGAACCGATTTTGATGATTATTTTTTTGCTTGATAGTGTATACTTCTGTGGTGGTCCCATTTAATTTCCGTTTCATCAAAATCGGACAAGCGGTTTTTGAGTTACCCTCCAATATCTGAAAAGTGCTTCATTTACCTGGACGATATTGTTGTCGCAGTTGAAGACATCGATGCACATACACAATGACAAATTGATCCCGTGAGTAACAAAGGTCACGGAAACGGGTGAAAAAAAAATTTTTACCAAAAAATGGAACCGACTTCAACACTCAAAAGTGAGAAATAACTTGTCGAAGTCGGTACCATGAGCACAATATTGTGATCATAGTAACTTTTGTAAGCTGTCATGGTACCGACTTCAACAAGTAATTTCTCACTTTTGAGTGTTGAAATCGGTTCCATTTTTTGGTAAAAAAATTTTTTTCCTGGTTTTTGGTTTACATATTGTCCGTGGGGACCGGGAGCTCATCGGATTTTTGAAAACTTATCAGAGCGTTTGATCGATGCGACGCGTGACCAAAATGTTGGCACGTATTTGACTCAACGAATCAGCACTGCAATTCAAGGTGGCAATGTTGCTAGCATTCTGAGCAAGCTGCCAACTGGTAGCGTGCATTTGAATTATCTATAGGCTGGCAAAGACTAGTGAATTGTTCAAATGTTATTTTACTGACGGTAGTATGGTAATTAGTATTTTATTTTAATAAAGATGACATTATTTTCATATATTATAAAGAATTAATATATTAAATACCTGATTTTATATACGATATTCCAGACTTATCATCTGTTTGTCCAATGTTATCCTAAACACTACCCAAAAAGATTTAGTAGAGGTTAATATTTTTTTTTTATTTATCCTACTAATATTATAAATGCGAAAGTTTGTGTTTATGTGAGAATGATGTATGTGTGTTACTTTTTCACGCTCAAACGGCTACACCGATTTCGATAGAATTTGGTATGAAGAAAGTTTAAGCCCTGGATTAACACATAGGCTACTTGTATCCCGGAAAAAGTATAGTTCCCGTGAAATAATTGAAGTAACGGGAAAACCGTTATCCCCGAGGGGGAATCCGCGGGGCGCTGGTTATATATATACATAATAACTATTGCACTATCTGTATTTGAAATATTCCTAAATTTCTTGGAGCTAATATTAAGAATAATAACATACTCGTAGCTGTAGCTTTTACTTGTTACCTTGACTACCAGCTTGCACCCTGTCAAGGGATTTGAGTGTCATTAAGTATTTCCAGACACAACAATTTAATTTACGGTGCAGAATTAGAGCCGCGAATACAGAAAGTAGAAGTCTGTAAAAACCGTCGCTGTATACAGACTTTATCCCGACTTACCGGGATTACTATAAATATTTCGGAATAGGTAACGTGGCTCTTGGGACGACATAAAAAGGATTTTTATAAATTGACGCTAAAAGTCGTGACGAATAAAAAAAATCATGAACACGGAAGAACATACTAGTTTTGAATCTAATTTCACAAAACATATTGCCATAAAGCGTGGGTCCTTGTTTAAAAAAAAAGAATGTAATGTTTATTTTTTAAACATTTTGTCATTAGTCATGCTAAGGTTTTAGCTTAGTAGAAATACATCAAGGCGTATAACTTATTGATTATTATTAAACATTATTATTATTTTCAATTACAAATTTCTATGAAATTATATCTATTTATGTGGCTGAAATAATATTATTATATCTATAATAATAATATGAATCTATAAAATAAAGTCGCAACGTTTTAAGACGCAACCAAATTATTTTTTTATTTACTTACATAATCCAACAGATGTATGTAGTAAATCTAAGCTTAAGTATGGCCAAAATAGAATTACACAACGTCCTAGAAAAAAAAAATCAAATTTCTCGACAACGTCATCACTTAACATCACGTGAGACAGTTGTCAAACGCAAACAAATAATATGTAAAAAAAAACACATATTACTAAAATTATATGACAAACGTTGTGTTTACAGTCATGCTCCTAGGTACAAAAACAAATAACCGTGTATGCTTTTATGTCAGGTCTGGCTGGTGGTGCAGAGGAGGGTTGTGTGTGAGGGGATGTGAGAGAGGGTGAGTGTGAGTGAGGGTGTAAATAATGTATAAGTGTATAAATAGAAATGTATAGTAATAGAGCATTATGCATATAACAGTGATGTTAATAAATAGCCTTCTATATTTGTTATTACCACTTTAAGTGACCCTAAAGAGTCTTAGACCAGTATGAGATTTGGTAGAACGAAAGTCGCTGATATAAGCCAGCCGATAAGCATGTTGAAGTGAAGGGGTAGTGATCAGGGCACATAATTTCAGAGAACTGCTGGTTGTTGGAGCCGAAAGTTCTCGTGTGGATATCCCTGGACTGGCAAGCATCGTGAGATGTCTACCGATAAGCTGGAGACGACGAGATGACTAAAATTGCAGAAGGGACTAGCTGATGCCGACCGCTTTCAACTAGTCCTTGTGGAAATCAATATTGATTGTTTTTTTTTTTTTTTTTACATATTTGACGGTCGCCGTGTTGCAGTGGTCAGTGTCAGTGACATGACTTCTGTGTCTCTCCGGGACCCTGGGTTCGAATCCCGGCGGGGGCAAACATTTGTGCGATAAGTATAGGTGTTTGTCCCGGGTCTTGGTTGCTTGTGTTGTGATTGTGTGTGTCCATGCCTCTCGCGACACAGGGAATCCTAGTGCGGGGGTCTGAGTGTGATAAAAATTTAAAAATAAAAAAAATTATAAATTTGCGTTTGACAACTGTCTCACCTGATGTTAAGTGATGACGTTGTCTAGGATTTAGCACGCGAACCTAGAAGGTACCTATTCACTCGCGACTTGAAGACTCCAGGATTGTACATATAGATATCATACAGATTGTGACGATGACAGGCTCAAGATTAATTCCAAAAACTGTTTTCGCGTTGTAGGCAATGAGCAAACGTATTGCTATCTCACCGTCCCCCTCAACCTCTTATGCAACCGATAGAGACAGTTGCTGCTCGTGAGATTTATAGGTAAACCTTTTTTGATAGAATTTACGTTCCGGGGCATACGTCTAATCCCTCTCTATATTGTAACAAAAAAAATATTATTGGTGTCAATCGCTTGAGTATAATGTAAATGTTTTTAAAAAAAAAAATTTTTTGTAGTTTTTGAAAAACTTTAAATTTCCACAATGTCAGCACACAAATTGACTGGTGATGAATGGTGATGCTTGTAACTTTAAAGTGATATAAAAAAAATTGGGAAAAAATATGACTATATAACAAATATAAGTCTAGTAAATGATGTGTAGATTATATAAAAAAAATACATAATTGAATTCAGACTATCTAAGGTAACAAAAAGGTTTTTCTTTTTTTATGGGCAAGTATATAAGTATAGAATTTATATTATTAGTTCACGTCTCAATTAGGTAGCAAGCTTTACCCGGCCAAGATTAGACAATTCAACATTTACGATGCTTACAACCTATTCTACTTTCTTCCTAAAACCCGGCTTCCTCAATTTGACCCCATCTGTTTTGTGATTTGACCCTCGGTTGAGGCATTATTCACAACTCAATAAAAAAAATGTAACAAAATTTTTAATTTTTGTTTAGAGGATGATTTATCTCTGTTAAATAGTAATAAAATAAGGTGTATGAAATATAAATAATAAAATACAATTTATATGCAACCATTTTAAAATCGGCTACTTTAAAAAAGCTTTTTCTACTATGCTTTCTTTATACCTAATATTAAAAATAAAATTTTAGCATTTCTTTTTAATATCAGCTCTTAGTTCATACCATATAAAGGGCATTGTGCCAAAATTTTTATGTATATCATATAGGTGCTAATCCACTGGGATATATCGGTGACTTTCGTTCTTATACGGATCTCTTCATTTCTGATTTCGAATAAGTGTCACAGTGTAATCAATTGAGACATTTCTCAAACACTATGAGAAATATCTCAATTGATTACACAGTGACACTTATTCGAAATCAGAAATGAAGAGATCCGTATAAGAACAAAAGTCACCGATATAGCCCAGTGGATTAGCAAGTTAAATTGGCAGTGGGCAGGGCACTGTACTGCTTTCGCCGAAAGATTCTCGAATGGAGACCACGGACTGGCAAGCGCAGCACAGGACGGCCACCGACCAGGTGGACAGAAGCCTTGACTAAGATCGCAGGCAAGGGCTGGATGCGGGCCTTTTCCAATCGGTCAAAGTGGAAATCAATGGGGGAGGCATATGTCCAGCAGTGGACGTTCTATGGCTGAGATGATGATGACGATAACCTATTAGAAAAATATTCTTTATTTTTCTTACCGCTTCCTTTTGGCAGTAGTCTTGTTTATTTAGGAACGCAACTATCAACCTTTGCATTTAGTTGTATTTTTTTTTACATAGTTCATGTGGAAACTGATGCTTTACTAAAAACTCAACAACTTATTTATCACATACGATAGAGTTTCAGTTGTTATAAGCTCGGTATCACTTTTTTTTAGTTTTTTTTTTCACCCTTCGATGTCACATTTGCATTTCATGAGAACAGATCAAAGGACAGCAAACAGGACGCACTAACGGCGCCAGTATTGATCACATGGCGTGTATTACTGATGATAGACACAGTCTGTTGTATGAAAGGTCTGATAAGCATGGATGAAAGAAATAAAAAAATCCCAGCATGGTGGTGGAGTACTTTCAAATTCGAGCAACGCGGGGTGCCTAGCTAGCTACCACCCTTAAGTTTGAAAGACTGTAACTAAACACATATTGTGCTTAGGTAACAATAAAATAACATCCATTCATTGTTCAAATATATTCAACTAAAAGTTTCTGTGGAGCTAGCACACATGTCACTTTCTTTGAGACGAAGTAGAGCTTAAATCCTGACGAGATGGTTCAAACTTCATCATAAACAAAATTTGTGTTAAATACAATAAGGCAAGTTTAAAATTTCTTACTCACGGTCGGAATTCAAACTGACGCGCTTAACGTATGATTGACTTGCTCGACTTTAACTTAAACAAAATTGGATTTATATATATCTACATATAATATATATATCTTTGGTTGCCTGGAAGAAATCGCTTTAAGCAATAAGGCCGCCCTTTGTATCACTGTATCTATATTTGTTTGTTTTCTTTATGTGTGTAGTTTTTAAATAGTATGCAAATAAAGAGCTTTCTATCCATCTATCTATCTACATTTAAAAGTTTTATGGTTTATTGCCTTAACAGCATGCTTCTTTTCTCAGCCATGTGCGTCCACTGCTGGACGTATGCCTCTCCCGTATAGGGGGGATTTGCCAATACTCGCCACGCTTGGCAGAAGGGTTGGCGAGCGCAGTATGATTTCCGATCCTCAGAAGGCGCTGCTGCCCACCTTCTGGTACGTTATCCCTTAGCCGAAACTTTTGGAAATATTTAACAATATTTAGAAGCATCTAAAGTTAAAAAGGCGTATAAGTTAAATGATGAGTTGATAGGGAATGGATTGGCTGGACCTGTCATGAAGAGGTGTGCAAAACATTTGTTATAACGAAAACAGTAGGTACTTCACATGATTGTGGGTGGATATAGAGGTAGAGGAAAGCCGAAGAACATATGGAGATGGGCTGTGTGAAGAATGAGTTATCGGCCTTTCTCTACCTCTATATCTATCCATATTAATGCCCAATACCCAGTGTGATAAGAAGAAGAAGAAGATATTTACAAGCGTCTACTGTAAAACAAACCGAAGTCGTTAGATTTTGTAACGAAATTTAGAGATCATTTTTAAAAATAACACCAGCAGAGTAAATTGACAAGCTGTCCAAACTTTATGTCCGTGTGTAGTGTGTACGCCACCCCTTTAACGTCGAGTAAGTAGGTATATCGCGACAGCCGTTGACTGATTTACTCGCGAACAAGTTTGTTGTAAACTCGACTTTAGAACTTTGTAAGTGCGCATTCGTTTGCGTCAACTTTTCAAAGTCACAATGGATCATTTTCGAAGGGCTGGATTTCAATGAATTTGATTTACAAAGAACTAACTTTTGCAAGTTTATTGGAAATTTCTGGATTATATTTGTAAATGTCACGCTTGGCAGAGCGAGAATATAGACGATGAAAGTCTAAGCAACCGTCTGTAGCCTTTTTAAGCTATGGTCTAAGTAAGAATCTGTTAGTTGTGTAAAAAAAATATCATAAAATGGAGCCGACTTCAACACTCAAAGACGTGAAATAACTTGTTTAATTGTATTAGTACTTATGTACTAATATGTACTTATACTTTATATTGTTTATCTAAATAATTAACTGAACTAAAATAACTAATTAGTGAACTTAATTGATCTAGTTTTTGTTTTTCTGTGTGAGGACCCTCTTAAGTGGTAAAAGTCTTCCCCATTTGCTTCGATTCTGTGAAAGAAAAGCTAACAATGCATGGTATCCTGTTATAAAACTGTCACAATTCCTATTCAAATATCAAAACAAAAAAACATAAATGGTCAAATTAAATAAAAAATATAACATCAGAAACGTTATAATTTTCTTTGTAGAAATTAATATCTTATCCATTTATAATAAAGGTTAAAATGTCATGCACTTATAAAAGACCTATGAATAGTTATCAATTGGTTTACGTCATTATTTTATTATTATTATTATTTTATTATTATTTATTACATCATAATGCACGAAGCGTTATGCTTCCACTTTCTTAATGCGTACTGCCAAGGAATGGAACTCGTTGCCCGAGTCTGTGTTTCCCGATATGTACAATCCTGGAGTCTTCAAGTCGCGCGTGAATAGGTACCTTCTAGGTTTGCGTGCTAAATCCTAGACAACATCATCACTTAACATCAGGTGAGACAGTTGTCAAACGCAAACTTATAATATGAAAAAAAAAGAAAAAAAAATATTATACATTTCCTTCAGTGAAATCTTTTCGATATGAATCTTGTTGTAATTTTCGATGACTAGGAAACTATATCAATACTGGTACACCACTTTCTTTGCCGACCGTACCTGGGCGGCATTTCGTATTACCTGAAGGGTGAGCTGTTCCATTTCCATCATTATTCTCATGATCTGCTTCAGTACAGGCGCCTGCAGATCCTCTGCTACAGTTTTCAGGATGCTGTTGTTACTATATGGCTAAACTGGCTTTTTGCTTAAAAAAATATATTACGCATTTATGTATTTGTATTAAAAAAATTACTAGCTTATAGCTTATAGCTAACAGGTTTTTTTTTTACTTATTATAAGTTTGCGTTTGACAACTGTCTCACCTGATGTTAAGTGATGACGTTGTCTAGGATTTTTTTGTCTAGGGTTTGCACGCAAACCTAGAAGGTACCTATTCACTCGCGACAGGATTGTACATATCGTATTGTATATTTTATGGGTATATTATATTGTTAGCTGCCAACATAACCTAGAAGTAGTGGAGAGGCACATTCTCTATAAAAGCCAGTGCGGGCCGGACCATTTCCTTCGGCCTCGGCTGCGTGCGGAAGCTTTGCTGGTTTGTTGTTCGGTGCGATTAGTGAGTGACATACGTATTTCTAATTGTTTTATATGGTTCATTTGTGTCAGACTCGTTATTTGTTATTTTGTGATCAACTTCATGCGCCTTTCTATTTCAATTGTGATTTAATGGTCAATTAATAAACCAAAGATGTTTTGAGGTTGGGGAGAACGCGTGTTGTATATTTTTTTTAAATATTTCTACTTCTGATCCTAACATCAGAAGTGAGATAAAGGACACACATGCCCACATGTTACAAAAATGCTTGTAATCGGTGACTCCGTGTAAACAAGTAGTTTTGGTTATTTCTTATGTCTCTGTCAACCTGTTCTGACCGTTTTGAAGAAAATTAAAACGAAACAAGCGAAAGGCACTAATCAGATAACCTATTCATCTACCCTCAACATACATTTTCTTCGTATGTGTTGTATAGATTTGTGTTATGCCTTTTTACATTGTGCCCGGCGTGTACGAGTTCGTGGGGAAGCTAGCGTCGGTGGTGTGCTCCTGCATATGACGTAATTGTTGGTGACGTGCGGGCGCCTCGGGGTCCCTCGGTGGACCGTGCGGAGGAGCCGTTGCATCCACGGCGACGACGCCGGAATGTCTCGTCTACGCGGACTGCTTCGAGCACGGTGACCACTCCAGGTTGCAGCATCCATGTGCTAAACGACTTGCTAACCCGGTGAGACCAACCCAATTTATATCAATCTGACGATAGAACGTGTCCTTGACTGGGTCATAGATATTGTCCCAGTGCAAGAGTTCGCGAACATTTATCAATTACGTAAACTTCGTAGCTTTTTGTGTCTAGAGAACGTTGATACTGATTATGTTCTTTTTGAAATAATGCGAACTGATGGTACTCATATTATGTACACTTGAAGGTCATTACTTACACACTTACAGTTCAAAGCGACCAAGATGTGTCCCGCGATCGTAATCCACGAGATAACCGATACCTATAAAAGTAGTAAAGAACGAATGTGTTTTAGCGTAGTGAACCTTTGATTCATTCGCATACCTTACCACCGTACATAATTCAAAGTAAGATCATTAGGTAAAAATATATTTGACCCGTATTTGTATCGTGTTCGTACCTTCGTGTACCCTCAGATTAAGATAAACAAAATATACCGCGCAACAACCATGGAATACTGAGATTTGTGTGTAAATGTTATTGTCTGCGCCATAAATTTATGTTTCATACACCTCGTATCGATATCGCAGTCTAACAGACACGTGCCAGCAATTACCTTTAGAATTGAATCCTAAGCCGACTTGAGAAAATTGCAGGTTATGATCTCTCTAACAAAAAGTAAAAAGGTTGTAGGTACCGGCAGGCGCGTCCATCAACTATACCTACGTACCTACTTGTAGTGTGATATAGATCTTTGGCGACCGAGCTAATGATAAACTGCCACTACGTCATGTTTAATATCAAATCTACCTTAACCTGTCAGGCTGTCACTATGTAAGAAGCATACCGCACGGTTATTTTATTGATAGCTAGTTAGGTATTTCAATGATTTCAGCAGATTGGTATAGACCATGACGCCTGATCAATCACTTTTTACTGTGGCTTTGTGTAAGTAACAGAAACTGGACAAAATTGCGATGCGATATCTGACAAGTGATAATATGTGCTAAAATATGTTTGCAACTTGTTGACGACTACATACCTACCACGAAAGAGGTTCAAACATCGGCTTTTAGTTTTTCTGTTGTTCCAAATGTTTCGTGTTTGAATTTGTGTGAGTTTACTGGCGAACTAGAAGTACAGTTTTATTTCATAAGCACAGGAACGTGGCGTGTGAAATAGATATGTGAAAACTATCACCATGTGTTTGTATAAGAGTTGAACTTTAAGTTCAAGAGTTTGTATGAATGTATGAATCCCGAATTCATAAATCAGATACGATCCTACATACGATTAGATAATAAAATGCTGTTGAAGATGGGTCGAGTACTTTGTATTTAGAGCCACCACGTTCACCACACTAAAAATTCTTGTGGCTTCATGTATTGCAAGGCAATGCAAATACGGTGCGTTCATTTGAGAGTAACCTAGCCGTGTCTTACCTAAATACCAAATAAGAACATAATTACTTAGTGAAATTGATTTTTGTTTATTAGAAAACAGATTCTCAAACTACCTGCAGTTTAGCACGTGAATTAAATTTGTTTGGTTCCCGCAATAGTGTGATTGTAGTGTCGCGTTCAAAGTGTTTTCATTTTGTGTCACAATTTTAAAATAAAAACATTATTGTCACAATGACAAAGAGTTGTGAAGTCGTTCGAAATGTCAAATTCTTATTCGGCTCTCAAATGCCTTAGATGAAATAAAAATTCTTAAACGTGTACACAATACACAAATATGATGTAGTCAGTAAATAAAGCCTGTTTGTATTGTTACAACTGTTGTGTCTTAGGCTGCGTTTCCATTTGGGCTCACAGTGCACACGTTCGTACGTAAGGATTTAGCTGTTCCGAGACGAATTTAGTACTGACAGTGCTGACGCTCGTAAGCAAATCGGAACGGCTTTTTGTGTGTGAATGCGCGCGAATTCTTTAAATGTCAGTTCCCATTAAATTCATATTAAATCATTCTCTTCCATACTTCATGGGCACTATATGGGTCATGTTTTTTTTTCTGATATATAAAATTACGTTTTTAATTTTTTGTGGACGAACTACCAATTTTTCGACAGATTCTCATAATGAGTCAGATGTTTGACTCTCAGTGCATAGTTATTTATCTATGTGTTTGACAGCGCTCACACTGCTCTACGTCGTACTAGTGAGCGTTCTAAGCACAGGATGATGACGTCATGGATGACGTCATATACGTTTTGTGTGCAGCTGTCAGTGCATTTTTAGAATTACTTTAAGCACGCTCTCTGTGCTCAAAGCTCAATTTGAAACACACATACACAAACACACATACATCATATAGATGTATGCAGGTGTATTTTTTTTTTTTTTGTGTTCTTAAATTGAAAACGCACCTGTGCGATAAGGTACGGGCACTTTAACCAAAAAAGGGTGATTTTATTTGGACTTGAAATTTTTACTGTTTCAAATACGATTGAGCGAGGACTCAATTGAGTCGCTTAGATTCTCATTGTTCTTCATTTGTTAGAGAAGTCCATATTCCTAGCCGCCGAGTAGCTTATTCGGGAGGCTGACATGTCGGGGTCAGGTACGGCCGAGTCGGGAAGATGGACGGTTCAGTTAGATGTCTCAGGCATACACTGACGTGAACACCAATCTATTCAAGCGTGACAGTAACCGGCACGTGTGTATACCGCACAGAAATTTTGTGTTTGTTGTTTGCTTAAATCCGCAGAGTTCCGCAGAGGCGAGCATCAGCCTGGCGGCCGCGCATGCTGTGTGTGGACTCCGGCCTGGCAGACGCGCTCATACAAAGCTGACTAGAAATGCGTGTAGGATTTGATTACATTTCGGTACATATGAATCGGTCTGAAAGTTTAGAATTAAGCTGCCAGTATGTAACGCAGTAAGTAAAGTTTGTAGTGACGTTTCACTAGCCAAACTTGCGTTGATGACTGTCAAGCCGTTGTCTGTAGCGGTTTAGCTAGCCAGACTTAACGTTGACACTTATCAAGACGCTGTCATCCGTAGTATTTCGCTAGCCGAACAGTAATATTCGCCAAGTTGTTACTGCTCGTAGTGATTTTATTAGCCGGACTAATGCTATGCTTAGTTAGAGCGTTGATATTGCTGTCTAGCCGCCTCAACGTTGACGATATTGTTATATAGTCAAGCCGTGGGAGCGTAGACCAATAATCAAGTCGCATACCTTATACCTAATGTGGAAAACAGTTTATGAATGCGCAGCGTTAACACAGTTAAGTCGCTGCATCCTGTAGTGTTCGACTCACTAGCCAGGGTATAGTTATTCTGTAAGCTAATGCTCTACTACACCAGCTAGCTTGGTATGGAGAATAGGTGTCAAGTGCACGCTCATCATCGGCACGAGTTGGAGCTTAGGCAGATGCTGCTGCCGCTGTTGATGCCACTGCTGCCACTGCTACTGCCGCTGCCGCAGGCGCTGCCAAAGGCGTTGCCACAGGCGCTGCCACAGACGCTAACGGAGGCGCTGCTGCAGGCGCTGCCCCTGGCGCTGCCGCTGTTGCTGCTACTGCTACACTGCTAATGCGGTGAATGGATGCCGCAAGCTGCCTGTGCAGAATTCTTCACGGGTTGTGAGCCAAACCGCATCAACATCTGCATTACTGAATACTAGTCCAGTGATAAAGTGGCTGAGCCAACACATTTTACGATGATGAGAAAACACTCAGGTCAATCTGAAGCCTTCTTGCAGCAAAGAAGCTCTAAGAACCTGACGAGGACGTCAGAAGGTCAGGAGAGGCCGTGTTAGCTGCCAACATAACCTAGAAGTAGTGGAGAGGCACATTCTCTATAAAAGCCAGTGCGGGCCGGACCATTTCCTTCGGCCTCGGCTGCGTGCGGAAGCTTTGCTGGTTTGTTGTTCGGTGCGATTAGTGAGTGACATACGTATTTCTAATTGTTTTATATGGTTCATTTGTGTCAGACTCGTTATTTGTTATTTTGTGATCAACTTCATGCGCCTTTCTATTTCAATTGTGATTTAATGGTCAATTAATAAACCAAAGATGTTTTGAGGTTGGGGAGAACGCGTGTTGTATATTTTTTTTAAATATTTCTACTTCTGATCCTAACAATATATATTATTCCTATTGTACACAACATAACACAGCTAGTGCTTAAATGTTTGATTAATTGTAGCGTTGTGATTAGTTATTAGTATTTGATTTTAATAAAAGCATCGGCCCTTGATACGAAAAGGTTATTCAAGAAGTTCATAAGTACATGTTAGCATTCTTTAGATTAAAAGTCGTATTTATTCATGGAGAAAGGATTTGCTTCAATATTGAGGTCTATTTTTTACAAGACAATCTCTCCCATCTTTTCGCACCTACATCAAAGAGCTCCATAACCAAATTATAATGCGGATGTTCGATCCTTTTCGCTTTATCTACAATTTTAAGACAGTATGGACATTTGCTTGTCCGTAATTTTTTTCTTTTTTTAAAAAATATTATTACTTTGCTTTTACCACTGTCTCACCTGATGTTAAGTGTCGACGCGATCTGAGATGGAGCACGCAAGCCTAGAAGGTACCTATTCACGCTTGACTTGAAAACTCTACGATTATACCTATTGGAAAACACACACACCACAAAAAAAAAAAAAACAGAGTGCTAGAATGAAGGCTATGTTGTTTTTTTATATGATAAGTTGACGGAACAAGCAAAAGGCACACATCATGTTAAATGGTAACCTGTGCCTATATAGACAGATACGATTCGTAATGAACTGCACTGCACCCGTCACCCTGAGACAAATAGTTAGTCAGTCTCATGTGCTTGTCATTTCCCCGGAACCATACGTTTCAAACCAAAACATAAAAATGCGAACACTACTGCCCGGTGGTAAAAATAGATAACGATGGCGTCCTCGGACAAGCCCTCACATAGAGTGCTATTCCTCTTAAAATTTATAATCATTTAGATTACTAAGCTTTAAGATCTAGATATATTAAATCTTCCGAAAACCGTGTACCTACTGGTAATTCAATTGTAGAGCATATCTGCTGGCTTACTCTTCAACTCAGTTTCAATGTAAATCCAATTATAATCTGAATCACTTCCAATTTCATTCTACGTCATTTTGTATCTAAGTCCAATTCCATCGAAGTCGATTCCAATCGTGCGCTAGTTGAGAGTATCAATCGCGTGAGGTTTTTTCTTTTTTTTAAAGATTTTATTCTTACGTTTGACCACTGTTTCGCCCAATGTTAAGCGACGACGCGGTCTAAGGTAGAACACGCAAATTAGAAGGAACCTCGCGAGGTCGATCGGAATCGAGTTTCAAGAGTAAGCCCGTTGGTCGGACCAAGTTATCGGACTGCAACACACACAACTTATAACACCCCTTTAGACATGTATGACAAAATGGTAAATAAGTGTCATAATCATATAATTCAAATTCATTTATTCATTCCAACTATACAAAAAATTCTTAATTTACATCTTTAGTGTTGATGAAATTCACAAAAAACGTTATTATCTTAGAAACTACAATATAACACTAAAGGCATCGTTAGTAGCTGTCCTAGGATTCCCTGTGTTACAGCTACTAAGGATTCCAACAACACGGGACTATATATTTTACAAATTGAAATCATTATCATGTTATTATGTATATGTGGTATCCGGCTTTACCGTTTATAGTCGAAGTTTCGACCTAGGTTTTGAGCATGTCCGATGCTCATCCTCAGGTGAGTTTACGCTGCCAGATCGTGGCGACGGCAGCGTAAACTCACCTGAGGATGAGCATCGGACATGCTCAAAACCTAGGTCGAAACTTCGACTATAAATGTGAGTAAAGCCGGGTACCACATATATATAATAATGTGTCAAACTCACGAGAATTTCCAATCATTATCATGTTCACAATATGCTATCAATAAAAAGCATTAGGTAGGCGGCCAGGCATAAATAATATCATGAACAAATTAATCTAAGTACAATACATAAAACCTACCCACATAACACACAAAAATAGTAAACAATACTTCATCTATGCCGGTAGCGAACGGGCCGCCAGCGTAAGGCATGCGAGCATAACATAATGCAGTATTAGCCCTTACTGCCAACTAAAGTGTAGAGCACACAGCTCTACAGAATTATTAACTCTTCCTCGCCTATCGTCGAGATGGAAATATTATACGAAAACCCGCCAAAAATATCCAGTGAGATATTAAAAGGAAAGTGTTCCCCTGGTTTGTTTACACTTTATCTTGGCAAAAACAGTTCAATGAAAAACATTTCGTGAAACATAAGTAATGGATACTGCGAATTATTACTCACAAAAATTGCTTTAGTTTGATATTTGGACCATTCCCGACCTCTGTCTCGGGCTATTCCACAGCATAATTGTAGGGTACCTTCCAGTACTTGTCGGACTAGACACCACCTTCAAAATACCGCTTTAATAAACTGACACTAAATACACAGCGCGCTTCTTGAGAGCCGTCACTAACCATCAAGGAAGATAGTGGTCAAACACTAGCTCTAAACATATCTAATGTACTTTATCTACTTGTTTCAATCATTACATAACTTTATAATACCCTTCACCGGGAGTAATATTATATGAAGTATTGTAAAGCAAACTAACCGCATCCCGAAAGCTGACCTCCTGTGGTCAGACAAACCTTTTAATCGATGGTGAATATCCAATGACCTTTGACCTGAGCAAACAAACCGGTATTAAAATGGTAATAAATACTAGGTAATTTTAGAGTTGTACCATAAATATTAAATACCGTGTATTCGATGAATAGGGTATGGGTACCTAAAAATCCTTTGATCTAACGTTCAAACAATAAATTAATGTATATCCGAGATCTATTCTTATTAGTCCCTTTTCAGTATAGTTCAAGAAATAAATAATTATGTGAATATTCGCGACACAGAACTGGGGGTTGCGGTTCGTTTATACCATTGCTTCGAAAAACACTATTTTATACGAAATGAAACTAACTCCACTGGTGCACTATCGAAGATCACCACTGAGACGTTTTTCGCACCGTCCCGCGATTCCAAATTTAAATGAACGCGCACCCTTAATAGTTACATATCTATGCTCCGATTCTAACCTTGTTTACATTTTCAAAGTCTTCTAATAGATGGCGCTATAAGACATAATAAATGCATATAAACAAATGCAATAATAGAAACAAATATATGCAAAAACAAAAGAATGAAGGTTTAGAACTTATTAACATACAAAAAATTTAAGTAGTTATGTAAAGTTAACATTTAATAAGTAATAACAATTTTATGCGTGCGTCGCCTACAATAGAGGAAGAATCTGTACTAAGTGTTATGTATTTAGAAGCAGACTGTCAGTGTTGTGCAACTTTTTGAGGATTTATATAGTGCATAATTATTTATAAAACACTAATCCCACTATCTCACTAATATAAATGTGCAAGTTTGGAATGTTTAGATGGATGGATGGATGGATCTTTGTTACTCAATCACGCTCAAACGGCTGGACGGATTTGGTATGTAGATATTTTAGCTCTCAGAATAACACATAAACACACATACATACTTTTCATCATGATCATCGTCATAAATTTTCCCAACGCGAGTAAAACCCAGAAGCGCAGCTAGTAATTAAATATTTTTAACATTTATCATCGTCATCATCTACGTCTACTGATGGACATAAGCCTTCCCTATTGATTTCCATAAGGACCAGATGGAAGCAGCGGTTATGGTCTTCATTCGAGAGCATTTAGATCCCAATGACCATCAGTTCTTCGAGCTATGTGTCCCTGCCAGTTCAACTAGCTAATCCTCTGGGTTCTATTGGTGACTTTCGTTCTTCTACAGATCTCCCCATTTCTGATTCGAACAAGTAAACTTACCCCTCTAGCCCCATACCTTGTTGTGAGACTATGATTCTGCTCACAAGGCCCATTGTCAGAGAATAAGTTGTGGTTTTGTAAATAATGAATATTTTATAATAACAGTGAACACACACACATAACACACTAGCCCCTTCACATGTCCACCAAACCTCCACGAGGCCAGGAACGGCGGCAGAATCGGCCGAAAAGGCAAAAGTAGTTAAATACAGCGGTCTCGGCGCGGAATACAATTTTGTTCCTTTCGGTGTCGAGACCCTTGGCCCGTGGGGTCCTAGCGCGCTCAACTTCTACAAGGAAATCTCCAAGAGACTGGTTGACGTCTCAGGAGACCGAAGAGCTGGCAGCTTCCTCGCTCAACGTATTAGCCTAGCAATACAAAGAGGAAACGCTGCCAGCATCTTGGGTACAATGCCGCAGGGGCCCGTTTTAGATTTAATTTAGTTTTTATTAAATGTTTAAGGTTTTTATTTTAAGTTAGATTATTTTATTGTTATTCTAAATTATTTTTATATTATGTTTGTATCAATTAGAAATAAATTACAGTTTATAACAGTGAAAGACAATGACTATAATTACGTGTGGATATAAATCCTACTAATATTATAAGTGCGAAAATTTCCCAGTATGTATACCACGCGGATAAAAACGCAGGGCACAGCTACTTGCCCTTATTTTATTACTTCATACTTTCGATGTCAATTTTAACCAGAGTCGAGTAGCGTTAAACAACAGTTAGTGCACCGTTTATGGGAAATGGAAAAAATGATACTTTTCAGCACCGAAATTAGAACACCAATTTATTGCATAACGGCCACCAAAAATTTCACATGTTGCATTTTACACAAGTGTTATGGGCTAGGCTCGCGCGTTGTGCGGTCACAAGAAACCTAACACTTCTCCTGGCTTCGCTCGTCGTCGTACCTACACTACATGACTGCGTATTTGGTGACCACTTACTAAATTTGTTGCTCAGTTACTAAATTTGGTGTTCATTTTTTGGTGCACATTATATTTATTTGGTGATCATTATATTTGTTCCCAAATAAACACGGGTCTATTGAGTACCTCCTCTTTTTTTGGTGTCGGTTAAAATTATGGTTAGCTGCCTGAGATAGCGAGATAATCGTAGTACACGCAAGGAAAAATGCGGGATCAGCTAGTTATTTACATTTTGATCGCATGAAAAATATTTCTGTCGCGTTTCCAGATGTGAAATTAATTATTTTCAAGGAGGCATTGGCAGTATCAAAGAGACTTGTGTGCGAATCGAGTCAATAATTACGGGAGACACGCTTGATGCTGGGATATTATAAACTTGAGTAGTCATCTGTTAAATTTCATACTTATGAGTTAATTGATATTTGCCGGAGTTTACTCAAAAGCATTATAATTATTTTAGCACTATCGGCCCGTCCCGGCTTCGCACGGTTACATTCTAGTAGTAACTAAGTAATTAAGTAAGTTTAGTAGGTTTTCCTATTTTTTATAGAAATAAGTATAGTTGTATGTTATGTTACTCAGGAATAATGTGGCATTCTTTCAAGTCAATTTCAACTTCCAAATATTATATATATTATACTATAATGACTGATTTATATACTTATATACATATACACACCCAAACACAGGTCAAACAGACATGTTTATACACACAAATGTTTGACCTGTCCGGGAATCGAACCCGGGACCAGCGGCTCAGAAGGCAGAGTGCTACCAACTGCGCCAACCGGCCAGTCAAATAAACAAAAAATAGAAAAATTAAAAGCAAGAACATGCTCTACTATTGTCATGTATGAATTGAGGAAGACGTTATACTCAGGCATAGAAGAGAGCAGCCCGTAGATAATGATGTCTCGGTATTACATTCAGATGTCGCGACGCCAACGTTTCAGACGAGCTTTTCTGAAAGGTTGATATCACGGCGGCAGCGGCGGCAGCGGTGGCTCAGTCAGCGGAAGCATTCTGAGTGATGGTGAGGAACGATACTAAACAGATATATGATGCTTTTGGGTAAGAAGTGAAATATCAATTAAGAAGAACACGACACTATTCTAACCACTAGTTTACCATAACAGATGAAAACTTAACAAAAATGAATCATAACAACTCAAGCCAATGGGAAATTAATAATAAAGGTCTCACTTACTAATCACACGAATTAACAAACCGGCAGAGCTTCTGCACACAACCGAGGCCGACGAAAAAGTGACGCTCTAGTTTTTTATTTTCTTTTTTTTTTCTACCGGACTAACGCTGTTTGCCTCTACCGGCATTTATAGCTTCACCGGAGGAGGGGCGAGCACAGATGGTGCTCAGCCCGGTATTTGTGCGGGCGCAGAAGGCGCACCGCCTAGTGAGGCTAGCGCTGTGCCACTAGGAGAGGACGGGGCGACAAGCTCAAGGGCACCACTGAGGTTCGGACCTCGGCTTGAGCTGTCGCCAGGACAGGGAGTTATCGGATCGAAGACGCTCTAGTACTACCCGCACTGGCTTTTATAGGGACTGCGCTCCCCCACTTCTTCTAGGTTATTTTGACAGCTAACAATACTATTATTAAAGTTGTGCGCTTTCGTTTGCAATTGCTAGAATTGCCATATTTTGCGCAAATAAAAGATTCATTATTGAAAAATAGGACATGAATTGATGATAATTGATAACTGCTTTAATTTTCTTTGATGTTACGCGTAATCAAAACGAATTGAAGAACTCATTTTTATTTTAAGAAACCCGATCACGAAAAACTATAAATAGTAACAATTCAGGCTTAGATGTGGTTTTTTGTCTGTTAATCATATTTTTAGAAGTGTTTATGTAACAAAATACTTTAGATCAGAAACCGCTATGCGAGTAGAATACCTTTTTTCAATTTCTAACAGTTTGTACATATCGACAGCGTAAAGTAAATTAATCTTCAAGTCTTATCTTATGTGAGTATGCTTAAGCTATGAACTTAGCAAAACTCTTCGTCCCTTTTTTAAATTCAATTATACTAATAGAATACTAAACTCAAAGATTGTGAAGCAATTTAGGGAGATACATAGCGTAGCAAATATTAGTTGCATAGTTCCAATCTTTACTAAGGACATTTACGGAGATTTCAACCACAAGTAAGCAAGTTAATATTCGATCCGCCACATTGGCCAGCGGAGCGGATAATGGCCAAAATTTCTCTTCAAAAGATATATTTTTCCGTTTGTATAACCATAAGCTGCAATTAGTATAAAATACACATTTAATGTACATTTTATGATTTGCAATAAAGAGTTTATCTATCTATCTATCTTGTACCCTGGCAGGAGAATGATAACGTTTAGCATATTCATCGTGTGCTAAACATTAGTAGACCACAACCATTATATACATAAAGATGAAGATCATAGTTTTGAAAAATAAGACAAAATCAGTATTTTCACATATAAGATTCCTGCCATAATCGTCCATGTCCGTTTACTATCGTTCCTCGCAATAACCGCGTTGTTTTCATCTCGTCAATGTCAAAGATTTAATATTGAAGTGAAGTCTCGAGCGATCGAGTCGCGTTGCCTGAATTATTCATTCCACACCACGGGGTGATTTTAAAACTATATTTACACTTCAACTTACTGCTCATTCTCAGTGCGGAGCGTTTTCTATTCTTTAGTAAATGGATTTTGTGTTAAAGTGTTGTGGTGCGCATTTTTCATTTAGCTGAAGAATTTAAAGCGAAAATTGAAATTGAAAATGATAAATAAGGCACCGAATTGTTCTTGGCGTGCCTAGGTAAAATAAAAATAAAAATTAAGGCTTCTTTATTTGTTTAATACACAATTTTGAGTCGTACTCGTATCAGTTTATTTTATTGAAAATCCTACATGTCTGATAAACTTTTTTTTTTCTTACACTCAGACCCCCGCACTAGGATTCCCTGTATCGCGGGAGGCTTGGACACACACATTCACAGCACACAAACATTCAAGACCCGGGACAAACACCTACACTCATCGCACAAATGTTTGCCCTTGCCGGGATTCGATCCCAGGGTCCCGGAGACACAGTAGTCATGTCACTGACACTAATCACTGCGCCACGGCGACCGTCAAATATATATCACTATATATTATATCACTTAACTTAACCCCCACCGAAATAGAGGGATGTTATAAGTTTGCAGTGTGTATCTATGTTTCAGACTTTGTAATCACTGTTGGATGGTCTTTACTTTGGAGTTTGATTGAAGTTTTTTACTTTGAATGGTATCAGAGTGGTTTTAGCTTAATGTTTAAAGATCCCGATTTTGTAGTTTATGAAGTGATAACAACAACTAAGACTATCATTACGTCCCTGATGTGTAAAAGGAATATCCCGTGTGCATATTTCCCTTTTGTAAGGTACTTTTTTTTATCCGTCTTATAAACTTTATTTTTAACTAGCGGCGCCCTGCAGTTGTACCTGGGTGGTGATGAAAAAAGATGATGGTGATGATGAATATAAACCTATGTGCTCATCCAGGGTATAAGCTATCTCCATACTACATTTCATCGGAATCGGTGTAGCCGTTTGAGCGTGAAAAGGTAACAAACATACACGCATACACACTTACACACATGCATACATAAACACAAACTTTCGCATTTATAATATAAGTAGGATAGGATTTATGTTATTCTTAAATTACATCACAACTCGTGAGAGATGATGATAAGGGTGACTGGTAGAAAATGCTACTTAGAGTTAAGTTTTCTATGTAATAAAATAGTGCTAAAGTATAAATAAATAAACTATTAGTATATTAAGATGGTTCAAGATTATTCACCCTTATCCCTATCCCCCTTCGAGGGTATCCCCATACCCTCGAAAATATTTGTCTAGGTGTGCAGATCAACATTTCTGACTGTTGAAACATTTCGTCGGTTACGATAATACTTTTCCAATTATAGGTATCAACAAATTCTCGATTTCACTTACAATTTTCCCTGATACGAGTAAACAAAAAAAAAATTACTGCGGTAAAGTTTTCACCGCTCAACGCTGAGTCAGCGTTCGCGCGAGTCTCTAACGAGTTGTCAAACTCCTTGTAATGGCTACAAAGAGTTTCGAACTACAAGTACCTCGATTTTTCTCTAGTGTTCACTCAGCGATTTCTCTTACTTTGGAAGCGATGATAGCTCAGCGAGAGGAGCGTCGGCTGTCAAACTGACGGACAACTGGTTCGATTCTCAACCACAGCTTGAGCTTGATGAAAGTAACACCATTACCAAATTCCTAGCATGGTGGTAGGGTACTTTCTAGTACCCGCCTAGCTAGTTACCACCCTCAAGTTTGAAAAACTGTCACCAAACACGTAGTCTGTTCAGGCAGCAGTCCTTAAGAGCCAGGAAGCATTCTAGGTCTAGCGTTATAACATCTTCGACAACATCGTCACTGACCATCAAGTGAGATATCTATACAGTATTAAAAAACTCATACACTGCTACACTTTTTAAATCCAAGCACTGAAAGTCTATATGAACTGTGTGTATGAATATTTTGCTGATGTTATCTACACTTGCATGAAGTATGGAGATTATATAAAAAAACAACGGGTTGCACTCCGGGAGTGCCGTGACTCAAGTGACAGTGCGCACCCGGACAATTTGACTGATGCAGCGCAGCCGTCTCAACGCCAGTTACGTGCTGAGGCTCGCGCTCGCCGTCTGGCACGATCATAACTCCCAGATGAAGAACTGCAAATAAGTTCGATTCTGGTCGTAGAGTAATTTTCCAGTGTTTACCACGTGAGTCCTAGTCGGTTTGTTACATTACAATTATAGAAGAAACTCGCGATAGTTTTCAGACTCCATATGAAGTTTTTACACGTAGCGTTTATGATATGACCCATCATTTTATTTATACAGCATCGTTTGGTACAAAAATCACCAATCACATTTTAAAACATTTGCATTCCCTTTCTCCAAGTGTAAGAAACAGTTTGAGCGCATTTGTCGTTACTGCGAGAGTTTGTGATAAAGGAATAATAATATAATCGCACAAAAATATTTTTTTCTAATAAATTAGATATGATATAAAATTTTGTTAAATCAGAATTCACCTTCACACACTGTTCAATTTGTGGTATTCTTTTTACAAATGTATAAGGCATGCAGGACTTTCAACAAAATAACAAAAGATTCTAAATTGTCTATTTAAGAAATGAAGTCCTAGTTACATACATTACTACACATACATTACACACACAAATACACACATTCATAACACTTCCAGAAACACAACACACACACACACTAAACAAGTAGTTTTATAGCTGTTTATAATATATATTATGTATTTACTAGAAGTAAGCTAAGTCTTTTCTGGGAGAGGCCATTGGCTCCTGAAACACAGTTCCACTAGTTCAGGAGTCTTTGGGTTCACTATTTGTTTGTACACGAACTATGTCAATAAAGTTTTTTTTTTTTTTTTGTATTTTAATGATATCCTACTAATCTAATAAATGCGAAATTTTCTGTATATGTGTGTATGTTTGTTACCTCATCACGCTCAAACTGCTACACCAATTTCGGTGAAATTTGGTATGGAGATAGTTTACACCCTGGATTAACACATAGGCTACTTTTCATTACCATCATTATCATCATCATGCGGGTAAAATCCCGGGGCACTGCTAGTATGTAATCTTGATTTTAGAGTATACAGCAGAATACTAAAAGTTCTATGTATAAATTCTGCTGTTGCTACATTTTTATTTTCCCAAAATGGACAAGCTTATCCTATGACTGAACGTGAACTGCGGCACGTTTCAATTGTTAAACAAAAGTTTTGCTGTTTTTACAGTTTCAAAAAGGCTTTGTGAATTTTCGGTAATTTTTCCAGCGATTGCACAAACGATTACCTAACTGGTATGGGGTTGTGGCTGCCTTTGGCGAGCCTTTTAGGAATAAATAATTATTTTTAAAGCAAGGTATATTTTATTTTTGCACTAAAAATCCTGTTAAGTTTTGAACCATAACTAAAAAGCATATCCTGGCGTAGAGAAAAGAAAGAAATAATTCCGTGCAAATGTTAGTATTAACCATAATTATAATCATCATCATCATCATCATCATCATCTCAGCCATAGGACGTCCACTGCTGGACATAGGCCTCCCCCATTGATTTCCACAAGGACCGGTTGGAAGCGGCCCGCATCCAGCCCTTGCCTGCGATCTTAGTCAGGTCGTCTGTCCACCTGGTTGGTGGACATAATTATAATATTATAGTTCAAATATTTGAACTTAAGTTCCGCCTAGCATATTGTTAATGCGATACACAATAAAAAATAACTCTTAATATTATAGTCGTACTATTTTTAATCAACGTCATTTTTTCAGCCTTAAGTTGGCTACTGCTGGATTTAGATCTTTGTATTGATCTATTAATGGTGAATAGCTCCCAAGAGCAGCTACCTGAAGATACGGTGTGTTTTGAAGCGATGATAGCTAAGCGGAAACAGCGTCGGCTGTCAAACTGACGGACACTGGTTAGATCCCCAACAACAGCTTGAGCTTCCGGTGAAGGTAACACCGTTATCAAATTCCAAGCATGGTGGTAGGGTACTTTTGTTTTAGTCGCAACAAATGGGACAGAACTCAGGTCTCTCCTTTTTTGTATTATTCCCCCAGCATGTCTAATCTATCGTTAAACTAGGTAGCCGCAAGGTTTAACTTTTACCGAGACTAAAGTAGGATTAGCTTACACTAACCTTATTATTATTAATACTGAATTTGGTTAATACTTGGAGTAAAGTTAATCATTTGCTAGTCTATGTTTATTAACAAGGCCAATAGTGTGTTCAGGCAGCAGTCCTTGACAGCCAGTTAGCATTTTAAGGCTTGATAGCATCTTCGATCACATCGTCAATGACCCTCAAGTGAGATACTGGTCAAATGAGACCTATATAAAGTATAAAATTTCAAACAACTTCACATCTCCGGAAGCTGAAAACGTAACATAATATAACTCAAATATACCCAAAACAACAAGTCAATAAACAACAAGAGCGTGTCAACACTGATTACAACACATAACGTTTTTTTTTTTTTTTTTTTTTAAACGACTTCAAAAAAAGGAGAATATTCAATTCGACCGTATATATATTTTATGTGTGTACGTGGATAACTTCGTCGTTAAGGAACCGATTTTGATGATGTTTTTCTTTTGGTCGATAGAGTATATTTCCGTGGTAGTCTCATTTAAATTTCATCAAAATCGGACGAGCGGTTTTTAAGTTACACTCCAATAATTGAAAAGTTCTATGCATACCTCGTCAATATTATAGTACCGGAGACATCGGAGAACATACACAATGACAATTGATCCCGTGAGTAGCAAAGGTCACCGAAAAGGGTGAAAATGTGATGGTACTTTTGTGAACTATCATGGTTCCGACTTCAACAAGCTATTTTTCACACTTTTGAGTGTTAAAGTCGGTTCCATTTTTGGTATAAAATTTTTTTTAGATATAGCACACGATATGTTTGTGCCGTGGTGGTACCGGCCTAGAATAGTACTCCCCCATCACTTCCCGTGGGTGCCGTAAGAGTCGGCTAAGGGACCACGTACCAGAAGGTGGGCAGCAGCGCCTTCTGAGGATCGGAAATCATACTGCGCTCGCCAACCCGCCTGCCAAGCGTGGCGAGAATTGGCAAATCCCCCCTATATGGGGGCGGCATATGTCCAGCAGTGGATATCTAATTGCTGAGAAGAAGAAGAAGATGCTTGTAAAATTCGGACTGAATGACAATGTTCTGTAAGAGATATAACAATAATACAATAAGGAATGAGAGTCACGCGCGTCGCCGCCGACGCCAACTATTCGCGAATTAATCTGTTCCCGCACTCCTCAGGGCGAGCGTGCTCCGTGCGAGAATAGCACGCGCGCACGTGACGTAGCCACGGCTGTATAATTGTGGCTACAAAAGAATCCTCCCATATGTCTGTTCTTCTATTTTTTTTATATTTTTTATTTATTTATTTACAAAATCCACAGACCTTTATAAATAAACAAATTATTGTACAAGTAACTTAAACCTAAGGCCAATAACGGATTTACATTTTACTGATGTAACTTATGTATTTATAGACTGTCATAGTATGTGAACTAGTAGGTTTTAGGTGCATTAGTGTGTGTGTTGTGTCTGGGTTTTTGTGTATGTTAACGTGCTTGTGTTTGTGTGTCCGTGTGTGAATGGGAAGCAGCCGATATAGTGCTTTATTTCTTGAATGACTGAGATTCCATATCAAAGTCTAAACTTTGATTTAGAATCTTAATTATTTCGCTCTTAAAATTTAGTTGTAATTGTTTCATTACACTTTGATTTTAATTCGTAGTTAAAATGTATTTCATCTAACTATCTCTTCTTCTCTCTCAGCCATGGGGCGTCCACTGCTGGACATATGCTTCCCCCATAAAGGCAGGATTTGCCAATGCTCGCCACGCTTGGCAGGCGTATATATTTTTTAATTTATATTTTATATATATATCTTTATATTTCATTTAATCTCATACTGAAATATAAAGATTATAAAATCAAAAACAGAACTTTATTGACAGTCTTTATAGACTCGAAATAAATTTAAAAAGTTAACATTTCAATAGGGCTCTTCTATGAACTGTATCGAAATGTTGTCTTTTTTCCATTATGATACAAGTTCAACTGGAACAAGGAGGTTGCAATGCAGTTTTTCTACATATAGTCTGTGGACGCGGCGTAACACGCATGCGCGACCAACTAATGAATTTTGGCGCTAAACGTTGACAAATAAATTCAAATATATGCCGTGATTTTACGTAAATATCATTATCTATTTTATGAGATTCGAGATTAGATAAAGTAGTTTATGAAACTGCACATAATTTGGTCTTAAAACACTCGTGTAATGCTATAAAACAACTCCCCTACGGCTTGTTTTTTTAACCTACACTCGTGTTTTAAGAACCCTTATTATGACACAGTTTCATAAACTATTATTATTAGATTAGAGTAGTGCATAATACTGCACGTAATTTGGTCATTAAACACTGAGGTATAATGCTATAAAAACTGGCCTAATGCTCGTTTTTTAACGTACACTCGTGTTTTAAGAACCCTTATTATGAAACAGGCCGTGGTCTCCGTTCGAGAATTTTTCGACACTAACGGTCATCAGTTCTACGAGCTATGTGCCCTGCCCCCTGCCACTTCAACTTCCTAATCCATTGGGCTATATCAGTGACTTTCGTTCTTCGATCTCCTCATTTCTGATTCGACCGCGTAGAGAAACCCTGAGCCAGGAACGATCCAGTATGTTATGTTAACTGTCAAATCAGTGACGGTGTCTATGCTTTCAGAAAACATAGAATGATATTTGTTAATGAAAATAATATAAATTACGCCAAAGTCACGCGTCAGTGGATCACGCTCTCGCTTCATTATTTATGCCTTACTTGGAGCGTGCTTAGTGCGCAAATGAGCATCGCGACACGTGACGCAGCGACGCTTGTTATTTGTACCTCGACAAATGGCTTTAAGTGTTCAACACTTAGCTGATTTACACTTTTATATTTTGGTATAAATAGTTATTAAAATAAATAAAAGAAATGACAGCTCAGTGAGGGGAGCGTCGCCTGTCAATCTGACGGACACTGGTTCGATTCCCAAGAACAGTTTGAGCTTCCGGAGAAGGTAACACCGTCATCAAATCCCCAGAATGGTGGTAGGGTACTTTCGAAAACCCGCCTGGCTAGCTACCACCCTCAAGTTTGAAAAACTGTCTGTAGTCCCATTTCAATTTCATAAAAATCGGACAAGTGGTTTTTAAGTTTATTCAAGGTAACATTAACATAATTTAAAAATAATTTAGAATAGCAATAAAATAATCTAACTTAAAATAAAAACCTTAAACATTTAATAAAAACTAAAATAAATCTAAAACGGGCCCCTGCGGCATTGTACCCAAGATGCTGGCAGCGTTTCCTCTTTGTATTGCTAGGCTAATACGTTGAGCGAGGAAGCTGCCAGCTCTTCGGTCTCCTGAGACGTCAAGTTGAGTTACACTCCAATAACTAAAAAGTGCTACGCATACGTCGATGACATTATAGTTGCGGGTGGAGAAATCGGTGAATTTACACAATGACAATTGTCCCGTGAGAAACAAAATTCACTGAAAGGGGCGATAAAAAAATTACGAAAAAATTGAACCGATTTCAACACTCAATTGTTGTAGTCGGTTCCATTTTTTAGTACTTTTTTTTTTAGAGTTTTTGATGGATATTGGTAAATTGTCGACGCGAGAGAAACAACTGGGCGCAGCTAGTGAATCAATTATGTAAGAATAATGTAATAATTACACAATTATGTAATATAATGGAAAGCAAACAAGACTTAATTAGTGCATGGCACAATATTCAGCCACATTTACATAGTCGAGGAAGCGAGAAAACTTGGTGGGTAGACAAACATAGAAAACGTAAATTCACTGGTGTTTATTTATTTCTCGAAAGGATATAAAGTTATTTAATTTATCACACGTAATTTTCTAAACATACTGATATGGTGTCGGGTGTGCATTTTAAGTTTATTATTTACAAGCTGCGCCCCGCGATTTCATTATCCCACGGGAACTATTATATCCCGGTAAAAATACTCTTTTTAAGCTATTGCATAACTCTCTGTCGCGGGCGTTGAGCGTGGAGACCGAATCCAGAAATTCCCTAACGAAAATATCCTAACACCCCCCACTCCGACCGGCACAGCGGTGATACTTTTTAGTTTTGCCATCTACCGATGAATAGCAGAACTTTTAATGACTTTTTTGAAATATCACGCTGGTCTGTTTAGTTCAGCAACTCGCCTCTAGGTGGCATTGGTTGTATCGGCGTTACTGCATAAGTTATTAATATATTAATTGCATAAGTTGATAAAAAATGCTATACAATAGCTTTACCGCGGCAGTCCCCGAGTGCCGCACGTCTTTTTTATTGCAGGTTAAAAACTATCTTCATTAAAAAATGTAGAATGTTTCGTATCTAAAGACGCATTCCAGACCCTGGGTGTGCCAACATACACTTTACTCCTAGTTAGATAGTCCTTTAACTCCTTTCTTCACATTATAGGAAACTAGTAGCGCCCTGCGGTTTCACCCGCGTGGATTACAGTTTTCCCGCTACCTCAACTATCCCACGGGAACTATACTTTTCGGAGATAAAAGTAGCCTATGTGTTAATCCAGAGTTTAAACTATCTCCATGTCAAATTTCATCGAAATCGGTGTAGCTGTTTAAGCGTGAAGAAATAACAAACATACACACATCCTTTCGCATTTATAATATTAGTAGGATAGGATTGTTGGTAGTAGTATTAGTAGTAGTTAATTGAAACAAGTTCAATTAATTGATCCATATTCTAGGTACAGAACGACCAAGTACACCACACTCAGAGCGAGGAAGTGAAGAGGGTTGGCGCGAGAGCAGGGATCCCTCCCTAGCTCATGAAGGTTTGCATCGGCATACACAACTAACTTAGCTTCGGGTATTTTAGTTAGCTCGCATAACTTAGTTAGCATTGCGCACGAGTAAATAGAACTATGCAAGCTATACGAGCTAAGCTAAGTTAGCTTAGCTTTCAGTCAACCCACATAAAGCTAGTGATTCCACCCACCCGGCTTCCTCGCCCGCTGAAGCTGCCAACTCCGGTAGGAGCAAACATCATTATTAAGTTATATGAAAACGAGTAGCGCCCCGCGGTTTCACCCGCGTGGATTACAGTTTCCTGCTGCATCAATTAATACACGGAAATCATTCATTTTACCGAGATAAAAAGTAGCCTATGTGCTATTCCAGACTATAGTCTGTAAGTGACAAGAGACAGAAAATAAGAGACGCTATTATCTAGTGATATGTGGAGCCTTATGGCGCGCACGACTCGGCGACACGTGCCGCGCGCATGCGTGGAAGATGACAACCACCTTACGCTAGTGTTCATGTTGTTTTTAAACGTAGAATTAACTAACCTACCTACATACTTATAATGTGTTCACTTTTATAAATTGGTTAAATATGTAATATTCCCGCTTAAGCTTACATAATTGTATTGATATTACTATCAGAACTTACACGTTATGTCATATACATTAGAAATAAGTACCTAGAACCATGAAAAAAGTGTGACATAAGCGTTTTAGCTTGTAAAACATACATTATTATTGATTTAATTACTTGTCGCTTCTAGGATATATTACTTACACTAGAAATGTACAATAATGTAATTTTATGTTAAATAAAGATATTTTGAAATTGAAATTGAATTGAAAACTATAATCTATCTCTGTGCCCAATTTCATTCGGATTAGTTCAGCCGTTCTGGCGTGATTGAGTAATAAACATCCATCCATCCATCCATCTAAACTTTGACATTTATTATATTATAAAAAGTGGGATAACGCGTGGTGAGAAATTGAAACCCTGATTTTAACCTCTTCAGGCCCTTTCGGAGCAAAAAAAATGTGCATGAGATGTAAAGTTAAGGTTTGTCAAGTGTACATTTTATACAATTTTCCTGGTACCATGAACGGACAAGATAAGAAAAGAATATACTAGACTAACTACTGATTAAAAAAAAATTACCGCACCTGATATAAGGACAAGAAGATTTATAATTGTATGTTTGTTTTTAAATTAGATTGTGTGTTAAGATGACGTGAATTTATATATTTATGTATATATGTATGTTCATTTGTTCCCTGATAGCACGTGGAGGTGTATTAATTTCTCATTCTCGTCTTTCCTTTCTCTCCAGCGCCAATTTCTAGTATCTGCATTTGGCACAATGCTGAGCCAAGACCTATTCAACCTCACTAAATTTAAGATCCATTGTCATTTGTAATGTTTCAATTCATGTTCTATAATTACATATATTGTATACAATAGTGACATCACCCATGCCCTGTCCTTATTATGTGTGTGTGTTGAATAAATGATTAATCTATACTATTCTTTTTTTATTATTTATCGGTCTAGCGTTTGACCACTACTTGATGGTCTATGATAATGTGGTCGAAGATGTTATCACGCTAGACCTTGATGTTCACTGGCTCTCAAGGAGTGCCTGAACATACTCATTCAAACTTGAGGGTGGTAGCTAAACCTCGAAAATACCCTACCCCTGCGAGTTTGGTAACGATGTTGCCTTCACCGAAAGCTCATACACCGTTGGTGGGGATCGAACCAGCGTTCATCAATTTGACAGCCAGCGCTCCTATCGCTGAACTTTCATCTATTTAAATTTAATTCGTCATATTATCACTTCATTCATAAAAACATACTAACACTCTTTATTGGTTTTGCCTGTATTTTTTTACATAATAATTATAAATGAAATCGAGTAGTACTTAAAAAGAAAATGTTGCCATCATACCAATTATCCACCATCCACACCTAATGACGTTTCCAAAAAAGGGTTGACAAAATTAATAAACATCAACAGGATAATGTCACAAGCAAAAGTGTTTCCAATAAACACGGTTTATATTAAAACAAAGATTTTCAATCATATCTTTGCGCCTCAATGTTGAAAGCTTCGCTTCAAAGCTTTCGTCGCTTGTTTTAATTATTCCACTCTCCGGCAGTTATAAACTCGTATTTTGAGCGTTACAGGCGTTCCTCGAATCTGCACACGTTACTGTTTTATTTATGACAAAAAAATTATGTTTAGGTTATAGTGTACCTGACGGTGGAAAATTTTTGACGTAATATTTCACCAAATTTTTGTCACATACATGACATGTGAAAAGTCATTACGGATTTTATGTTCAATTTATTTTATCAATCACGGTGATGTTATAAAAGCGAAAAATTGTTTGTCGTTTGTTACCCCTCCACGCTGAAACGGCTGAACGGATTTGCACGAAATTTAGACACAGGATACTAGGAGGATTCCACTCTGAAATAACACGTAGGCTACTTTTTATCTCGAAAATGTTGACAGTTCCCGTGAGACGATGGGAACACAAACATTGGCAATATCCCGTCCCATTTTAAGTACCGCGAGTTAACAAATGAATAATTTAAATAAATAAACGCCGTAATTTATACCGTGTTGATCTAGCGTTTGACCACTATCCCATTTTATGGTCAGTGACGATGTGGTGGAAGAATATGTTAACATGCTAGCCCTAGCATACTCACTGGCTCTCAAAGACTGCTGCCTGAACACGCTATGTGTTTTGGTGACAGTTTTTCAAACTTGAGGGCGGTAGCTAGCCGGGCGGGTACTCGAAAGTACCCTACCACCATGCTGGGAATTTGAAAACGATGTTTTCTTCACTGGAAGCTCAAGGTGTTGTTGGGGATCGAACCAGTGTCCTTCAGTTTGACGGCCGACGCTCTCTACATTGATCTATCATCGCTTCAAAAAAGGTAGGCCAAAGAGGTAACGTCAGTATTACGCTAGAGATATTCGAATGGAATTCTATTGCTTCAATTCAAGACGGTCGCCGTGGCGCAGTGGTTAGTGTCAGTGATTTGACTCTGTGTCTCCGAGACCTTGGGTTCTAATCCCGGCAGGGGCAAACATTTGTGCGATGAGTGTAGATGTTTGTCCCGGGTCTTGGATGCTTGTGTGCTGTGATTGTGTGTGTCCATGCCTCCCGCGATACAGGGAATCCTAGTGCGGGGTATGAGTGTGATTAGAAAAAAAAAACTAAATACTTATTATCAAAATTTAGTTTTTAATCCTCTAAACAGCTTGAGGGGTAAGAGTGTTACCCTTGGCACTTTCCTAATTCTACAAGTCGTTCCAAAAAAACACACATTACATTATGTGAAAATTGCTACAAATATCCGCCTAAAGCCGGTTAACTTTCCGTCCTAAGCTAAGATAAACAAGCGTCAATAACGCCCTTGTGCCGCTGGTAATAATATTACTGCCTTTAAAAGGGTTTATTGTGAAAATGCTTTTGAATGTACGGATTGTCTTTGTTTATAATTTTGAGATTGGATTAGTATTGAGCAGGGAATTTTAAATACGGATTTGAGATAAGCAGGACGGATGGCAAGCGACGCGTTGATTAAAAAGAGCATTTTTAAAGTACTAAAGTTACGAATGTCCGGTTTTACCAACCCTAGATTTTATAAACTATCACTTTCAAGTTTTATAAACTGTCATCAAACACCACATCTAGTGTGATTACATCTTCAACCACATCATCACTGACTATCCAGTGAGATAGTGGTGAAACGTATAAAAAAACCTATAATTCAAAGAAAACCAGTCTATTAGTATATATAGAGACATATAAACATATTGTAATGGTAAAATACATATTTTTTTTGACCTGGATATTAAACCATTCTAGTTCATAAATGTATTGATGTTAAATTTATCTCGAGTTCCCGGTAAAAGTAATTCATATATAGGTTTGTAAAAAAGTTATGTAGTACAGATAAGCTGTGTTTGGCTGTTTGGCCATTAGCAATGGATGCTAATCCGATTAACTGAGATTTTTTTTTGTTTAGGAAAACTCTAACTAGTTCCTGACCTGAAAATGAAATCCGGTATCTAATAAACCAAAGTGTTGGTTCTTACGCTACTAGATTAACGAAATTAATATATATCTTTGTTAACATTCAATAAAGGTTTGTTTAATGAGAAGGATTTAATATTATATATGGAGTGAATTAAATTTCATTTTAATGTAATATTTTATTTCTCACCTTAATCTATCCAGGCCGATATCGCCGGTACCACGGATTTGTCAGTACTGGGTATCATTCATTCACTGGGTTTCAATATTGATGAAAATGGGGTTCGCTGCAGCGGGCACTTCGCCGGTACGAATATTCTTGAACTGCATAATGACGTTCAAATGTCAAAATGAAACCCATTCCCATTCCCATTGGCGCGTCGCCGGTAAGGCCGCAGGTCCCTCACAAGGTAGACAGGGTAAAAAATTTACTTATTTATTTATTAACATTCACACAAGGTCTTCAGGTCCCAAACTAGGCAGAGCCTGTGCTATGGTAACCTGATGACTGATATATATAGTCTTGGTTCACACAACTATGTACTCTGTAAAATCATGCTTTGTTTTTTTTTTCTTTTTTTCTTTTTTTCTTTTTTTCTTTAGATTTTAATTTCACTTTAGGCCTTAAATAGAAAACATTTATGTACCGTACCATGTTTCCACAACAACGGAGGGCTTTGGCATCTGAAATACAGTTTAATTACTAGTTCGGATGTCAACGGATCCTGCCGTAAACAAATCACAGTCATACATTATGGTGCATGCCTATTATACTACCAAATAATTAGTCTGTTAAATACGTGTGAATTTGTTAGCCCTGTAAGTTATTGTCAATAAAAATATATTTATTTTATTTATTTATTTATATACTTATATATATATATATATATATATATATATATATATATATATACACACCCAGACACGGGTCAAACAGACATGTTCATACACACAAATGTTTGACCTGTCCCGGAATCGAACCCGTGACCAGCGAATCAGAAGGCAGAGAGCTACCAACTGCGCCAACTGGCCAGTCAAAATCTAGCCTGTATAAAATGGACGTGATATGATTCGAAGTCCAGTCCATCATTTCTAGTCAGAAACCTTACAAGCCTATTGGCGAATAGTTTGTCATGACATGCAGCCTACTCACTGTAATTTAAGGTCGCTAATCCGATGGGATATAGGCCTAGCGCTGTGAGCGTTGGCTGTTAACATAACGAAGACGTGTTTGAGCCCCACCCTTAGCTTCCGGAGCAGGTAACATCATTTTTAAACTTGATATAAGTTTGAGAAACTAACAGTGTATTTATTAGACAGCGTCACCATAAGAGCCGGTTATCATTCTAGTTCTTTATGATTCCACATTCGACTACATCGTCACTGACTTTAAAAGTAGTAAGAGGAGTAAGTAGTAAGTCATAAAATTTAAAACATATACTTTTATTTGGATATAAATAAAATAATTCACTTAGATAAGGTTTATGGTTCATTGCATCATGTTCAGGGTATGTTCAAATGTTTTTAGAAAAAATGTGGCTACTGGTGGCACTCGAACACATAACTTCAGAACACCAATCATCATCTTAGCTATAGGAGGTCCATTGCTGGACATATTGGGGAGGCAATTGGTCAATAAAATGACATTTTTCCTTCAAAATATTTGAACGTAAATTATTACAAACGTTACACTAGCCACTGTTTTTTATTACATCTTTTCGCTGACACTTTACCCTATTTCAAAAAGAATAACATATTTTTTTATATGTAAGACGTTCAGTTTATTGTTTTGATTGTATATATCAGTGCCCTATCAGCTTCTATGTAAATAAACAGTTTGCTATCGTGATGGATATCGATCACGTAAGAACGACCGAAAGTATTTGTACAAAATTTGGTAGAAATTGTTTCTAGGCCCTAAAATAATACGTAAGATCCTTTTTTACTTCAAAAATACGTAATGGTTCCTGTCGGAAAACAAAATGTTCAATAACAGGACAGTTGTAGTACATGCGAGTGAAAAAGCAGGGCGCTGCTAAATTTGTATATGTCGGAGCGTGTTAGATATTGGAATAGGACAGATGGCGTTAATTATAGTGTATAGGTGTTGGACAAATACGATAGATGGCGCTGTCAAGGCGTTATAGATGTTTAGTCGGATAATGAATGAATTTACAATATGTTTTTTTATGCCTACTTTATTATGTATTGCATGTTTATTTTTGTAATTTTGACTTGACAAGTGTAACGAAAATTGATAAAAGCCAATACATTTTTATTCTTCCATTCTGAACTATTTTGCTATATACGTATATACGTTTTGCTGTATACATAACTAACAAACATTCTATCTAAGTTCGTAAATGTAGGCCCTAAGAATCCACGAACTATTTATAGAAGTTACATAAAAAGCCGTCTTGAATTAACATCCGATTCAAATTTCGAAATATTTAATTACAAACCCAAATGTTTGTCGTACCTACCCTCGAGCGACGCAATTTAAGTTCCTCAAGGGTTTCTGTTCAAGATCCAAAGTCACAGCTAACAAACATCCGAAAGTTGTTAAGCCGTTAATACTTTTAGACGAAGTTTATCTTCTGCAAACTCGATCAGTATCTAAAGCAGACATTAATTCAACGATGGTAGTGATTCTCTTGTTTAACCGAAATAAACTAAAATTCTGAAAAATAACACAAGATAAATTCATATACGGTTATGATAAGGTACAAATTAGTATAACACTTATTAGTGACGATACTAAAAGTTTTTTTTTTAAGATTGCGGGTAGGTTTACGTACTCGTCACTTATTTGATGCTAACCAATACTACCCGCAATTGGCCAGTAATTTATTAAAACTTGTCTAATTCAGGGATAGTTTTGTACGGAGTTATGCCAATTTGAATTTTAGCGTATATTATAAAAATATATTAAAAGTACTTATTACATAATAATAACAAACAATGTGTATTGCGTCAATTGGTCAACGAAATTATAGTATTATACATAATAGTCAAAGAAAATACAAATATATTAAACATTAACCCCCTTACTTATAAACGTTGAGTAAGCTGCTAATAGTAATTCAGTGTTTTGTTCCGTTCTTTCAACGTCAAACTGTCATATAAGCGACAAAGACAAAACACTGAATAACTATTCAGAGGTTATTCAACGTTTATAAGTAAGGGGGTAATACATTATTAATATGTCATTGTTTCTTGTCACGTAAAAAATCGTTTATGAAAAAAAAAAAATCTCAGATAGCTAAAAGAAAAGTTTTTTTTTTTAAATTGCCTAGATGGTTGTTCTCTAATGTCTTGAGTTATTTTATTAGACTTTTACTGTCATTACGACCAGTCAAAGGAAACAATTACGTGCGTTGCCAAGGTTACTATTTAAAATTGTTTACCCGCTATCTGTGCCAAAGGTGAGGCCGTAATTTAACAAAAGGAGAAGAATGTGCCAAAGGTGTAAATAAATTAAGGTCTCATAACTTTACCGCTATTTATTCTGTAATATAAGCTACAGACACTTGTTTCGTGTAACACCTAGTCATGACCATCGCCTTCCCAACCCTGTCAATCACAAAGTAAAAGGTTTCGACGGGTTCCGAACAACTTTTCCCGCCCTAAATCAGTGCGTCCCAAACTTGATCCACACGTACTCGTTCATGGCTGACTAATTCTTAGCACGTACACAACTTAATAGGTAATATTTGGCTTAATTTGGGTTCAGAGTTCCTCAAACAAAACGTTCAGTGTGCGCAACTACGTGACGATAAAGTCTTCAGGAGCCTTTGTTTATAAACAAGTTAGAATACAGTTAGGGATGTGCGTGGCACAATTACAAAACGATGATTGTATTTACGATTTTGAATGTTTTACTAATCTTCTTCTTAATCGGACTTAATTTGACGGTCCCGTGGCGCAGTGGTTTGTGTCATCGACATGAATTCTGTGTCTCCGGGACCCTGGGTTCGAATCCCGGCAGGGGCAAACATTTGTGCGATGAGTGTAGATATTTGTCCCGGGTCTTGGATGCTTGTGTGCTGTGATTGTGTGTGTCCATACCTCCCGCGATACAGGGAATCCTAGTGCGGGTCTGAGTGTGATGAAAAGAATAATCCTAGCTTCATTACTGAAGGTCGTGTCTCTGAAGGCCTTTAAAGCTTTATGTATAACTAGCTGCGCTCTGCGGTTTTACCCGCGTGGTGAAGAAAAACTGTGATCATGGTTGATCACAACTCACAACAACACAACATCAAACTGTGATGATGATTAAAATAAGCCTATGTGTTAAGATATAAGCTATCTCCATACCAAAATTCATCAAAATTAGTGTAGCTGTTTGAGCGTGAAGAAGTAACAAACATACACACAAACTTTCGCATTCCGCTTTTCGGTTTTTCTTAAAGCTTGTGAGAGAGAGACCAGTGAGAGTTGACACAATGTTCTGACCAACTGGCCGCGAATTCTTTCTCCAGCGACTTTTCTAGTCCTAATTATATAAAGAAGAATAAAACACACATAGCATAAAGACAGTTTCAGTATTTACTACTCGATACTTCTTGCATCGTTCATATGTATACAGAGGTTCTTATGACTAAAATATAGGAATAACAATAACCCTGGTAGGGTTTCGCAATTGTATGCCTACGTAAGCAGTTAGATTTATTTTTAAGCTCTTGGATAGCTTCTATCGCGGGCCTTGAGCGTGGAGACCGAATCCAGAAATTCCGTAACGAAAATAACCTAACACCCCCACTCCGACCGGCACAGCGGTGATACTTTTTAGTTTTGCCATCTATCGATGAATAGCAGAACTTTAAATGACTTTTTTGAAATATCACGCTTGTCTGTTTAGTTCAGCAACTCGCCTCTAGGTGGCATTGGTTGTATAGGCGTTACTGCATAAGTTATTAATATATTAATTGCATAAGTTGATAAAAAATGCTATGCAATAGCTTTACCGCGGCAGTCCTCGAGCGCCACACGTCTTTTTCGTTAATATAAACACTAAAATTCATGATTAGTATGTTTTTAAGTGGATTTAAAATTGTGGATGGTTAAAATATTTTCTGGTAATTTGTTAATTTGATCGTCATTGCTTTTAAATCCATTTTAAGTTTGGGAAACGGCAGCAATAATTTGTGTAAAGATCTAGTAATATACATATCTTATCTATGCTTTAAAACAAGTGTCAGTGTTCTCATAAAAGGTTTTTTTTATGTTTTCCTTAAGAGATATGCAACAATAACAGATATCTGCTGAGTTTCTGGTAAATCTCTTACTTACTTCACTCTCATGTGATTCTATAAACATGCAATTATACATTTTGTTAAGTAGTCGTGACTTGGCTTTATTCAAGCGATTTCTATGAAAAACCGATACGTACTAGAGTAAGTGATTCGCGATTGATCATCAAATTAAAACAAACAAAAATCTTTGTCTGTCGTACACAAATATTAAATATTACTTAAAATTCCCTAAAAGCATTTGTTGTTAGCACTCAACATTATTACATTTAATGTATTGATATTTTGTTACACTGAGCGCTCGATAAGCAAAGAAAACTTATACAATACTAGCTGCGCCCCGCGGTTTTACCCGCGTGGTGATGAAAAGCGGTGATGATGAAAATATACCTATGTGTTAATCCAGGGTATAAGCTATCTGCCCCCTCCGATTCAATGGCCCTACGTGCCGGGGAGCGGCTGAAGGACTGAGCTAAGCCGCTCCGTCTGCCGTTGGTCCGGTTGATGGCACCGGACCTTAAGCCGGGGCGGGATGGAAAGTACTTCTCTATCTCTCCCCGACAGGCTGCGTCTGCTCGCCGGGGTGGTTTGGTCGGTATGGGCCCGGCTTCTCTGGGTTGGAATGTCCATTAAACTGAGTCCGACAGACGCCGTCTGTGTCCCATATTGTCATATCCGCCTGTCGGCGGAAGTCCGTAAAAAGGATTAAACTCGTTAAAAAAAAAAAAAAAAAGGGTATAAGCTATCTCCATGCCAAATTTCATCTAGATCCGTTCAGCCGTTCTGGCGTGATTGAGTAACAAACATCCATCCATCCATCCAGCCATCGTAACTTTCACATTTATAATATTATAGTGGGATTAAACAATCAAATGGGTATAACCTAGAAAGCAGAGACTGTCTAGGGTAAAACCGTTGCCTTGATGAGCACGCTATCCGTCAGTCAGACGTCAGATGTCAGACGTCTGATGTTGTCTAAAAACTCCGACACTATTCTACTTGATAATGTATTCGATTTTCATAAATCGATTGTTTTAGGAAGCGAATAAACGTCTCATCCCTATGATACAAGTTGAATCAAGAGTATCTCTTACTGTGGTTCTGAAGGCACAATGTGCGTGTGAAGCTTTGATGTTAACTGTACATGGAATGAGGGCAATTTGAGAAGTAGGTATCTCATTCTATATTCGGTAAATAAGGAAGCGAACAATATATAGAATTACTAGTAGCGCCCCGCGTATTCACCCGCGTGGATTACGGTTTTCCCGCTACACCAATTAATCCACGGGAATCATACATTTACCGGAGTAAAACGTAGACAATGTGCTATTCCAAACTATAATTTATCTCTGTGCCATATTTAATCCAGATCCGTTCAGCCGTTTTGGCGTGATTGAGTAACATCCATCCATCCATCCAAATTTTCATATTTATAATATTAGTGGGATAATATAAGGGACAACCGACAGGTAGGCTGCATTGTCTTTTGGGGAAAAGCGCCCACAAATTGGGCTTGCCAACTAATCTGTCTAGCGTGGCACGTATTTAAAAAAATCCCTCATAAGTTTTTTTTTTAAGTATGCATATGTTTATATATCCCTTACGCGTTCTAGATCTCAACCGTACCTAATAAAAAAAATACCAAAAATGAAACCCAAACCCAACAACGCTCAAAAGTGTGAAATAGTACCATGATAGTTCAAAAGTATCCAACACAATATTGTGCTCATAGTACCGACTTCGACAAGTCATTTCACACTTTTGAGTGTTGGAGTCGGTTCCATTTTTTGGTAATAATTTTTTCCACCTTTTCAGTGACCTTTGCTACTCACGGAATCAATTTATCATAGTGTATGTTCACCGATTTCTTGCCTCAGGAAGTCATCCATATAGATGTAACACATTTCATTGCTTGAAGTGTAAGTCAAAAACAGCTTAAACGATTTTGATGAAATTTAAATGGGAACCAGGTTTCAAATAAAAAAAAAATCATCTAAATCGGTTCAAGTAGTCGAAAGTTGTGAGGAAACAAACATTTAAAAAAAAACGAATTGTGAACCTACTTTTTTTGAAGTCGTTTAAAAAAAATTCTCGTGTGTACCTACCCGCATCGTTGTATACGTAAGTGGAGACTTATATCTCAACGTAGGTAGGTATATACTACTTCGCACTCGTATCCAATGAATACCTGATCAGTGTATGGAGTGCAGGATAAACTATGTATCGAATGTCTCTCACAGGGACACGTCTTTTAGGTACTTTTAGTAACTTTCTTGCGAATATTGTTTGTTTATTTTTGCATTTTTATTTACAAGTCAACACTTGTATCACTTGTATTTACTTATACTAATAAAGTAATATAAAAATAAAAATACTAATCCCTCCTTAATTCGTGCTCCTAATGTCTGAGGGTCATGACCTTCTCCTTCTATGAGCCTTCTCCGAATGATGTTACGCCATCTTCCCCGATTCCCGATGTGTATCGCATCATGGACAGATGTGTCCAGGGTGGTGCGGACCTGATCGGACCAACGCATCGGGCTGCGACCTCGGCCTCTTTTGCCGTTTAAAAAATACTAATAATATGCTAATAAAGGATTTGCCAGCCCGGTAGTGTATTTATGATGACCCAAAATATTGTTAATCAGCGTGAAATATTGTTTTCATCCAAACACAAAGGGTCATTCGAAACAGGGGTCACTGCAAACTCGATTTCTTCTTTTGCGGCGGCTGGTCACCTCATCACCTCTTCCACTTTGAATTATTCGGGCTAATCCTAGTGGAAATGTTGTTGCCAGTGTTTATAGCTAATTCTAGTAATTATCTTGTTCAACTAAACTAAATTAAAATTCTGGAAAATATTACATTAGAACAATAAATAATAAATCCTAAACTATATGAATACAATTATCAAATTACCAAGAAAACGAAAGAGAACAGAAATGAAATTAAATTTAGATGTAAATAACGAGTGAACACTGTTCTCTATTTATCCATATTACACATGATTTATGTATGTGTGATAGGTGTGAAAACGGGTGTGAAAACGGTGTGTGCACGGGGGTTGACGCGTTCGTAAACATGTCTTCCCCTGCTAACCTAGACAGAGAAGGACTGCCAAGCATGCCGAGTATGGTCTTGTTAAAAGATTTTTTTTATTACACTCAGACCCCCGCACTAGGATTCCCTGTGCCGCGGGAGGCATGGATACACACAATCACAACACACACACAATCAAGATTCGGGAAAAACACTTATACTCAACGCACAAATATTTGCCCCTGCCGGGATTCGAACCCAGGGTCCCGAAGACACAGAAGTCAAGTCACTGACACTGACCACTGCGCCACGGCGACATTCATAATATAAAATCAAATAAATTTGCCTCATACACGTTGCGATGCAGTAACACCATCATGATATGATACCATTATTAAACGCTTTAACTCCCGTAGTTAAATTAAATTGATTGCATTACAGTGCCTTAATTACAGACAGCGTGTGATTTAGAGTCTAAAGCGTAGTTTGAGCATCTTTGACGATGTTTTTGCAGTACCGCAACTGAGAAAACTCGAGCTTTACGGAATATTTAATAATATAATAATTTGAGTCTGAAAACTATCGCGAGTTTCTTCCATAATTGTAATGGAAGGAGGCGAGCGCGAGCCTCAGCACGTAACAGGCTCGCGCTCGCCGCCTGGCACGTTCATAACTCCCAGATGAAGAACTGCAAATAAGTTCGAAACTGGTCGGAGAGTAATTTTCCAGTGTTTACCACGTGAGGCCTAGTCGGTTTGTTACATTACAAGATAATAATTATTTATATATTGAACTTGTAGTAGAGGTCTTTCTACTTCCCTTCTTTAGCCCGCATATTAGTAAATCAGTCACCATACACTTATGTAGTTGACCTTAATAGCTAAAGACAAAATCCCAAAACACATTTAAGAAATGAATTTTACTCTTTGTAAAAGAACATTGTATAAGTTACTGACTGCTAAATGCTACTACAAATTAATGACTTTTTAAATGACTCATTTTAACTATATTTATGATTTTATGTTATTTATTATTTACTTATTATTTTATTGACGTTTGCATGATTTTATATTAATATTTATTTAATTTAGACAATTATTTTTTCTATTGAATGCTCAAACTGGGCAGGCTCTTGATACTATTTTATACTGTAACATCTTTATTTTAAAATCACACAGTTGTTCAATAAATATTTCTGATTTCTAATTTATGAAGTGACTGTAAATAATTAAATTACAACAATTGTAATTTTAACTGTATTTATGATTTTATATCAATATTTATTATTTGCTTTCCATTTTATTGACATTTGCATGATTTTATATCAATGTTTATTTAATTTAGACAATTTATTTTTTCTAATTTAAGAAAAGACTGTAAATAATTAAATTACAACAATTGGAATTTTAATTATTCTGCACACCCATGTGGTATTTCGCAGCGGGCCATTTAGGATAAGACCTGTTTTATTTCCTGTGGCAATGCAACAAAAAAATTTCATTTTATTTGATTTGATTAGAAGACCTAAAAGGGCCCAGCGATGTTCAACCTACGACAACAGCGTCAATAGCTAGTTATGGGGGGAGAAAATAATTAATAAATTAGAAATTAAGGTTAATCACAATTCATTGTGGATATGGTACTATTGGCCGACTTAAAAAAAGGATGATGTTGTAAATATGTTCGACTAAATGCTTTTTTGTATATTTTGACCGAATTCTTCTACATTTTTGAATCGATCTTCAAAACTTTTTTTTTGTTTGATAGGTTGTACCTCCGAGGTGGTCTAATTTAAATTTCATCAAAATCGGACTAGTGGTTTTTGAGTTATACTGAACCAATAACTGAAAAGTGAGTCGTAAGACTTAAAAGCGCTATTACATTTTGGCCCCACGCTTAGTTAGGTATTTTCGACAGCTGACTACTATTATTTATTCTATGTGTAGCGGCGAAGCGGGCGTAAAGGCTACGTGACGACTAAATAGTCTTGATCCGTAACATACTTTTACTATACCGTAGGAACTTAGATTTTATTTTTATGAAGCGCCGTGGCGTACTTTCGGATAGGTGTCAATTACTGGTATATCTAATTGAGTACTACCGTTGGTCAGATGACACTTGGTGGTGTTTTTTTATATTTTTTGCCGAAACATACACCAGAAGAATGATGATTACTGAATAACGAAGTAAAGTACCCAAATTTGGAACTGACATTATTGAAGAACATAAAACTAACTATACTTTTCATGTGATGTTGTCTTTATGTATAAACATAAAGACAATGAATCACATTTCAACGTTGAACATTTTGAAAACAAGCATTTTTTGTAAAACCCCTCTTAAAAAAGTTACACACTTTTGTGTATATATAAAAGAAAAATAATTTTCAAGATACATTATACACCACATTATGAGCCATTTTTCCCACATCAATAAAATATGTAAGAAATTATCAAGTGGTAAGTATGCATTGCCGAAACTGAAACTTGTTAGATAACAAGTCTTTGATATAAGTTTATTACGCCTATATCCATTCAACAATAATAATACGCAACTGTTACAATTGCAATTACTTAATGTTAATTTGTATTTTTTTATTTCACTATTTTACGAAATACATTTACATCACATCACGGAATTTGCCAATACTCGCCACGCTTGGCAGGCGGGTTGGCAAGCGCAGTATTATTCCGTATCCTCAGAAAGCGCTGCTGCCCACCTTCTAGTACGTGATCCCTTGGCCGACTCTGACGGCAACCGCGGGAAGAGATGGGGGAGTACTATTCTAGGCCGGTACCACCACGGCATGCTATTCTAGGCCGGTACCACCACAGCACTAGATATACATTGTGACTCCTATTTTTTTTGAGCCCTTATATTGTATTACATTTATTATTATCATTTACCTGTCATTACATTTTTGTAATATTCTTTTAATCACCACGCATCAGAATTTGTAATGTAACAAACCGACTAGGACTCACGTGGTAAACACTGGAAAATTACTCTCCGACCAGTTTCGAACTTATTAATAATAAGTTAATAAGTAATTAATTTGTTACATTACAATTATGGAAAAAATACGCGATAGTTTTAAACATCAGGATTTGTCACCCCCCTCCGCCTGTAAACACCCGCGAGCATCAGTAATGTCATCGTCACCTATTATCTCGTTAATTTAGAGATCCTCGCGCGTATGAGATAGAATAAAATACATACATTGGAATCATAGCAACAGAACGTTCATTGTATTATAAGACAATAATATATACGTAAAATGTTCATACGCCAAACTTATTTAAAATTCAGTTCGGCTTCACTGCTGAAACTCGGCCAGGTGGTTATCATAAATTCCATTACTTTATATCATGGTACCTACAAAGTTGCGGCCTCGGATAGAATTAAAAGAAAAGACAGACTACTTTTGGAAAACGAGTTTACTTCTTATTATTGCCAATGTAACGTTGCACTATTACCTTGATAAGGTAGTACTTAGGGTAGGTAAGATTTAATAGATAAATAAGATGGGTAAGGGCAGGTAAGGTTTAATAGATAGAAAGTAATAGTAGTAATAGATAGGTAAGAGAAGAAGTAAGAGTCTCAGGGTCGGGGTTATATTCACGACCGAACTCTGCCAGACGGTCCTTGACGATAGTTAAGCCACTGGCCTGAGCGGTCTTTGTATGAGCGGATAGCGATCTTTGTTTTGTTGTAATGTTTTGAGTATGCAACGAAACCGTTACACCAAGTACATCTTAAATACAAAAGAAGAGAAAAAAATCAATTTTGTTAATAAAACTGAAGTGCTTTTGACACATTATGAATGTATAAAACACGGGAATCACTCACGTAATAAGTCAGAGTTTGCGACTATGGTTTCAACCACATTCGGTGGTCTTTTTCAATGAGAATACGGGGCGCACACGGACGCGGTCGCGATTTGCCTAGTAAGTACTGCTCTGTCGCGGACGCGGTCGCGATTCGCCGCACCGCAAACGCATGGCTACCGAATGTGTTTGAAACTATAGTCGGAACCCTCTGACTTATTACGTGAGTAATTTCCGTGTTTTATACATTCATAAAGACATTCATGTAATAGAATTGTACAATTTTGGTGGTTTCACAAAGAAGTTATCAGAAGGCCCAAAAATTTGACGAAATAGGACAAACTGCCCAAACACCTAGTGTATTTGAAAGATTTTTGAACCTCTTGAAGAATACAAATGCGGGTAGCAGATTTTACGAGTGGGTTTTTTGGAGATTTCACACAAGGAATGGAACTCGTTGCCCGAGTCTGTGTTTCCCGATATGTACAATCCTGGAGTCTTCAAGTCGCGAGTGAATAGGGTACCTTCTAGGTTTGCGTGCTAAATCCTAGACAACGTCATCACTTAACATCAGGTGAGACAGTTGTCAAACGCAAACTTATAATATGTAAAAAAAAAAAAAAAAAAGGTGGTATTATGCGGGTAAGCCAGAGGCGGTAGGGGAGCCGAGAGTGCAATGATCACTGTGCAGTGTATAACAATATGATGTGTTTACTACAATGGTGTCGAAAAAACAGTAAAATTTTGCAGCATGCAAACGCTTATATATGTACAAATACACAAGTGTTTAACACCTTGGATTATGAACCTTATAAGCGATGTAAATGCATACTATGAGGTAGTTTGATAAAAAATGACCGAACATTTGTATAGACCAGGTTTTTGGTATAACATTAACACTTCTTATTTTTTGTAATTTGTAGACTTTCGCGATTCGAACACATTGTTATTAAATCAAACGGGGCTTAATCGCGAGAAAAACATTTAGTAATTTATTTACCTCGACGTTTCGACCAAGTTGCATTGGTCGTGGTCACGAGAAGACTGGAGAAATGCGGGTGGCAATATCGGCGAGAGCGCGTAGTTTCGCCAACTACCCACTTTTTATATTATTAAACTTCGAGGTAAACGTCGAGGTAAATAAATTACTAAATGTTTTTCTCGCGATTAAGCCCCGTTTGATTTAATAACAACTTCTTATTTTTACCATTGAAACTTTAAATTAATATTTTTGTAAAGCCAAAACGCTGTGTCTACCATTTACACGTGTTTTGTTGGTCTTAGATCAATGGCAGAAAATTATTTAAATGAGATTCCTAATTATGCGTAAAGTTTGCCTTTATGGATCGCCAGATAAAGAAATGCTTTACGCGCTGAAAAATAAAGTTACTGAACCCAACTTACGGTTGGATCATATTAATTGCTTGCAACAATAATTTAACACTTTGGTAAATTGAATGGTTCATGTATGTACCAATTTTGTTTCTGTTATTCAAAATCACCATCTCTGCCATAGGACGTCCACTGCTGGTCATAGGCCTCCCCCATTGTTTTCCACAAGGACCGCAAGAATTGGAAGCGGCCCGCTTCCAGCTCTTGCTTACGATCTAAACCAAGTCGTCTGCCCACCTCGTCGGCGGCCGTCCTATGCTGCGCTTGCCAGTTCGTGGTCTCCGTTCGAGAACTTTTCGACCCCAACGGCTTCGAGCCGTCAGTTCTTCGAGCTATCTGCCCTGGACGCTGCACCTTAACTTGCCAATCCGCTGGGCTATGTTGGTGACTTTCGTTCTTCTACGGATCTTCTATTCTCTTTCTGATTCGATCGCTTTGTGCAACTCTCGCCTACTGAGAAGGCTCATAGTCACAGACGACATTTCAGTTCCGTGAGTCTTCATCTTCGATCAAAGTAAATTTGTTCGATGGTCATCATTCGTAAGTTTCTGTTATTGCGAAGCTAAATATGCATAATATAAATATAAATACTTATTGACGGTCGGTTGGCGCAGTTGGTAGCGCTCTGCCTTCTGAGCCGCTGGTCCCGGGTTCGATTCCCGGACAGGTCAAACATTTGTGTGCATGAACATGTCTGTTTGACCTGTGTCTGGGTGTGTATTTGTATATAAGTATATATATATCAGTCATCAGGTTACCACAGCACAGGCTCTGCCTAGTTTGGGACCCGGAGACCTTGTGTGAATGTTAATTGAAAAAAAAAAAAAATACTATGATTTCTATAGACTAGCAACTATTTCGAAGCAATTACAGCTCAGCTGTGGGAGCGTCGGCTGCCAAATCTGGTTCGATCCCCAACAATAGAAAATTTTAATTTAAAATGTAATGACCTCTCAACGTAGTTAAGATAATAAATCTTTAGAATTACTCTCTCTAATTTAGATTTACCGGTGTAACTGTCCACTTGGGACAGAGTTAATCCATTCTAACGGCACTTGACAGTTTTATCGCGAAATTAAGACGAAAGTTTTTTTTGTAACAAAGTGTTAAATGACCCTTATCTCACTTTAAAATTTTATTAACTACCTTAGCATTATTATCAAAGAAAAGACTGAAGATTTATACTATGATAACCCGGAAAATATTATGATAGAAATTTCAATAGCAAAATTATATTATATTATATAATATTATTATGCTATTGAATTTTTTGTAAATTAAAAATTAAATAAAAATCTGTTTATTTCTTTTTTTTTCGGTAGGGCAAATGCCTTTATAAAAATAAAACACGAATAACTAATAGCTTATTTATTTCTTTTATGTAAATAATTATTACTAACACAATACTACCAAAATTACCATTACCAAAATACATTACTAACATGTAAAATCCTGTAATTAAGGATAGTGGAGCATGCAAATTATCACACTATAGAAATATGCGTTAGATAATTAGGATTTTATATTTGTTTGTTTTGAGAAGGGTCGGGACATGCATTCCCTAAGCGTTCCTTTTTAAGCTTATCTTCTAAAAATATTTCTACAGAAGATTTCTAACATTTTTTTTTAAACTCATACCCCCGCACTAGGATTCCTTGTATCGCGGGAGGCTTGGACACACACAATCACAGCACAAAAACATCCAAGACCCGGGACAAACATCACACTCATCGCACAAATGTTTGACCCTGCCGGATTCGAACCTAGGGTCCCGAAGACGCAGAAGTCATGTGACTGACACTAACCACTACGCCACGGCGACCGTCGAACTTAATAAGTAAGTAATCGTTTCATTCTCAGAACCAACCAACCAACCAACTCCCACATAAATGTTAGAACATTAATTAACCTTAGTAGTTATTGTTTTTTTTTAATTTTTTAATTTATTTATCAACATTCACACAATGTCTTCAGGTCCCAAACTAGGCAGAACCTGTGCTATGGTAACCTGATGGCTGATATACATACTTATATACATATACACACCCAGGCACAGATCAAACAGACATGTTTATACACACAAATGTTTTACCTGTCCAGGAATCGAACCCGGGACCAGCGGCAATTATTAGTAGAATTGAGAATACTTGAAACTTCGCTTGTATTTAATAACCTGAGAATACCTAGGTGTTGCCCGCCCATTAAGAGCTGAAATATTCATTTTTTTTCCAATCACGTTTCTCTCGTGATTACTTATATTTAAGGTAGGGCTTTTGAAGTGATGGGCGGGTCTGGGTTTATCCATTACATAGTTGCTATGCCTATGCTTGCAGCATTCGCGCTGCTTGTTTTGGTTAAGTCCAGACCTTCCAGACCTCATCCCGTGATGGGTAGGGAGGTTACGGTCTTGGGGGAAGCGCAGGTCGTGATGATCCTCAAGGCAAGTCTGGCGATTACCTTCTCGCGGTGCTGCCTGTTCTTGGTCTAATTCCCTCTGAAATAGACGTAACTAAACATCGCCCGGCGCCTCGCGTGTCTCATATCTATGTAAGTTTACTTATATCCATTTATTTATGTATGTTTATTATATTTCAGGCCGGGACTGCTCCCGATAGGCTTTGCTCGCCAAGCCGACGAGGAGCGGTCCACTTGACGGTAGGTTGCGGTGCTGCAAGGCACTGCAACTGAGGCGGGCAGCGGCGCTGTGGGACGGTGCTGCAGCTGAGGAGGCGCTGCGGCAGGAGTGATTCAGTTCGTCTCCTGCTGTGGCGCCGATATGGCCGCCGTCGGAGGGTGGCGGCCGAAGCGGCTGGCGATGGGGCTGCTCCATCTGGCCCATCGCAGGGGACCACGAGCGTCGGATCTGGGAAGTCTGACGTTCATTGCACTGTGTGGTCCCCGGGGTGGCGCGGCCGTGATCTTGGTCCCGGCACGGTCGCGAGGGGGAGGGTCATCCTCCCCCCTGGAGGGGTCTGGAAACGGACGGCCGTGGTGGGGGCGGTGAGAACGTCGGCTGTCAAGTTTATGAACGCTGGTTCGATCCCATCAATGGTTTGAGCTTCCGTTTAAGGTAACACCGTTATCAAATTCCCAGCATAGAAGGATTTTTTATTGTATTTATAATTCGTTTGCCAATGTTAAAAAATAAATACTTTATGACCTTTAGGCAACTGCAAACAATATAATTGAAGAAATCGTATCATGAATTTTTATGGACGCACACCGTTCGTTGAAATAAAAATAACATCTAAATGTATTCCAAAATGTATCATTCTATATATTATAGGCATATTTCATAATTATATGGCAGTGAACAAAAAAATTACTTACTCACACAAAAGTCGTTTGACCAATTCTACAATAATTTCTAGCAAGAAACTTTGAATAGAACTTTCATTGTGCAATTTCTACGACAGTAAAAAGTTCCCGTATTGGAATTTTCAACTCCAGCGAATCTTCGCGAACGCATTTTGAGTTTCAGCGTCAACTGCCGCCTGCCAACGAAGTTATCGTTGTGGCGTTTCTTGACATTTTTAACAACACCGACAACAATGGTAGGAAAAGCGCTCCAGTTACGAAAAGTGGTCGAGTTACGAGTTACGAAAAGTAGTAGAGTTCCCGGAAACTGAACGAGTGAGATTGCTGCTAACAAGATCGCGCTTGGTCTTTTGAAAACTGTATGGCGACCAAACTTTTCGAATCCGTGTCATTCTCGTCACCAGACTAGTTATGTAGAAGATTAGAGAAACAGCGCTGTTGCAGTTTTACATATTTTAGGTTGTCTAGATCTTGGAACCCAGTGATTTATAGATGTTCGCGTCGCGGAGTTTTTCACCCTGAAAAAACTAAAGATACTGTCAGTGTTGTGTGTCGTGACAACCCTGTGCTTTTGCAGGGCTGTGACAGCCCTACAGTTTAATAATATCAAAAGTGGGTAGTTGGCGAAACTACGCGCTCTCGCCGATATTGCCACCCGCATTTCTCCAGTCTTCTCGTGACCACGACCAATGCAACTTGGTCAAAACGTCGAGGTAAATAAATTACTAAATGTATTTCTCGCGATGAAGCCCCGTTTGATTTAATAACAATGTGTTCGAATCGCGAAAGTCTAAAAATTACAATATTAATATTGATTTTTAACCGACTTCAAAAAAGAAGGTAATTCAATTCAGCCGTACATATGTATATTTTTATGTGTGTTCGCGGATAACTTCGTCGTCTATGAACCAATTGAAAATTCTTTTTTTGTTTGATAGAATATACTCCCGAGGTGGTCCCATTTAAATTTCATCAAAATCGGTCAAGCGGTTTCTGAGTTACCTTTCAATCACTTCAAAAGTGTTATGTCTATCTGGATGTTTTCCTTATTGAGGTCGATTGACAATTGATCCCATTAGTTGGTCACTGAAAATGGTGAAAAAAAAAATGGTTACCCAAAAATGGAACCGACTCCAACACTTTATGTAGATTTGTAATACAAATCGATTTTCACTATAATTGGTTGTGTATGTGACGAAAGCAAATCATTTGTAAAAATTAATAAAAATTCTATTAAGAGATAAAAATGACATGCATAATAATTATAATCACACCAATATTATAATTGTCGTTTGTATGTTAGTTACTCTTTTTTCTGAGTTGTTCCTCCTTCACGCTGAAACGGCTGTATGGGTTTGCTTAAAATTTGGAGAGATAATAGAGCTATACCTATTGTATAATAAAGGTTATATTGGGGTATATATAAGGAGTAACAAATGAGCTACTTTTTATCCCGGCGAAAGTATAGTTCCCGTGGGATAATTGAGATAAAATTGTGATCTCGCGAGTGAAACCGCTTGGCACAGCTAGTCAAAGATAAATGATGATAAAATCCCGGTGGAGGAGTTAATTCTGCAAACGTACCCCCGTACTACACGTCGGATCTACGTCTGAGAGCACTCGCAATCATTCCGGGATAACGGTGATAAGCTTATATGTGATATGAAATTAATTGCCTCCATCCAATGTCCATTGGAATTGCAGTTGTTATGTATTATCGTATATCACGAAAGACAATATAGTGCACGTTTTAATGGTAGGTGTTTACCTTATTAAGTGGGGTTGGTGCTTTATAAATTATTTATTTATACTACACGCTGGGAGGATGAAATAAAAAAAGTCGCTGGTCCAATGTGGTGGCAAACAGCTCAGGATAGAGAGAAGTGGACATCGTTGGAGGAGGCCTTTATCCAACCTGGGGACCTTGCTAATAAATGTAACTAAGTGTTATAGATAGTACCTAAATTAAGACGAGATGTAGCAGGATCAAAAAAAGGCTTTTTTATTTTATTATTTATACTACACGGTACTAAAAGCTGTTCAGCGTGTTACGTCTACCGAAGGAGGGAAATAAAAGAGTTTGTTTGTATAATGTAAACTCTAAGGCTTTCACGGCCGGCGTTGCATGTTGTATGTATTGCTTCCGGGCTCAGTATCAGAGAAGACGCCGCGAAGGAGAGTTCTACGCTCTTGTCGCCGCTCGGACCTGAACCACTGAAGATGTCGACCGCAGTGATCGACGAAACGTCTGGAACACAAGTTTCACTTAGACCACGGCCAAACAGCCCGGAAGCAATACATACAACATTTTACCATATTTTTTTTTTCCTAATCCTTATTTTTATTTTATTATACAGGGTGTCCCAAAAGTCAACGTCCAACCGAAAACCCAAGCTAGGCCTAGTTGTGGGGGCTCTCAAAAAAAAAGAAAAAAAAATCTATCTCATGTAGTTTCGAAATGACAGCCATTTTTCTTAAATTGACACCCTGTGACGAGTTTACGACTACTGGGGCTACAAATGAGCTCTTTTATAATTTTATTTTTGTGTGGAGTAGTCTTAAGTGATGCTCCTACAAATTCCAATTCATCATTTGCACACAACTTCATTGGAATTTCAGAAAATATCCGTTTTATACCGAACCATGACGTGAAAATGACTACATCACTAAACTTTGACAGTCTGTACTGAAAAAAAAATCTACTATGCAATTTCGGCAAGTGCCCTTAAAAGTTGGCGCATTTAATGGGCTTTCCAAAATGGTATAATACTTACTAAATTATTTCTTAGACGACGAGAAAAAAAAAATTAAGAAAGTCGATATTTAGCTTATTATTAGTTAGTCATAAAACTTTCTCAAAATTATTCTAATATCATCTAGGCGTTCTGTAAGGTGTAATTAAAGAAAGAGACGAATAAAAGTTAGAGCGGGATAGTGACGCTACTAAAAGAAAGAGACGAAGAAATGTTAGAGCGGGACGGAGAGTGACGCTACTTGGTGTCAGTGAATCTTTCTACAATGTGTGAGCGAGACGAAATTGACATTTTGGCTAGTGTGGGTGAAACAGATAGCACGCTAATACAACAGCGTGGTATACGTACAATAATTCAGTACGTTTCGTGCCTTCGTTTACTGCGCATCTTTTTGTATTCGTTTGTATTTATTTCGTGCTTACAACCTTGGCTCTGTTTACTGGACTTGATTGCGTGTGACTTGGATTTGTTTTCGAACCGTTTCTGACGAACTTGGCTTTCTCCTGGACTGTTTTTGTAAGAAAATGCCTTTCTTGTACTCTGCAGAGGAATATGCAAACATGCACCTTATTTATGGGGAATGTAGGTGCAATGCTAGAGCTGCAGCTCGACTCTACCGTGAGAGATATCCGAATGCCGAGCGTCACCCAGATCATCGAGTTTTTGTAAATGTGCACCGTTTATTATCAGAAAATCAACTTCCTACTCGAGCTACTAGAGTGGGAAGAACCGTCGTGCCTTATGAAGAAGATGTCCTAAATGCAATTGCAGAGAACCGGAGTATCTCAGTACGTGGAATCGAGCAAAGTCTGGGGGTACCTAAAAGTACAGCACATCGGATACTGAAGAGAAACGAATTGCATCCGTACCACATGCAACGGGTACAAACTTTGCTACCCCGTGATTATCCTAGCAGGATTTTATTTTGTCAATCAATGCTCGAAAGGCACAGAGCAGATCCAGAATTCTTGCGTAAAATTCTTTGGACTGATGAATCGACCTTCAAAAAAGACGGATACATGAATTTGCATAATTTGCACGAGTGGCACGTCGAAAATCCACATTTGATGCGCGAAGATAGGTCACAGTACCGCTTTAAAATAAACATGTGGACTGGGATCTTAAATGGATCCATTATTGGGCCTTTTGAACTGCCAGAAAACCTCGATGGGGCAGCTTATTTGGACTTTTTACAACATCAGTTACCCAATTTGTTAGAAGACGTGCCACTTAGCATTTATCGAGACATGTGGTTCCAGCAAGATGGCTGTCCGGCACACTATGCGCGCCCAGTGAGAGAATTCCTTAATCAAGAATATCCAAATAGGTGGATTGGTCGATCCGGTCAGATCACGTGGCCCCCCCGTTCCCCGGATTTAAATCCTATTGATTTTTTTTATTGGGGAACGGTCAAAGAAATTGTTTACCAAAAACCAATTGAAAATTTAGAGGAACTGCGTCAGAGAATTCAAGATGCCGCTGATCACATCAATTCCAGACGTTTCGCCCGCCAGATTACACGATCGTTTTTAAGAAGGTGTAGGGCGTGCATACGCGCTGATGGCAAGCAATTTGAACATTTGATATGATTTAAATAAACATTCGATTTTTAATAATTGACTTTTATTTAAACAATCCCAAAAATTCACTGACACCAAGTAGCGTCACTCTCCGTCCCGCTCTAACATTTCTTCGTCTCTTTCTTTTAGTAGCGTCACTATCCCGCTCTAACTTTTCTTCGTCTCTTTCTTTAATTACACCTTACAGAACGCCTAGATGATATTAGAATAATTTTGAGAAAGTTTTATGACTAACTAATAATAAGCTAAATATCGACTTTCTTAATTTTTTTTTTCTCGTCGTCTAAGAAATAATTTAGTAAGTATTATACCATTTTGGAAAGCCCATTAAATGCGCCAACTTTTAAGGGCACTTGCCGAAATTGCATAGTAGATTTTTTTTTCAGTACAGACTGTCAAAGTTTAGTGATGTAGTCATTTTCACGTCATGGTTCGGTATAAAACGGATATTTTCTGAAATTCCAATGAAGTTGTGTGCAAATGATGAATTGGAATTTGTAGGAGCATCACTTAAGACTACTCCACACAAAAATAAAATTATAAAAGAGCTCATTTGTAGCCCCAGTAGTCGTAAACTCGTCACAGGGTGTCAATTTAAGAAAAATGGCTGTCATTTCGAAACTACATGAGATAGATTTTTTTTTCTTTTTTTTTGAGAGCCCCCACAACTAGGCCTAGCTTGGGTTTTCGGTTGGACGTTGACTTTTGGGACACCCTGTATAGATTAATATTTTATTGTTTAATCTTTGTATAAAATGTTGCTTCATAGATAATGTATAACTATTGATGACGTTAGAGTCCTGAGACTTATACCACGGGCTCTAAACCTAGTTTAAGTTTCAGGTGCACCATTCAAGTGAAAAATGTTATGTAGCTATGAACAATAAAGATTTTATTTTATTTATTTATTTATATAATTTGATCCTTTTTGAAGTGAAAACTTCTTTAGCGGCGTCGTGCACTTTTTGGGAGGGGAAAAAAAATGTTAAACTCGCGTCAGGACACGTGACCTGATCGAAAATTCGTAAGACGGAGGGAGAGTAGACCGCCGGCGCGGCGTAGCAGATGAAGTAATTTCTCCCTCTCTTTCTAGCGCGCGGCGAAAATGTATGCCTGCTTCTGCTGTTTCGTTTAAGCAGCGTAGGGTGCTTGCGCGAGTGTCAGTGTGTGATATTCAAAATAGCACAAAATTAATATTCAAGTTTCAACCTCTGCTGGCACTACCGTAGTGCAATCCGTTGTTTTTTTTTTAATTGGGAATAATATAGAAAAATATTATGAACAGCAATGGCATATCCAGGAGTCAAAGACGCATGCTCTGGATTGGCAGAATTGAGATTCTTTCTGCTCAAACGCATGACATGAGCAGAAATCAAGCAATCTTTCTTTTGGAACAAATTTCAATTATTATAATAAAATTCCAAATTTCATTAAAATCTTTCAAGTTATTGCGGCTTCATGAGGTAATAAACGAACGTTCTGTTGTGAGGCCCTAACGAATTGTTTGAAAAACCATACTGCGCTCGCTAACCAGCTTGCCAAGCGTGGCGAGCATTGGTAAACCCCTCCTATATGAGGCATATCTCCAGCAGTGGACATCCTATGGCTGCGATGAATGAATGAATATAATTTTATACGAAAGACAAAGGATTTGCCGAACTTCACTTGTTACTGAAGCTAAACAAGCAGCGAGATGGCTTTAGAAGCAAAATAACACTGTGATGATCCAAACCAGAAAATAGCAAGTGATTTTGGAAACCGGTATTTATAGGAAAATGTATTCCTGACATCGCTTCGTTGGGGTTAGACCCTAGTCAGCAATATATATTATTTGAGTCTGAAAACTATCGCGAGTTTCTTCCATTATTGTAATGTAACAAACCGACTAGGACTCACGTGGTAAACCGGCCTCCTACCATCATCATCACCAAAGTGACAGTGACAATGACACTCTCAGTGACAATGACTCAAGTGACAGTGCGCACCGGGACAATTTGACTGATGCAGCGCAGCCGTCTCAACGCCAGTTACGTGCTGAGGCTCGCGCTCGCCGCCTGGCACGATCATAACTCCCAGATGAAGAACTGCAAATAAGTTCGAAACTGGTCGGAGAGTAATTTTCCAGTGTTTACTACGTGAGTCCCAGTCGGTTTGTTACATTACAATATATATTATGTAACAGTAACTTAAATACAAACTTGCGCATATATATCATACTAGCAGCGTCCCGCGATTTTACCTGCGTGGTGATGATTGATGATGATGATGAAAAAAGCGTATGTGTTATTTCGGGATTTGAAGTATCTACATACCAAATTTAATCGAAATCAGAGTATCCGTTTGAGTGTGAAGTAGTAACAAACATACACACAAACTTTCGCATTTATAATATTAGTAGAATAACATTTACAAATAATTTCTGAATTCAACTGGAACCGTATCGAATGCAATGATATAATCGAATGCGCACGATATGGAATATGAAATGATTGCGTCCATCAGATTAACGGCGGGAAAATGTATTCAGAAAATGCAATCTCATGCTGAATTGTATTTTTAAGTCGTTGAAATGAAAATATCATATACTTTTGTAGAGTATTTTACTTTTTTTTTATTGGAAATTCTCGTGAGTTTGACACATTATTATATTTAAGTGGTATCCGGCTTTACTCACGTTTATAGTTGAAGTTTCGACCTAGGTTTCGAGCATGTCCGATGCTCATCCTCAGGTGAGTTTACGCTGCCAGATCGCGGCGACCACTAGATATTTTACTAGGCGAGTATTTTGAGTTTAATTTTTGTTTCAATGATTTTTAATTTAAATTTTTAATATAATTTTTAAAAACACTGTATGACCTGCTAATAATGACAATTGCTTTAATAATAATTTTAATTTTAAACTCTTAAATGTATTTATTTAATGGGAAGGGCCTAATTATTAAAACACAGGCCTGTGAGCCTAGTTTAATAGTTAGTGCCACACACACATGTACTGAGAGAAAATAAATAAATGATTTGATTTGATTTGAATTTGAATTTTATTATCGAGGCAGTTATTTTGTATTAAGGCGCTTAACAGATATCGATAACCTTGGAAGAAAAAACCCGCTTACAGACCCGTTAATTCTTAGTATAGAAGCTATCGAAATATATAACTGGCGCCTGGTAAATAGTTACCTACTTTGAAAAATTACATTTATTCACAGCTTTTGAGTTAGATATATTATTGTTTACTCATCGGTAAAGTAAATTTAAATGCAATTTTTTACGAAATGCTATTTTACCTTAGATGAATGATTGGTCTCGCTACCGCAGCAAACCAATCATTTATTTATTATTATTAATAAATAAATTATTAATAATTATTAATATATTAATAATTATTAATATATTAATAATATTAATTTTTAATATATTAATAATTAATATATTAATTATATATATTATTAATATAATTATTAATTTGCTTATTTCTCTGTCATTTGTGAATCGCCAATGACGTGACTTCTGGTCCTTTGTAAAATAATAGATTTTACAAAGGTGCCCAGATTATCAGGAAAATTACATACCTATTTCGGAATAATCATGTTTTTTTATACTTTATAGATCTAGCGTTTGACCACTATCTCACTTGATGGTCAGTGACGTTGTGGTCGAAGATGTTATCACGCTAGACCTAGAATGCTCGCTGGCTCTCAAGGACTGCTTCCTGAACACACTATATGTTTGGTGACAGTTTTTCAAACTTGAGGGTGGTAGCTAGCCAGGCGGGTATTCGAAAGTACCCCACCACCATGCTGGGAATTAGATAACGGTGTTACCTTCACTGGAAGCTCAAGCTGTTGTTGGAGATCGAACCAGTGTCCGTCAGTTTGACAGGCGACGCTGTGGTGGTATGGAGATAGCTTATACCCTGGATTAACACACGTAGGCTACTTTTCATCATCATCAATTATCACGTGGGTAAAACCGCCGGGCACAACTAGTATAATATCATCATCATCATGATCATCATCATCATCATCATCTCAGCCATAGGACGTCCACTGCTGGACATAGGCCTCCCCCATTGATTTCCACAAGGACCGGTTGGAAACGGCCCGCATCCAGCCCTTGTATAATATATATTTATGTGTTTATATATTGCGTCTCACAAACTATTAAACTACTAGGTCAGAGATTCTCGTCCCGTCGTAATTTTTGAAGCCATCAATCTTATATCAACAGGCGTCAGGGAAGCGGGACCATCAAATACCCATTACACTGTGCTTTCAAAGCATTTCGGCACATGCGGCCGCATTCTTGGATTTTATTACTTTTCGGAGATTGTTATACATAGGCGATAGAAACTTGGAGATAAATATTTTGCTTTAGGGTCTTGGAAATATGACAATATAATATTAAAAATATAAATATGATATTATTAAAACCCACGCTTACCTTATGCTGTTTTTATGGGTATAACGTGGCACATACGCGTAGCCGATATCACGATCGACGATTGTTTTGGCTTTTTTCGGAAGCCTTCATCGGGAGCTTGAGATCGGTGCATTCGTCGTAACGTCACGTCGCACTGTCGTCTGCGCGTACGTGTCACGTCTCGCACTGACGTCTACGCGTAAGTGTCACGTCTCGCACTGACGTCTACGCGTAAGTGTCACGTCTCGCACTGACGTCTACGCATAAGTGTCACGTCTCGCACTGACGTCTACGCGTAAGAGTCACGTCTCGCGCTGACGTCTACGCGTGTCACGTTATACCCGTAGAACCATTTTATAATATGAATATGATTAGTCATGCAATGGTATCAAAATGTTTTTGTTTTTTTATGTATTTGCTAAATAACACAATTTTGAATCATTACGGCTTAAGTTTCCTTTAATTACTATAGACAAAATAAGCCGACATGTAAAATTACTTGAAAAAAGTGCCACTTAAATTAACACTATGAAAAAAATTTTGTTTTATTTATGCGAGTTGTTGCGTTATTACGAGTGATTTTATCATTCCTATATGTAAGACTTCTTGTCCAAAGTACCGCAATGCCTGAAAACAAAGATCTTCGAACAGTGTGTGTTACCAGTGATGACTTACGGAACCGAAGGTGGTCTCTGATTAAGGGCCTTTTGAGCAGGCTCAGAGCCGCACAACGAGCTATGGAGAGGGCTATGCTCGGGGTTTATCTACGTGATAGAGGCAGCAATGAGGAGATCCGTAAAAGAACGCAAGTCACCGATTTAACCCAGCAGATTAGCAAGTTGAAGTCTCAGTGGGCATGGCATATAGCTCGAGGAACTGATGGCCATCGGGGTCGAAAAGTTTTCTAATGGCGACCACGGACTGGCAAGCGAAGTGTAGGACGGCCACCGACCAGGTGGACAGACGACTTGACTAAGATCGCAGGCAAGGGCTGGATGTGGTCCTTGTGGAAATCAATGGGAGATGCCTATGTCCAGCAGTGGCCGTCGTATGGCTGAGATGATGATGAATATACAGTCTCTTTAATAGTATCGTTGCAGAACAGATATCATATACGCTTGCCAAATGTATTTATCAGTTTCATATAATTCTATCTTTATCACAAGCTACACCGCACTAGGATTCCCTGTGTCACGCGAGGCATGGATACACTCAATGATATCACAATAAAATCCAAGATCGGGACATACATCCAAGCTCATCACATAAATGTTTGCCAATGCCGGGATTCGAACTCACGGCTCCGGGGACCAGAAGTTATGCGACTGACGACTGGGCCACGAGTTTTTAGCGAATTTTACACAACTGATTTGTTAAAAGTTATTTTGGCTCTTCCGTGAATAATACAAAAAGTAAAATAATAAAGTGACAAGCAGAGAGTTAATGAAATAAAAGCTCTGATGTGAAAGCCGTGTTCAGAATTTTCATTCATGCAAGAGGACAGCGTGATGGTTGATGACATTATAACAAGATATTTTGTTGACATATTAAAATATTTGTTTTTGTGTACATTTTCCATTTCAATCCCTTCTTTCAATTCAATCTTTCTTTCAATCTTCTAATCTTTAAGACCCTTTTCGTCTGCTTTTCGTTTGGTTGTAGATGTTAATTTTTTTTTTATTATACCTATACATGTAATGTGCCGTGGTGGTACCGGCTTAGAATTGTACCCCGCCATCTCTTCCCGTAAGTGCCCGTAAGTTCCCGGGTGCCGTAAGAGTCGGCTAAGGGATCACGTACCGGAAGGTGGGAAGCAGCGCCATCTGAGGATCGGAAATCATGCTACGCTCGCCAACCCGCCTGTGAAGCGTGGCAATTATTGACAAAACCCTCCTAAATGAGGGAGGCATATGTTCAAAATGGGACGTCTTATGGCCAAAAAAAAAAACATAATACATTATGTTTTTTGTATTACGTAAGTATACAAAAACATTTGGATACTTACTTAATGGCTCGAAAATCTGATAACCGTTGAGGTCGAAAGGTTCTCGATTGGAGACCAAGACATGGTAAGCGCAGCATAGGACGGCCGCCGACAAGGTGTACAGACGACCTGACTAAGATCGCTGGCAAGAGCTGGATGCGGGCCGCTTCCAACCGGTCCTTGTGGAAATCAAAGGGAGAGGCCTATGTCCAGCAGTGGGCGTCTTATAGCTGAGACGATGATGATGATTTCTATATAATAAAAACATAAAAAAGAAAAAAAAGATTGTTATACATACACAACGTTCTGATTTCACAGTTAGTAGTGTTAATTAAGCCAATATATTATAAATATTTATAATATATAATATATATATTTTCAAGATATCTAATATTTCCGACAGTAGAGCTTATTTTTTTATAGAGTCGGGTTCCATTGTTTAACATGTTAACAAGCTTGCCCCGTAGTAATCGATACGTACTAACCGACTAATTTACACGGGGCAAGTTGTCGTGCAAGTTCTTAATTATAGTTACTTACCCAAGATAAGCGTAAACGCGTCAATTTCTTAGAAATAAATGTTGCCACAAAATGGAAACAACTTCTACACTCAAAAGTGTGAAATAACTTATCAATGTTGGTACCATGATAGTTCAAAAGAAACTATTATCAAAATATTGTGCTCATGGGACTGACTTTAACAAGTTATTTCACATTTGTCAGTGTTGAAGTCGATTCCATTTATTGATAAAAAATTTTTTTACCCTGTTCTTTTTCTTTTCTTTTTGGCCTTTGCTACTCACTATTGTGTATGTTCATCGATATCTTCACCTGCAACTATAATGTCGTCGAGGTATAAGTAGCACTTTTCAGTTATTACACTGTACCTCAAAAACCACTTGTGCGATTTTTAATGAAATTTAAATGGGACCACCTCGGAATTATACTCTATCAACCAGAAATAAAAAAAATCATCAAAATCGGTTCATAAACGACAAAGTTTTCCGCGACCATAGAAAAAAAGTATATTGTCGAATTGAGTCACCTCCTTTTTTGGAGTCGGTTCAAAAATATCTAAAATGCTGCCTAGAACCATTCGAGAATGATTTAATCCTTGCTGTGAACAATTAATACCTTGGGATTCTATTCGTAATTGTACCGCGGGAGATGGTTCTCAGTAATTCCCTTGAGTAGGTACATTTTGTTCATGGAGCAATTTAAACTTTTTTCTCATTACTTTCTTCGCAGTTTTTCTAATAATTTAGGCTTAATAAATACAATAAAGATAACTCAGATTATATTGACTTTATTAACTGTAAGTAATAATGTAATAGAAAAAACTCTTTCTTACACATTGGTAGTAACTCTCTTGTTTAACTAAACTAAAATTCTGGAAAATAATATAAGCAAAAAAGTTCTTATTCGTTACGATAAAGTTCAAATCAATATGTCACTTATCAATGACAACATTAAAATTAGATGTTTTTTTTTTTAAATTGTGGGTTGTTTTAAGTAAAACAAGTGCCCAATTAATTGGTGTCGACTACAACTACCCGCGAATGGCTAACAATAGAATAGCACTCGTCTGATATATATATAGCGTTGTATGGATTTATATCAAATTGAATTTTAGCGTTAATAGAATACGAGCTATAGCTCGTAAATTAAAATTCAGCATTCAGCAAAAATTCAGTAAAAATTCAGTAGCTAAAATTCACTAATATTCTTCTAAATGATATTTAGTGAATTTTAGCTAGTCCGAGTGATAAACAGAATTAGGCCATTGTTAACCAGATCAAAAATATTTTGGTAATACAAAACCTGGATAGTGGCGCGAAATTTAAAAAAAATTAATTAAATTTTTAGATGAAAAATGTTAACAATTTACCTTATTTTCTAAAATGAGCATCAATCGTTAAGCGTAGCGTCCGTGAAAATGCAACAAAATATCTGTAGCTAGGAAAGTGGAACAAAATCGCATAAAAGTGGGATAAGCAAATAATTCAAAACCCTCTGTTACTTCTCCAGCCTCAAATGGCTGTACTGAATTCTATGAAATTTGGTATAGAGATGGGTTAGACACTGAAATAACTAATAATGCTTCTTTTATCCTGGAAAAAGTATAGTTTCCGTAGGAATAATAGAGCTAGCAGGAATAGCGTAATAAACGCGGGTATATCCGTGGAGCGCAGCTAGTCATTAGATAATGATAAATACCACCTTATTAAATGTAATTCAGTTTTGATTTTGAATGGCCAAATGGCATGCGCAGGAGAATTACTGCGTCCTGTTAGCACTTACAATATCAACACTTTTAGTAACTGGCATAGTGTGAACGAGGCATAACAAGTCGCAGTGCTGTGGGCACAATTAGCTACAAGCCTGATTGGCACACTGGGGAGTACAATTATTGTAGAAGACTTGTGCATAGAAATGAAATTGTAACAACTCTTTCTTATGTTTCCCGATTAAGTGGGTAATTAATATCATGTGGCTATGGTTTATCCAACCATCTTACTTATTCATTGTAGTGCTCATGAGCACATTTAACAAAATATTTTGTATCATCATCATTTTCATCTCAGCCATAGGACGTCCACTGTTGGATACAGGACTCCACCGTTGAATTCCACAAGGACTGCCTGGAAATGGCTTGCATCTAGCCCGTTTTCCTTCTTATTTTAAATCGTGTAGCTAATGTATCAAAAGGCAACATAGGACTGCCTTTTTAACTATTATTATACTTATACTATTATTTCTTCTAAACAATCCAATAATCCAAATATTCCAATAATTCGGCACCCGTTGGCTTTTATTAGTGCCGGTGTAGCGAGACTATAACTGTATCTTAGTATTATGTATATATCTATTTCATATTGCTCAAAAAAGATTTAAAAACGACTTTAAAATTTTTTTTCTCTCTTACTTCCTTATTATAAGTTTGCGTTTGACAACTGTCTCACCTGATGTTAAGTGATGACGTTGTCTAGGATTTAACACGCAAACCTAGAAGGTACCTATTCACTCGTGACTTGAAGACTCCAGGATTGTACATATCGGGAAACACAGACTCGGGCAACGAGTTCAAATGGAAATGTTTTAAAGTACATTAGTGATTGAGTGATGTATTATTTTTGTATTAATGGACCGACTCCTTAAAATAAAATAAAGACATTGGGCCCATGGGGACCGCGAGCTCATAAGATTTTCCAAAACTTATCAGAGCGTTTGTTCGATGTGACGCCTGATCAAAATTCTGGCACATATTTGGCTCAACGGATCAGCATTGCCAATCAACGTGGCAATGCTGCTAGTATTCTAGGCACGCTGCCAACTGGTAGTGGGTGAGAGCTTTTGAGTTATCTATAGGCTGCCTCAGATAGATGTCATAGATTGCTCAAATGCTTTTGTAGTACCTAGCTGTAGTATTGTAATTTATTATTAGTATTTAATTGTATATTCATGATATATAATTAACAAATGTTTCGACAACTTATGACACCCGTTAACGTTTATGTTTTTCAGACAGACAGCAAAAATTTAGCCTTGCCATTTGACGCCAACCTAAATCACATAATACACCGCAATAAATGTTCGAATTTCAAAAAAAGTTGGAGATTTGATTTTAGAATTACCATAAATTCTTGTTTGTATGTAAACAATTACGTTGAACATTAATTTCGATCGCTAACTCAGACAGCGTTGCTATGGTAACTGGAATCGAGGAACGCAAGCTTCAAAGCTCACTCAGCTATAATTATACATTTTGCCAATTAGTGAATTATACTTCTCAAGGTACATTTTAGCGAGAGTAAACAGTTGTGTTACTGAGTTATTTAATTTTATTCTGTTATGTTTTATAAACAAAAAACATACTTAAGTATAATAACATAAACTTATTGAATTTGAATACTGATAGACAGTTCAGTAAGTGCTTTATAAATATCTCTAGCGGCGCGCCCCGTCCTGGCACGGGTAGATATAGGTGTATGCATTTCATCAAATATTACAAAATTTATGAACACATGACACACTTAGCAGACACATCATGTATGTCAAAAACCCGAGAGTTACTCATGTAGTAAGTCAGAGGGTTCCGACTATAGTTTCAACCACATTCGGTGGTCTTTTTTAAGGAGAATACGGGGCGCTCGCGGACGCGGTCGCGGGTCGCCTAGTTAAGTACGTCTCTATGTCTATGTTAGAAATGACTAAATGCTGTTTACCACATGGGGTATTTACGGCGTCACCGGACTTTTGGCGAGTGCAGAGGGCACTCAGCCGATTATGGGAGTATAGTACGTACTGTACTCCCCTGTTTTATACATTCATAATGACATGTGTCAAAACCACGTCAGTTTTAATAACAAAACTTAGCAGACTTTTCTTACGACATTATACATTATATTATACGACACTCTATAGAGTGTTTTATGTAAGACAGCGCACTTTTGGTGAAATAAGTTCTTCGTTTTAAAAACAATTGTATCATGTGTTTACCGCATAAAACATTCACTTGTAAAAGCTGATAAATGGCCATACACTTACTCTATTAAATAAATGTAATTGGCTTTCTATAGTTAACATAAGTATTTAAAAAATATTGTACACAAGCTGTTGGTTTTCCAATAAATAAAAAAATATGATTCTGAATTTTGATAAAACACAAACTTACAAGTAAAGAGAGAAAAAGACAACAATTCATGATAATACATCCAATACATCAACCTCATTGAAGGAAGATATTGACATTTTTCTACCGACAAATGGAACCGACTTCAACACTCAAAAGTGTGAAATAACTTGTTGAAGTCTATACTATGATAGTTCAAAAGTAACTATTATCAAAATATTGTGCATATGGTACCGACTTCGACAAGTTATTTCACACTTTTGATTTGAAATTTAAAAAAAGCAGTATTTTTTTACCAAAAAATGGAACCGACTTCACTTATGCGCTACACTATTATAGTGTAGCGCATAAGTGTTACACTATTATAGTGTAGCGCATAAGTGTTACACTATTATAGTGTAGCGCATAAGTGTTACACTATTATAGTGTAGCGCATAAGTGTTATACAACAAGAAAACGTGAACAAAGTGACTTCCTCTTAATAGAGACGATAAGTTTAGGACTTTAGGAGTTTTACTGGCCGGTTGGCGCAGTTGGTAGCACTCTGCCTTCTGAGCCGCTGGTCCCGGGTTCGATTCCCGGACAGGTCAAACATTTGTGTGTATGAACATGTCTGTTTGACCTGTGTTTGGGTGTGTATATGTATATAAGTATATAATATATTACTCATCAGGTTACCATAGCACAGGCTCTGCCTAGTTTGGGACCTGAAGACCTTGTGTGAATGTTGTCCTATATTATATATTATTATATTTTATATTAGACACATTCTTAATTTACTCCTATAAGTTTAAGTGAAAATTCAAATTTTATTGGCTTAATAAATTTGACAAAATTTGGCTTAAACAAAAAAAAATACAATCTAGATAGATTGTATTTTTTTTTTCCACACACTCATACCCCCGCACTAAGATACCCTGTGTCGCGGGAGGCATAGACACACACAATCACAATACACAAACATCCAAGACCCGAGAACAAACATCTTTGTTCATCACAGAAAGGTTTGCCCCGGCCGGGATTCGAACCCGGGGTCGCGGTTCCACAGTGTCGCTGATCACTGAACCACGACGACTGAGACGACACGACTGAGCCATCGTATTCGTAAAACAAATGCGCGTTTACGATACGCTGCTTCACATAGTATATTGGTCAAGACTATATGCAAGACACATATAGTGTGGTTTATTTTTCGGAGTATTTGAATACAGTGCTGAGAGTGCATACGACCGGTTTAAAATTGTATTCACAGAGATAACGTTATATACACGGTACCAAAAACAAACCGCAAATTGTACGCAATTGTACACCACCATCAAATGGCGAATGTCAATTGGTCAACTAGAGAATGGAATACTACTGTGATTGGTCAATAGAGTTTGACGTTAGCACACACGCGGCACTACCTCGTTTTCTTGAACACCGTATTCACGCTATAAGAATGCTACAAATGACGTCACACCGCACCACAAACATGTACGGAGATTGTCACATTTTGAAGAGACTTGTAGCGTGAATAATTCAAATACTCTGAATTTTAAACCACAGCAATACACTAGCTCTGCTTTGACTGGTTCTCGAAATTTCTATATACATTCTCGCTAAATATCAAAACGGGAAATAAATGTTTTACTATGTTACAGAAAACCTGATACGCACATCGATGATATTTACAACTTAAAAAAAATAAATAATGAATGATAAAAGTGTAATATTTGGCTTTCTGCTTTATCCCTCTGAAAAGTAATCAACCGTTTTTTTCACAAGAGAAACACAATTAAGATCCCTTTTAATGAAGAGTCATTAAGGTTCCTTGATAAGAGAAAATATTGTTTAAAATGGGATCACGCCATTATCATTTTTCATGTGGCGGCCACTGTTGACAATTGGGCGTAATTTTGTATATGCGGAATATGTAATGTGTTAATATTTTGAAATATATGTTTTGAAGGCAATTATTAATCATCAGCATCATCTCATCTTAGCCATAAGGCGTCCACAGCTGGACATAGGCTTCCCCCATTGATTTCCTGATATTTTGACCCTGAAATAGATGAAAAAAAATATCTTTGACCCTTTTCAGTGACCTTCACGGGATCAATAATTATCATTAAGTATGTTCACCGATTTCTTCACCCTCACTAAGGATGGCAGCCAGATATACGTAACACTTGTCGGTTATTGAAATGTAACTCTAAAACCTTGGAAGAATACTCTATAAAAAAAAACAATCATTAAAATCGGTTCATAATCGACGAAGTTATACGCAAAAAACCAACTGATTTGTGTAACCTCCTCATTTTTTAAATTCGGTTAAAAACATTATGGCATGTTCCCATTGCGCTTTCAGAAAGCGTACGTCACTGGCAGCGCTAGCATCCACTTCATTAGCGCTAGCGTGTGCGCGCATAATGTTGAGTGAATAATGGTCGTGGCAGGAACTGTTTCCACTGCCGCGCCGCGTCGCCGTCGCCGTCGCGCGCCTTGCGTAGGTCTATGTAGAGCTTTTACTCGGCACCAAGCAGTATATGATACTATTATGGTACTATAGAGTACTTTTAAAAAAAAAATCTATACCTCGATACATTCATACACACATTCACATACACATTCATACATACTCATGAGAGCATGGATGTATCGATGTTTGGATGTATATGTGTATGTGTTGTTACACTTTCACGCATCGTGTAATTTTCAACACAGATAGCTTATACTCTGGAGGAACACATAGGATTGTTTTCGTCATCACTATCATCACTGTTTTTCATCACCACGCGGGTAAAGCGGATTTGGATGAAATTTGGTGTGTAGATTCATCAGGTCCCGAAAAAACATAAAGGCTACTCATTATCATCATCAATCATCACCAAGCGGGTAAAATCCGCGGTGACACAGATGATTTATAACCTGGCTCAACACATATGTTTATTTTCATCATCACCACATGGGTAGAACGGATTTGGATGAAATTTTGTTTGTAGATACTTAAGGTCCCGGAATAGCACATAGGCTACTTTTTCATCATCATCAATGATGGCATGACAAAAATACTTTGCAGGTCAAATCGCGAGGCGCAGCTAGTATTTATATATTTAATGGAGTCGGTTAATGTTTGTGTATATGTCACCAGCCAAAATCAGTTCGAACGCATTAGAATAATACATTAATGAATGTAAGAGGGCGTAAGAAAAGAAACGATGCTTTATCTCCCCGGAATAACCTAACTCTAAGTTCTAAGAGCCAGCGATAACCGTTTCGAGAGAGTATTAAAATGAATTTATATCCAATTTCTTCCGGCAGCTAACTTTGGCCGGTTGAACCGGAAAATTTTATCACTTTGCCCGGTTTAATTCGGAATCAATTACGGCTGGCAAGGCCTCCATTACGTAAACTCAGATCTCATTTAATGGAAACCGGGAGATTGTTACACAGGTCTGTACAATAATGACAAAGTTTTAAAACTATTAAATCTACTGTGACGTCTTCTCGTGGCTACGGCCAAAGCAGTGGAGACGCCAAAATAAAAAAAATAACTAAATGTTTTACACGCGATCAAGTCCACATTGATATATCAACAATTTGTCTGAACCGCGAAAGTTCAAAAAAAAAATTACAAATATAACAATTTTCTTTTACACCTTTTACTTGTGGTATGGAATATTTCAGAGTCAACCTTGGTAAATGAGTGATGTGAGCATAGTAAAAAAAAACAGAAAAAAAATGGAACCGACTTCAACACTCAAAAGTGTGAAATAACTTGTTGAAGTCTACACCATGATAGTTCAAAAGTAGCTATTATCAAAATATTGTGAGCATGGTAACGTCTTCTATAAGTTATTTCACGCTTTTAAGTGTTAAAGACGGTTCCATTTTTTGTTAAAAAAAAATTTATAACTTGTTTCAGCGACCGTTGCTACTCACGGGGTCATTGTCATTGTGTATGCTTACTTATATCTTCAACCGCAACTATAAATTGGTCGAGGTATGCGTAGTACTTTTCAGTGAATGGATTGTAACTCAAAAAACGCTTGCCGATTTTAATGAAACTTAAATGGGACCACATGGGAAGCACTAGCTTTCAAATAAAAAAAGAACGATAAAAATCGGTTCACTCAGTCGAAAGTTATGCGGTAACAAACATAAAAAAATACAAAAACTAATACGAAACAAAAAACATACGGCTTGAATTGAAAACATCCTCTTTTTTTGAAAAAAGTCGGTTAAAACAGGAACAAGTAACTAGCACATAGATTGCGTTATGGACACATTCTGATGGTCCTGAGAATGTGTATCATTTACTGGCGAAATGTGTTCGGAATCAAACAATTTTTTTTTATTTTATTTATTTAAATACCACAATATTCATTTACATCACAATATAGGTATTCTTCATACATCATAATAGGCGTAAGTTTGTTTGTCATTTGTCGTTTGTATGTTTGTTACTACTGCACGCGAAAACGGCTTAAGGGATTTGCATGATTTTTTTATTTTTTACATTCACACAAGGTCTTCAGGTCCCAAATTAGGCAGAGCCTGTGCTATGGTAACCTGATGACTGCGATATAATATACTTATATACATATTTTACACTTAGAAGTGAATATAGTTTATACCCTAAAATAACATAATATGCTACTTATTATCCCGGAAAATGTATTATACGCTTGGGATAATTGAGGTAGCGAGAAAACGTAGTAAATACGGGTGGAGCCGCAGGGCACAGTTAGTATATAATAATATATAAACAGCAAACAGCTGCCTTTATTATAAAATAAAACACTAATAACTAATTACAATACAGCAGCTACTACAATAACATTTGAGCAATCCACTAGCTAAGTAGCCTATACATAACTCAAATGCTCTAACCCGCTACCGGCTGGCAGCGTGCCCAGAATGCTAGCAGCATTGCCACGTTAAATTGTCATGCTGATTCGTGGAGCCAAATATGTGCCAGCATTTTGGTCACGCTTAAAAGATAAGTTTATTTTAATGAAGACCCTTGAAAAACAAACAATACATGATGGATTTTGATTTTTAACCTAGAAGTTAGTCTGAGTCAAAAATTACCGTGTTTTTTTTATTTAAAATAAAAAAATTAAAGCGCAAGTGTATACGTACCGGTGTAATAGAAATCCAGATGTCCTCTGTCCAACAACAGGGTCAGTGGATAATTGCAGGCGACGAATTCATTTTATTTCGGTCCAGATTCCCGTCATTTGTTTTATTTGCGGCGACCTAAGTAATCCATCCCAATGCTGGTCATACAGCCTACGCTTATCTTTATGAACGACTTAATCTACTTTGGAGAAATGATTACTCAGAAAGAAATGATGGGTTTTCTTTTTAATTTTATTGTAGGCCTACATTCTTCATCGTATTATTTCATTTGTTTACCCAGATTAAAACAATACTTTGCTTTCCACGTTTATTGTTTCACTTTTATTTTTTAGGCTTTATTAGAATATAAAGGCTGTAGTTAAAATACGCCGTGTGCAGGACCATAGGGCCTAATAGATTCGAATACGAGAAAGTATGACGTTGCTTATATAGAATATTATATAGTAAGGTGTATTATAGTTTGGTGGTATAGTAACGACGTATAGTTCAAATACAAATATGTTTATTGGTGGTATAGTAACGTCGTATAGTTCAAATACAAATATGTTTATTGGTGGTATAGTAACGTCGTATAGTTCAAATACAAATATGTTTATTGGTGGTATAGTAACGTCATATAGTTCAAATACAAATATGTTTATTTGTGGTACAGTAACGTCGTATAGTTCAAATACAAATATGTTTTTTGGTGGTATAGTAACGTCGTATAGTTCAAATACAAATATGTTTATTGGTGGTATAGTAACGTCATATAGTTCAAATACAAATATGTTTATTGGTGGTATAGTAACGTCATATAGTTCAAATACAAATATGTTTATTGGTGGTACAGTAACGTCGTATAGTTCAAATACAAATATGTTTTTTGGTGGTATAGTAACGTCGTATAGTTCAAATACAAATATGTTTATTGGTGGTATAGTAACGTCATATAGTTCAAATACAAATATGTTTATTGGTGGTACAGTAACGTCGTATAGTTCAAATACAAATATGTTTATTGGTGGTATAGTAACGTCGTATAGTTCAAATACAAATATGTTTTTTGGTGGTATAGTAACGTCGTATAGTTCAAATACAAACATGTTTATTGGTGGTATAGTAACGTCGTATAGTTCAAATACAAATATGTTTATTGGTGGTATAGTAACGTCATATAGTTCAAATACAAATATGTTTTTTGGTGGTATAGTAACGTCATATAGTTCAAATACAAATATGTTTATTGGTGGTACAGTAACGTCGTATAGTTCAAATACAAATATGTTTTTTGGTGGTATAGTAACGTCGTATAGTTCAAATACAAATATGTTTATTGGTCCTTAATTTGGTACAAATAAATACAACGAAATACCCAAAGAAAATATATGCGTGAAACTAAAATATGGTAATTTGCACACTTGCCCCCACACTAGGATACCCTGTGTTGTAAACTAGTCTCTTCGGATGTTCAGAATTTTTAGATTATTTTTAGCTAGTTGAGTAGTACTTGTATAGTACCTATAGCAAGTAAGTGTATAGTAAGTAGTATAGTAAAGTGATACAATACTGAGGTGGTATAGTAAAGTGGTATACTAGTGGGGTATAGTAAGGTGATATTATAGCATGGTGGGATAACAGTAATATATGAATTGAAATGTGACACTTTATTGAAAACCTTCATCTAGGTGACATCCGTTGATATATTCGCACATGATGCCGTAATGCACTTAGAATTTAATGCCAACAAGTGGCACTCATTTTTATATTAATGTGTATTACGTATGCGTGTTGTAACATACTTATCCTACTAATATTATAAATACGAAAGTTTGTGTGTATGACTTCACGCTCAAATGGCTACACCAATTTCGATGAAATTTGGTATGGAGATAGTTTAAAGACTGGATTAACACATAGGCTACTTTTATCCTGGAAAAAGAATAGTTCCCGTGGGATAATTGAGGTAGCGGGAAAACCGTAATCCATGCGGGTTAAACCACGGGGTGCGACTAGTGAATAATATGTTGGAGGCTTATGTCCTACTGTTGACGTCATGAGTGATCATCAACGCCACCGAATATTTGGCATGCCAGAGAGCCACTGATTGGCAACGTAATTGGTCTACATTGCTTGCATAAATGAATAAATCGAATGAAATCGATACTGATTATTTATACTTTTCCCTGCCGGCAATAGAATATTACATGAAAATACATTATCTTGAACGTAACACTATTAATTATTTTATTAAACTACCTTTTCTCACCAGTGCAACTTCAAACGTCAAATAATTGACTTGAAATATCGACTTACAGAAATTTAATTAGATGGTGTAAAACATTTTAACAAATAATGAAAATTAGCATCAGGTGCAGATAACTCTAAATTATTCTCATAACCTCAAAGTTTACACAAACGTTAAAGAAATTTACTCCAAAATTTACTAAAGTCCCTTTTATTAAATATAATGAAGCGGTTAAGGAGTATTTACTTTTTGTTTTTACAATCAAAAACACCTGCAAGCAGCCACCCTCTAAGGTTTAATTCTTTTTAACGAAATTAAACAAAGAAACGCCTTTTACTGCGCGGGGTCTATCGTTGAGTTGGAAGGAATGAGTCTCATCGTAAAACATACGGTCGGTTATTTTGTTCGCGTCATTTTATTTTTGTGATACTGTACAAGCACCTGTAGTTTTATTTCTATATATCCGTGTTTATTTTAACTGAGCATTTCAGCAAATGCTCAAAAGAATTCTTGTAAACGTATTTTAACATGGCTCGCTTGTGTATTGCTTTATTCAAGGTAAAATAAACACAGATTTAGACACACAGATTTAAAAATCCATATAACCGTTGGTTTCAATCGTAGGTGTGAAATAGTAGCATTGCAGAAAGTAAGAAGAATAGGAATAATGTGTTTTCCCAAACCGCGAGTACACAATTACAGATACAAAACAATACATGTACAAACATTCATCACCGGTTAGATGCGGGCCGGTTCCAACCGATCCTTGTGGAAAACAATGGGGGAGGGTTATGTCTAGCAGTAGACGTCCTATGGCTGAGATTATGATGATGATAATGATAATGATAATGATAATGATAATGATAATGATAATGATAATGATAATGATAATGATAATGATAATGATAATGATAATGATAATGATAATGATAATGATAATGATAATGATAATGATAATGATAATGATAATGATAATGATAATGATGAACAATTCAGCTTAGATTGTGTTTTTAAGTCAGGCATAGACATAGAGCGAGAGTTTTTAGGTGCGTTATAACCTATAGTTGTGAATGTGCGTTATTGCACAGAGAATATCCCCGTATATATTCAAGTCATTGTGAAAGAAAAAACCGTTCGTCCAACGTTACTAATGTTAGGGCGCTTAATTCATTAGCTCGCGCTAAATCACCGATAAATCGCGCTCCTCCCGTTTAGGGTCATTTTATAGAAATTTATCTCCACACTTAGCTTTTATTGAAGGGCGAGCCCGTATTGTTTTGTGGTTTTGTCGGTAATGAAAATAGAAATCGGCTACGTGATAAATACTCATCAATCATTATTGTTGTAACAAGAATGGAGTAGCGGTGTTACAGATAGGTGACCTTAGCATGTGACCTCGTACTACTAGTCCAGTCAAATAAGCTTTTAAATCAAAATTTCAGTTTGACTGGACTATACTCCAGTCTGTATAGTGAAATAAAATTCTAATAACTAATTGCAATACTGCTCATACAATAACATTCGAGCAATCTATTAGCTATTGTCAGCCTATACATAATTCAAATGCTGTAACCCGCTACCAGTGCAGCGGCAGCGTGCCCAGAATGCTAGCAGCATTGCCACGTGGAATTGCAATTGGTACGGATTCATTGAGTTAAGTGCCAGCATTTTGATCGCGCGTTGCATCGATCAAAAGCCTTGATAATTGTATAGTTTTTATTTATGCAACAGATATAACAAATAACCCCTACAATTCTGTATTGGTTACACCCAATACAATTCTGTATTAGATATGTCTGTAGCATAAATGACTGCCCAAGAAGTGTCTGTATCATACACAAAATTAAGCCACACGGGTTACCTATCAATCCTTTATGTGAATTTGTGCCTATACTGCAACATGATTCATACCTAATGCTTACGCTCAATATAGGTATCCGTTTAAAATACATACGTTCTGTTAAAAGAAACTCTTTTTACGTTTATTAATTTATTAGTAGTGTTAAGATGGGAGCGTCAATCAAGACAGACCCTGGTTCGTTCCCCACCGACAGCTTGAGCTGCCGGTGAAGGTAAACTCATTATAAAATTCCCAGCTTGTTGTTAGGGTAATTTTGAGTACCCGCCTAGTTACTACCCTTAGGTTTGGTCATAATGTGTTCAGGTAGCAGTCCTTGAGAGTAAGTATTACAGGTCTAGCTTAGTAAAATCTTTGACCACGTAGAAAATTATAATATATTTTTTCGTCACTGACCATCAAATGAGATAGTGGTCAAACGCTATGTATACAGAAAAACAAAATAATATGTTCCATTTTTAAGTTGTGGAAGTCTAATCTTTAACTATTTTTTTGTTGCGACCACGACTTTTAAGCTATTGCATAGCTTCTATAGCGGGCCTTGAGCGTGGAGACCGAATCGAGAAATTCCGTAACGAAAATAACCTAACACCCCCCACTTCGACCGGCACAGCGGAGATACTTTTTAGTTTTGCTATCTATCGATGAATAGCAGAACTTTTTTTAATGACTTTTTTGAAATAAAACGCTTGTCTGTTTAGTTCAGTAACTCGCCTCGAGGTGGCATTGGTTGTATCGGCGTTTTTGTTCCTTTTTCGTAACGGACTAATGCTGTTTACTAGCGGTATTTACACCTTCACTTGTATTTTATATCTAGCACATAGTGCACACCCAGGGCGTTCCATTTCTAGCAAATAATTAGTAAAATACCTATAAAACCGGGTTATCCGTCTATCTTCGGACCTCTAGAGATTACTTGGATATCCGGTTTCGAATAATGGAGCCCCTAGACTCTTCTGCCGGTTGGGTTTTTGGTGTTTTATTTTTTTGTTTGTCTAACTAGTAATAGCTATGGGTTATTTAAATACAAATTCCAAGCTCTTTTGTTTGTATTATCATCTTCTTCTCAGCCATAGGATCAGCTTCTCGTCCACAGCTGCACATAAGCCCCCCCCCCCCCCCCCATTGATTTCCACAATGACCGGATGGAAGCGACCCACACTGTCCACGTCACAGTCAACCATTCAGATCAGATCGTATGTCCAGTCCAACTTGTTGCAGGACCTTTTACGATGCCCTTGTCCGTAGTTTCCGTTCGAGGACCATTCGAACCCAAATTCAAATTCAAATTTATTTATTTTGCAGAAACATATTAAAGGTACCCGGACGGTAGAGGTACAACGGATATCAGTTACTACTAATACTATAATAATATCCTACTAATATTATAAATGGGAAAGTTTGAGAGTATGGATGTATCATATGGATTTATGGATGTATGTTTGTTACTCTTTCCGCAAAAACTACTGAACATTGATTTGGATAAAATTTGTTTCACAAACTGATCGAAGGCTCGAACGAGAACGAAAATAATTTTTACCCATTGCGTATGATAAATTTTTTATACCCAAAAATCGAACCGACTTAAACACTCAAAAGAGTGAAATAACTTGTTGAAGTCGGTACCATGATAGTTCAAAAGTAACTATTATCAAAATAATATTGTGATGATAGTAACGACTTCGACAGGTTATGTCACACTTTTGAGTGTTGAAGTCGGTTCTATTTTTTGCTAAAATTTTTTTTCACCCTTTTTCAGTGACCTCTGCTACTCACGGGATCAATTGTCATTGTGTATTCTCCGATTTCTTCACCCGCAACTATAATGCCCACGTAGCGCTATTCAGTTATTGGAGTATAGCTCTAAACTACTTGTCCGATTTTGATGGAATTTAAATGGACCATTAGACCATTAGCATTAGCTTTCAAATTAAAAAAGAAAAAAGAGTCATCAAAATCGGTTAACCCAATCGAAAGTACTGAGGTAACAAATATTTTAAAAAAGTACGGGTCTATTTGAGAAACTACCTTTTTTGAAGTCGGTTAGAAATGGAAAAACAAAATTGTTTCTAACTGATTCGTACTGTTCTTATAAATCGCTTTTAATTTTCGCTTTCCTTAAGCGATATCCTTAAATAATATTTACGAGAGAGTTCAACTAATTAGATTCCCGCCACAGACTCCACGGAAGAACCAGTTAAGCAAGACCCCCGACTTAGTTACCAAGTTACAATCGACTGGGATGCTAAAATATGGGCAGCATTATCTTTTAACGCAAGTTAATTTTAGCGGAGGAAATTCTTCGCGGTGAACGGAGCTTTAGATTTTAAAAAGATTGGCGTCGATGGTAGGTATAAAGTAGTCTTGATAAAATTAACAATGGATCAGTTGGAAAGCTGAGTTATCCACGTCAATTTCTGAATTGTGAGCCTAGTAAAAAGAATATAACTATAAATAGCCTGGATCGAGGTTTCTGTGCATTATAATTTAAAAAATCCAAACTCCATGCTAAAAAAATTTAAATTATTGCTTTCAGAATTGTTTTTCTCATAAATCATAATTTCATATACTTACTACCATTTTTCGTGTAATGAATAAACGTTGGTTTTTCTTCTAACAAGACAAGGAACCACCCTTGTCATATAATTGTTAATTATTTATATAATTACTTGAATAAATTAAATCTGATTTGATTTGATTCGATGCGCATGCGAAGGTTACAATTTGAATATTAGAATACAAACGAAAGAAAAATCTGAAACTATACATTTATAATTAAATCATAAAAAACAGGGTCTTTATGTAAGAAACGGCGGTCCATATTTTGAATTGATTAACCGTGTCATGTGGGTTTACGTAGCAAAGGGCTTCATGGCACAAGCTTAAACAGATTTTTCATTTAATTTTTATGATAATTTTCCAGACGGAGAATGGAAGAAAATCTGTGATGTGTGAAAAAATGGTGATTAAAAAAACTATTTTTGCTAATATATATCCTACAAATTTTTGATAGTAAAATGTTCGTACGAATTTTTACGGAACGAAATATGTGCTTTACCCTTTTCTACTTCTTTCCAAAGGTTATCTGTAAGAGATTGCATTAGCGGTAAGACCGCCGATTGTATAACCATAAGCTACAGTTAGTACAAAATATACTTTTCATATACATTTTATGATTTGCTATATAGAGTCGAAAGCGCAATTGGCTGCCAAGAAGTTGGGCATATTGGTCACGCCGGGGCAGTTGCTTAGCCCATATCAGGCATAAATCCGGTCGTGCATGGAGTACTGTTCGCATCTCTGGGATGGTTCAGCCAAATACCAACTTGAAGCTTTGGACTCTATAGAAAGGCGAGCCAAAAAGATCATTGGTATCGAGTCTCTAGTCGAACATAGGATACAGAGCCTATTTTCGAACACGGAGTTAACGACTTAATGAAATAAAATTACCCTTAATTAAATAAAATTACCCTTAATTAAATAAAAATAACCTTAATTAAATAAAACTCCCGACACACGATGCCACCTTTTCGTGAGCATGACTGCTCCGTTTCCACACACCAATCTGACAGTCTTTAATATATAAAATAAAGAACATATTAGAACAGCAATTGGACATCCACTGCTGGACATATGCCTCCCCCATATAGGGGGGGATTTGCCAATTCTCGCCACGCTTGGAAGGCGGGTTGGCGAGCGCAGTATGATTTCTGATCCTCAGAAAGCGCTGCTGTCCACCTTCTGGTACTTGTCCCTTAGCCGACTCTTACGACACCCGCGGGAAGAGATGGGGAAATACTATTCTAGGCCGGTACCACCACGGCACAGTTAGCATGAGGCGCAGTTAGTGTTACTATAAGTAGATCTTGGTCCAGTACGGGCTGGGGCAGGTTTGCCATTTTTAATTATATCGCCCCAAGAGGGCGTTAAGTGGTCGGTGATCGTTCGAAGCACATTTGTGCCAGATTAAGAATTAATTCGTCGCGGCCCACGATTGGATGCGCGATTAATTTTCTCCCGAACCGTGTTTCGCCTCACTAGATCCAGGGATAGGTCAAGGCTATCAAGGAAGGGCCAAGTGTAACATGCCTGCATTAGAAAAAAATGCCGTATAGGTGGAATTAAATTTAGCATAATTTTAATCCAAATGAGGGAAAGCGGTTCATAGTCGTGCCTGCCGCTCCATTTTGTGAACAAGGGGAATAAAAAAAAAAAAAGAGAATAAAAAAATTAGAATATTTTTTCAAATGGACGGAACCGATTTCATTGGAAATATTTTCTCTAAAATATATTTGTCGGAATGTGTTAGATATCAAAGTAAGATAGACGGCGTTAAGTTTAATGTAAAGGTGTTTCTAGTGTCTGCAAATATGATAGACGGGATCGAAGCGTGTTAGATGTTTTAAAGTAGATGACGCTAAATCTAAAGATGAAGCTAGTAGTTAATTGGTTAACAAAAGTGGACGTAGAAATCGCGTCATATTCTATTTGGCCAATAAGAGGGTAGTTTGCGAATAGAGTTGAGTCGGTAAGAACCTCGGTCCGAGCGAACAGTCCATAGATGATACGTAATATACGGAAAGAACAGTCTACTTGTGGAAGCCTTACCGAACGGACGATTAAGTAGTACCAAGGGTGTCTGTGTATTAAAAGTCTAGTGGAGTGAAGTGCAGTGGGGCACAGAGACGTGAGTTTGAATGAGTGAGTTAGTGTAGATATCAACAGGAGTCTCTGGTCACCATACTGAGGAACGACGGCTGGACGCGTAGTAATGTGGAGTAATGTGAGTAATTGCGAGTAATCTATTGTATTATCCTGTAACTATGATGTGTAATCTTATAACCTATAATCCTATCTCCGTATTCTTGTATGTGTGCTTTAACTGGAGGAACCTAAGAACTGGAGGTGAGTGTTTTCATGATGTTAAAGGGCCCTTAAATCCACCACCGCGGGTTACAAGTCCTGGGGCTTCCGAGTTCAATCCTTTGGGATTAGAAAGTTATTAGAATATGAAATGCTAAATGTGCGTGTCTATTACAGCTATGCTATCATAATGTTGCCGTTATTAAATACCATCCTGACATAATACCGGGATACCATCCTGACCGCGCATTTGGGCTTTTAGCAGCCCTGCCCTGTACAGTAGGCGCGCCAACATATATTATATTTACGAAAATAAATTTCTTATAAATAAATAATAACGTCATAAAATAACAAGCAGACTGATTTTGCTTCTGAAAAAAAAAGACTAGCAGAGGCATAAATTAGAAGTAATAAATAATAATTGATACATCAATGTGCGTAAATAAGCCTAGTAGTATAATTTAAAAATAAAATTTGATTCTAAAGTTGACTTGACATTCAACGTCAAAAAACATTATTATTACAAGCCAACTGACGACTTTGACTATAATCTGTGGTATTTCAAATCAGGAATATGTTAAGTCTAAAAACAAAGACGTTTAATCTGCCCTATGAAACAATAAGCAGCCGACTCGAAGAACAATAATAATTGGTTGGTTTGACTGGCCGGTTGGCGCAGTTGGTAGCACTCTGCCTTCTGAGCCGCTGGTCCCGGGTTCGATTCCCGGACTGGTCAAACATTTGTGTGTATGAACATATCTGTTTGACCTGTGTCTGGGTGTGTATATGTATATAACTATTATGTATGAATATATCTGTTTGACCTGTGTCTGGGTGTGTATATGTATATAACTATTGTGTATGAACATATCTGTTTGACCTGTGTCTGGGTGTGTATATGTATATAAGTATATATATCAGTCATCAGGTTACTATAGTACAGGCTCTGCCTAGTTTGGGACCTGAAGACCTTGTGTGAATGTTGTCCCATATTATTATTATGACCTTATAGTGTAAAGATGTTACCTCCAATCTCTTCGTCCTTGCGTCATTTGTTTAAGGACACCGCTATCTAGCACATTTTTTAACAAAACATCGCGATCTTTTCCTGTATCGCAAAGATAACAGTATTCATAATATAATAATTTATATATTCATAATTGTTTACAAAAATTTAAACTTTGGTCAATCAATTAACCGTCGGTTAAATGTATGGTAAAAAAGATTTGACCGACGGTTAAAAAGATAATCGGACGTTTTAAATGTTGGTGAACAGTAGCCTTAAATAAACTTAATTAGTTTTACCATTTCTCGTGTATGTGATTCCCATCATACCATTTTATTTTACGTACCATTTTATTACCTCAATAGCTCATTGCTTCAATAATGGGTAAGGAAGAATTAAAACGGCTCTTATCCCCCAATCACACCGTCTCCCTGTGTATACACGGACTCCCCTAACAATAATCCTAAATCCGTCCCAGCAATAATAGATGAACCGGATTAGGTAGTTGAGTTCAATCGAATGGATTTTAATTGAATCACCTGGCAGCGAGATCGCGGTTTAATTTTCTACAAAAGGGAATTTCGTGACTGATACTCATGAAATCGCACCTTAATGCTGGTAATCCGGGTTGTTAAGCTGGGCTGCTTTGGGAGTTTATGGAATAGTGGATTTATGAAATTCCTCAAATCATATACATTCATTGTAACTTGGTTATTCATAAGAAGAAATTAAGACATGACAAATAGAAAAATGTTGTTAAGAAAACTAACATGGTTTTAACACTTTATGAATATATATTAAAAAACAGAGGAATTAATCACGTAGTAAGAGAGGAGTTGCGCTCAGAGGGTTCCGCATAGCATACTATAGTTTCGACCAAATTCGTGGTCAATGAGGCCGAAACTATAGTCGGTATATAAAACGAATTGATATTCTAAAAACAAATTTTAATATAGTTTTATATAATATTAGTAGCGGTCAGTCCCGGCTTCGCACGGTTACATGGTTGAAGTTTAGGTAAGTTTTTTTAAAATAACTATTAACGGTATATTTAACAATAACCATATTGAAAAATGTTTGGGGCGCTATAAATAAAAACTTAGGCATCATACAAAAAACAAAAATTGTTAAAACAGATGGGAAATGCAATTATGTATAAAAATGATGTATACTTACTATTTTTGTCATGTAATGCATAGTTCACGTGGTATTCGATAAAACGTGTTTTACAAGATGGCGGCTCACTCCCTACCAATTCAACGCTCAGCTTTCAATGAAAAAGGAAGCGAAGATGATTATGAACTCTCTAGTTTAGCCATTTACTAGATTTTTTGTTGTAAGTTTGTTTTAGACGTAGACTGTTTAAAACAAAACTGAAAAGCAAAATAAAATCTAAATTGACTTAGAGTGGTAGCGAGTGATTCTCCAGTTTTAACAAAATGATTATATTATATTTTTTAAACAGTGTCATTCATTTTAAGATTAATCTAGTAAATGATGCTTTTAAAAGTAGATTTGTTAAATAGCATTGTGGGTACTTTCACGTAAACTAGACTTTGCTATTTTATTATTTCTTGATATTGAAAAACTTGGTAGCAACATTTTACGGACAGCTCTCATTAAGCTCAGAGAAAGAAGGTTATTATGATGAAGCTAATTTCAATCAAATCATTACCGACGAACATCTGTTACAGCCCAACAATATTAACCAAAATCTGATCTTATTCCCCACAATCACACGATTAATACAGTAATTGAGGAAAATTACCCAATTTAGCTGTACCTGAGTATTCTCAGTCTTATTGTCTTAATGTAAAAGTTCATAGTTGTTTGTGCTGGGTGACGTGTGTGATTTAGCGAGAGTTCCATTATCAAGCTTTACCTTTCCGAGTATAATTATTTGTACTAAGTTACGTCTAAACTAAGCCGTGTACTCGTCACGTGGAGCTATCGTTTCTTTATACTGGATTAGACATATTTGTTTCATATTTTTATTTTTCAAATAAAATTATTTGAAAAATAAAAATAAGAAAAAATAACTGAAAACATATGATGAGACGTTGTATTTTGGTGCATTGAAAATTTTGTGATTGGCGCTGATATTGAAATAATTTATGTTAGTAGTCGATAGTACTCATTTGAGACTTTTGGGTTCCAAACATTAAGGCCGTGGATTGAGCGCGCACTGTATATTAAAAAATAAGAAGAAGAAGAAGAAATACATATATTTATGACATAACACATAAACATTGGTATAGGAAAACACAGAAAGTAAAACAATACAAACATTACACACATATTGTCAATGCATGCCTAATTGGTTTGAGACCCCCTTTAATTATGGAAATACCTGTGTTAGAAGATCCCGCTCTTCAGAAGTAAGTTATCTGTTGATATATTATTATTAAATGTAATATGTATTCCAGGTTCAAATGGTACAAGGTAACTTCATAAAAAATTTCATGAAAATTCGTTCAGCAGTTTTAGGGTGGAGTAGTAAACATACTAACAAATATACACTCATGCATTTTTTTTTTAACATTGTTATAGTTAGATTTATGGCAATAACTATTCATCCTTTATTATTGACGGCGTAACTTTCCCTCCAATTTTTTTTTTTTTTTTTTTTTATTCACAATAGGCAGGCGTTTGACCACTATCTCACGGAAGGATTGGATTAACCAATTCACGGAAGTCACGAGTTCAATGCCCATAGCGATCAATAGTTGATCGGATAAAATCGTATAGCCAAAGGACTGGCCGGTTGGCGTCGTTGGTAGCACTCTGCCTTCTGAGCCGCTGGTCCCGGGTTCGATTCCCAGACAGGTCAAACATTTGTGTGTATGAACATGTCTGTTTGACCTGTGTTTGGGTGTGTATATGTATATTAGTATATATATAAGTATGTATATAAGTATATATCAGTCATCAGGTTACTATAGTACAGGCACTGCCTAGTTTGGGACCTGAAGACCTTGTGTGAATGTTGTCCCATATCATTAAAAAAAAAATGCTACGATTACTTCAAGTTGCAGTCTCTTCCAGATGTTTTTATGTTCTTGATACTTTTACTCCCCAGTAAACAATATAAGTGCGTTACCGTCAGAGTTCTGGTAAAACTTGCTTCACTTGTCCGCCTACTCGTGCGTTGGGATAAACAATAGTTATATTGTTTATCCCAAATGTTGGTCAATCTTTCTCGCCTTGGCAGCAAAATATTTCTAGATAATATTTTTTTTTTTCATCACACTCAGACCCCCGCACTAGGATTCCCTGTCTCGCGGGAGGCATGGACACACACAATCACAATACACAAACAACCAAGACCCGGGACAAGCACCTTTACTCATCGCACAAATGTTTGCCCCTGCCGCGATTCGAAGCCAGGGTCCCGGAGACACAGAAATCAAGTCACTGACACTGACCACTGCGCCACGGTGACCGTCTAGAACGATTATAGATAGTTTTTAACCTACCTCAAAAAAGGGAAGAGGATCTCAATGTTTTTTCTTTCTTTTTTTATGTTTGTTACCTCAGAACTATCGACTGAGTTAATCGATTTTGATCGTTTTTTAATATGAAAGCTGGTGCTTTCCGTGTGGTCTCATTTAAATTTCATTCATATCGATGTAGCGGTTTTTGAATTACACTCCAATAACTGAAAGGTGCTACGTATACGTCGAAGACGTATGTTCACAATATTCTGATAATAGTTACTAACTACTACATTAAACTATCATGGTACCGACTTCAACAAGTTATTTTACACTTTTGAGTGTTATAGTTCAATTTTTTGGTTCATTAAAAAAAATATTAACAAATGCAAACATGTGCGTCACCAATAACATCGAGGAACTAACACCGAAAGTTGGTTACATGCAAATCCCGGTATAAATTGGCAAGACGTCGACGGATTCCAGGATTAATTTGTGGTAAATCGCGCGGAAAATGGAAATTTTGTGCAGCTCGTGCCCGGGGCATCCCCGCCTTCACGAAACCAAATATGCCAACACAACAACACTATCTCGTTTTTTGAAAACTATACTTTACATTCGCGACATAAGGTTATATTTTGCGTAATAGAAAATGGAACAGCAAAGGGCGCGTGATAGGAATTCGCGAGTTTCTTTGATGAAAACGACTTGTTTTTATTGAATTTGATGGAGACATATTTTAAAGAGTGAAAAATGACTGTGTGGGTGACGACGATGACTAAAAAAATCTAAATGAACTTTAAAAGTTTATAGAGATATTTGGCCCTAATTCTGTTAATCACACGAACTAGCTAAATTTCACTTAAATTCCTTAAAATGAAATAGCTACTACAGCTCGTATTACATGTGCAGAACGAATTTAGAAGTTTTTACTGTACCTCTGCGGAACCCTATACAGTCTGAAGCAGCTAGGATATCATTTTAGCAGTAAAATCACCCAAGATAAAGCACCGCTAACACTTTTAACTCCTCCAGTGCCGCAAAAAGTTGGTTTTGTGAATCTTCTTTAACTTAAATATTTCATGGGCACTGCTAGGATTTGCTAAATTAATACTCACATAGTAGAGCTTAGCTCCTTTTCTAAGTAATAGAAAAGATAAAACGACACTTAATTATAGAAATGAGATAAGAGATAAAGTGGACAAGAAATGAATTCATTATCTGTGGTCTTTTCAGCTTTTTCATAGAGTAATACGAATTACGTAGGAATAGCGTGTTTGGATAAAGGTAGCTTATCATTTTTCCAGACTATAATACATTTATTTCAGCGGTTCTGTATATATAAATACAGGTAGTTACAGATAAAGGTAGATAAAGTAAAAACACACGAATGATTTTTTTTTATATAGGGCTGAATATCACGATAATTTTTTTCATTATATACATTATTTATGTTAATAAGAATAAATTATTATATGAATAAGCTAATTACTGCTGTTAACTTCCTCGTTTTCTAACTTTAACAAATATTTGTAAATAAACTTAATCTTAGCTTAGCCTTTTAGTCATCTGGAATGGAAACAAGTCTCAAGGACCATATACAATCCGCGAATGCCGTTTGAACCGAAGGGCAAAATTTATAAGGCCATAGACCTGTCGTAATGTATGGATCTGAATGTTGGGCAGCAAAAGAGGTGGATCCTGCGTGCGCGATCAGCAAATGGATTATGGCGCTAAACGTTTACAAATCAATGCAAACATTATGCTGTGATTTTACGCAAATTTAATTATCTATTTTATGAGATTAGATAAAGTAGTGTACTGCACATAATTTGGTCTTAAAACACTCGTGTAATGCTACACTTACACTTGTCTTGTGTTTTAAGAACCCTTTTTAACCGACTTCAAAAAAAGGAGATTACTCAATTCGACCGTATATATGTTTTTTTTATATGTGTGTGTTCGCAGATAACTTCTTTGTTTATGAACCGACTTTTTGATGATTCTTTTTTCCTTGATGGATACTTCAGTGGTGGTCCCATTTAAATTTCATCAAAATCGGACAAGCGGTTTTTAAGTTACACTCCAATATCTGAAAAGTACTTCACTTTTACCTAGACGATATTATTGTCACGGTTGAAGACATCGATGCACACACACAATGACATATTGATCGCATGAGTAGCAAAGGTTACTGAAAAGGGTGAAATAAAATTTTTACCAAAAAATGGAACCGACTTCAACACTTAAAAGTGAGAAATAACTTGTCGAAGTCGGTACCATGAGCACAATATTGTGATGATAGTAACTTTTGTAAACTGTCATGGTACCGACTTCAACAAGTTATTTCTCACTTTTGAGTGTTGAAGATGGTTCCATTTTTTGGTAATTTTTTTTTATGATATAGTTTCATAAACTACTATTAAGTTTATAGAACATAATATATGATAAGTACTTACTTATACTCGTATGAGCATTTTTCTTTCATAAACAGCTCTGATTGTACTTAATCTGTTCAATCCTCAATTTATAACCTTCAATTCTCCGATTTCTGAGAGACCTTTTACGCTAATGTTCATATTGGTATAACTGTTAATAATTCCATTTCTAATATTAAAACTGTTTTATAAGTATGTGCACAGCTTAAGTTTTAGTTTTAATGTAAAACTGCCAGTAATTTCATACGATTGTATGAAATTACTGGCCTAGGTTACTAGGGTACTAGGTTAGTTAGTACTGGGTCTAGTGAAGAGATCGCCATTCAAAACTGTTATAGCAATAAAAAAAAAATTTGGATTTCATCGACACCACTCTAAGAATTTTCCTGTCTCAGTCAAATTTTTTTTACTGTATAGATCTAGCGTTTGACCACTATCCCACTTGATGGTCAGTGACGATGTGGTCGAAGATGTAATCACGCTAGACCTAGAATGCTCACGGGCTCTCAAGGACTGCTGCCTGAAGACACTATGTGTTTGGTGACAGTTTTACAAACTTGAGGGTGGTCGCTAGCCAGGGGGGTATTCGAAATTACCCTACCACCATGCTGGGAATTTGATAACGGTGTTACCTTCTAACTAGTTATAATAAACAAAAGAATTACTACCACTGCCATCCAAACAAACTGCTGATTGGTCTAATGAGCGTGGATGAAGCGAAAGATGTGACAAGATCGTAGCATTTGGAAGGCTGTGGTCTTTACCTACCTCTTCGGGAAGAGACGTAAATATATGTATGTTTATATGTCAAATGGGTCTAACCATTTTCATGCGTGTATTTGGGTTCTTTTGGATTATACTCAGAGTTATTTCACTTGTGGGTGAAGATGCATTTGAGGAAGTAAATAAAAACAATAGCATAAGTTAAATCACGCATATCATTTTATTAAATCGAGTGTGATAGCTAAGCTCCCCTCTATTTTCTCAATTAATAAACATTAATTGACAATAATATAAATTATTCTTACAATTTATGGGTATAAAAATAAAATGTAAAAAAATACAAACTATCTACACAATTATATTTGGGTGATTAATGCTTTAATACCTAAATTATCTAAATTAATTTAATAATATAATTATTATCAACGTATCATGTATTATTTATTTATATATTAGACGACTCGAGATTAAACGAATACATACAAAAAAACCATTCATAAATAAAATAAAGCTCTTATTCTTTGGACATGTTCGACCAAGTGCTCCAATAAATTGTCAATAAATGTAGACTAATTTATAGAATCAAATTATATATGGCTTTTTCAAAACAGTTTTAAAATGATATTTTACAAACTCTTTATAGAATAGACAAATTTTCACTATACATGTTTACTATAACTTACATAACTTTGAAAAACAACTAAGCGTAATTCTTTTTTCTTCTAACAAATTTAAAATACACACTTTCAAACTTTTACACCTACTTTATTTGCGATGAGTACGAGAGTGCCAGGGTCTAAGCTGGTGGAACTAGCTTGGTATCTGCATGGAATATCCACGGCCTCAATGAGCGTGAATGTGTTTTATTGAACCCCATTGAACCAGTAGAGCACCGTGCGGCCGCGTTACTCGACTTTGAATCTTATTAATTGAATAAACATTATTAGAAATGTTGTATGTATTGCTTCCGGGCTGTTTGGCCGTGGTTTAAGTGAAACTTGTGTTCCAGACGTTTCGTCGATCACTGCGATCTTGTCGCCGCTCGGACCTGAACCACTGAAGATGTCGACCGCAGTGATCGACGAAACGTCTGGAACACAAGTTTCACATAGACCACGGCCAAACAGCCCGGAAGCAATACATACAACATCCAACGCCGGCCGTGAAAGCCTCAGAGTTTACATTATTAGAAATGTTTATAAGTACAAAAAGCATTCATCTATCTACACATTGTTCGAGACAAAAATATGTCATAGGTACCGATGGAAAAAGAAACAAAATTAGGTTTATTACAAAAATCCTTACTTCGGAGTTTTTTTAATTTTGTTTTGGTACTTTTTATTCGATTTTTCTTGTTACAAATATATTTTCTTATTATACAGACTTAGTTTGCTTTGTCTAGTGGTTTCATTACCATTTTACTTGATGATCAGCGACGATGGAGTCATAGTTGTGATCAGGTTAGACCTAGAGCATTAGTAATTGCTGCTCTAGGTCCTCTTAGTGCTCGCAAGAGGAAACACCATGGTCAAGAGAATTGAAAAATAGGTATTTGTAAAAATTGTAAGATCTATTGCTTTCGCGCTCTATCGCGCCTCCCTCTGTAGAGCGCGATAGAGACAACTGCAGATTGGACCGAAAATATTGCAGGCGTGAATCATCGTAGACCGCATCATCACTTAACATCAGGCGAGATAGTGGTCAAACGCCTGCCTATTTTGAATAAAAAAATAAAATAAAAAAATATTTATACGTACACGAAATCAACGGATCGTTGTCTTCTGATTCATTGACTAAAATATGGCCGTGTTTCTATGTGTTCTTTTTTAAATATATTTTGGTGAAATGTGTTGTTTGAGCACAGCAGTAAATCTGGCCATTTTTAGGTATTTGAAAGTTCATGTCTCTTTTAATAATTAATTTATGAAAAAACATATAGGGACTCACCGCTTAGCGATATATTTCAAACACACAGCGCTTGCTGCTACCCAACATAAAACATGTAATTACATATAATTATACCTATGGCATATTCTTGACCAGCTTATTAAAAAAAAACACTGAAATTTACAATAACTTCGATCATTACAAAGTCTTTCCATGACATAAACAAATGACACACTTTAAATACAATAATCATTTATAAAATCTTGATTTTGTTCAACATTTTACATTTGACTATGGAAATAAATCAATCATACAAATATTTTACCATATAGAGCAACATAATTTAGACTAATCTCTTGGCATACACAATCACACTTTTTATATATAAATAAATTTACAAATTGCATTACAATACACAATTATTATTATATATTAATGTGATAACTTTAGATAATTAATAGTCAAATTTGTTTACAGCTTATATCATAAGTTATATATACTAAACAGACACCATTTTGCGTATTTTACATTTAACTAAATAACTATTATTTCTCTATCAGTCTGATTTTAACAACAGTTTACTAACTACATATTTTTATATACATTTTTATTTTATTTAATGAATGATTAATACAATTTACTTATACGAGAACGGAAATATCGATGTTGAAATACGTTCCGAGGGGATTGCAAATAATAATTAGTAAAATGGTATTATTTACATAATCGTGTTCTTGTTGTCCTTATCCCATACGATGTGGGGTCGAAAAATTTGGCTGCTAATGGGACTTGAACCCAAGACTACAGAATACCGTCCTGCCGCTTTGTCCAAATAAGCTATAGCGCCCATACCATTCCCTTTAAATATTTTAACGTAAGTTCCGCCTAGCAGGAAATGCAATAAACCCTAAAAATAGTTACTGTTAATTTTGTATGGCGATGGCTTTAAGTCTTCTCATTTATTGCTAACAAATAAAAGTTTATATAAATTTTAGATGTAATGTAGCATGAGAAGGTTAAATTTAGTAGGTGCATTGCTCCGCATGTTTTGAATCTGTGTGAATAGATTCAAATTGTTTAGAAACCGTACCTCTTTATTTGGAATGCGGCCAACGAAGTCCATTTTCATTAAAAGAAAACCAATTCTGCTGACCAAATTTTATCTAGCATATTGTTACAATTCATCAGCTCTATATTTTTGGCAACGCTGGTACGCGTGGTATTGCATTCTTTGGATATATTTTTGGTACCTATGTTATTATTATTGGACAACGGTAACATAAAATTTTAATTTTAATTTATATATCTTTAATGTGTACTATACATACCTATACATTATGATTTTATAGGCACATTTTGGGATTAACTGATACCTATAACGAATTACTTTAAATTTGTTTAGTACTTAAAAACTTCCTACGTACATTAGTTCTACAATAGCTGTAACTCCTCAAAAATGTATTGTTATTTACAATTATGTATATTGTTTATAATAGTCCGAGAGCCCGCTCCAAAATTGCCTACGTCATAATTATGACATCACGATAAAATGAATGACTCACGGTCGTAAAAGTGATGCTGAGCGAGGATTAGAAAATTATAGCACCTGAAGTTAGCCGGAAGTCTAAGAAAATTCTTCTCTTCCAGTTATAAAACATTTTTTAAGGAGAAGTCCTTAATCCATGATGTCATATAAGGTAGGCAATTTAGGAGCGGGCTCACGGACTATTCACACACACACAGTCACAGTATAATCTAACTCAAAAATTGTGCTTTGTGATGACATTGCTTCGTCCTTTCCCGTATCGTCAAATCATAAAACATGCTTACAGCTAGCTCTTATAGTAAAATATTATTGTTTACCTACAATGCAACAATATTTTTATCCCTCAGTATACAAATATTGTTGCATAAAACAGTACCCTATATTTTGTTTTAAAATTGTATAGATGCTTTTATTTATACTTTTGAACGTTTGATTGTCAACCTAATTGGAAGAGCGAGAAAGCCTAAAACAATTATGGCTACATACTTAAAAGGTGTTTTCAACAATGGTTAACTGTTGTTAACTGATAAATGAATAAAACATTTTGTATTTGTATTTTTGTATTTGTATTGGGTTCATACAGTTAATGCTTTATTTCCTGTTTTCATGTCAGTATATCGACAAAAACCTAAATTATAAATTAGCTATCTACTTGAAGGACGTTGGTCCTAATTCTGTTAATCACTCAAACAGGCTAAAATTCATTGGTTAAAATTCTATTAAAAAAATCTCAGTTCGTTACTTCTATAAAAAAACTCACTTAAAAAAACAATTATAAATTGTTTGTTTGACAATAAGTAACTTTATTCTGTTATTGAACACTATTTATTTCCAACCTTTGAAGTATACACAGTACCTTTATCATTAACAGTAAATACAGAGAAAAATGTGAACTCATTTTTACTCACTTTCACTGACTAATTAGCTCACGTCTGTTTATAAAATTATTCCTTGTCATAATATTATGGATTACGTAATCACGAATATTTGTATTATTATATTCATGTAATGCTAGAAGTAGTCCAACGCACGGGGTTGAGCGTTGTATGCTGAAGCACGGGGACAAACGCTTTATGCTAAAGCACGGGGTTGAGCGCTGAATGCTGAAGCACGGGTTTGAGCGCTGTATGCTGAGCACCGGGTTGAGCGTTGTATGCTGAAGCACGGGGACAAGCGCTTTATGCTAAAGCACGGGGTTGAGCGCTGTATGCTAAAGCACGGGGTTGAGCGCTGTATGCTGAAGATCGGGATTGAACGCTGTATGTTTGAAGTAAATAAATAAATTACAGTACGTACATACATTAACATCATTTTTTATCACTATTATTTTACACTCACTTTTCTACAACTATTAATTGTCTCTGATGTAATTTCACTAAAGTCGTGTCATACACTATATTGTCTTTGTTACTATACTAGTGTCACTTGCGCTGGAGTTGTCGTCCATTCGATTTTTCAGATCCTGAAACAAAATAAACAAAACATAAGTTACATACAGGCATCCCTCACAACCCTCACGAACATATATCCATCCTGGACTTGGACTTTACTCGAATGAATCGAAGGAACCTTCTGTTGTTTTGTGTGTGAATGTTTCTTGTGTCGAAGGTTTCGACACAAGAAACATCAATAACAGAAAGACATTTCTTAGTCTAGGTTCTGCACGTCAATATTTAACTTATTCCAAATTTGAACATTTTCTTTTTGGATATCGTCATTTGTTTTTTCTTTACGAGATATGGATTTTCGCCACCGCTGCGAGGCCGTAGGCTGATCTTCAACGTACGACGCCGGTGGCCGAGCTGTATGGACGAGGCCAAAGGCCGAGCACCATAATAGCGAGGCCGAAGGCTGAGTCCAAGGTCTCGGGGTCGCGAAACAGGTGAAAAACATTAGTTTTGTAACTAGCGAGGCTGTAGGCCGAGTTGCAACCACCGCGAGGCTGAAGGTCGAGCTTCAAACCTGCTAGGCCAAAAGCCGAGCTTCCGGCCTGCGAGTCCGGCCATACAGCCGAGCTGTATGGACGAGTCCAAAGGCCGAGCACCACAATAGCAAGGCCGAAGGCTGAGTCCAAGGTCTCGGGGTCGAGAAACAGGTGAAAAACATTAGTTTTATAACTAGCGAGGCTGCAGGCCGAGTTGCAACCACCGCGAGGCTGAAGGTCGAGCTTCAAACCTGCTAGGCCAAAAGCCGAGCTTCCGGCCTGCGAGTCCGAAGGCCGAGCCGTGTTAGTCACTGACGAGGCCGTAGGCCGAGTTTCGAAAGAAGTGTAAAGCATGAAGCTCAATCCACTGGTACCTAGCGAGATCGTAGGCCTCTGTGGCCGTACATTCTGTTCTATTCTATTCCATAAAGCAAAGTAGCACGTCAGTCCTAATACAATAAACGGTTTTGGTCTTTGTTACAAGGCCATAGACCACCTGGCCGCAGACGCACCTCCTGGCTGAAAAATCTGAGAGACTGGTTTGGGTTGAGTACCAGATCCCTATTCCGGGCGGCAGTCTCCAAGGTTAAAATTGCCCTAATGATCGCCGACCTCCGTTAGGGGATGGCACAAGAAGAAGAAGGTCTTTGTTGATTATACGATTCAATACCGCGTATATTGAAGTTTTAATATAAACAAAAGTAAAGTAATAAAAAATGTTCCCAAACGATATTAAACATGCAAAAGCAATAACGAATTGTGCTTACACATACATAGTAAACAATGATATGAAATTTCGGAATGGAAGAAAGCGAAAGTTCGAAGAGTGAAATTACGAACAAACACAACTTTGCCTAAATAATTCCTTGTCAGAAAACAACATATCATTATTATTTGGGGTTGTTTCACGGTTACTTAACGTTTCTTGAGACTTGATCCTCGAAAGGAACGCTGCTAACATAATTTTGCGTGTCAAAAAGAAATTGATTTAGAAAGGGGAGAGAATGGGGATAGAAATCAAATTGTCCAAGTTAGTCGAACGTGAAGGCGGCCTTTTATTGGCTACGGTCTCAATTTGACATATATTATGCTTTCCAGGAGTTTTATCAACAACTTACTTTTGGAACGACTTCATTTTTACCCGACTTCAAAAGAGAAGAAGGTTTTCAATTCGACGCGTATGTTTTTTTATGTTAGTTACCTCAGAACTTTTGACTGGGTAAACCGATTTTGATGTTTTTTTTATATTTGAAAGCTAGTGTGGTCCCATTTAAATTTCATCAAAATTGATCAACCGGTTTTTGAGTTACTCCAATAATTGGAAATTGTTACGTCTACTTGGATGACATTTTAGTTGCAGGTGAAGAAATCGGTGAACATACGCAATGAAAAGGGTAAAAAAAATACCTAAAAATGGAACCGATATACGATGGGAGCAACATTTTGATAATAGTTACTTTCGAACTTTCACGGTATCGACTTCGACAAGTTCTTTCACACTTTTGAGTCTTGAAGTCTGTTCCATTTTTAGGTATTCGTTTTTGAATGGCGTAACATAGACTGATGTGAGAAAGTTACTCATAGATTTATTTTGTAATATCCAATAATATTTTCACGCATATCGTTCCACAAATTTAATTCGACGGTTGCCGTAGCTCTGTAGTCAGTGACAGACCTCTGGCTGTGGGTTCGAATCCCGGCAGGTACAAACATTTGTGTGATGAGTGTAGGTGTACCGCGACACAGGGAATCTTAGTGCGGGACTTGAGTAATATAAAAAACCCTGTGATAGTGGGTGAAACCGCGGGGCGTCCCTCCTCGCGTCGTTTTCCTCAGTGCTGAGGGTCGTGACCCCCTCCATGAATCACTTTTCGACGGACGATACTACGCCATCTTGACCTGTCTTCGACAGTGTGCATTCCGCGGGGCGTAGCTAGTTATAATATAAGCGCATGCGGGCCGCTTCCAACTGGTTCTTGTGAAAATTAATCGGGAAACATATGTCCAGCTGTGGACGTCCTATCGCTGAGATGATGGTGATGATGATGATGAGTAAAGATATACTCACTCTAGACGTGACCAGCCTTTGCACAACGATCTCGAGACGATCTCCAGCCGCAGCGATCAGCGGCACCGTGAGGCAGCAGTCATAGTCGAAGGTTCTGGTGCCGTTTACCTGCCAACGTCACAATAAAAAATATAAGCGTTGTGATAAGATGAAGCGGTAAGAGCGTCAGCTGTTAAACTAATGAACACTGGTTCGATCGCCACCAACGGCTTGAGTTTTCAGTGAAGGTAGCAGTGAAAAGCTAGCTAGCCAGGAAATTGAGTAGATTACCTGAAGTTTGAAAAACTTGTCACCAAACAGATACTGTTCAGGCAGCAGCCCTTAAGTGCCAGTGAGCATTCTTGGTCTAGCGTTACCTACGACCACATCATCACTGACAGTCAAGTGAGATAGTGGTCAAAATCTAGACATATTAAGATTGAAAAAAAAAATTGTACAGAAAGGGAATTATATAAATAAATACCTATAATAATATTAAAACTCACGTTTATAATTACTTTACACTGTTTTTACGGGTATAACGTGGTACTTACACGAAGTCGATATCACGATCGACAATTGTTTCGACTTCTTCGTCACAGCGTCCCGTCTCGCACTTCGTGTGAGACGGGACGCTGCGACGAACGCACCGCACTCAAGACCCTGATGAAGGCTTCCGGAAGAAGCCGAAACAGTTGTCGATCGTGGTATCGACTACGCGTAAGTACCACGTTATACCCGTAAAAAACAGTGTAAAGTAAATAAATACCTACTTCGGATAATGAATATATTTTTTCTTTACCAATCTTTAAGTCTAGCGTATATATATAGCATCTTCGATCACATCGCCACTGACCATCATCAAGTGAGATAATGGTCAAACGCTAGCTCTATTACAGTATAAAATAAATGTTAAGAGCGTCATTACAAAATTGTAGATACAATCAGGCAGCAGAATGAATTCCATTTATTTATACTAATATTAAAAAGAGGAAAAATTTGATTGTATGTTTGCATTATCATTATTGCATTAGTAGCCAACGAAACCGATTTGAAAAATTCTTTCATTTTTGGGAAGCTACATCCCCGTATGACATACGCTATATTTTATTTTCAAAAAAATTAGGGATCCTTAAATTTAATACCAAAACTTATGTTAAATAACCGTGCGAAGCCGGGGCGGACCACTAATGTTGCTTTTAAAACAATGTAGCATAAAATTATTTGCAAAATGGCGCATTAATCTGATTGAATTGTTAACAAACCTGTAAAATCCTGTCATACGGCCTCAACAGGCCAACGATATCAGCCGGGCCGCCTGTTCTGATCCTATTGATATAGACCCCACGCTCGTACAGTCCGTCGGAGACAGAAAATCCGTAGTCATCATAGATGGCGTCTTTGTACAGGATGACATGGTGGATGGAGCCTCGGGCGGGAGACACAGCTTCCGAGCTGTAAAGACCTGCACATAAAACATTTTTTCTTTAAATATTAACTTGCTTTTAATCACTGTTTCACTTCACTGATGTAAGGCGATAAAGTAGTTTATCTCAACCCATACTAAAATAAAAAGATTAAAAAATCAAAAACAGAACTTAACACTCTATAGACAATATATCAAAATAAATAAATAAAGTACATCATAGTACAGCTCTTCTATCGACAACTGTATAATGTAACCTTTTTTACCATTGAGAAACTTCATTGAATTGATTCATTGAATTTTGTTATTAAAACTGACGTGGTTTTGACACATTATAAATGTATAAAACACGGGAGTTACTCACGTAATAAGTCAGAGGGTTCCGACTATAGTTAGTATAGTACAGTACTAGGCGAATCGCGACCGCGTCCGCGAGTGCCCCGTATTCTCTTTGAAAAAGACCACCGAATGTGGTTGAAACTATAGTCGGAACCCTTATTACGTGAGTAACTCCCGTATTTTATACATTTATAATGATTCATTGAACTTCAGCTGGACCAAGGAAGTTGTGATGCAGTTTTTTTGCATAATCCGTAGACGCGGCACAACACGCATGCGCGACCAGCAAATGGATTTTGGCGCTAAGCCTTTACAAATAAATGCAAACATAAGCTGTAATTTTACCTAAATTTCATTAACTATTTTATGAGATTAAATAAAGTGGTGTATGAAACACATAATTTTTTTTTTTATCACACTCAGACCCCCGCACTAGGATTCCCTGTGTCGCGGGAGGCATGGGCACACACAATCACAACACACAAACACCCAAGACCCGGGACAAATACTATAATATACAAATACACAAATGTTTGCCCCTGCCGGGATTCGAACCCAGGGTCCCGGAGACACAGAAGTCAAGTCACTGACCACTGCGCCACGGCGACCGTCAGTGTTTTGGTCTTAAAACACTCGTGTGATGCTATAAAAAAACTCACCTGCGTCTCGTTTTTTTAACTTACACTGAACTCGTATATAAGAGCCCTTATAATGATACAGTTTCATAAACTACTAATTTACAACAGTGAGAATTTATTATCATGTTAAACTGTAATTATTATAGTACTGTGTAGTATTGCATACATATTTAACAAATCATAAGAATGTGCGACATTTCTATTAACTAATTGTTTTGTTTGATAACTTTCTTATTCTGTTATGTTTAAAAATTAGTATTTACCTGGAACATCATTTTCATAAATAGGACTTGTAGCAAATTGAAAGCTTGTACCCGGCATTACTGGTTTCAATGGGGATTTCTGAGGAGTTGTCACTGTGTATATACCATTATTCAAGTAGTCAGTATCCCAATTCGGTCTTCTAGGCTTCGGAGACACCATGCCGTAGGGACCCATTGGTACATAATCACATTTGCACGAAGACTTCTCCATGTTATGGAGCTGACAATCTTTCATATTCGAAGTCAGAATCTCTATTTGCTGAACATCGTCTTCTCTGGTTATGTTTTGTTTATTTTTTAACGTGTTTTCAGGAATGATGCAGGTGTTTTCGTAATGGAAAGTTTTCAAGGAATTGTTTAGTGAGTAGTTTGGTAAAGGTAGATCGTTGATGTTATATGGTCCAGCTGAATTGAAGCTAGATGCCATCAGTTTATCTTCGTCTGTTGGAGAGTATATAGGCTGCTTTTCTAGTATTCTTGTTTTATCTGGAACTGCATATTCTATGACTTCTGATGTCCCTGTAATATAGTTTTTTTTCCCATGTAATTCAAATTAAAAGCCATGGAAAGTGGTATGCTTGGAGGTTTTTTGTGTGACAATTTGTTAGACTTATAAATAACACATAGGAATATATTTTACCCAACAATGCTAAACAAGTGTTTAGCCCACCTATTAGTAATGAATGACAAGTAACTCACAATCGGTTACAATGCGGGCTAAGCAGTTCTACAAAAAAAGGGGTTTATTCAATCGTTATACAGATTTTTTAGAAAGGACTAAATTATTGATTTTTGGTCTTGAACCAGTTAACTGGTACATTATTTGGACAACTACGTATTAGTTACATATTTTTTCCGACGACTGTTCAGGAGTAATATTTACCGCAGTTGACGCTTGTCCTCACTGGCGTATTTTGATCCCAAGACTCAACCGCACTGTCATTGGAAAGTCCAGGACTTGATGTGGAATGACTAGAATCTCTTGCGCTGCACTCCCCGCTTTCTGACGATCCTGTTATACATACGTCATAAGTTACTTTATGTTCATAATATATAAATTTTATTTAACCACCATCTGTATTGATGGTCAGTGACTATGTAGTCGAAGATGTCATCTTGCTAGACCTAGAATGCTTCATGGCTCTCAAGGATTGCTGCCAGCACACATTATGTATTTGGTTTTGGTTTACAAATATCTATAGAGATAAGCTAGCTAGGCAGATACTTTTAAATAAGCTACCACCATGCTGGGAATTCGATAACGATACTACCTTCATTGAAACCCAAGCCGTTGTTGGGACGCTCCTGACCGCTGAGCTAACTAATCCTTCTTAATCCTAATCGCTTCCTAATTTTGTTCATCTAATGGTAAACTCAACTAAAATTGCTTGACTTTAAGGCAAGCAGCTCTTATTCTGTTTGCTCTAAAATTCATATAATTTCTTACATCGCTAACTCTAATATTGCCGCCCAAATGCGGGTAGTTTTATTCGGGATGAAATAAGTGACGACTTAATTTACCTAAAACTACCCGTCATTTTAACAAAAGTAATATTTAAAAAAAATATCTTATAATAGAGAGTTATTTTATTTCTTTTCAACAAAATGACCTTAAGGCGAATATTGTTTTCAGATTCAGATAACTTTATTTATAGACTGTGCACACATTAGTCTTAAATAATAAACTTGTATCAACAGCTACGTTTATAGTAAAAATACAATATGTGCATTTGTTACATACATACATTCAAAACATGTTTACATGTAATTATAATTACCTAATTCTACTAAGTTAAAAATGTCAAATGTATATTCAGTCAAATTAAATTGAATTCAATGATAGGGACGTCAGGGGGCCTACCACCAACTCTTATAGCAGTATTATTGTAATCTTACTTTGAATTTTCGTACCACAAGGCCACATAAGCAATGTTACTTTAATGTTGTTTAGACTAAGCAGTTTTGTGACGTAAACCTCTATTTCGTTCACTCAAAGCGTACCATGAGCCAGCGCCAACGAAAGCGACAACGCTATATCAAAATATAATGTTGTCTCGCTTGCCCTTACAGCAGGAATGTTTCTTCGTTCATTCTACACGTCACTGAGCGATAATAAAACAATAATGTTTTAAGACGTTCATGGTATGAATCTGAGCATTATTACTTTAAGCTTGAAGTATGACGTTCTTGAAACATGATGGTTTTGTAAAAGTTGACGGTACGGCCGCAGGGGGCCTACCACCAACTCTTATAGCAGTATTATTGTAATCTTACTTTGAATTTTCGTACCACAAGGCCACATAAGCAATGTTACTTTAATGTTGTTTAGACTAAGCAGTTTTGTGACGTAAACCTCTATTTCGTTCACTCAAAGCGTACCATGAGCCAGCGCCAACGAAAGCGACAACGCTATATGAAAATATAATGTTGTCTCGCTTGCCCTTACAGCAGGAATGTTTCTTCGTTCATTCTACACGTCACTGAGCGATAATAAAACAATAATGTTTTAAGACGTTCATGGTACGAATCAGGGGGCCTACCACCAACTCTTATAGCAGTATTATTGTAATCTTACTTTGAATTTTCGTACCACAAGGCCACATAAGCAATATTACTTTAATGTTGTTTAGATTAAGCAGTTTTGTGACGTAAACCTCTATTTCGTTCACTCAAAGCGTACCATGAGCCAGCGCCAACGAAAGCGACAACGCTATATGAAAATATAATGTTGTCTCGCTTGCCCTTACAGCAGGAATGTTTCTTCGTTCATTCTACACGTCACTGAGCGATAATAAAACAATAATGTTTTAAGACGTTCATGGTACGAATCTGAGCATTATTACTTTAAGCTTGAAGTATGACGTTCTTGAAACATGATGGTTTTGTAAAAGTTGATGGTACGGCCCCTGAGCATTATTACTTTAAGCTTGAAGTATGACGTTCTTGAAACATGATGGTTTTGTAAAAGTTGATGGTACGGCCCCAGGTAGTAATTTTAGTATTGTTTTTGATAAGTGTAGTACTAATTTGGATTTTATGGTAACGATTTACGTACTATGTTATATACCACAATCTTATTTTAGTTTTGTTGAACAAGAGAATCAGTACCAATATTAGTTTTAATGGTCTCACCTGTAATTTTACGACAAAGTTGCAAATGTACTCTAGGCCCGCTTTGTTGTAACAGTTTTATTGCTTCTGATAACGGTTTGCTCAAAACGCTTTCACCATTTATACTCAAAAGCTCATCGCCTATTTGCAGTTTACCACATTTTTCTGCGACACCTCCTGAAATGTATTCATAGTTTGTTAGCATTGTATATGGTTTACTTACCACACTTTATATGCCGATACTGATCTAGGGTTTGACCACTCTCATTTGATGGTTAGTGAAGATGTGGTCGAAGATGCTATCACGCTATACCTAGAATGCTTACGGCTCTTAATGTCTGCTACCTGAACACACTATAAGTTTGGTGACAGTTTTTCAAACTTGAGGATGGTAGCTACTTGAGAGGCAGGCACTAGAAAGTACCATAAATTTGATAAGTGTTGCCTTTACGGGAAACTCAAACCGTTGCTGTTGGTGGGGATCGATCCAACATTCATCAGTTTGACAGCCGATGCCCCCGAGCCATCAACGCTTCAAAAACCTTATGTTCAAGATTATGTGGCATTTGTAATGCCATACAAACAGTATATAGTATAGTGGCATTAATAGTTATATTATTCAGGGCTATAGTGATTTATACTTCTGAAATAACTTAATTACCTTCAACAAGACCACTTAATAATATAGGTTGAGTAACATCTTCGCTCCCTGCAATAGTCAGACCCAATGGGCCACTTTCCTGCTTAATCAACTCAACAGTGAATACGGCAGTGTTATCATTTTCATTGCTTCCGTGACTCCTTTCACTTTCTTTGGCACTGTTATTAGGACTTTCAGTATGATGACCAGAGTCTTCCCCACTGTGTACCACCGCTTTGATTTCAATATTACTAAAGCTCTGTAAAGTCATTTTGGGGTTTTGTCGGTGCATACTAGACCAGTCCTCAGTGAGATCCCTCTTTCGAATTTTCAGTGTGATTATGTCATCGGGTGAATTTTGAAGTATGTTGAATGCCGTATCCTGAAAAGGATAATATCAAATCTTAAAAAATATAAGTAAAGGGACAGGAAGTGATGCCAGAAGAATAATGTAACTAAATCATTTTGCACTAGCTGTACTCCGCGGTGTTAACCGCGGTGAAATGATACATGGCACTGACGATTTTTGTGTCCTCCTGCCACCCCACGGAAACAGTCAATATTTTTGGGAGAGCTAATATGGTTATTCTAGAATATAAGCTATCTTCATTCCAAATTACATGTTAAGCGTGAAGGGTTAACAAACAAACGATAACAAACTTTCGCCATTATAATATCAGTGTAGTAATACTTACCAGTGACAGATTATGTAATGGTTGTCCGTTGATAGCCAAGAGATTATCTCCGGGAGCTAAGGCCCCGCTGCGATGTGCCACTGATCCAGGTTTGATGTCAGATATCACCATCGGCTCTTCGCTGCTTAATAGCTTTTGTTTGCATCCTGCCGAAGTATCTAGTGTTAGTAGGGATATAAATATTTTTTATTCACTGATTGTACTTTGTTTAGTATGTTTTCGATGAGCCAAAGTTTCATTGATAATAAATTAACCTTTATGTAGTATCATATTAAGCCATTCAAACTAAGTATGCAGGCATTTCTATAATAATATGTCGTTATTGTGAAACTGTAGGACAAATAGGTTTATCGGTACCTTATCACAAATAATCAAAAGTCAATCATTGTTAGAGCTAGCTCCGGTTTCATGATCCATAAGATAAGCGACGGTTTAGAAAGTTAACTATTGTTGAATTTCTGTTACATCCTTAGAAGCATTTAAAAGATTGAATTAATGATTGCATTTTGTTATTAAATCAACGGGGTTTGATCGCGAGAAAAACATTTAGTAATTTATTTACTTCGACGTTTCGACCAAGTTACATTGGTCCTGGTAACAATGTGTTCGAATCGCGAAAGTCTACAAAATTACAAATGATTGCATTATCTCTATTTCGACCAATGGTTGACAGACAACGGATCAAAATACGTATTTTTCAGAAATTTTAAAGGATTCTATAACAAAAACATGTTTTTGTGTTGGTAGGTGTAGGTATTAAGTAAACATATCGCTATCTCAGCGTTCGTCTCAACCCCTTTACAAACGATAAACAGTTGCTGCTCGTGAGATTTATAAGTATATTTTTGATAAAATTTACAAATTTGGGTAAACCTGTTTTCCCTCTCTAAATTGTAACAAAAAATTGATATTGTCAATTGGTTTGTCAATCGCTTGAGTGTGATGCATTTTAAGCTTACAGGTGCTATTTTCTTCACAAAGGTTATGGTTTTTGCAATTGACTTTAAATAACCGCAGTGTCAGCGCAAAAATTGACTGTTTGTGATGCTTGTAGCTTTAAAAATTAAAGTAATATAAAAAACTGGAAAAAATAAGACGTATAAGCCTAGTAAATGATGTGTAGAAAAAAAATTGATATCAGATAATATTCAAGAAAAAAGGTTTATAATATAAGGTAGGTAGGTAAACACATCGGTGTTTAAGGTATTTATAATTCTCTTCACAATTTTTTACTTCATTTAACAATCTACTTTACCAGCTATGATTTAAAATCTGCTTCAAATTCTGTTACAAATTGCAGTTATTACATATTCTTCCGTGACGTCACGAACCGGTCCCAGCGGAAGACCAGCGCTGGTTTTAGCCAGCATTGCTGAGTTGGGTCCGTTTTGTAACATTTAACATTGTATTTTATATTGTATTGTATGCCTTAAATGTAATTGTTACAAATAAAGTTTTTCTTTCTTTCTTTCTACATATGAGAGATCAATAACGGAAAAGCTTGATGTTAGTCTTGTAAAGAAATAGGAAAAAATATTACTTTCTGAGCCTATTCCAAGTCGAGATTGTTTCAAAGAAACTACTACCTGTGATTGTAACTCCAAGTCCAGCTGTGGTCTTCGCCAGCTTGACGTTGAACACTCCACTTGAAGCTTCGATAGCGTTGGGCATACTGAACTCCACATTCAACGTAAGGTACTTGGGAATGTGAGAGTCATTTCTTCTTTGGAGAATTTCATTTGCAACGTCTACCGTCAAATTCTCGTGGCCATTAATGGACATCACTCGATCTCTGATTTGCAAACATCCGGATCTAGAAATGTAAAATTGTAAACTCTAAGGCTTTCACGGCCGGCGTTGCATGTTGTATGTATTGCTTCCGGGCTGTTTGGCCGTGGTCTATGTGAAACTTGTGTTCCAGCTATTTCGTCGATCACTGCGGTCGACATCTTCAGTGGTTCAGGTCCGAGCGGCGACAAGAGCGTAGAACTCTCCTTCGCGGCGTCTTCTCTGATACTGAGATGAAGATGTCGACCGCAGTGATCGACGAAACGTCTGGAACACAAGTTTCACTTAGACCACGGCCAAACAGCCCGGAAGCAATACATACAACAAACAGATGTAAAATTATTTAAAAATATTGAAAATTTTTAACCGACTTCAAAAAAACAAGGATTCAATCTCAATTATTTTTTTTATGTTTGTTACCGCATAACTTCAGACTGGGTAAACCGATTTTGATCGTTCTTTTTTTATTTGAAACCTGGTAAATTTCATCACAATCGGACAAGCAGTTTTTGAGTTACACTCCAAAAACTGAAAATGCGTGCTTATACGATATTAAAGTAGTGGGTGAAGACATCGGTGAACATACCTACACCACAATGACAATTGATCCCATGAGTAACAAAGGTCACTAAAAAGAGTGAAAAAAAAATCAATAAATGGAAAGTTTTTTTGAATAAGTATATACATATATATATTGTTAGCTGTCAAAATAACCTACAAGTAGTGGGGGGGGGGGGGGGGGAGCGCAGTCCCTATAATACGAGGATGTTATCACGCTAGACCTAGAATGCTTACTGGCTCTCAAAGACTGCTGCCTGAACACACTGTGATTGGAAACGGATTTTCAAACTTAAGGGTGGTACCTAGTCAGGTGGGTACTTGAAAGTACCTTATCACCTTGCTGGGAATTTGATAACGGTGCTACCTTCACCTGATGCTCAAGCCATGTTGGTGGGATCCCGATGCTCCCACCGGTGAGCTATCATCGCTTCAAATTGTTATATGGTACTCGATTGGGTTTAATTTGACATATACAATTATACATAGGTGTATCTGGACTGAATATCTGGGACATGTTTTGCGTCATGAGCGCTACCAGCTGCTGCAGACAATAATGATGGGAAAAATTGATGGCAAAACAGGCTTTGGCAGGAGAAAATTGTCGTGGTTGCGGAACATAAGGGACACGAAGAGGACAGGGATCAAAAGTGTCGAGGAACTGTTTATAAGGTATAACTAGGTATAACGCTGAGTAGGGACTAATTTCTGGCATTACGCAACACTACAATATATATTATAGTATTATTTAGTTTTTTGATAGGGAATGTTCTATACTAATTGTATTTACTTGTTTAGTTCAACCATAATGTATATAAATGTATGCACTACATACAATAGTATGTAGTGTTGTTTAAGTCAGTAATAAATAATTTTCTTTCTTTCTTTCTTTCTTTCTTTCTTTAGGTTTGCCCTGAACAAGGCAAAATATCAAAAGATGACCGCCGACCTTCAGTGATGGAGAGGCACTGGAAGAAGAAGAAGTATAGGGTCTGTTATAGGACTTATCTATAGGCTTTTATCTTTAACTTTCCCACATTTGTCATTTTGTTTCTCACCTATAGGCTGGTGATTGCGTAGCGATATGGGAGACGACCAGCATAGCATTCTCCTCATGGACTGCTAGACCACTGCTCTGACCTGGAGGCACCTCCAGCTGTATATTGAGTGCTTCTGTCCGGCAGACGCCCATGCTCATGTAGTTCTGTTGACTATCTGGATAGATGAACGGAAAATGTATATTTAAGTTACCCAATACGATTGTGAAGAAAAAACCTATTTGAGACTAGCTGGGCCCCGCGGTTTCACCCGCGTGGTGATGAAAAACGCTGATGATGATGAGACTGTAGAACTCATAAATAATGTGGCTTTCTATTGGTAAAAGAATTGTCGGTTCAGTAGATCCAAAGATTACCAAAAAACAACCACATAAAGTTACATACTTTAACTTTATTTATTTATTTATAACACTCAACCTTCTGCACTAAGATTCCCTGTGTCGCGTAAGGCATGGACACACACAATCACAGCATACAATCAACCAAGACCCGGGAAAAACATCTACATTCATCGCACAAATGTTTGCCCCTGCCGGGATTCAAACCCAGGGTCCCGGAGACACAAAGTCATGTCACTGACAACTGAGCCACGGCGACCGTCATATAATATGACTATAAATAATTATATTAGTATATATTTATTTGATAAAGATCTATATCTCTTTTCTGTGCAGTGCTATATTTCTTTTTAATGTCGCACAAGGGTTATGATCACAATCCCACTAATTTATAAAGGTGAAAGTTTGTGTGTGTATGTTTGTTACTCTTTCACGCTCAAACAGCTACACAGATTTCGGTGAAATTTGGCATGGAGATAGGGTTACGCTAAAGTCTAAATTAAATTAGTATGAGCTTATCAATAACATCACTAAAATATAATGTACCAATTCATTAAATCTGCGGGTGGTTTTAGCGAAATTAAGTCGCCACTTATTTGGCGCTTACTAAAACTACCCGGAATTGAATAAAACTCGTCTAATATTAGTGAGAGCGTTGTATGGAGTTATACGAATTTGAATTTTAGCGGCAATGGAATACGAGCTATTTCAATTTGAAAAATTTTATTGAACTTTAGCTAGTCGTGTGATTAACAGAATTAGGGCCAATGCTTATCGTTTCTACGCACCTCAATTTATGGTTTTGTTTACAATCAGTTGTCGATTAGCATAATGTTTTACACTAACATGTGACCCGAAACTAGTTTAAACCAGTTACAGTGACCTCTGAATCCTGAACAAACATTCTTTCCAAAAGGGATGTTATCCCCAGGCAAATTAATTAGTTGTGCCTACTACCCTCTGGTCCGGTCTCGTTGATTTTCGAGAAAGGTATTTGGACATTAGGGAAACTGCGGACTATACCTGTTTTTTAAACCAAGAAACCATTTTATTATAATCAACTAGTAGCGCCCCGCGGTTTCACCCGCGTGGATTACAGATTATACTTTTTTCGGGATAAAAGTAGCATATGTGTTAATCCAGGGCTAAAACTATCTCCATACCAAATTTCATCGAAATTGGTGTAGAGCGATGTAGAGATTGTCTTTCCATACCATTTATGCCGCGGAAACGTAACGATGTGACAGATTGGAAAAATAGGATTTGGAGTTTTGTAAAAACGACTCAATACTTCAAGAACTCTACATCAAGCAGGGTCGGCAGCAGTACGATCTCGCATCCTGATTTTTTTAATTTCTTCGGTATATGTCTCGAAGCAAAAAAGTTGGTCTCAAGAGCACCTTTTCGTCCAAGTCTAGGTACAAGGCGCTAGTGCTAGACCACGCGGACATTCACCCATGCGATGGGCGATATGATCAAGTCGGCGAAAAGAACGAGACGGCGTGACATCGTAAGGCGATTGACATCTGTCCTCCCTAATCAATGACGTGACAACCACGACCGCTCTGTCAAGAGTAACAACAGAAAAGATAAACTTTTTAACCAACTTCAAAAAAGGAGGAGGTTATTATGTTCGACTGTATGTATTTTTTTGTGTGTATGTACGTTCACCGATTTCTTCCCCATTTATAGACCGATTCTCAATATTCTTTTTAAGCTATTGCATAGCTTCGCGGGCCTTGAGCGTGAAGACCGAATCTAGAAATTCCGTAACGAAAATAACCTAACAGCCCCCACTCCGACCGGCACAGCGGTGATATTTTTTAGTTTTGCCATCTATCGATGAATAGCAGAACTTTTAATGACTTTTTGAAATATCACGCTTGTCTGTTTAGTTCAGTAACTCGCCTCTAGGTGGCATTGGTTGTATCGGCATTATTTCAGAAGCTATTAATAAGCTTATTGCTTAAGTTGATAAAAAATGCTATGCAATAGCTTTACCACGGCAGTCCCCGAGTGCCAAACGTCTTTTTTTTGTTTGATAGAGTGTACCTTCGAAGAAGTCCCATTTAAATTTCATCAAAATCGAACAAGCGGTTTTTTTAACACTTCAATAACTAAAAAGTGTTAGGTCTTTTTGGACGACTTTCTAATTGCGGGTGAAGAAATCGGTTAACTTATACAATGACAATTAATCCCGTGAGCAGCAAAGGGAAAGGAAAAAATGTTTACCAAAAAATGGAACCGACTTCAACACTCAAAAGTTTGAAATAACTTGTCGAAGTCTGTCGACTACCATGAGCACAATATTTTGATAATAGTTTCTTTTGAACTATCACACTTATCAAACTTCACATTTTGAAGTGTTGAAGTCGGTACAATTTTTATAAACTTAGTTTTCAAACGAATCCCTAAACTATGGTTACTAAGATATGTACTAATTTATATTTGTAATTACAGTTAAATTTATATTACAACAGAAACAATGGCCCTAATTCTGTTAATCACATAAACTAGCTAAAATTCACTAAAATTCTTCAAATTGAAATAGCTTGTATTCTATTTACGCTAAAATTCAAAATCGTATAACACCATACAACGCTCTCACTAATATTAAACGAGTTTTATTCAACTGTTGGCCAATTGCGGGTAGTTTTAGTAGGCACCAAATAAATGGCAACTTAATTTCGCTAAAACTACCCGCAAATTTAATAAATATATTTTAATCTTAGAGAAGTTATTGATAAGTCTCATACCAATTTAGACTTTATCGTAACCGTAAAGGACTGATTTAGTTTTCCAAAATTTTAGTTTAGTTCAGTTGAATAAGCGAATCACTACCAAATGTCGACCAGAAAAGGACTCCATAAAACTACTGGCTAAAACAAGGCAAATAAATAGACCCTACGTCACCCAACCCTTTCAAACCACAGATTTCTGAACAGTGTTGCAATTAGTTCTATCCAAATAATTATTTGCGGTCCCTTCCGGCCCTTCCAAGTTCCAGAGAATACTAAGGTGTATGCTGTACATGGGTCTCGTCATTTCTAATTAGAAGACACAAGTTTGCCAAGTACGATTCGGGTCGGAAGTTTGAAACTGGGACCTAATTACGTGAGCTAACACCCAATCAAACATAGTCTTTGAAATTCAAATCATTTCTGCTTCTGCCTATTTTAATTATTAAGTGAAAACTTCTTTAGCAGCGTTGTGCACTTTTGTATGCGGAATAAAATGTGAAACTCGCGTCAGGACAAGTGACACGGATCGATAATTCGTAAGACGCGTGACGTTATCGACGTCGTTGTCGTAGACGGAGGGAGAGTAGACTTAAGTAATATAAAATGTCATCTTTGTGTACGAGAGCGCAATAAATCAAGATTGCATTTTACCACATGAATGATAGTATTTCTATACTGATAAATAAAGCAATTCGTGCGAAATTATTCCCTAACAATTTTAAAATATTAAAAAATGCACAACGTTAATGTTCAAGTTTTAACTTCTGCCGGCACTCCAGGAGTGCAACTCGTTGTGTTTTTTTATATTAAGCACCTGGGCAACCGATCTGAAAAATTAATAACTTTCATGGTAACATCGAAAATAATGTTAATTATTGCAAGAGATAGAGGGATCCATATTACTATCGAACCGTAATCGACTTCACTACGCCGCGCCGGTCACCTTCTAAGTCGCGGTGCAGTATTTTAACGCATTCACAATCATGCCTCTACACTAGGATAATCTTTTTGACGTGATAACGTTTTATAAATTGATGAATGCCAAAATTAAAAATAGTAACGTTCCGCGTAACGGTCAATGGTCAATGGTCAATGGTCAATGGTCAATGGTCAATGGTCAATGGTCAATGGTCAATGGTCAATGGTCAATGGTCAATGGTCAATGGTCAATGGTCAATGGTCAATGGTCAATGGTCAATGGTCAATGGTCAATGGTCAATGGTCAATGGTCAATGGTCAATGGTCAATGGTCAATGGTCAATGGTCAATGGTCAATGGTCAATGGTCAATGGTCAATGGTCAATGGTCAATGGTCAATGGTCAATGGTCAATGGTCAATGGTCAATGGTCAATGTCAATGTCAATGTCAATGTCAATGTCAATGTCAATGTCAAAGTCATACATGATTATGTCGTTATCACGTAAATCTATCGTCCGTAAACCGACTTTACAGACAACCAATTTTTTAAAAAGATTATAAGCTTGCGTTTGAACACTTTCTTACCTGAAATTAAGCGATGACGCGGTCTAAGGTCTAAGTCTAAGTATGTCACAATATACAAACATCCAAGACCCGAGAACAAACGTCTATGCTCATCACAGAAATGTTTTCCCCAGCCGGGAATCGAACCCGGGGTCGCGGTTCTAAAGTCAGAGTCATTGATCACTGAGCAACAGCGACCGTTTCATCAAATTATGTTTTACCAATATGTATACGGAGATGGTTGAAAAATTTTGATGAGGTTGTTCAAGCTGGTAGTTTATAAAAAATAATAAACACGAAAAAAATTTTAAGATAACAACTGTAACAATAAAATTAATAGACGGTCGCTGACAGCAATCTTTTTTATTTATTTATATTCACACAAGGTTCTCAGGTCCCAAACTAGGCTGAGCCTGTACTATGGTAACCTGATGACTGATTTACATAGTTATATTATTATATTAACCATATTATATAAAGCTCGATTACCACTCACTGACTGACTGACTCACTGACTCATTGACATCATTGTTCTCCTAGAAGGAGCTATGGGAGGTGTTTGTGATGTAGTAGAAAAGTGTAGAGGATGTTCCTGTGACCACCAGAAAAATCCGAAAAGTGTCATTTTTGGTTTCCTTGATGGAACTGGTGTACGGATCTCGGAAACCATAATCGATGGGGGGTAGGTGTCAAAACTAAAAATGACTAAAACCCTGGGACCTTTTTGGAAAGTTGAAAAAAAATTACCCTCCCGAACAAAAAAGAGGTTCTCCCATACAAATTTAAAACGACCGCAGCTCCCGAACCGTTATAGGTGGGTATGGGGGGTTTGAACAAATGTTATAGAGGGTTTGTAGGAGAATTTGGGGTTTTAGTCGAAAATTGAAAATTGGTCCTTCGACCCGGATACCAAAATCCAAGTTGCTCCGATCTGGCTGAAATTTGGTATTTAGGGAGATTGGGGGTCCCTGATTCCAAATATAAAAAAAATTTTTGGATGACGTCATTTGTTTTTTTTTTACTGGATGGGGATTTTTGATGGCGAAACCACTTTTTATTTGCGAGGCCGCAGGCCGAGCTTCAAACCTGCGAGGCCGAAGGCCGAGCTTCGAGGGCGAGGCCGAAGGCCGAGCTTTCGGCCCGCGAGGCCGAAGGCCGAGCGTGGCCTCCGCGAGGCCGTAGGCCGAGCCGTGTTAGTCACTTACGAGGCCGAAGGCCGAGTTCCGAATGGGGTGTTACGCATTTACATTTCTTAGGAGAGTCACTAACGAGGCCGAAGGCCGAGTCCCGAATGGGGAGTTTTTTTTCCACATCTCGAGCTGGTCTTTGATGCAACCGCTCACGGGAACTAAAAGTATCTGTCAGTTGTTCGACTTGCATGAAAATTTTTAAATCTTTTTATTTACTGGATGGGGATTTTCGATGGCGATACAACGCCACGGTTGCGAGGCCGCAGGCCGAGCTTCAAACCTGCGAGGCCGAAGGCCGAGCTTTCGGCCCGCGAGGCCGAAGGCCGAGCGTGGCCTCCGCGACGCCGTAGGCCGAGCCGTGTTAGTCACTTACGAATGGGGTGTTACGCGTTTACATTCCTTAGGAGAGTCACTAACGAGGCCGAAGGCCGAGTCCCGAATGGGGAGTTTTTTTTCCACATCTCGAGCTGGTCTCCGATGCAACTGCCCACGTTAACCACTGCACTTAGAGGTATGGTCCCTTAACAAAAGTCGTTTACAATCTTGGTGCGATTTTACATCGTTTAAAATTTTTTCAAAAAAAAATAACTTGCAAATGGTAACCCTGCTCACACTTTGTACTGAACTAGAAGAAACTGTCACTTACTCGACATGTATGAGAATTTTATATATTTTTTCAACTGCAATTACAATCTTGAAATAAATACAAATGCACATCGATAACGCGGGCTGCTCGCAGCCCGCGCACAACCCAACACCTAGTTATAATATATAAAGTTCGATTACCACTCACTCACTCACTGACTCATTGACATCATTGTTCTCCCAGAAGGAGCGATGGGGGGTGTTTGTGATGTAGGGGAAAAGTGTAGAGGAGGTTCCTATGACCACCAGAAAAATCCGAAAAGTGTCATTTTTGGTTTCCTTGATGGAACTGGTGTACGGATCTCGGAAACCATAATCGATGGGGGGTAGGTGCCAAAACTAAAAATGACTAAAACCCTGGGACCCTTTTGGAAAATTGAAAAAAAATTACCCTCCCGAACAAAAAAGAGGTTCTCCCATACAAATTTAAAACGATCGCAACTCCTAAACCGTTATAGATAGGTATGGAGGGTTTGAACAAATATTATAGAGGATTTGTAGGGAAATTTGAAGTTTCTGTCAAAAATTGAAAATTGGTCCTTCGACCCGGATACCAAAATTCAAGTTGGTCCGATCTGGCTGAAATTTGGTATTTAGGGAGATTGGGGGTCCATGATTCGAAATTTGAAAAAATTTTTTGGATGACGTCATTTGTTTTTTTTTTACTGGATGGGGATTTTTGATGGCGAAACCACTTCTTATTTGCGAGGCCGCAGGCCGAGCTTCAAACCCGCGAGGCCGAAGGCCGAGCTTCGAGGGCGAGGCCAAAGGCCGAGCTTTCGGTTCGCGAGGCCGAAGGCCGAGCGTGGCCTCCGCGAGACCGCAGGCCGAGCCGTGTTAGTCACTTACGAGGCCGAAGGCCGAGTTCTGAATGGGGTGTTACGCATTTACATTCTTTAGGAGAGTCACTAACGAGGCCGAAGGCCGAGTCCCGAATGGGGAATTTTTTTTTTTTTACTTCTCGAATTGGTTTTTGATGCAACCGCTCACGGGAACCAAAAGTATCAGTCAGTTGTTCGACTTGCATGAGAATTTTTAAATCTTTTTATTTCCTGGATGGGGATTTTCGCTGCCGATACAACGCCACGGTTGCGAGGCCGCAGGCCGAGCCTCAAACCTGCGAGGCCGAAGGCCGAGCTTTCGGCCCGCGAGGCCGAAGGCCGAGCGTGGCCTCCGCGAGGCCGTAGGCCGAGCAGTGTTAGTCACTTACGAATGGGGTGTTACGCGCTTACATTCCTTAGGAGAGTCACTAACGAGGCCGAAGGCCGAGTCCCAAATGGGAAGTTTTTTTTCCACATCTCGAGCTGGTCTCCGAGGCAACGGCCCACGTTAACCACTGCACTTAGAGGTATGGTCCCTTAACAAAACTCGATTACAATCTTGGGGCGATTTTACATCGACTAAAATTTTATCGAAAAAATCATCTTTCACATGGTAACCCTGCTCACACTTTGTACTGAACTAAAAGAAACTGTCACGTACTCTACTTGTATGAGAATTTTATATATTTTTTCAACTGCAACTAAAATTTTGATAACAATACAAATGCAAATCGATAACGCGGGCTGCTCGCAGCCCGCGCACCACCCAAATACTAGTTATATATATAAAGCTCGATTACCACTCACTGACTCACTCACTGACTCACTGATTGACAGAATTGTTCTCCTAGAAGGAGCGATGGGGGGTGTTTGTGGTGTAGGGGAAAAGTGTAGAAGAGGTTCCCGTGACCTCCAGAAAAATCCGAAAAGTGTCAGTTTTGGATTCCATCATGGAACTGGTGTAGGGATCTCGGAAACTATAATAGATGGGGGGTAGGTGCCAAAACTAAAAATGTCTAAAACCCTGGGACCTTTTTGGAAAGTTGAAAAAAAATTACCCTCCCAAACAAAAAAGAGGTTCTCCCATACAAATTTAAAACGACCGCAGCTCCGGAACCGTTATAGGTGGGTATGGGGGGTTCAAACAAATATTATAGAGGGTTTGTAGGAGAATTTGGGTTTTTAGTCAAAAATTGCAAATTGGTCCTTCGACCCGGATACCAAAATCCAAGTTTGTCTGATCTGGCTGAAATTTGGTATTTAGGGAGATTAGGGGTCCCTGATTCTAAATATAAAAAAATTTTTTGGATGACGTCATTTTTTTTTTTTTTACTGGATGGGGATTTTCGCTGGCGATACAACACCACGGCTGCGAGGCCGCAGGCCGAGCTTCAAACCTGCGAGGCCGAAGGCCGAGCTTCCAGGGCGAGGCCGAAGGCCGAGCTTTCGGCCCGCGAGGCCGAAGGCCGAGCGTGGCCTCCGCGAGGCAGTAGGCCGAGCCATGTTAGTCACTTACGAGGCCGAAGGCCGAGTTCCGAATGGGGTGTTACGCATTTACATTCCTTAGGAGAGTCACTAACGAGGCCGAAGGCCGAGTCCCGAATGGGGAGTTTATTCCACATCTCGAGCTGGTCTCCGAGGCAACTGCCCACGTTAACCACTGCACTTAGAGGTATGGTCCCTTAACAAAAGTCGTTTACAATCTTGGTGCGATTTTACAGCAACTAAAATTTTATCAAAAAAATCAACTTGCACATGGTAACCCTGCTCACACTTTGTACTGAACTAGAAGAAACTGTCACTTACTCGATTTGTATGAGAATTTTATATATTTTTTTAACTGCAATTACCAGTTTGATAAAAGTTACTAATGCACATCGATAACGCGGGCTGCTCGCAGCCCGCGCACCACCCAACACCTAGTTATATTATATAAAGCTCGATTACCACTCACTGACTGACTGACTCACTCATTGACATCATTGTTCTCCCAGAAGGAGCGATGGGGGGTGTTTGTGGTGTAGGGGAAAAGTGTAGAGGAGGTTCCCATGACCACCAGAAAAATCCGAAAAGTGTCATTTTTGGTTTCCTTGATGGAACTGGTGTACGGATCTCGGAAACCATAATCGATGGGGGGTAGGTGCCAAAACTAAAAATGACTAAAACCCTGGGACCTTTTTGGAAAGTTGAAAAAAAATTACCCTCCCGAACAAAAAAGAGGTTCTCCCATACAAAATTAAAACGACCGCAACTCCCGAACCGTTATAGGTGGGTATGGGGGGTTTGAACAAATGTTATAGAAGGTTTGTAGGAGAATTTGGGGTTTTAGTCGAAAATTGAAAATTGGTCCTTCGACCCGGATACCAAAATTCAAGTTGTTTCGATTTCGCTGAAATTTGGTATTTAGGGAGATTGGGGGTCCCTGATTCCAAATATAAAAAAAAATTGTTGGTGACGTCATTTGTTTTTTTTTTACTGGATGGGGATTTTTGAAGGCGAAACCACTTCCTATTTGCGAGGCCGCAGGCCGAGCTTCAAACCTGCGAGGCCGAAGGCCGAGCTTCGAGGGCGAGGCCGAAGGCCGAGCTTTCGGCCCGCGAGGCCGAAGGCCGAGCGTGGCCTCCGCGAGGCCGTAGGCCGAGCCGTGTTAGTCACTTACGAGGCCGAAGGCCGAGTTCCGAATGGGGTGTTACGCATTTACATTCCTTAGGAGAGTCACTAACGAGGCCGAAGGCCGAGTTCAGAATGGGGAGTTTTTACCACATCTCGAGCTGGTCTTTGATGCAACCGCTCACGGGAACTAAAAGTATCTGTCAGTTGTTCGACTTGCATGAGAATTTTTAAATCTTTTTATTTACTGGATGGGGATTTTCGCTGATGATACAACGTCACGGTTGCGAGGCCGCAGGCCGAGCTTCAAACCTGCGAGGCCGAAGGCCGAGCTTTCGGCCCGCGAGGCCGAAGGCCGAGCGTGGCCTCCGCGAGGCCGTAGGCCGAGCCGTGTTAGTCACTTACGAATGGGGTGTTACGCGTTTACATTCCTTAGGAGAGTCACTAACGAGGCCGAAGGCCGAGTCCCGAATGGGGAGCTTTTTCCACATCTCGAGCTGGTCTCCGAGGCAACGGCCCACGTTAACCACTGCACTTAGAGGTATGGTCCCTTAACAAAACTCGATTACAATCTTGGGGCGATTTTACATCGACTAAAATTTTATCAAAAAAAAAATCAACTTGCACATGGTAACCCTGCTCACACTTTGTAGTGAACTAGAAGAAACTGTCCCATTATCGACTTGTATGAGAATTTTTATATATTTTTTTCAACTACAACTAAAAGTTTTAAAAATATACAAATGCACATCGATAACGCGGGCTGCTCGCAGCCCGCGCACCACCCAAATACTAGTATATATATAAAGCTCGATTACCACTGACTGATTGACTGACTCACTGACTCACTGATTGACAGAATTGTTCTCCTAGAAGGAGCGATGGGGGGTGTTTGTGGTGTAGGGGAAAAGTGTAGAGGAGGTTCCCGTGACCTCCAGAAAAATCCGAAAAGTGTCATTTTCGGTTTCCATCATGGAACTGGTGTAGAGATCTCGGAAACTATAATAGATAGGGGGTAGGTGCCAAAACTAAAAATGACTAAAACCCTGGGATCCTTTTAAAAAGTTGAAAAAAAATTACCCTCGCGAACAAAAAAGAGGTTCTCCCATACAAATTTAAAACGACCGCAGCTCCGGAACCGTTATAGATGGGTATGGGGGGTTCAAACAAATATTATAGAGGGTTTGTAGAGGAATTTGATTAATCTGTCAAAAATTGCAAATTGGTCCTTCGACCCGGATACCAAAATCCAAGTTTGTCTGATCTGGCTGAAATGTAGTATTTAGGGAGATTGGGGGTCCCTGATTCTAAATATAAAAAAATTTTTTGGATGACGTCATTTTTTTTTTTTTTACTGGATGGGGATTTTCGCTGGCGATACAACGCCACGGCTGCGAGGCCGCATGCCGAGCTTCAAACCTGCGAGGCCGAAGGCCGAGCTTCCAGGGTAGGCCAAAGGCCGAGCTTTCGGCCCGCGAGGCCGAAGGCCGAGCGTGGCCTCCGCGAGGCCGTAGGCCGAGCCATGTTAGTCACTTACGAGGCCGAAGGCCGAGTTCCGAATGTGGTGTTACGCATTTACATTCCTTAGGAGAGTCACTAACGAGGCCGAAGGCCGAGTCCCAAATGGGGAGTTTTTTTTTTACTTCTCGAGCTGGTCTCCGAGGCAACCGCTCACGGGAACTAAAAGTATCTGTCAGTTGTTCGACTTGCATGAGATTTTTTAAATCTTTTTATTTACTGGATGGGGATTTTCGCTGACGATACAACTCCACGGTTGCGAGGCCGCAGGCCGAGCTTCAAACCTGCGAGGCCGAAGGCCGAGCTTTCGGCCCGCGAGGCCGAAGGCCGAGCGTGGCCTCCGCGAGGCCGTAGGCCGAGCCGTGTTAGTCACTTACGAATGGGGTGTTACGCGTTTACATTCCTTAGGAGAGTCACTAACGAGGCCGAAGGCCGAGTCCCGAATGGGGGGTTTTTTCCACATCTCGAGCTGGTCTCCGAGGCAACGGCCCACGTCAACCACTGCACTTAGAGGTATGGTTCCTTAACAAAAGTCGTTTACAATCTTGGTGCGATCTTACAGCGACTAAAATTTTATCAAAAAAATCAACTTGCACATGGTAACCCTGCCGACATTTTGTACTGAACTAGGAGAAACTGTCACTTACTCGACTTGTATGAGAATTTTATATATTTTTATAAACTGCAACTAAGAATCTTGATAAATATTACAAATGCACATCGATAACGCGGGCTGCTCGCAGCCCGCGCACCACCCAACACCTAGTTATATTATATAAAGCTCGATTACCACTCACTGACTGACTGACTCACTCATTGACATCATTGTTCTCCCAGAAGGAGCGATGGGGGGTGTTTGTAATGTAGGGAAAAAGTGTAGAGGAGGTTCCTATGACCACCAGAAAAATCCGAAAAGTGTCATTTTTGGTTTCCTTGATGGAACTGGTGTACGGATCTCGGAAACCATAATCGATGGGGGGTAGGTGTCAAAACTAAAAATGAATAAAACCTTGGGACCTTTTTGGAAAGTTGAAAAAAAATTACCCTCCCGAACAAAAAAGAGGTTCTCCCATACAAATTTAAAACGACCGCAACTCCGGAACCGTTATAGATAGGTATGGAGGGTTTGAACAAATGTCATAGACGGTTTGTAGGGAAATTTGGGGATTTTGTCAAAAATTGCAAATTGGTCCTTCGAACCGGATACCAAAATTCAAGTTGTTCCGATTTCGCTGAAATTTGGTATTTAGGGAGATTGGGGGTCCCTGATTCCAAATATGAAAAAATTTTTTGGATGACGTCATTTGTTTTTTTTTTACTGGATGGGGATTTTCGCTGCCGATACAATGCCACGGCTGCGAGGCCGCAGGCCGAGTTTCAAACCTGCGAGGCCGAAGGCCGAGCTTCGAGGGCGAGGCCGAAGGCCGAGCTTTCGGCCCGCGAGGCCGAAGGCCGAGCGTGGCCTCCGCGAGGCCGTAGGCCGAGCCGTGTTAGTCACTTACGAGGCCGAAGGCCGAGTTCCGAATGGGGTGTTACGCATTTACATTCCTTAGGAGAGTCACTAACGAGGCCGAAGGCCGAGTTCAGCATGGGGAGTTTTTACCACATCTCGAACTGGTCTTTGATGCAACCGGTCACGGGAACTAAAAGTATCTGTCAGTTGTTCGACTTGCATGGAAATTTTTAAATCTTTTTATTTAATGGATGGGGATTTTCGCTGACGATACAACGCCACGGTTCCGAGGCCGCAGGCCGAGCTTCGAACCTGCGAGGCCGAAGGCCGAGCTTTCAGCCCGCGAGGCCGAAGGCCGAGCGTGGCCTCCGCGAGGCCGTAGGCCGAGCCGTGTTAGTCACTTACGAATGGGGTGTTACGCGTTTACATTCCTTAGGAGAGTCACTAACGAGGCCGAAGGCCGAGTCCCGAATGGGGAGCTTTTTCCACATCTCGAGCTGGTCTCCGAGGCAACGGTCCACGTTAACCACTGCACTTAGAGGTATGGTCCCTTAACATAACTCGATTACAATCTTGGGGCGATTTTACATCGACTTAAATTTTATCGAAAATATCAACTTTCACATGGTAACCCTGCTCACACTTTGTACTGAACTAGAAGAAACTGTCACTTACTTTACTTGTATGAGAATTTTATATATATTTTTTCAACTGCAACTAAAATTTTGATAACAATACAAATGCACATCGATAACGCGGGCTGCTCGCAGCCCGCGCACCACCCGAAATACTAGTTATATTATATAAAGTTCGATTACCACTCACTGACTGACTGACTCACTCATTGACATCATTGTTCTCCCAGAAGGAGCGATGGGAGGTGTTTGTGATGTAGGGGAAAAGTGTAGAGGAGGTTCCCATGACCACCAGAAAAATCCGAAAAGTGTCATTTTTGGTTTCCTTGATGGAACTGGTGTACGGATCTCGGAAACCATAATCGATGGGGGGTAGGTGTCAAAACTAAAAATGACTAAAACCCTGGGACCCTTTTGGAAAGTTGAAAAAAAATTACCCTCCCGAACAAAAAAGAGGTTCTCCCATACAAATTTAAAACGACCGCAGCTCCCGAACCGTTATAGGTGGGTATGGGGGGTTTGAACAAATGTTATAGAGGGTTTGTAGGAGCGTTTGGGGTTTTAGTCGAAAATTGAAAATTGGTCCTTCGACCCGGATACCAAAATCCAAGTTGCTCCGATCTGGCTGAAATTTGGTATTTAGGGAGATTGGGGGTCCCTGATTCCGAATATAAAAAAAATTTTTGGATGACGTCATTTGTTTTTTTTTTACTGGATGGGGATTTTTGATGGTGAAACCACTTCTTATTTGCGAGGCCGCAGGCCGAGCTTCAAACCCGCGAGGCCGAAGGCCGAGCTTCGAGGGCGAGGCCGAAGGCCGAGCTTTCGGCCCGCGAGGCCGAAGGCCGAGCGTGGCCTCCGCGAGGCCGCAGGCCGAGCCGTGTTAGTCACTTACGAGGCCGAAGGCCGAGTTCCGAATGGGGTGTTACGCATTTACATTCCTTAGGAGAGTCACTAACGAGGCCGAAGGCCGAGTCCCGAATGGGGAGTTTTTTTCCACATCTCGAGCTGGTCTTTGATGCAACCGCACACGGGAACTAAAAGTATCTGTCAGTTGTTCGACTTGCATGAGAATTTTTAAATCTTTTTATTTACATGATGGGGATTTTCGCTGGCGATACATCGCCACGGTTGCGAGGCCGCAGGCCGAGCTTCAAACCTGCGAGGCCGAAGGCCGAGCTTTCGGCCCGCGAGGCCGAAGGCCGAGCGTGGCCTCCGCGAGGCCGTAGGCCGAGCCGTGTTAGTCACTTACGAATGGGGTGTTATGCGTTTACATTCCTTAGGAGAGTCACTAACGAGGCCGAAGGCCGAGTCCCGAATGGGGAGTTTTTTTTCCACATTTCGAGCTGGTCTCCGAGGCAACTGCCCACGTTAACCACTGCACTTAGAGGTATGGTCCCTTAACAAATGTCGTTTACAATCTTGGTGCGATTTTACAGCGACTAAAATTTTTTCAAAAAAATCAACTTGCACATGGTAACCCTGCTCACACTTTGTTCTGAACTAGAAGAAACTGTCACTTACTCGACTTGTATGAGAATGTTATATATTTTTTCAACCGCAATTACAATCATGAAATAAATACTAATGCACATCGATAACGCGGGCTGCTCGCAGCCCGCGCACCACCCAAATACTAGTTATATATATAAAGCTCGATTACCACTGACTGACTCACTCACTCACTGACTGATTGACATAATTGTTCTCCTAGAAGGAGCTATGGGGGGTGTCTGTAATGTAGGGGAAAAGTGGAGAGGAGGTTCCTGTGACCTCCAGAAAAATCCGAAAAGTGCCATTTTTGGTTTCCTTCGTGGAACTGGTGTAGGGATCTCGGAAACTATAATAGATAGGGGGTAGGTGCCAAAACTAAAAATGACTAAAACCCTGGGATCCTTTTTCAAAGTTGAAAAAAAATTACCCTCCCGAACAAAAAAGAGGTTCTCCCATACAAATTTAAAACGACCGCAGCTCCGGAACCATTATAGGTGGGTATGGGGGGTTTAAACAAATATTATAGAGGGTTTGTAGGAGAATTTGGGTTTTTAGTCAAAAATTGCAAATTGGTCCTTCGACCCGGATACCAAAATCCAAGTTACTCCGATCTGGCTGAAATTTGGTATTTAGGGAGATTTGGGGTCCCTGATTCTAAATATAAAAAAAATTTTTGGATGACGTCATTTGTTTTTTTTTTACTGGATGGGGATATTCTTTGGCGATACAACACCACGGCTGCGAGGCCGCAGGCCGAGCTTCAAACCTGCGAGGCCGAAGGCCGAGCTTCAAACCTGCGAGGCCGAAGGCCGAGCTTTCGGCCCGCGAGGCCGAAGGCCGAGCGTGGCCTCCGCGAGGCCGTAGGCCGAGCCGTGTTAGTCACTTACGAGGCCGAAGGCCGAGTTCCGATTGGGGTGTAACGAATTAACGTGCCTCAGGTGAGTCGCTAACGAGGCCGAAGGCCGAGTCCCGAACGGGAGGTTTTTTCCACATCTCGAGCTGGTCTTCGAGGCAACTGCCCACGTTAACCACTGCACTGAGAGGTGGGGTCCCTAAACAAAAGTCGTTTACAATCTTGGTGCGATTTTACAGCGACTAAAATTTTATCAAAAAAATCAACTTGCACATGGTAACCCTGCTCACACTTTGTACTGAACTAGAAGAAACTGTCACTTATTCTACTTGTATGAGAATTTTATATATTTTTTCAACTGCAATGACATTATTGTTAATAATACAAATGCACATCGATAACGCGGGCTGCTCGCAGCCCGCGCACCACCCAACACCTAGTTATAATATATAAAGCTGCACTACCACTGATTGACTCACTGACAGAATTGTTCTCCCAGAAGGAGTGTTTTTGGGTTAGAAATATATAGTGGACTATATAGAGAGTGCCCACGTGACCTCCAGAAAAATCCGAAAAGTGTCAGTTTTGGTTTCCATCATGGAACTGGTGTACGGATCTCGAAAACCATAAGCGATGGGGGGTAGGTGTCAAAACTAAAAATGACTAAAACCCTGGGACCCTTTTGGAAAGTTGAATAAAATTACCCTACCTATTAAAAAAGAGGTTTCCCCATACAAATTTAAAACGACCGCAGCTCCGGAACCGTTATAGGTAGCTATGGGGAGTTCAAACAAATGTCATAGAGGGTTTGTAGGGAAATTTGGGGTTTTTGTCAAAAATTGCAAATTGGTCCTTCGAACCGGATACCAAAATTCAAGTTGCTCCGATCTGGCTGAAATTAGGTATTTAGGGAGATTTGGGGTCCCTGATTCGAAATATGAAAAAAGTTTTTTGATGACGTCATTAGTTTTTTTTTTACTGGATGCGGATTTTTGGTGGCGATACAACGCCACGGCTGCGAGGCCGCAGGCCGAGCTTCAAGCCAGCGAGGCCGAGGCCAAAGGCCGAGCTTTCGGCCCGCGAGGCCGAAGGCCGAGCGTGGCCTCCGCGAGGCCGTAGGCCGAGCCGTGTTAGTCACTTACGAGGCCGAAGGCCGAGTTCCGAATGGGGTGTTACGCATTTACATTCCTTAGGAGAGTCACTAACGAGGCCGAAGGCCGAGTTCAGCATGGGTAGTTTTTACCACATCTCGAGCTGGTCTTTGATGCAACCGCTTACGGGAACTAAAAGTATCTGTCAGTTGTTCGACTTGCATGGAAATTTTTAAAACTTTTTATTTACTGGATGGGGATTTTTGCTGGCGATACAACGCCACGGTTGCGAGGCCGCAGGCCGAGCTTCAAACCTGCGAGGCCGAAGGCCGAGCTTTCGGCCCGCGAGGCCGAAGGCCGAGCGTGGCCTCCGCGAGGCCGTAGGCCGAGCCGTGTTAGTCACTTACGAATGGGGTGTTACGCGTTTACATTCCTTAGGAGAGTCACTAACGAGGCCGAAGGCCGAGTCCCGAATGGGGAGATTTTTTCCACATCTCGAGCTGGTCTCCGAGGCAACTGCCCACGTTAACCACTGCACTTAGAGGTATGGTCCCTTAACAAAAGTCGAGGCCGAAGGCCGAGCTTCAAATCTGCGAGGCCGAAGGCCGAGCTTTAATGAGGTGTAACGCAATCAACACACCTTATGGGAGTCACTAACGAGGCCGAAGGCCGAGTTCCGGATAACGAGTATTTTCACATATCGAGCTGGTCTCCGAGGCAACTGCCCACGTTAACCACTGCACTTAGAGGTGGGGTCCTTTAACAAAAGTCGTTTACAATCTTGGTCCGGTTTTACCGCGACTAAAATTTAATTTAAAAAATCAACTTGCACATGGTAACACTGCTCACACTTTCTACTGAAATAGATGTAACTGTGAGTTATTAGATTTGCATGAGAATTTTATATCTTTTTAGCAACTGCAACGACATTTTTGTTAATAATACTAATGCACATCAATAACGCGGGCTGCTCGCAGCCCGCGCGCCACCCAAATACTAGTACATATACACACCCAGACACAGGTCAAACAGACATGTTCATACACACAAATGTTTGACCTGTCCGGGAATCGAATCCGGGACCAGCGGCTCAGAAGGCAGAGTGCTACCAACTGCGCCAACCGGCAAGTCATACAGCCAAACTTTCTCAACCTTTGGATGTAGAGGAAAACGCTGACGCACGGCGGCGTCCATACTCCAACTTACCTGCGTAAGTTTTAAAATACACCATAAAATATATCAATAAGTGTGCTATAAAATGTGCGTGTATTGTATTATTATTTGATCTAAAACCATAAACAACGTGTAGCCAGTTTTATTGTGCTATTTTTTTTTATTTTCTTACATTACACTCCACACACTGCAGGGTCCGTGCCATTTTTTAACTTATAATGTGCTAAACTTCCGATGGGTTTTAAAAACGTATGGCACTGTATGGCTCATCGCAATGTACTAACTGTGGAACTGTAGAAAGATCTGAAAATGGTTCTATGTCTATTTTTAAAGAGATTACAAAATTCGAATCTAAATTATGTAACATTTGTTCTTTTTGAGTTTTACTCCGGCCGAATAACAAAGCTTTATTAGGCGTCGTACTTCTGTGTCGCCCAAGTTTAATATAATTAAAGGATCGGAGCCCAACACCGGCTGAATAGGAAGTGGTGAGTCTCGTGAAAGAAAATAGATCGCATCGAGTGTCCGAAGGCAGTGTGTTTTCGATCACGTTCTTTTCAAAGTACAGAAGACACGAGATGTAAAATATGAAACAGTGACTAATCTTTTACCCAATCATTTAATACTCATATATACTTATCGGACATGTTTTACTTACTTAACCAAATTTCAGACTAAATAACTAATACACATGAAATAAACAAAAAATTTCACTGTGCCATTGATAAATTTAATTAAATAATATATAATCCATGCAGTCATTTGAAAAACATAACTTATTGGTTTTTATTAGCATTACTTGAAAATTAGATTAAGAAAAAAACTCATTATAAAACATTATTTATCATTATGAATCACATTGCGAATTAAGATTCCCTGTGTCGCGGCAGACGCACACACAGTGACATGACAAAAAACATCCAAGGCCCGGATCAATCGTCTATTATCATCACATAAATGTTTGCTCCTTCTGGGATTTGAACTCAGGACCCCAGGGACAAGAAGTCATATCACTAACGAAAGACGACGGTCGTGAAAACTCTCTAGATCTAAAGATTTTCGAAAAAGAATGTGATTGTTATTGAGAAGAACAATCTTAAAATTTTTAAGGTATCATTGAATATGCATCTTCAAAGCTAGCGCACAACATCTACATGGTGTGATCAAAACATAGTGTCACGCGCAATATAAAAATAATTATTAAATAAAACTGACGTGGTTTTGACACATTATGAATGTATAAAACACCGGAGTTACTCACGGAATAAGTCAGAGGGTTCCGACTATAGTTCGCAGTACTAGGCGAACCGCGACCGCGTCCGCGAGCGCCCCGTATTCTCCTTGAAAAAGACCACCGAATGTGGTTGAAACTATAGTCGGAACTCTCTGACTTATTACGTGAGTAACTCCCGTCTTTTATACATTCATAATGATTAAATAATATAGAGAATAAGATAACCGCCTTTGTATTTATTTTTAACAACAGTAAAAAGTTTCTTTTGGCAAAATATCCACATTAATTTTTTGTTGATTTTTTTTTATTTTATTTTTTTTATTTACTAACATTCACACAAGGTCTTCAGGTCCCAAACTAGGCAGAGCCTGTGCTATGGTTACCTGATGACTGATATATATACTTATATACATATACACACCCAGACACAGGTCAAACAAACATGTTCATGCACACAAATGTTTGACCTGTCCGGGAATCGAACCCGGGACCAGCGGCTCAGAAGGCAGAGTGCTACCAACTGCGCCAACCGGCCAGTCAATTTGATATTTGCGTATGTTAGGTATATTCACAGTATTCACGCAATCTTACGTACTGCTAGATGCAGTATACCTCGGTATTATTAGAAAAGTACAAGCATTGATCACTTCTGGACAGTGTCGGCCTAGTTCGGTAAAACAGTGCGGCCCAAGTGGTAAAACTTATTACAATAATAAAGAATCTTTGTTTTGATCGTATTACTTACTTATAAGTTTGATTGAAGATTATGAATAAAGATAGATAATACGCTATCAGTAATCCAATTGATTTATGAAGGTAAGAAAAGTATATAAATAGTATGTAAGTTATGTAATACTTAAATGACCAACATACGTTTAAAGCAGTAATTTTTGTATTTACATTCGTATCTCTAAATATTGAAGTTATCTCAAGAAGTACCAAGGTAACATAAATTACTAAATGTTACATTGGTAGTGATTCGCTTAATTAACTGAACTAAACTAAAATGTTGGAAAACTAAATCAATTCTTATAGGGTTACGATAAAGTTTAAATTAATATGAGACTTATCAATAACATCACTAAAAATTAAATATATTTGTTTAATTTGCGGGTAGTTTTAGCGAAATTAAGTCGCCACTTATTTGGTCCCTACTAAAACTACCCGCAATTAGCCAGCAATGGAATAAAACTCGTCTAATATTAGTGAGAGCGTTGTATGGAGTTATAAGAATTTGAATTTTAGCGTTAATAGAATACGAGCTATTTCAATTTGAAGAATTTTAGTGAATTTTAGCTAGTTCGTGTGATTAACAGAATATTGTAACACCATCCCGAAAGAACCAAGGGAAGCTCCGTTTTTAAATTTGGTATGTCGACAGTGTCTAAAGTTTAACCGACAAATGAAAACGAAATATTTCATTCGTGGGTCTGATGACAAGTAAACAAGTTTGTTGGATCAAATAAGAAATGAAATTAAAGTGTGGCGATGCTAACTTAGAATCTTCTAGATCTTGTCCGCAAAACAGGTCACGGATATAAAAATCACGAAGAAATAAAAAGTTATTACAAGTTTTTCCTGTCACTAACGCACCCTTTAAAGCTTTAAGAGAAATTAAATCACGCAAAACGCAACTTTGTTGACTTGATTGTAATTTTTTTTTTTTTTTTAAAGATTATAAGCTTGCGTTTGACCACTGTCTCACCTGATGTTAAGCGACGACGCGGTCTAAGGTGGAGCACGCAAACTTAGAAGGAACCTATTCACTCGCGACTTGAAGACTCCGGGGTTGTACATTAAAATTAAATTTAACAATTACATTGTAATTGTTAAAAAACCCAGTTTTCTTACACATTTTTTACTTTAATCACAAATCGAGTCAAAGTGTAGGGTTATCAAAACTACCTCAAACAATCCCGCTTAATTTATGTTAAACTATTTAACTTAGTTCCACTATTTCGCCAAGAGTGTAAATACTTGTAAACCCTCTTGTAATCACAAATAAAGGCTCCAACATCGAGATAGCAACCGATCAAACTAAAACTCTCCTAACACAAATTGTAAGTAACTACCCATATAAATAAACTCCATTGTTGGCCTTACTCTAACGAGTTAGAGTACAGATTCGGATGTAGAATCAACGGTAGATAGTCCTTTATCTTACCGTAGTCATCTTGTAAGCCTAGCTTCGGCATCGAGCTTTGCCTGTAATTCCTTTGCCTGTGCTTCTTAGCGTTGAGGGTCGATGTCCCCGATATCGAGTTTTCTGAAACAAATGTTTGTCTGTTACTTTATTGTTGGTACTTAATAGACCGAAATAAGCCTATACACATAAAATGGGTGGTCAACAAAGTTTATTTAATTAAAAAAAAATTTTAACAAAAAATGCACTCAACACTCAAAAGTATACAATAACTTGTTGAAGTCGGTACCATGATTATTCAAAAGTAACTGGTATCAAAATATTGTGCTCATGGTACCGACTTGAAGAAGGTTGAAATCAGTTGCATTTTTTGTAAAAAAATTTTTTTTTTTACCCTTTTCAGTGACCTTTGCTACTCACGGGATCAATTAATTGTCATTGTGTGTTCTGCGATGTCTTTAACCGCAATATCATCATCAATATACGCGTAGCACTTTTCAGTTATTGGAGTATAAATCAAAAACCACTTGTCCGATTTTTTAAAATTTAAAATGGGACCACCACGGAAATATACTCTATCTAACGAAAAAGAATCATCAAAATCGGTTCATAAACGACGAAGTTATCCGCGAACACACATAAAAAAAAAACATATCGACGGTCGAATTGAGTAACCTCCTTTTCGAAGTTGGTTAAAAATGAGGATTGGTGATTTAATTAAAATCCGGAAATGAGAGATAGTATGAGCATAAGTTAAACTCAAGTGAATATAGCATACACAAGGGTCAAGAAGTAATTAGTTAATTTGACTAGACTAACCTTAAAGAGCAATGAACTAGCAAGTTAAAGTGACAGTACACCTGATCTGTGGTAAATAGAAGGTAGAAGAAATACAGTGTAGTATTACAGGATAGGACGTTTCACAAGCGTGGGTGATCTTATTTTTAAGTGCTAAAAACAAAAAAATATACTCTCCGATTCTTTCATTTCGAAACTTGTATTCACGCTGTACTTTGGTCCGCAGGGACCCTTCGAATCCCGGGAGAGGCAAACATTTATGTGATGAGTATAGGTGTTTGTCTCGGGTCTTGGATTTTTGTGTGCTGTTATTGTGGGTGTCCATGCCTTCCGTGACACAGGGAATCCTAGTGCGGGGGTTTGAGTATGAAAAAAAATAATTAAACAAAAATTCTTGTCCGAGCATATTCATAAATTAAGCATGATCTTATATTGATAAAAAATTGTTGAGAAAAAAAAAACTTATATAGCTTTTAATATCTGAGTTAATGTGACAGTTTATCTATATTTGTGCCTAAAAAATAAGGTAGTCACAAAATCACGCCATAACGCCATCTTGAACAAAAGAAACAAACCGATGCAAAAATCACAATTCAAAAAACGTTAACCACATAAACTATAACAGTAAGTCCGCAAGTTCTCAAACTTTTATGAGCGGGGAGACGCGGGGGTCCCTCTAATGAGCTATATATTAGAGCACATTACGTGGTAACTTAAGCCTTTTGAGTTATACGACGCAAGTTTCATGTTCGTGCCCTGTTCTTGGGATACGAGTTACAAGTAAATGATTGTCTACATCATTAAGTACATGTCTATAAATGGAGTGGTGAGCGTTAAAACTCATATATTAATATTTGATTAAAGAATAGGTTTTTTTTATATTTCTTTTATTTATTTTTCATACTCAGAATCGCGCACTAGGATTCCCTGTGTTTCGGGAGGCATGGACAAACACAATCATAGCACACAAACACCCAAGACCCGGGACAAACATCTACATTCATTGCACAAATGTTTGCCTCTGCCGGGATTTGAATCCAGGGTCCCGGAGACACAGAAGTCATGTCACTGACACTGACCACTGCGCCACGGCGACCGTCATATTATTAATTAAGTAATTAGTTGTCATTTATTTTTTAAGGTCATTTTTACTTTTTTTCAATTAATTTAATTATTATGGTATAAGTATTGTAAGTTTGACATTGAGATTTTAGTATTGTGAATTTTTAAACAGTTACAGACATCATGTTTTGATTATGTTTTAGTAAGAGTTAAGTTTTGTGTATTACTACTTGTTAATTATAAGTAATACACAAAAAATAACTTTAAATGATTTAGTATAAGGATTAGAATTTATAATAACATCATGATATTGAGTTGCCTAACATAACAATTCATAGTTATAAAGCTAAATGAAGAATCTGAAATATGTTTGAATAGCTGGCATTTGCTGCAACACTCTCTCGACTTTTTCTAGCACCTCTGCTTTGGTCTTAGAAGAACTCTTAGAAAGAACTTTTGAAGGCCGAAAAAGGCAAGCATAGTATGTGCTGAAACTTGGCTTATTATGAGATAACCAGTGAATATATATAAGTCTTTCGTTAATTTGGGGGGTAGTCATCTCAGCAAATAGTTTTTATGATGACTCGACAAATACGTACATAGATACTCTCGTTTTACGACTGGATCAAGGGGAGCCCGATTGAGCGGTGATTTTTTCTAAAAAGGCACGTATCGCCAGGAGATCAACCTCCAGCCTCTATCTACAACTTTGGCTACTGGTATTATGATCCCTCTCCCACTGCTATCGAAATACTAGGTTCAGGTTTTTTAATTGGTTTAGTTTATGGGGTTTTTTACAGACATTTATACAAGAATAATAAAACTTGAAAAATAAAACCTATAAGACTCATATGTGTATGATTAGTTATATTAAGTAATAATTATAAGTATAAATTTAGGCCAAGAAATATTTATTTTATTTGCAAAATATTGATATGAATAAAAAAAATTCACCGATATCAATATTTTATTACTTGAGTCTAAATTTCTTCAATATTGCACACGGTTTGGCGCAATTTCTACACGCTATCTAGTTAGCTGTAAACACACTTAACAATGTAAAACACGGAAAAACTAAAATTTCATTATAAGAACAAACTGCAGTGTTCAAGTATTTTCAAGTAATTACTGCCATCCCAGAGAACCTACTTCTCGCTCAAGATATTTTAAAAATGGAAACTAAGCTCCAAGAGGATGGTACAGCCACAAGTTCTCAAACTTTAGCTTGCAGTAAGAAGCAACGCTCCGTTTAATGAGCTATATATTAGTGAACACCACATCGCACGTTGAGCCTTTTGAGTTATACGAGTAAAGTTTGATGTTCGTATGGTCTTGTTAGTTCAAGTACGAGACAGTTACTTTGTCTTGACTTTATAATCTTTCGAAGTATGTTAAGATTAAGAAATATTATTATACTAATATAATATATAATACACGAACATTTCATTGTCAATCTAATTAAGTGGAAGAGCGGAAACGCCTAACACAAGTATTGCTATATACTTAAAAGGTGCTTTCAACAATGGTTAACTGTTTGTATCGTTAATTAGTGAATAAAACATTTTGTATTTGTATTGACTGATTTGTATTCTGACCGTTTTGTGACAAACTCACCCAGTGCCAAACACAAAACATTGATGTTGAAACTTTTGATGTTTCTGGCAATGTCATCTTATAAGTAAACAATACATTTCTATTCTGTGGTTCCATTGCCAAGAAACTTGCTTCCACACGTATATATCTAGCTCTTTCACACTTGCCAGTTCCCAACTTACGCCATTCTGCTCAAGTTTTGCAGAGGAGAATTAACTAAGTACCTCATTATTTCATCTACGCTTGCTAAGCTGTAATTTAATTCCTTCACTTGATTTTGGATTCTGAGATGTAGTAATTTGCGTAATTAAGAAGCTTAATTAAAATGCTGTTTCATCGTTTTCTAGTGTTAGGTGGGACTGGTTTATTTGAGTGATTGAGTTAATTCCTAATCGTTAAAGAAACGTTTTATGTATGATTTAAAGATGATTTCAGTGATTTATTTTTCTCTGCTTCAGACTATTAATAATAATCTACTATTAAAAATAAATAATAAAGCTTTTCAATCACTTATATTGCAATGAGATGAAATGAGAATATATGAAATGAAAATATATGATATGAAAATATATGAAATGAAAATATATGAAATGAAAATTTAAGAAATGAAAATATATGAAATGAAAATATATGAAATGAAAATATATGAAATGAAAATATATGAAATGAAAATATATGAAATGAAAATATATGAAATGAAAATATATGAAATGAAAATATATGAAATGAAAATATATGAAATGAAAATATATGAAATGAAAATATATGAAATGAAAATATATGAAATGAAAATATATGAAATGAAAATATATGACATGAAAATATATGAAATGAAAATATATGAAATGAAAATATATGAAATGAAAATATATGAAATGAAAATATATGACATGAAAATATATGAAATGAAAATATATTTATTTAGGTAAAATGCATTTCCGAACATAAATGTAATGGAGCACCTGGATCCCAAACTAGGCTCGAGACCCGTACTATGAAATCCAGGACTCTTTCGTCTAAGGAACACGACAATAAATGTGCCTTTACTTGGCAATCAATAACAGTTATACACACTTTCATTAAACAACAGCAAGAATTTGTCTCAGAGCTGTATATGTATTGTACTGTTTCTGTTTTGTGTGCAGTGAGTTGAGTGTGTGTTATGTTGCTGAGTGTGTGAGTGTGAGTGATGCTTATATTTATGTAATTATGTTCAATTGAGTATGTATTCATGGAATCAGTAAATAATTGGTTATCTTTTCAGTGTCCAGATAGTTTACTTAATTTATCAAAAGTAACTATCGAAACTAACTAATATTTGATTTGTATCATAAAACTATTTTTATTATATTAGACATCGGTTTCATGATTATATTGCTTCTCAGCATAGGCCTTCCCGAGTGTTCTCCATACAGATCTACCCCTAGCTTTTCTCACCCAAGTCATCCCCTCTACTTTTTTAATATCATCTCTCTCTGTCTACCTTTATTTCTCTTTTTTATCTAGGGCACCATTCCATAACTTCTTACGCCCATTTTCCTGTATTATTTCTTATTAAGAGTCGAGTATATTTCTATTTTAGCTGTTTGTTTCTGAGTTTATATCTTTAATCCTGGTTGGTTTACTTTATTGTTGTTAAACGAACGTGCTTGAGTATAACGAAGGGTTAAATTTTAAAGGTTATCTTATACTGTCTCCTCGACACAGGTTTAACCTAGTGTGGAGCACAGTGCCCCCCGAGTTTACTAACTTATATTAATATAAGAATTAGTTAGCTTCGCCTAAACTCGATGTAACCTAGATTTAAGTTTTTCTGTGCCCAAACAAATTATTATTATACTAATACAAAATAGATAGATATAATATATAGATAGAGATAGGAAACACAATTATCTACTTATCAACGTTTTTAGACATTATATAGCTATATTCTTTTTATTTATCCTCCATTTTTTTCATTGTATTATATAAAGAAGATTAGATTATATAAGTAACTGGAGAATAGTTTTATATGTGGAAACCAATGATGTTTTACTAAAGATGACGTATATTCATACTTGGCGGTGCTCAGATTTTGTTCCTTTACGACATAAACATGCTTACTGCGACGGATAATACGGTACAAATATTATAGAACAGGATAGCTATATGTTTAGACTTGCGCTTGAAATACGCGTTGTAATGAAAATTACTACAATTCTAGTTTTCGCGCACTTGTGCGACATCTACCTCATATAAACATATAATATCATTGGTGGAAACTGTATTAGCTTGTTCGTACTACACTAATTTTGTCCTATATACTTATTCATCTTATTCTAAGCTGTTTGTTTTACATTAAATAAATAAATAATTTGTTAGCAATTTCAGTATATACAGCGTGCTATTTGAGAATTTTCAAAATTGAAAGTAATACCTAGCCAGGTGAGCTCATTAATATATATGGTATAGTAGTACCACTATGGTATATACATAGCTACTATAAATTCTATTCCCGGTATTACTTTTGTTGAAAAACAAATTGTGCTACATTTAGACCACTTTTTGCTTATCGGTAATTTATTTATTTTTATTTTATTTTCTTTCGGTGGCTTACAGCTAAAGTTACAAATTAGCACAACAAATATTATAAGGAAGAGCCATTTACAAGCCTCCACAGATAATGGAGATACAGTAATAGTATATAAAATCTAGAAAAAATAGATACAGTTTACAATACATAAAAACTAACTAATGTCGTAAGGTAACCAGAGTGTTGGTTAGTGCCGTGTGTATTGACGCCGAACTACTCGCAAAAGTAAGCATTTAAAAAGCCCTAACTGCTGTCGGTGCCTTTTATCAGTGCCAGTAGGACAGCAACTGTGGCATAATCACGGTGAAAATACATGATAAATTCTTATTGTGCGGTCGCTGGGAGAGTGCGTTTAATAATTTGTTTTATCACATTTTTTTAGTCAGTAGTATTGAATCATTAACGAATGTAAGAGATGTTTATTGTATATTTTACTCCTTTTAAAAGCTACTAAAACTATAAAACGAACTGTTAAACGTGATTTCTTGCTAACCAGACATTAACCGGCTGAAGTGTCAGTATTTACGGCTGTCCGTACGCATTTGAAGAGTTCTCAAGAGTGGTGGCCTGATAGTAGGTACAACTGGGCTCGTAGCTATAACGTAGCACTAATCAAATCGTCGATCATCTATAGTTTGTGGCCGCAGAACACAAACTTAAACCTTTGTGCTATGATTGTGTGTGTCCATGATTCCCGCGACACAGGGAATCCTAAAGCGTGGGTTTGAGTGTAATAAATAAATCAAAATAAAAAAAATATAGTAAATCTGTATATACGTAAACAAGTAATTTTAATTATAAATTTGAATTGAACTTTAATTCAATAATTATAGAAATAAAATTACAAATACCACAAATGATAAAATTACTGCAATAATGTTTACACCATCACTTGTCAGGTTTAATTGTTCTCTGCGGTCACAAATTGGTCATTATAAATCTGTAAATTCCGTTCAATAAAAATTAATTCAAGCTCGCATTAAGGCCAGTTCTGTTCATCATAACCATCTGAGCCATAGGACATCCACTGCTGGACTTTGCCTCTTCATTGATCTCTACGTGGAACGAGTTAGTAACCCGCAAGCAGCCTCTTTCTGCGATCTTGGTCAGGTCGCTTGGTCATCTTGTCGGGAGACGTATACCCTGAGCTTGCAATCCGAGGATTTCATTAGGTAACCTTTCAGTCCATCAGTTATCAGTGCTGTATATTTAACTAGCGGCCCGCTCCGGCTTCGCACGGGTATAAAATATATAGCCTATGCCATTAATGGATGTTATTATACATATAAACCTTCCTCTTCGATCACTCTATCTATTAAAAAAACCGCATCAAAATCACTTGCGTAGTTTTAAAGATTTAAGCATACATAGGGATATAGGGACAGAGAAAGCGACTTTGTTTTATACTATGTAGTAATCTATACCATAATATTATTAAGAAGTTAAGTTTGTACGGTTGTTAGGATGTACTGAATTTCTTTTGAATCTACTGAACCGATTTTGATATGTTTTTACCACTAGAAAGTTACGTTATTTTTGAGTGTCATAGGCTCATCATTTTTTTTTTTCATCACACTTAGACCCCCGCACTAGGATTCCCTGTATCGCGGGAGGCGTGAACACACACAATCACAGAAAACAAACATCCAAGACCCGAGACTAACATCTACACTCATCGCACAAATGTTTGCCCCTGCTGGGATTCGAACCCAGGGTCCCGCAGACACAGAATTCATGTCAATGACACAAACCACTGCGCCACGGCGACCGTCAAATCCCGTCATCATTATCATCATCATCATCATCGCTGCCGTTTTTTATCAGCACCCGGGTGAAACCACAGGGTTCAGCTAGTGATGTAGAGTTATATTTATGCAGTTTATTGCATTAGTCACAATATGCTAAGCGAAACTTACGTTCAAATTATTTGAAGCAAAAAAATTCGACTACCAGTGGGACTTGAACCCACGACTACAAAATACCGCCCCGGATACCCGGATAAAGCGACAGCTTTATCCAACTAAGCTATGGTAGCAATCCACTGGCGGTCCGAATTTATACCTTCCTTTTTAAAATCCGAGGTGATGTTGTTTTTAGCGCCATCTACCTTTAATTGTATGAACTATTAAGAGAACTAATAGATCAACATTACAGTTGTAATATGTATGATATTATGTGTGTATGATAGGTTACCTCTGGTATATCTTCCACCGTGTGCAAGGACATGCCTAGGAGCGATATGAAGCCTCGTGAAGCCTCCCTCGCAGTTCTCCAGGTAGCACATAACTTCTTCCGCTGTGTAGTTGTTCCCGTCTATGACGTGGTCATCGAACGCAAGCAGTTGATCCCCAGGATGTAAAGCTCCACATCTAAAATGAGCAATGAATATGGTGACAAGCATATAAGAGTCATCATCATCACCTAAGTCATGGGATATCCACAGCTGGACGTAACCTCCCCCATTGATTTCCACAAGGACCGGATAGAAACGACACACATCCAGCTCTTATCTACGATCTTAGTCAGGTCGTCTGTCTATAAGACTAAGTTAAACAAACATAGTCGACCAAGAAAATAGTATGCATGTAAAATCAACATGTTAAACGGGCGAGCGAGGTAAGCGCAGCCTGCTTCAAAAAGGTCGTATTATACCAACAAAGAGAAATGTTCCTTATTCGTAACATTTAAGTTTAAATTTCTCCACGCTCCCTCCGTCTTACGTTTTCGATGACGTCACGCGCCTGACGCGAGTTTAACATTTTTTCCCCATACAAAAATGCACAACGCCGCTAAGGAATTTTTTACTTCAAAAATATCTTATTTAATGAGAACAACTACTGCAGTATCTACACTTTACCTACAGTGCTCTTTAAATTAGCAGAGCCCCGCGGGTACAATTCAATTTTCTCATTGTCTAAGCAACTTTGTTCACTAATTGGGCTTCTTTCGTTAAATCCGATGCAATTATCTTAGTTTCATTTGGTTTAGCGGTATCGTTTAAGAGAAACACGTACCCAGACTCATTCATAGTGTATCACTGTAAACGATATATTCAATGGAAAAGGGTGACATGCAAAGTGGAATCACAAATAGATGATCTATCTATATTTTCGATGTATCCATGAGTTCTATCACAACCGCCGTATTCTAAGTTAATAAACAATTAATAAGGAATTAATAACATTGGGCCCGTGGGGACCTGGAGCTCATCGGATTTTCCAAAATTTATCAGAGCGTTTGATCGATGCGACGCGTGACCAAAATGCTGGCACATATTTGGCTCAACAAATCAGCATTGCAATTCAACGTGGCAATGCTGCTAGCATTCAGGGCACGCTGCCAGCCGGTAGCGGGTTAGAACATTTGAGTTATCTATAGGCTGGTGGATTGCTCAGACGTTATTGTAGTAGCTGCAGTATTGTAATTAGTTATTAGTGTTTTATTTTAATAATTAATAATTTTCCGTTATAATTTATATATATTAAAAACACAAACTCACCGATCGCTAATACTAGCAGGCAATATGCTATCAATATAGATGGCGTTGCACGTCCCGACTCTCTGATACGTGTCTGACCCAGAACTGTACACATCTTCAGGTACCCTCTGGTTGGATAGGAACAGCCCCAAGTCTTCGCTGCAAGGTCTTTCTATCTCTATGAGGAGAGGTCCAGTAGCCAGCTTGACGGACTCCATGATGGAGACGTCGTATTCTATGGTGAGGCTGGTGACTTGTGGACAGTTTTGGAGTATTTGGTGGACTTCGGAGAGAGTCTTGTTTGTGAGGGATATCTGTGGAGGGGGATAATAAATTAAAATCGATATGAAATAAATATTTATGACTTTTGGTTTTTTAAAATTTAAATTAATAAAAAAATCTACAGTCTTTATTCATGTTGTATGTATTGCTTCCGGGCTGTTTGGCCGTGGTCTATATGAAACTTGTGTTCCAGACGTTTCGTCGATCGCTGCGGTCGACATCTTCAGTGATTCAGGTCCGAGCGGCGACAAGAGCGTAGAACTCTCCTTCGCGGCGTCTTCTCTGATACTGAACACAAGTTTCACTTAGAACACGGCCAAACAGCCCAGAAGCAATACATATAACATGCAACGCCAGCCCCGAAAGCTTTAGAGTTTACAGTCTTTAATCAGTTACTTTCCGGAAACACTTTTTTGTACCGTATAAATACGTTTGACCACTATCTGACTTGACGGTAAGTGATGAGTCGAAGATGTTATCACGTATTATATTATAATATAACCCACATTAAAGTATGTAATATTTATATATTAAGTTAAGCTTTATTATATTTTTTGCTTTAATTATTTTAATTAAGAAGAAGCGTGCCTTGCCCTTCTTTATAAATCTAGCATTGTTTCGCTAGCTTACCTAATAGCGACTATGTGATATACATATATAATTGATTTTTATATAATTACTAACATTCACACAAGGTCTTCAGGTCCAAAACTAGGCAGAGCCTGTACTATGGCAACCTTATGACTGATGTATATATATATATACTTCTATACATATACACACCCAGACACAGGTCAAACAGACATGTTCATACACACAAATGTTTGACCTGTCCGGGAATCGAACCCGGGACCAGCGGCTCAGAAGGCAGAGTGCTACCAATTTCGCCAATCGGCCAGCCGTAAAAATAATGATATAAAAAACATGGGTAAATTCCGCTTCAAGCTTTAACTTAGTAGACATATACATTTAATTGAATAGAACACTTACGTGATCAACTTTCAGGAGCCGATCTCCAGGTTTGATTCTCGAAGTGCTGTACGCTGCTCCTCCCGGCCTTACATGCGTCACAACGAGCGGCTGCGCATCCAAAGATCTGCTGTTCAGGACCAGGTCAGCAGTAGGAGCCGAGTTCTCAGGAAGACCACCTCGAATAGTGATGCCAAGGGAGCCACTGATCTTCTCGACTGGGACCTCGGCTAGCTTCGTCGTGATATACAGTGAGTTCTGGGATGCTGCAATAAAAATATTGCTTAATATCTGCGACATATTTTATACTAGCTGCGCCCCATGGTTTTACCCGCATGGTGATGATTGATGATGATGAGCAGCAGTAGCCCATGCGTTAATCCAGGGTCTAAACTATCTTTATACTAAATTTCATCGAAATTGGTACAGCCATTTGGGCGTGAAGAAGTAACAAACATACACACAAACTTTCGCATTTATAACATTAGTAGAATTTCGTTAAACGAGAGTTAGGTCTTGCATCGAATGATTTAACCACACATAGTGAATAGGTAACTTCTAGGCTTGCGTGCTCCATTTTAGACCGCGTCAACACTTAACATCAGACGAGACAGTGATTAAAGGCATGCTTGATCTATCATCTCCAGATGGACAAAGCGACAGGACGATATTCTAGTCGTGGGTTCAAGTCCAACTAGCAGTTGATGTTTCTCCTGCAAATAATTTGAACGTAAGTTCCGCCTAGCATGTTATTAATGCAATAAACTATAAAACCCGCAAGCTTATAAACTTTTAAAAAAACTTAATATTATAATTAAGGAGATTATTGTATTGAGTGATATATTATATTGACCTAGACGCACTATGATTATTGTAGATATATTCAAAAGAAATATATATACACTTATTATTGTCAATTTATATTACAAAGATTTGATAAATTGTGTAAAGATAAATATACTACCATCTGAAATACTTATTTCATAGTGCTATCAAAAGTGGCTTTGTTACCTAAATTGTATTTGAGGCTACTATGCATGTACTTGTGGGTTTTTTTATATTTAGTTACCCTACCCCGAAAAGATGCAAAGAAATAGACGGTCGTCGTGGCTCAGTGATCAGCGACACTGACTTTGGAACCGCGACCCTGGGTTCGAATCCCGGCCGGGGCAAACATTTCTGTGATGAGCTAAGATGCTTGTTCTCGGGTCTTGGATGTTTGTGAATTGTGATTGTGTGTGTCAATGCCTACCGCGACACAGGGTATCCTAGTGCGGGGTGTTAGTGTGTAAAAATATATATTTAATTTTAAGTGTCGGAGATGATGATGATGTATTCAGATAAACAGGGAAACTGCTGGCAACCCAACTAACGGTTTAACCAGCTTTTCATCATCATCGTTATCATCATCTTGGCCATAAGACATCGGCCTCCCCCATCCATTTCCACCAGGACCGCATGGAAGCGACCCGCAGCAGCCCTTTTCCGCATCAGTCTGCAGCTGGCTTTTATGTATGTAGAACTGCTACCAAGCCATTAAATCGCCCATAGAAATGTTGAATATCGGTTCTTGACTATTTTTGATTATAATCCCACTAACATTATAAATGTGAAAGTTACGATGAATGGATGGATGTTTGTTGCTCAATCGCGCTCAAACGGCTGGACGGAGTTGGATGAAATTTGGTATGTAGATAGCTTATACTTTGGATTAACATATAGGCTTATTTTTATCATCACCGTTTTTCATCACTACACAGGTAAAACCTCGGGGCGCAGCTAGTCAAACATAATATACAATGTAAAAAAAATAAAAATAACTCTAGGCACTGTCAGCTCAACATGAGAGTTGAGAATTGGTTGCCATAATTTTTAAAAAAAATGAAGGACATACTTACCATAATTAGGCATATAGTATTCCACTTCCAACGATGCCCTTTCCTCCACATTGTCCAGAAGTCGAAGCACCTCATCATTGGTCAGCCTAGCGGTGCTGATGCCGTTGACGCTGCAGATCCTGTCTCCGGGAGCCAAGCGGTCAGACTCGTGGGCTACGGAGTCCTTCGAGAATCCTACTATTGATGGTACGATGCCGGGCTCAGATCGACCTGGGAAAAAAAAACTGGCATTGGAAAAATACTTCCTTAATATACATCAACCTTATGAAAATGTTCATAGAAATTTATGAATACTATTTGCACTAAATACTAAGGCCATTGGGGCCGAAAGGTTCTCGAATGGAGACCACGGACTGGCAAGCGCAGCATACGACGGCCACCGATCAGGTGGACAGACCACCTGACTAAGATCTCAGGCAAGGGCTGGATGCGGGCCGCTTCCAACCGGACCTTGTGGAAATCAATGGGGACGGCCTATGTCCAGCAGTGGACGTCCTATGGCTGAGATGATGACGATGATGATAATGATGATTTGCACTCGGCGGTCATTGCCCGCATGGACTACGGTTTTTTCACTGCCTCAGATATTCCACGGGAACTATACTTTTTCCAAGATAATAAGTAGCCTATGTCCGCATATCGCATTTATCTCTATACTAAAATCACCAAAATTGGTTCAGCGGTTTACGCGTAACTACGTAACAGACAGACAGATTTACTTTCACACTTATAATATTGCTAGCTGCGCCCCGCTTTAAAGTTACGTGGATTCCGTGATTTTGATATTTTCAGAGAAAAAAGTAGTCCAATGTGTAACAACCGTGAATTGACATAATTTCTTTAAATATAATCGCGTACATGAAATATTACAACTTAAAAAAAATAGAACTTCATCAATCCTAAATGTTCCTTTTTATAATATATTCAAATAATCATTATTAAGAATAACTAAAAAAAAACTGCTCAGATCTTTCAAATTTAAATGAGACAACGTAAGAAGCACCAGCTCTTAAATTAAAAAACAGATTCATCAAAATCGATTTGCCAAGAAAACCGTTCTGACGTAACTAACATACAAGAAAAATCTCTCCTTTAGTGGAAGTTGATTGAAAATCAGATACAAAGATAATAAAAATAAGTTTGCATGCTACACCTTAGACCACGTCGTGACTTAACATCAGGTGAGACAGTGGTCAAACGTAAGCAAATCTTTAAAAAAAAACATAAATAAATATATTAGGTAAGTGACTAGTATAACTACTTAGTAGTAATTATAGTAGTTGTAATTAGATAGATAGACGGCCTTAATTCTGTTAATCACACGAACTAGCTAAAATTTACTAAAATTCTTCAAATTGAAGTAGCTCGTATTCTATTTACGCTAAAATTCAAATTCGCATAACTCCATACAACACTCTCACTAATATTAGACTAGTTTAATTCCATTGCTGGACAATTGCGGGTAGTTTTAGTAGGCACCAAATAAGTGGCGACTTAATTTCGCTAAAACTACCCGCAAATATAATAAATACATTTAATTTTAGTGATGTTATTGATAAGTCTCATACTAATTTAGACTTTATCGTAACCTTATAAGAACTGGATTGGTTTTAAAACATTTTAGTTTAGTTCAGTTGAATAAGCGAATCACTACCAATAACTTATCTAAGAACCGACTAGGACTGGAAAATTTCTTAGATTAGATTATAATGTTAAACGAAACTCGCTATAGTTTTCAAACTCAAACTAGTATACGGGATAACGACTTAACAAAGTGCGGCCACAAATATATCCACCATAACTTTAACACTTCGGATCGGTGCTTAACAATGTCATAAACGGTACTAGTTCCGTCATAAAAGTATCAGAATTGATCATAAATATGAAAAAGCACTCGCGGAGGTCATTTAGTAGTATCACGGGTAAAGTGACGCCGTTTCGTTAATATTTTTAGGGTTCCAAAAAGAATAGTAGTTTATGAAACTGTATCTTAGTAAGACCAAACTATAAGCAGTTTCATACACTACTATATCTAATCTCATAAAGTAGATAATAAAATTGAAGTAAAATCACAGCTTATGTTTACATTTTTTTGTTAACGTTTAGCGCCATAATCCATTTGCTTGTCACGCATGCGTGTTGGTTGCGCTGCGTCCACAGACCATAATTATGAAGAAAAACGTCATTGCAACCTCACTGGTCCAGCTGAAGGTATATCGAATTAGTAAATAAGTAACATTTCGATACAGTTATCATAGAAGAGCTGTGCCATAATACACACAAAAAAAAAAATACAAAACACTTTATTGCACACCGTTCACAAAAACCTAATTTCTACCTAACCAAAGTACAAATGGCGGCCTTATCTCTTAAAGCGATCTCTTTGAGCATAATGTAACTTTTAAAATTTGTTTCGATATATATATATTCCTTTTTTTGTATTAACATTCACACAAGGTCTTCAGGTCCCAAACTAGGCAGAGATATTTTGGTCGGCTGGCCAGCTCTTTAAAGGAAGTTCTTAAAAGACTTGGAGACTTCACTGCCTAGGTCCATGAATCTTTTATTTTGAAAATTAATGTCACAATATTTGACCGAGTGATTTGATTTTTCTTGAAAAGTAACAATGTAATATGCATAAATGAACGAGCAGCTTCTAACAGGTCCTTGTGGAAATCAATGAGGGAGGCATATATCCAGCAGTGGACGCCCCATAGCTGAGAGAGACCTAGTGTGAATGCTTAAAAACAAAAAATAACTTTAAAATGAGGAGAGTTTTGTTAACGACTAACTGCGACCTATGATTTCACCCGCGTAAACTACGGTTTTCCCATAACTCAGTTACCCTAAAAGAATTATCCTTTTCCGGGACAAATCGTAGCCCATGCGATACTTCACACTTGCTACTCCTTCAAGCTGGAACGGTTGATTGGATTTGTACGAATTTTGGAAGGAACATGACTTATGGGTATCAGTAATATTCCTTCCAAAATTCGTGCAAACCCAATCAGCCGTTCCAGCGTAAAGGAGTTATAAGTATACGAAACTCAAACAGACAAACTTTCGCTTTTATAAAATACTAGTTGTGTCCCGTGGTATTACCCGCGGTAAAATGTTACGTGGTATTGACGATTGTTGTGTCTTCCGTCATTCCACGGGAAGGGTTAATATTTTAAGGAGAAAATGTGGCCTACATATGTTAATCCAGGGTCCTATCTTCAACCACAGAGTGCACCGATTGAGCGAATGAGAAACAAACATCTAAAAGGAGGAACACACATACAAACTTTCGCTTCTACCTATATAATATTAGTGGGAATGCGATACCATGTAGTACCACTTTTGCGCTAAATTGTGACAAATAAAACTGTCTTACAATATAATACAAAATTTAAAATTTTTTCCTTCAAATATTTGAACAATTTAATACAATGTATAAACAATAATGTGATTAAAGCTGTTACTTGTTTATTAGTAGTACATTATTGCAAAGGCCGGGTAAAAGGCAATTGCAGGTCGAGTATGAGTTTGAAAGCCGAGCCATAGACGAGGGCTTCACTAATACGAGACAGGCAATTACCATTTCCGCCGAGGTATACATAGTTCTTTTTGCAAAAGAATGCAGAAAAATAAAACATAATTTTTATTTTATAATATGTTTAATTTAATTTACCTTACCTATGCCGTGGTGGTACCGGCCTAGAATAGTACTCCCCCATTTCTTCCCATGGGTGCCGTAAGAGTCGGCTAAGGGATCATGTACCAGAAGGTGGGTAGCAGCGCCTTCTGAGCATAGGAAATCATACTGCGCTCGCCAACCCGTTTGCCAAGCGTGGCGAGTATTGGCAAATCCCCCTACATGGGGAGGCATATGTCAAGCAGTGGACGACAGATTGCTGTTATGAATGAATGAATGAAATTTACCTTATTTTTTCAAGTTAATACCGTTTTTAACATGAACTGTACATTTCAGCATTGTATAAATTGCCCATAACGTGATGGCTTCTTAATTTTAGTATCTCATTAAAACACGCCAAAAATGTTTAGGAGAAAATGTACACATCTTTCTCGTTTTTTCAAATCATACAATTTTCATATACTTTCATGTATTTTTGTTCGACTTCGCCGGAAGCAGGATTTTCCATTGCCATTTTGGCGTGATTTTTTTCCGAAAATAATGACAACATTTCCATGCATGAAAAAATACTGTTACTTATTTATTAAAGGCAGTCACTTGTTTATTAAATGGTTATTATTTATTAATCTGGTATCGCCCGGCAAAATTCGAGTTCACCGGCTGTGTCCGGAACTATGGTAAGCCCTGCGCGGCAAATATGTAAAACAGTTCAAGAGGTCATACTCAATGTCTAAATTTTCGACACCATTGCTTCAAAAATATGTTACAGTATATGGTTATAGCCCACTTTTCCAGTTACCAACATATTCATTATAACGATAGCGTCATTATACGAATTTACAGCAGGAGCGTTTAATATTCTAGCAAGCAATTAAGGTGTTTTACTCAACAGCGTTTGATAACAAAGCGCTCATTACATTTTCAAGGGTTGGACTAAACCGTGTGTAGAGATGGGTCCACATGTAGTATTTTGGCAACTAGCATATTGTGATATTTTGGCAAGGAAACTTTTTTTATTTTTTTTATTTTATTTTATTTTACTTAACACTCAGACCCCCGCACTAGGATTCCCTGTATCGCGGGAGACATGATGGACACACACAATCACAGCACACAAACATCCAAGACCCGGGACAAACATGTACACTCTTCGCGCAAATATTTGCCCCTGCCGGGATTCGAACCCAGGGTCCCGAAGACACAGAATTCATGTCGATGACACAAACCACTGCGCCACGGGACCGTCAATCAACAAGCGTATCTTGAGTGATACGAGTCAAGAACTGATGGTACGCGGTCTTGGTGGATTCTGGATATCAATGTCTAGTGGATAGAAATATTTTGAATTCAGAATCCCGATTACAAAAAAAACAATATTAAAATAACTTGTTGAAGTCGGCAACATGATAGTTCAAAAGTAACTGTTATCTAAATATTGTGCTCATGGTACCGACTTAGTCAAGTCATTTCAGCTTTAGAGTGCTGAAGTCGGTTCCATTTATTGGTAATTTTTTTTTCATCCTTTTTAGTGCATTTGCTACTCACGGGATCAATTGTCATTGTGCGTGTTCAATTGTTCACCGATTTATTCACCCGCAATTATGAACTCGTCCAAGTAGCGGCAATGCTTTACAGATATTGGATTTTAACTCAATAAACTATCGTCCGATTTTGATGACATTTAAATGGGACCACCTCGGAGGTACACTCTATCAACCAAAAAAATAATTATGAAAATCTGTCCAAAAACGGGGAAAACATCGGTGAACATACATAAAAAAATACAGACAGTCGAGCATAATTATATTATAATCTGCACTTATCGAAGTCGTTACCTACCACTAGCTATTGATAGCCTATAGATAACTCAAATGTTCTAACCCGTTACTGGCCGGCAGCGTGCCCAGAATGCTAGCAGCATTGCCACGCTGAATTGCAATGCTGATTCGTTGAGCCAAATATGTGCCAGCATTTTTGTCACGCGTCGCATCGATCAAACGCTCTGATAAATTTTGGAAAATCCGATGAGCTCCAGGTCCCCACGGGCCCAATGTCTCGACCCCAAAAGGTTCAAATATGTAACCACTACCTAGGTTAGCATATTTTCGCCGTTATTATCGATATTAGTTACTTTTGAACTATCATGGTACCGACTTCACACTTTTGAGTGTTAAAGTCGTTTCCATTTTTTGGTAATTTGTTTATAATATAACGTGTGTGATAAGTGTAACTGGATCTACAGTTATTGTCACCGACTGCAAATAGTAATTGCTTACATTTTAGCACTTTTAAATAATCAAAATCATTTTAATGGTATAATTTATTTCTAAGACAGTTCATATAGGTAAAAAAAGATAAGTACATATATATGTATATACAGATATTTTACAAAAAAATTGGTTGTCTGTAAAGTCGGTTTACGGACGATAGATTTACGTGATAACGTCATAATCATTTATGACTTTGACTTTGACTTCGACTTCGACTTCGACTTCGACTTCGACTTCGACTTCGACTTTGACTTTGACTTTGACTTTGACTTTGATTATTTTATGTAATACAAAACTCAGGTGGAACGTTACGCGGAACGTTACGCGGGACGTTACTATTTTTCATGAGTTTTGCTGGTATTCATCAATTTATAAAACGTTATCACGTCAAAAACCTACTACGTACGTAACTAAATAAGTGTATGAATAAAATATGTGACAGGATATAATATCAATATTTTATCCACCATCTAAGCCTTCTCCAGAAAACCTAATGACCTGATAGATCTGTGTACAGTTTCCGATAAGGAGACTTAAAAATGCAAATATCACTTAACGACCGGAACACCATTATCGTATCGCAATAGCGCCCCGACACAGACCACGCAACAGTTACTACGTAAGTTTTGTTCTCGGAACGACTTTCCCAGCAACTAACAGTCTCGTTTGAACCGTGTCCAAAGCTGCTCGTGTACTTAACGACGTGTTATAGCTTGTAGAGAGCAGTTTTGGCCCCGCAATGGATGATTAGGCTTTCATTGAATCGCTTTTTGATTGGAGGGTTGACTTTATTGAGATGTTCTGACTATTTCTTCTGCCATGTGAACATGTTTGTGAGGACATATTATCACCATAGTGGTAGTACTTTTGAGTACCCGCCTGGCTAGCTGTTACTGTCAAGCTTGAAAAACTGTCACCAAACACATAGTGTGTTCAGGCAGCAATCCTTGAGAGCCAGTGAGCATTCTAGATATAGCGTGATAACATCTTCAACCACATCGTCACTGACCATCAAGTGAGATAGTGGTCAAATGCTAAATCTATACAGAAAAAAATAACCGTAATACACGCGGAGCCCTGCTAGTTTTCCTATATATTTTTTAAAGAAATTCTATCGCGTACAGTTCTGCCAACGCGAGGTTACTCGTTCTTCTTGTTTTTTAAGAATAATATTGATCTACCGAACTTCCAGGAACGCGTCAGACGTAAGCCGAACATGTTTATATAACGGGCATCATGTACAAAAAGTTTCAATACCCGTTTTGTTTTATTCAACACACTTTCTGAACCGAATTTTACTTCAGGGCTGCGTTCGGGAGCGGCTTCGGCCAAATATTGATCGACCAATATTTGATCAATGTCTCACGAACGGCTACTCCAAAGTACGTCACAGAAGAAGAAAAAGAAGAAGAAGAAGAAGAAGAAGAAGAAGAAGAAGGAGAAGAAGAATAAGAAGAAGAAGAAGTCACATACATTGTTAAGGATCACGTGATAGTTATGTCTACTAATGCATATGTCACTTTTGACAGCCGACCAAGGTTTGATCGATTCTAAGGGTAGAAAGATTATGGTCTAGTCGAGCATAATTTGCTCTGACAGTTTGACGGTCATGTTAATGCCCTAATTGAGTTCGTGAACGCTGCATATCCGCTGTCAGAGCAAGAGATGGCTTGGCCGAAGCCGCTCCCGGAAGCAGCCCACGAGCACTAAGCTCTGTTGTCGGAGGAAGGTGGATTTTTTTCTCAAAATGCCCACATTTTATTTTTCATAAGTCCGCACAATTTATTTCGTCACATCAAACCCTCTAACATAATATACAGGTTATTAAATGTATCTCCTTACAAACATACCTACAACGAATAATTTTCGCAGTAGCCGTTCTTCTTCAAAATGTAGCATTAAATATTAAGTAAACATTGTGACGCCCCTCAGTGATATATCCCCCGGGATACCAACTCTCTTGATGTGGGTACAGCTGGTAACGTGTTGTTTTTGTTAATAATTCAGGTGCGCGCGGACGGACCAGTTTAATTTAGTTAACACTTGAAATTACACTCATAAGTTTTGCTAATGTGTTGTAATAGAGAGAAATGTGCTGAAAATGTTGGTTAATTTCCAAAGGCTACTTTTTCTCTGTTTAAATTGTGAGCAGTGTTTATACTACGGCATATCTACATTCTACATTTACATAATAATATCTCAAGGGTCATGGTTACAAATACAAATAAATACAAATACAAATATATTTATTTGACATAACAATAGGTCTAACAATACATGAACGCATTGGCTCCAAACTAGTTTTCACTGTGTTTTGGAGCCGAAGGCCTCTCCCTTAATATAGTACATATAATTGTATGTCAAACGCTCAGAATGGCTACATAGCTATTTAAAAACAATAATGAATAAAAACATGTATGCGTGTGTGTGTGCGTGTGTGTGTGTGTGTGTGTTTGTGTGTGCGTGCGTGAGGGTGTGTTTATTGGCGTGCTTGGTTAGTATATGTGTGTACGTATGTGTTTGTGTGAGTGATATTTTTTATGCGATAAAAAAACCATCTAGCATACTTTCGATGCTATTATAGTCGAACTTTCTTAACCACGTTACAATAGTTTTTTTGATCTCATTGTTACTCTTCTCTTTTATTTTATATTCTTTATCGATTTAACTTTCGACAACTGTTGGACTTTTACTTTTTTTATATACTTTATAGCGTTTGACCACTATCTCACTTGATGGTCAATGATGATGTGGTCGAAGATGTTATCACGCTAGACTTAGAATACTAATTCTTATTATTACTGCTCCCTATGTGCGCTATCCAATACAATGGCTAAATAAATTCATTCTTGATCCGTATTCCTCATGCAATCTTTGTACGGTTTTTTATCCACCTATTCCAATAAAAAAAAATACAGAAAAAATATTAAAATTAATGGAGCCGACTTCAACACTCAAAAGTGTGAAATAACTTGTTGAAGTCGGTACCATGATAAATCAAAAGTAATCATTGTCATGAAAATACACACTTTTAAATTAGTTATAAAGAAATTCGATATCGTTTATCGTCAATCTTTCGATATAAAAAAATGTACAAAGAGGAAATTTTAGTTTAATCTTTATTTTTCAAAATATCTCACAAATTATAAATGAATGAACATCGAAAGTGTTAAGGCTTAAACAGTATTTAATACGATTTATTTGGATAAGCATTTAACACACAGGTATAGATAACATGGTCTGATATGGACGGCAGTTTTATCCAAGTTAAGTTTAAAGTGATGTGGAACAGAGTAGCTCAAGTAAGGACAGAGTGGAGGAGGCCTTTGCCGATTGGCAAACAGATCTGCAAAAGATTACCAAACAGCAGATAGTACAATAAGTTTTAAATTTTATTTGTTTTGCTTGAATTAGTTTTTAAATGTATATATACATTTAAAAACTAATTCAAGCAAAACAAATAAAATTAGATATTATTAGTACAAATAAAACTTATTGTACATATATATATATATATGTATAATAAGTTAAAGATCTGAATAAAAGGCTATATTATTATTATTATAAGTTTAAAGTAACTTTTTTTCCAAATTTATACAGAATGTAAAGTAACATTACAGAACTCTGTATTACTGCCGTTCGAATCAACATGGATTACCTACATTTGATATATCATTGTATCGTCACATGTAAATGTGTGCGTAATGTAGGGTTACCATGGTTTTCGTATTATAATTTTTCTATCAACCCTTAGACGTTCGTTTTCTAGAAATCTAAGTATGTCAATCGCTGCTTGTAGTAGTTGCTCCATCAATATTTTTTTTATCACACTCAGACCCCCCGCACTAGGATTTCCCGTGTCGCGGGAGGCATGGATACACACAATCACAACACACAAACACTCATCGCACAAATGTTTGCCCCTGCCGGGATTCGAACCCAGGGTCCCGGAGACACAGAATTCATATCAATGACCACGCCACGGCGACCGTTATTAATTTCGATGTTTATTGATAAGAAAAGTTAGTGCAGTGTGTGCTTTTTTTAAAAAGGATATAAGCTTACGTTTGATAGCTCTCTCACCTGATGTCAATTGACATTTTCACGTTCACATTTCACATTTCGTCAAATCCAACAATTTTTCGTCATATCCAAAAAGCCGTTCCGATTTGCTTACGATCGTCAGCACTGTCAGTACTAAATTCATCTCGGAACTGCCAATTCCTTACGTACGAACGTATGCACTGTGAGCCCAAATTGAAACGCAGCCTATATAGCTGCACGCGTGCAAGTGGATAACTTTTTTTTTGTCGTCTTCCTATCATTGTAATTTCAACTTCGAAGTATGTGTGAACGCATTTATTTACAAGTTTTACAACGTGCATTCTATTCGCAAAATTTTAGTAAAATATATAGATAGATAGATAGAAAACGCTTTATTTGTTTCTCCAAGTTTTACAAATAAACTTAATACACATAATGATGTTTAGAGTATAAAGTATTCTAGAGAAACAAAAGGCGGACTTATCGCTTAAAGCGATTTCTTCCAGTCAACCTTTTGTTTTGGAGGATTTTAACTAACAGTAACAGTGGCATCCTTTTACCTGATGATCAGTAAGCTAAATTACCTAACCCTAAACCCTAAGCGCATAAGGCGAATACATAATAAATATATATATATATATATATATATACCTATTCCGTCCAGATACTATAAAACGGAAGAATATAAGGAATAGAATAACGTGCGAAATAAAAAAAATGTGGCGAAAACGTACTCCTAATGACAAGGTTAATGTTTCTGGCATTTTTTCAACTAAATACTCCAGATTTTTATACTGTATAGATCTAACGTTACGACCACTATCTCACTTGATGGTGAGTGACGATCTAACATTTTAAGATGTAATACTGTACTAGCTGTAATTATCGCGATAGCTCATTTAAAATAGATGTATCTTCATTGTCATATTTTATATCAAATGTGTGGCTACACCAGCAGCATGATTTGAATATTTGAGGCTGGCTGTCGACAGATTTGAAGCTATTATGCATCTATCAAATTGGGCGAGAGTCGCAACTGCCCTGATGAGTAACTATTCGGGATTAGTTTGACGTTGCTTTGATAAATGTCATTTACTGTATTTCATTCAATATGAATCAGTTTTCTAAGGTTTTTTGTATCGTTACTATATAATTTGTACAGGTTGTTGACGGGGATTGAACCAGCGTCCATCAGGTTGACAGCTTATTTAAAACATAAGTAAGCTTATTGAAGTTTACTAGCATCCTGGTTACGCGTATGAACTTCATGTTTTAGGAAATAAATTTATTTTATTGAATCGCACATTCATTTATTTTTATTTATCTATTTATTTTAATATATTGTTGCTTCCTGTTACTTATCCACTTGGCTTAAACTCTATTATGGCACTTTACTCTTCAGTGAATGTGAGCCTTATCTTTTATTCAAGAGAACCATTCCACATCAATCCACTTTTCTCCGTTAAGTAATCTTACATAGAGTAGATCGAGTTTTAAACTCTTTTACACTTTATTTAATCGTTGACTGCTGAATAAGTTAGAATGAGCGAGATGTTTGTGAGGAGAGTTTAATTTGAGGTTACTTTACGTATCTTAAGTTGGTCAATTCAATTGCATTATTTTTTTTAACTGGCAAATGCCTTTGATTAAAATAAAACTCTAATAACTAATTACAATACTGCAGCTACTACAATAACATTTAAGCAAACCACTAGCTATTGGTAGCCTATAGATAACTCAAACGCTCTAACCCGCTAGGGGGCGTCCATTAATTACGTGAGGTGTTTACGGGGGGAGGGGGTCAAGCGGAATCTCACCCAAACTCACATGAGGGGGGGGGAAGGGTTCGACAAATACTCACGTATTTTTTTTTCCGCAAGGATCATTGTAATGTAGCGAGAAAACTGGGATACATTAGGTAAAAATATTTTTTGTGTGGTTCTATACTACGATATTAATAATCTCAAATGACGCATCCTGATTAAATCCAACAAAATCAAGCACATATTCTTTTATTTACATTAAAAATATGTATTTTCAAAAGTCTCACGTGAGATTATGGGTGGGGGGAGGCGGTCCAGAAAAATCCCACGTCATCTCATCGAGGGGAGAGGGGGGGTTGAAAATCGCTAAAACTAACTCACGTAATTTATGGACACCCCCCTACCGGCTGGCAGCGTGCCTAGAAAGCTAGCAGCATTGCCACATTGAATTGCAATGCTGATGCGTTAAGCCATATAAATAATACACATTAAACACTATAGTGAGGGCGATAGAGCATACAATAGAATGAAGTCAAAATCAACATGATAAACGTTCGAGGAGGTTAGCGCGGTCTGCTAAAAAAGGTCGTATTATACCTACCAACAAACGAAAATGTTCCTTATTCGTAACACATTTAAGTTTAAATTTCAACTACTCGCCCTCCGTCTTACGAATTTTCGACGTCACGCGCCTCTCAATTTTGCGATCAATGTCACGTGTCCTGACGCGAGTTTAACATTTTTTCCCCAAACAAAGTTGCACAACGCCGTTTAAGAAGTTTTTACTTCAATAATTGATCATATACAATAAAAACCGACATCTCGAGTACACAAATGTACAACAAGGAATATTTGTAAGTATTCTTGAGGCCGCAGACAACCTTCAACAATTCACCTTCAAAACAAAAACAATTTTCAAGACTTTTCACAAAAAAGATAACAATGAAGCGGCTAGTTCAAAAGATTTATCAATCGTGAATTATTAAGAGGGCTTTTTCGAAAATTGCCCAGAATGAAAGAAATGGTAGCGAAATGTGGAGAACATTGTGATTCTAGTCCGTGTTCTACTTATCCCAATTCGTTTCGTGTGAGAAATATTGAAATACTGGATGTGCGAAGACAAAAATATATCTATCAACAAATGTCAAGCGATAAGCGACAGCGGATGTTTAAAAAACGCTTATGACACACATGTATCATTAACAGAAGGTCGAGAACCCATATCTGCCTGGGTAAATCTAACTAAGATTTTTAGCCAGTATTTAAGTACCTATTAATTATGCGAATTGTTATTATGATAATAAATGAAAAAATAAAAAAAGCACTCACGCATTACAACTACCCTTCAAGAAGATAAATCAGAAGAACAAAAAAAGTCGTATTAATAAAAATAACAGTCTAATAGTTCCTTGTTCCTTGATATTTTTATAAAACATATTTTTTTTATATTTTATTTTGTTGGTGTCAGAGAACGGTCGGTAAATGAATTTAGCATGATCACAACGAAATTAAGAAGATTGCGTAGCAACCAAGACTTTTTGGAGAACCTTAAAAAACTAAAAATATCAAAGTATAACATTTTCATTTGTAACGTTACCATAATTTATACATTTCATTTTCATTTAAATGAATCACTGGGTCAAACTTTATTTTTTTGTTTGTTTTCTTACAATGAAAAGCAGAAAGCTACAGAAGTAAGTAGACGAAGTTTAGTGTGTCCTCTTAACGAATATATAACTACAGATCCTTAAACAAAAAGACAAAGTATACACACATCAATTTTCTAAGTACATTGGAACAATTAATTATTAGAGCTGTGAAAACATCATTCATTGAAATTTTTGCTTCGCTATAAGAGCAGGCTGGTTTATGCAGCAAGCAATGATTATTCAATCCAAAAATTTAAATTATTAAGTTAGATTATAGGACACAAAAAATAACTACTTATAATAATGTATGCCACTTACAACCAGTCCTTGTGAAAATCAAAGGGCGATGTCTGTCTCCTATGGCTGAGTTTTTTTTTAATACTGTATAGGTCTCTACTTCTCACGCCATACGGTCCTTTCCATTTTGTGGTGTTAATTGTCCATCGATTGTCACTGTATCTCCCAATATGGCCGGCCCATCTCCATTTGAGTCTTAGAGAGAAGTGTAGAGCATCTTTTACCTTGGTTATTTTCCTAATTTTTATGTTTCTTACTCTATCTCTCAGCTTTATATTTAGGCAGCTCCTGGGAAGTAGAGGTCGCCCAGGCGCTCGATGGCAGGATGACATTGTTTCCAAAGCAGGAAGAGACTGGATGACCACTGCTAAAGATAGGGAAAAATGGAATTCTTTGGAGGAGGCTTTTACCCTGAGGGGGTCCACATTAGTAGATTAAAAAATAAAAATAAAAATACAAATTATTAAATATCTTAGTCTACTTAGTATTATAATTATGAATTATTTGTATCGATTTATTGTGGAATAAAGCTATTATTATTATTATTATAGGTCTAGCGTTTGACCACTATCTCATTTAATGGTCAGTGACGATGTGGTCGACGATGTTATGACGCTAGACCTAGATACTCCCTTGCTCTCAAGGACACACACTACGTGTTTGGTGACAGTTTTTCAAACTTGAGAGTAGTAGCTAGCTAGGCGGGTATTCGAAAGTACCCTACCACAATGAGATGATGATGATTATGATGAATAATGTAAATTTAAACTCTTAGAGTTATTCCTCTTTTAACTTACGCCATACCCCAAAAGTGGATTTCCCCGCTGAGCTGTTGAATTAAAGATAGCACACGAAGCTCGTAGTCTCACTGTTGAAATGATTCAGTGCACTCCTCACTTGACTCACGCCATGATATTTACGTAATCCCCTATTCCAGTTATCGACTCAATGCCGTTTATTCAACAGCATATTTTAGAATAAGTAGGTATGTTATCCCACTAATCACTTTTATCTGCATAATTATGGGAATTCTCTAAATTACATAATTCAAAAACATGATCAGATTTGATAGCCAGTAAATGAAATGCTTGCGCGAGCTAACTTTACCCATGTCGCCATCTAGTATTATAAATGTCAAGGTTTCTTCTTCTTCTTCTTCTCTCAGCCATGATATAGCTCATATAGGGAGGATTTGCCAATACTCGCCACGCTTGGCATGCGGGTTGGCGAGCGCAGTATGATTTACAATCCTCAGAAGGCGCTGCTGCCCACCTTCTGGTACGTGATCCCTTAGCAGACTCTTACGGCACCCATGGGAAGAGATGGGGGAGTACTATTCTAGGCCGGTACCACCACGGCACGTCATGTCATGTCAAGGTTTGGATGGATGGATATTTGTTATTCAATCACGCCAGAACGGCTGGATGGATTTGGATGAAATTTGGCACGGAGATATTTTATAATCTGCAATAGCACAAGCTATTTTTTATTCCGGTAAAATGTATTTTTACCGTGAAATAATTAAAGTAGCGGGAAAACCGTAATCCATGCGAGTGAAACCGAGAGGCACTACTAGTTGTGTTATAATTTTCGTGTTTTATATATTCATATAATGTCAAAACCACGTCAGTTGTACCTACCATATTTTAAATCTCGAGATGTATGAACTTTTCTGGTGGGTACCTACTAAGTCTCCTACTAACCAACAAATCATCCTCCTACGCCATTAACGTACATCGTGATCACATACGATAGAATTAATTAATAAACTATTATCTAAATTGCGTTTTTATTACGTTACATACATTTTTGTACATTTTGAATTCAAGGGCATTAACAAACAAACAACCGAGCAAGAACCTCTGCTGTTATTGGCTTTAGGTTTATGGTTAATATTTAGAAAAATAAATTAAAATAAAATCTAATTACTAAAGTATTCAATTTTTTTTCAATAGTAGCATATAATAACAATATTATTAAACAGTTTTACAAAAACCAAACAGTCTCAAATAAATGTGTACTCAAAGTAAGCAGTACAAAATTTCTTACAATTCCAATTTTTATTTAAATTGGCTAAACTTGCTGAAAATAATTTTAGTACCTAATTTTTTTTACATAATGTTATTCATATATGTACCGAAATCTGCAAAATATTTTTTATTATTATTTATTTATTTTTAATTGTATATATATGAACGTTAGAAAAAAGGGAACAAGTTAAAACTCTTTGAAGAATACTTAACTTTAAAATACGTTTCCTAACTTCACAAAGGATAAAAGAATTGTTAAGCTTCTGGCTACTGCACAGAACGGACTGAATAGATATCTGCTAACTGAGCATTCGAATCTTTTTTTTTACTTTTTTTTTTAATGTGGCTTCGCACAAGACAAAGGGTACTCCTAGGTCCTGATTTCTTTATGAAAGAATTTCCTCAATTTTATTGAGATTATATGAATTAAATAATTAAGAACGTGATATTGAATAAGAATAAATTTACTGTTTAAACTGTTTGCATACATGTACACATCTTATTATAAAACAATAACAGTGGCGACAGTTGTACTCATTCCCTACTATAATAATTTAACAGTAACTTAAAAATTAAGGTAATATAAAAAGATTTACTACAAAATAAGTTGGCTCCGTATCCAACTATTCACTTACGTTATTTTATTTACTAATAAAGATGTAACCTTGAAATAATAACGCGATGTAACCTCAAACATTTTTTAACAATAATAATAAATACAATAAAATTGGCGTTCAGAGCCCACACTAAGAATAAATCAAGCATCTACACTCATCGCACAAATGTTTGCCCCTGCCGGGATTCAAACCCAGGGTCCCGGAGACACGGTAGTCATGTCACTGACACTAACCACTGCGCCACCGCGACCGTCAAATCGCGACACCGTGTGTCGTGGACATATGATTGGAACTGGTTTAAATAGCGGTCTTAAGAGAGTTTGAACCGATAACATCGCATCAACAAGGTAGTATATAAGCAACAGCATACACAAGACATAGGTCTCGAATGGAGACAATAATGTCTATGGTATGGCTGGCACAGCAAAGAACGTCCACCGACAAGATGGACAAACGACCTGATCACTAACTAAGTCAGAGAAGTCAACACATATTCAACATGGCAATGCTGCTATCATTCTGGGCACGCTTCCAACTAGCTGTGGTGCATTTGAGCTATCTATAGGCTGACAATAGCAAGTGTATTGCTCTAATGTTTTTATAGTAGCTGTAGCATTGTAATTAATTATTAGTATTTCATTGACTGGCCGGTTGGCGCAGTTGGTAGTACTCTGCCTTCTGAGCCGCTGGTCCCGGGTTCGATTCCCGGACAGGTCAAACATTTGTGTGTATGAACATGTCTGTTTGACCTGTGTCTGGGTGTGTCTATGTATATACGTATATATATCAGTCATCAGGTTACCATAGTACAGGCTCTGCCTAGTTTGGGACCTGAAGACCTTGTGTGAATGTTGTCCCATATTATTATTATTATTATATTAATAGACATCGGCCCAAAAAAAACCAAGTACGTAGCTAAAAGTGGTACATATAAATATTTCATTAATATGGTATGTAAATCAGCATTGTGCTTTATCGCGAACAATAAAATTATCGAATTAGGTAAAATGCTATAAATCCATCAGTTTGTCACGCAGGTTTGCGTGCGCCGATGCTCATTATCGGTTTAGCGGTGTGCATACGTTTTATTGACATGCTTTGTGACGAATAATACTGGAATAACACACCTTTTTTTGGCCAGCATTTATAATTTTGGACCAATAATGTACGAAAACTGGATGATATCCTTTGTCCAGGTACCATTGATTACATATCAGTAACAAAAGTCATTCCTGAAACCTTAGCCAAAATATTTTGACTGTAGACGTGAGTTAAACCGGATTATACATACATGGACTTTGACTGGACGGTTGGCGCAGTTGGTAGCACTGTGCCTTCTGCGCCGCTAGTCCCGTGTTCGATTCCCGAACGGGTTAAACATTTGTGTGTGTGAACATGTCTGTTTGATCTGTGTCTGGGTGTGTATATGTATATATATATCAGTCATCAGGTTACCATAGTACAGGCTCTGTCTAGTTTGGGACCTGAAGACCTTGTGTGAATGTTAATAAAAAAATATATATATAAAGAAAGTAAGTCAAGTGGATTTATATAATATTTTTAGTTTTTATTGAAAGATTTTTTCATTATATGTCAAAATTATATAAAGAGACAAATTAGGTCATAATAACGATAAAATAATATATATTTTTCCTTTTTTTTTCATAGCATGATAAAAATAATGTATAATATAACACATAGATGGGTTGATATTTATGGTTTTTCTATGTTTCGACAAGGAATCTATAATATTAATTTTGAAAAAATGTCATAACAGCTATCTCTCATCCAGCATTCAGCTAGACTTCAAATGCTGGACTCTTAAGACTTTCCCGCCTCTTTAGTTCTTCTTTATTTCCACTGGTGGAAAAAAATATGTAGCAATCAACTGGGCAGGTGAAATGAACATATAAACAAACAAAAGAATTTAAATATTTCGTTTTTATAAACCAAATCTTCAACACACAGTTTTTAAACACATCTCTCTATAAAAATACTTTACAAACAAAACACAATCAAAATTGGTTCATCTATTTATCAGCTATGATGCTACAGACAGACACACAAAAACATACTAGACACTTATATTATAACACCCATCTTTTTGATCGGGGGTTGAAAACAGCGTTACAACTCCCAATCCAATTCATTATCATCATCTTCATCATCATTATTGATGATAATGATGATGAAGATGATGATAATGAATTATGGGAGAGGCATTCATCCAGCAGTGGACGTTCTATGGCTGAGATGATGATTCATCTCAGCCATAGAACGTCCACTGCTGGATGAATGCCTCTCCCATATAGGGAGGGATTTGCCAATACTCGCCACGCTTGGGTTGGCGAGCGCAGCATGATTTCCTATCCTCAGAAGGCGCTGCTGCCCATCTCATGGTACGTGATCCCTTAGCCGACTCTTACGGCACCCGCGGGAAGAGATGGGGGAGTGCTATTCTAGGTACCACCACGGCACATCTACATCTAATCCGTAAAATATTCCTCGTTACAACACCAACATACTCGTTAATTCTGAAAACAGCTGACTCGTAACCGAAATGTCCCAATTCGTGAGTCACCGTGCCTTTGCGTGTGCCCCGTGACTCATTTGTGCGTCGCGTGTTCATTAAAGGGGTGAATAACCCACGCTGTATAATGTGGGTAGTGAAATATTGGCAACACATTTATGATGGCAAAAAAAAAAATACCACAAAATGGAACCGACTTCAGCACTCAAAAGTGTGAAATAACTTGTCAAAGTCGATAACGTGCGCGCAATATTTTGATTATAGGTACTTTTGAACTATCATGGTACCGACTTCTACAAGTTATTTCACACTTTTGAGTGTTGAAGTCGGTTCATATTTTTGCTAAATAAAATTTAAAAATTACAGTTTAAAGAGTGATATCAATAGATAATATTCTATTAGCCACAGAACATATCATTCATACCGAAAAGTATATAAAAACCGTTGTACCAATATATTCATGAAAACATAAGAGACAGAGAGAGAGAGAGATAGAGAGAGAGAGAGATAGAGAGAGAGAGAGAGAGAGAGAGAGAGAAAGAAAGAAGCAGAACCATTTAATTTTAGTCAAGAACAAGTTATGTTCTAGTGACGGGTGAGGGGTGATACAGACAAAACTCATCTACAAACCAGTGAAATACAATGTTGTAAGATGTTTGATATGAAGGCCTTCGTGGCTCAATGATCAGTGACACTGACTTTGGAACCACGATCCCGGGTTCGAGGCCTGGTTGGGACAAATATTTGTGTGTCTTGGATTTTTGTGTAATGTGATTGCGTGTGTCCATACCTCCCGCGACTCAGGGTATGCTAGTGCGGGTGCTATTGTGAATGCGTTTGTTTGTTAAATGTATTTAAAGATTAAATATATTTATCCAGCTTTCTATGGAATTGCCATACTGACTTAGTTATTTACTGTAATGTTTTAGCACTGGCCAGTTAATGAGATTAGCCAAATCGTCAGTCACGAGTTACGTCACAGGATAAAAAAGCACAGTAATGATACTGTTAATTATAATGGCATGAGCAATAGCACCTACATTAATTGTTCCTTTAGCCCTGGAGAAAGTAATATTCTACAAGCGTTACCGCTGAGAGATAATATAAAAACGTATGAGATTGACACTTCAAAGCGATATATCACGTGATCAATGAGAACGAATATTCATCGTTAGCGTTTAGAAAAACAGTGGGCGTAGACGAAATGCATCGCTTCATAGTGATTCACTCTATTTTGCGTATTTGACAACATGAACAAGACGTTCTTTTCTCTACTTTCTTAATGCGTACTGCCAAGGAATGAAACTTGTGGACTCATCATTTTCTCTTTATTTTCTGATAGGTACAAAATCCTGGAGTATTCAAGTCACGAGTGAATAGGTACTTTATAGGATAGCGTCAATCTTAGCCACATCATCACCTGTGAGACAGTTGTCAAAAGCATATTATAAAAAGACGTGTGGCACTCGGGGACTGCCGCGGTAAAGCTATTGCATAGCATTTTTTATCAACTTATGCAATTAATATATTAATAACTTATGCAGTAACGCCGATACAACCAATGCCACCTAGAGGCGAGTTGCTGAACTAAACAGATAAGCGTGATATTTAAAAAAAGTCATTAAAAGTTCTGCTATTCATCGATAGATGGCAAAACTAAAAAGTATCACCTCTGTACCGGTCGGAGTAGGGGGTGTTAGGTTATTTTCGTTACGGAATTTCTGGATTCGGTCTCCACTCTCAAGGCCCGCGATAGAAGCTATGCAATAGCTTAATAAAATTTTTTAAATCTACATTTGACTTATCCTTCTGCATTCACTGTGCAAGCTGTACGTGCCGTCACCGGTGTCATTAGCAATATTGTCGGGAAGTTGATACTGCGCTGTCGGAATTAATTGTACGGTATTTAGATTTAGTGTGCGTGCGCTGTGTTTTGTGAACAGCTGCTAAATCAACCGTATGTTTATGGTTGGTATACATAAAAGGTCATATTTTTTTTAAACTTAACTCGAGCAAGACACACAATATCTAATCTGGCAAAAGCAGAATTAGCTAATCGATAGCCAGCGAAAATCGAAAAGATTTATTTGAATATGCCTCTTATTCTATTTAACTTAAAATTCAAATTGCTGCACTTCATACAGCGCTATTCCTAATATTAGACGAGTTTTATTCAATTTCTGGCCGATTGCGGGTAGTTTAGTTGGCACCAAATACAAATAATTCATAATATATTAATTCATTCATTCTCTCAGCTATGTGCGTCCACTGCTGAACATTTGCCTCCCCCATATAGAGGGGATTTGCCAATACTCGCCACGCTTGGCAGGCGGGTTGGCGAGCGCAGGATGATTTCCAATCCTCAGAAGGCGCTGCTGCCCACCTTCTGGTACGTGGTCCCTTAGCCGACTCTTACGGCACCCGCGGGAATAGATGGGGGAGTACTATTCTAGGCCGAACCACCACGGCCCTACGGTCGGCCTACGACTACGACGGTAATAATATATAATTTGACGTAAAACTACCCCCAATTTTAATACAAAGTTCTTGTTTTCGTGTTGTCATGTAAGTGTCATACTAATACTAATATTTAATTTAAAAATAGACATGCGAAAAAACATTAAGTTATTTTTATTATTATAACTTTTGTTCATCTTATGTATTAACTTTAAAACATTAACAAAGGATTACATATTGTCTCATACTACGAGAATTTTTGTCCGGACGAACTCACTGACTGATCCATAGACAACGCACAGCCCAAACGGCTGGTCCTAGGAATATGAAATTTGGAGGGTATATTTGTTTTAGTATCTAGACGTATACTAAGAATGGAAGAGAAAATTCCATCCATAAGGGGGTAAAATGGGGTAAAAAAGTTTGTATGAAACTTCTTTGTTTTTGAACTACTACATTTGGTATATGTGTAGTTTATTCAAAAAAAAGTATCGACAATTTTTTTTTTTTTTTTTTTTTTTTTTACATATTATAAGTTTGAGTTTGACAACAAAATATGCCAGCTGTACATTAAGTGCGTGCAATGGGGGTTCAAAGTTCAAATGGCAAGTTCTTTATTTATGAAGTTAAAGCCTTTGAAAGTTATTACATAGTAGTTCATTAAATGTATTAAAATAAATATTTGTTAACTTTTGCCAGGTATGCATTAACAGGGATGCCATTGGGGTTGAAAGCTTATACTGAAAGTTGTGTGTTTATGAAGTTAAATACTTCAGAATTGGTATCTAAGTAGGTCATTAAATGGTAAAGTTATGTTTTTTTTTCCGGGGGTGCATTGGGGGAAGAAAATTAATATTGAATGTTCTTTCTTTACATACCATAGTGGATATTAAGACTTGGAACTGTTTGTTCTATTTTTTTGGTATTAATTATGGCACTGAAAACTATCGCGAGTTTCTTCCATAATTCTATTGTAACAAACCGACTAGGACTCACGTGGTAAACACTGGAAAATTACTCTCCGACCAGTTTCGAACTTATTTGCAGTTCTTCATCTGGGAGTTATGATCGTGCCAGGCGGCGTGCGCGAGCCTCAGCTCGTAACTGGCGTTGAGACGGCTGCGCTGCATCAGTCAAATTGTCCCGGTGCGCACTGTCACTTGAGTCATTGTCACTGAGAGTAATTTTCCGGTGTTTACCACGTGAGTCCTAGTCGGTTTGTTAAATTACAATTATGGTACTTCCGTTAGGATTTTGTCATGTAGTGGAGGTACGACGACGAACGAACCGAGGAGGAGTGGTAGGTTTCTTGTGACCGCACAACGCGCGAGCCTAGCCCATAACACTTGTGTAAAATGCAACATGTGAAATTTTTGGTGGCCCTTATGCAATAAATTGGTGTTCTAATTTTGGTGCTCACTTACTATTTTTGGTGCGCAAATGTATTTTTTGGTGCTATATTTTACTTTATTCAGTGATCAGTTAAACATAAGCCATAATTAAGCTACCTGTATGTACCAACATTTTCTGAAAATAAAACATTCTATTCTATTTTATATATATTTATCCGTAGAAAAATGGTTTCCAGGTAATTCACATACAGCACTCACTAGTGTAAAATTGTTGCCAGTTAATTCACATACAGCACTCACTAGTGTAAAATTGTTGCCATTTTTAACGTTCACGAATTAACATTGGTAACACAGTATTTATTCATTATAGTGTAGAAATTGCTCCCGCATTTCAGAATTAATTACAGGTAGGCTTTTAGATTTACGATGCGTGCGTGGAATTACATAACGTACTAACTGTTATTTATTCTGAGACGTACCGTACTCCGTTACCGCATGAAAAGGGTCGCGATTTAGGGGCTTAAGGGGGTTAGTATCAAAATATAGAGTGTTTTGTTGATTGGAGTGAATTAATTTGATTGCTCGGTTGTAAAACCGATCTGGAAACAAATGTATTCGAGTGTGTGTTACCAGTGATGACTTATTGAAACGTGGTCTCTAGTATTAACTAGGAAGTTTTTTTTTTAATTTACGGATCGATTACCACTCACTAATTGACTCACAGACTATCATAGTTTCTCTCCTTGAAGGAATGTTTTGGAGTGTTCATTGTTCGAAGAATCGGCGACATCCAGTGACATCCAGAAAAATCCGGAAAAGTGGCATTTTTGGAGGAACTGGTTTAGAGATAGGTAGTATTTCTTTACGTATATTAGACGTGTAGAACTTTGAACATAATCAGCTGAAAGATGTTTTGTGAACAGAACCCTAAAAAGTAATAAAGTCGTAACAGTGGATCCTCGGGCGGTTTCCATTGACCATTACCGATGTAACATGACTATTGGATTGTTAAGGCAACCGGGAATAGTTGTTGGAACTAAATGACGCTCAGGAAAACTTCAGTTCAGTATTTACCGAGTTTTATTCACAGAGAAACTAGTGTTTCTGTGGTTTTATTAGTTTCGTAACGCTACCAATCATCTGAATGTTTATCAGATCGCAAATATATATATATTAAAAATTAATACATGTTTTATATTATATTTTATATATAAAATGTGAATATGCCTAGGTACCTACAAAAACAATTTGTTACTTGTAGAAGTATTATTGAGTAAAGTGAATATCGTAACTTATAATGCTCACTGTACAAAGTGTGCATACATTTTTATCTGTTCTCAGGTAAATGAGACAAAAAAATAATATAAAAAAGTTGAATAATAACATAAATTAAGTGTAATTTTGTCATAAAACTAAGAAAGGCGTTTTAGCCTGAGTATTCATAATAGAATTTAAGTTTATATAATATCTTGACTGTGTCTTGTTTTATATTTTAAATATTTATATTTTTAAGTTGATAATAAATAAAGATCTTTTAAAAGAAACAAAAAACACTTATTTTATTAAACTCGCTGTGGTCCTTGCTTTTCTTTATACTTTTTCTTTATAATTTCGTTATCCCACAGGAACTGTTCAGTTTTTTAACTGAATTCAAAAAAGGAGGAGGTTCTCAATCGACCCGTTTGTTTTTTTTGTTACCTTAGACTTTATTTGGACTTTCGACTGAGTGAACTAATTTTAATGATTCTTTTTTTATTTGAACCCTGGTGTTTCCTGTGTGGTCACATTGATTTTGAACTTCATCCAATACAGTTTAGCCGATTTTGCGTTACACTCCAATAACTGAAAAGTATTACCTCTACTTCGACGACTTCCTAATTGAGTGTGAAGAAATCGGTAAACATACATAATGACAATTGATTCCGTGATTAGCAAAGGTCACTAAAAAGGGTGAAAAATTTTTTTTGACGTGATAACGTTTTATAAATTGATGAATGCCAAAATGAAAAATAGTAACGTTCCGTAACGGTGAATGGTCAATGGTCAATGGTCAATGGTCAATGGTCAATGGTCAATGGTCAATGGTCAATGGTCAATGGTCAATGGTCAATGGTCAATGGTCAATGGTCAATGGTCAATGGTCAATGGTCAATGGTCAATGGTCAATGGTCAATGGTCAATGGTCAATGGTCAATGGTCAATGGTCAATGGTCAATGGTCAATGGTCAATGGTCAATGGTCAATGGTCAATGGTCAATGGTCAATGGTCAATGGTCAATGGTCAATGGTCAATGGTCAATGGTCAATGGTCAATGGTCAATGTCAATTTCAATGTCAATGTCAAAGTCAAAGTCAAAGTCATACATGATTATGTCGTTATCACGTAAATCTATCGTCCGTAAACCGACTTTACAGACAACCAATTTTTTATCTAAAAATGGAACCGACTTTAACACTCAAAAGTTAAAAATAACTTGTCGAAGTCGGTACCATGCGCACAATAATTTGATAATATTTACTTTTGAACTATCATGGTACCGACTTCAACAATTTATTTTACACTTTTGAGTGTTGAAGTTGGTTCCATTTTTTGGTAATTGTTTATTGTGAATTCTCGACATCAAATTTTTTAACAGAGAGTGTGAAATATTCAATGTAATGATTCACTGGCAAACTGATTACAATCAGTTTATTGAATTCCCACAGGTGGTACAAGAGCATTATAATAAACCCATCAGATTTTATTGGGAACCGATGCGGATGGCTTGACGTGCTCTTGAAGAGATCGCTCAGTTGAAAATGCCACTAGCAGACACCCATCTAAGTCAAAATACTTGGAAAAAGTATTGAACAACACAACTCTTTACTACAGGTTAGTATCTGATTTTTTTTAATCACACCCAGACCCCCGCACCAGGGTTCCTACCTAAAAGAGTTTCAATGAAGGGTCTTTGTGTTAGATACCGAAATGGGGGCTATTTAAGTGATGTGGGTCTCAACTTCGACCGGGGTCAAACTTTACGCTTTGTAATGAAATGGAAGCATATAAACAAGTTGAGAAATGCTTTCATTACACATACACATTGTTTTTATTTAGATTAACTCTTAGACTCCCGAGAAAATTCAATTTTTTTTAATAACATTCACACAAGGTCTTAAGGTCCCAAACTAGGCAGAGCCTGTACTATGGTAGCCTGATGACTGATATATATACTTATATACATATACACACCCAGACACAGGTCAAACAGACATGTTCGTACACACAAATGTTTGACCTGTCCGGGAATCGAACCCGGGACCAGCGGCTCAGAAGGCAGAGTGCTACCAACTGCGCCAGCCGGCCAGTGAAGTTCAGAAACAACATTCATAGAAGTATTTCTTTGAATGTGTTAATTGACATGCGTGTATATAATCGCAATAGATTTTTGAACATTGAAAATTACATTGTAGTAGTTTTTTTATCACACTCAGACCCCCGCACTAGAATTCCCTGTGTTGCGGGAGGGAGACCCAGGACAAACATAAATACTCATCTCATAAATTTTAGCCCCTGCCGGGATTCAAACCCATGGTCCCGGAGACACAGAAGTCATGTCACTGATACTGACTACTGCGGGCGGCCGTGTCAGGATGACATTGCGAACTAAATATGAATCTTATAATAATTATGACCGCCGTCGCGCCTCAATCAGATTGATGTACAGTCAATCTGACTGTACGAGTCAGACTCCGTCAGTCTACTGTCTACTGATGGCGGAGCCCTCATCAGACCTTTCATACAAGAGCGTCAGTTTAGAGTACTCCTGACCTGGACCTTTCTTAGAACTTCCTCAATCTGGTTTCAGAGCGTCCGCCTAGGCCTTCCTCTTCCAACTCTACCATTCACTTCACCCATGTATATCTGCTTAGCGCTTAGTCAATCTCCTTTCGTTCATTCTCTCATGACCAAAGCATCTTAACCTACTTTTCTCAATCTTAGTCACTGATTCTTTGTTTACACCAATAGTAAGATTCACACAATGCAGAATAAAAATTGGAAGTACAGTCGCGTACAGTGTTTAATTGTCTAACTCGCCCTCTAGTTGACAGCTGACAATTTAGTTAGTTACCGATGGCTGTCAATGTCATCACTGTTGACATACGAGGCTGGATTGGTTTTTAGAACAGATTCGGGTGATTTGTTTGCCTTAAAACGTGTAAATGGTTCGAATGTGTTCAACAGTGCTGTCTACTGGTCGTACGCTCTAACTATTAGTAATATACATGAAAAATCATGTTATAGGACGGGAAGTTACAATGATATATACATAATATATACATTCCAAAATATTCAAAAATGCACAATATTCATGTCTTCACTTCTGCCAGCACTCATGGAGTGCAACCTGGGCATTTTACCCCCTGTCATAGTGGCACAGCGCTTTCGTCGCTACCCTGACTAGGCGGTAGCGCCTTTGACTTTGTAACACACATATTATTATATTTCATATATCAAATGAGCTCGAGAATTCCACTACAGCTTAATTTATATTCACTCGTACACTCGACACTGTTCCGTACATAAAAGGACTGACTTAGTTTTGCCATTATAAACTCTATTTACTGTGACACAGATTGCATTCAGTTTATGACAGCAGATTCGTTTAAAAAATGTTTTTTGTAATGTAAAACTACAAATTCTTTGTTTACAGTTTTTTTCTTGTATTTGTGCTTAAGAAATAATTGCTTGCAAAATATCTTGGTTCTATGTTAGCCTCAAGTTAGGGATGTAGTTGTAGGTGCTTGATAGATTTTGATTTTATTGGAAGTATTAAAATTTCTAGCATAAACATACATTAAATTTGACTATATGTTTAAATAGTTCCAAGAGTTTGCAAGCTTGAGTATTTCATATTGTTTTAATTTTTACACTTTACAATTTTCAACAGATATACAGATAGACTGACAATGTGGTCATTTTATACTACTGCTGAACCCTGGGTTCGCATTTTGGCGGGAAAAACATTTATGTGATGTTTGTTCCGAGTAAAATTATTATGATGCCATTGTGTGTATTATGCCTCGAGCTACATAGGGAATTCTATAAAAATAATGTTTTTCTTTTTTTGGTACGGAACCCTGAAAGAAGATAAAATGTGAATCACTGCTAACAAAGATCGACTTCTGTATCTAATTCATCGATATAAATTGGTCAAAGTCCAATTAAGGAGTGAAATTTAGACTAAATATTACTCTTGTCTTTAGTCGAACTCCCGCCAATTTTGCTGCAAAACTTATTTGCAGCAAAAGGATGTTTCTGAAATTTTATTTCGTTGAATCGAAAATTGAACTTTTTTACGAGGGCGCCAATAATCAATTGAATAATCTATTTACGCACCGCCGGGTGTTCACTGACTCAGCTGACAACGAGTTCAATTGCATTTAATATTTGTTTTTTTTAAATTATCAAATGCTTCATTTAGGTATCAATAATGTACTTTGGAACGTCAATATAACAATAGTTAATTTTGTTATTAAAACTGACGTGGTTTTGACACATTAGGAATGTATAAAACACGGGAATCAGTCACGTAGATTTTCCCGCTTCCTCAATTATCCCACGAGAACTATACTTTTTCCGGAATAAAAGTACCCTATGTGTTATTACAGGGTCTAAGCTCTCTCCGTACCAAATTTCATCGAAAAAGGTACTTACAGCCGTTTGAACGTGAAGGAGTAACAGAAGATTTTGAATTATTGACAAATCCCACGGGGAACGGCAATTATTTACGGTATGAAAAGTAGCCTATGTGTTAATACAGGGACTAATCTATCTTCATACCAAATTTCATCAAAATCGGTGTTGCTGTTTGAGCATGAAGAAGTAACAAACGTACAAACTTGCGCCTTATAATATAAGTAGGATAGGATGACAGACCTATTTGAAATCCAAGTAAATATTTCAAAGTTTACATATTTATTTAGGAAGTCGCAAAAGCGTTAAAAGTGAATTTTAGGCTATGTATTACATACATGCATACTTAAATTCAAGCCTGTTATTGTAGGGATAGGCAGAAACCACAGCCTTCCTAATGCTACGATCCTGACACACTTATTTCGCTTCATCAACGCTCATCAGACCTTTCACACAAGAGCATCGGCTTAGACTACTCTGGCCCTTTCTTAGAACTTCCTCAATCTGATTTTGAAACGTTCGTCTATGCCTTCCTCTTCCAACACTACCATTCCCTTCACCCATGTAAGCTCGCTTAGTCTATGTATTGTCCGTGATAAGATATATTCTGTTAACGGCAGAGGAGAGGTTAATGTATGTACACAGATGATATCGGCTGACGTCAGCTTTCACCGTGAGCGTCAAACCGGAAAGGGCTGTCCGAAATTCTAATGTAGTCGACGTTAGAATTTCGAACTTGTCCTTTGACCCGGCAGTAATGTGAGGCCCCGAGGCCTGGGAAAATGTGCCTTGAAGTATCTACCCTGATTGTTAACACAATGATTGTACTGAAAACATAAATATGCATTTACTAAATTAAACAAGTTTTTTTAATTATTTTTTTATTTAAGCGTCTTCAAACAGTACAGAACAAAAAATTACAATTGAATGCGAAAAATATAAGTATAGGTAGTTGATTTACCAACAGCGCAGACCACAGATTAATAACATAAATAATTACATAAAGTCTAACAGAACAAACCAGAATTTGTTAACGCTTTAGTTTACCTATGTCTATGTATGTTAATTACTGTAAATAAATATAATGTGTAAGTTGGCAAGTAGAGCGTTACTATAACTTGGATGGCAAAGCGACAGGATGGTATTCTGTAGTCGTGGGTTCAAAACACAAAAGTAGGCGAATTTTTCCCTTTCAAAAATTTGAACATTAGGATGCCACCTTATGTTCAAATTTTTGAAAGGGAAAAATCGTTCTGTAACATTCAGTATATAAAATCTGGTGTCACGGTTTTTATGAACTTTGTTGTGTGTATTTGGTAGTCCTGAAACGTAAAGTATTTTTCACCCTCCTACCTCTATTTTTTAATCCTGATTAGTATTTTTGTATGGACATAATATCCAACGACTTTAACCATCAGTTAATCTAACGTGAAGTAACGTAAATGAAAAATAGTGTCACTTTAAATTTTCGATAATTTATAAGGTAGATAAAGAAGAAATATGCCGCAAGAAAATATTTTTTCTCTAATAAATTAGCAAAAGAAATCAAACTTTAGAATTTACCTTCGTGACTTTTATGTGGTATTTATGTAAGTTCATAAAACATGTGGAGTTTTAACAAATTAATCTGAAAAGACTCAAAACTGTCTATTTAGCAATATGGTCAAGTCAGTCTCAGCAAACTAAGCCCCACATGTAACGTAAATGTCATGTGCGACGTCAAACCTGTGTGTGACGTCATCTGTGTCTGACGTCAAACATGTGTGTGACGTCAACCTGTGTGTGACGTCACCTGTGTGTGACGTCAAACCTGTGTGTGACGTCAAACCTGTGTATGACGTCAAACCTGTGTGTGACGTCAAACCTGTGTGTGACATCAAATCTGTATGTGACGTCAAACCTGTGTGTGACATCAAATCCATATACAGCGTCAACGACATGTGGTACATCACCCTTTCAGGTAATCTGAAGTCTACCTTTTCATTAATTTTCTTATATTATTGAAAATAATTGTTAGCATAGTTTTTTCCTCCATATAACTTGAACGTAAGTTCCGCCTAGCATGTAAGGTGAACTGTATAACTGTGTAACTGGTAACTATTGTTAGCTTATGCCTGTGATTTGAAAAACTATTTTACAGACAACTATTGTTTTAAAATTTCATGGCTTTTCAAAATTATATTGTTTTAACACGGCACCATGATTTTGATTGAGTTCCCGAATCGGAAACTCAATCGTCTCTCCGTGATCATGCTGGGTGGAACCGCGCCGAAATATCAGGAACTCAATCACAATCAAAATCATGGTTCGTATGCCGTGTTAAACAATATATATTATTTTACAGTCAAGCAAAACAGCGTAATAATAAAATACGTTATTTGGCCCATTAACCCTCGCGGAGAGCAGACAACAGCACATAAAATTCACCATGAATCGAACACATCCAACCCATTTGTTGTTACACTACGATACATTCTCCTATTGGTGGTGACGTCTACAAATGTCTTGCCATTATGGATGGGCCTTTAGTCGTAAACGATTTTATGGGTCCCGTCAACACCCCGGGACAACAGATGTTCTGATGGAGACTTTAGAAAAATATTTTTTATGCTATCGGCAGCAAACAAGCAGACGGCGCGCTTGATGGTAAACGATCACTATCGCCTATGAATATAATAATATTAATCTTCAATGTGCATAACCAACACGCACAATCATTCACATAAATACACCCTTCACATTCACCCGCATACATCCGCAGACACACACGCACCCACACTTCTCTTTCACAACTCACACGAATACACTCATACACATAAACCCCCACACGTATATATTTGCTTGCCTATAATTAAAGTCTTTTGGTTCACATAATTATGTACTCTGTAAAATCATACTGTGTTATTTTTTTTTTTAGAATTTACTTACACTTTAGACCAAAGCCATCCAATACCATCCAAGTCTTCACAACAACGGAGGGCTTTGGCATCTGAAATACAGCTTAATTACTAGTTCGGCTGTCAACGGATCCTGCGTAAACAAATCACAGTCATACATTAAGGTGCATGCCTATTATACTACCAAATAATTAGTCTGTAAAATATGTGTGAATTTGTTAGCTATGTCCTGTAAGTTATTGTCAATAAAAATATATTTCAATATATTTCAATTTCAATATTACACGAATCACATTATCACACTATATAAAGGAAAAGTTTGTCTGTCGTTTGTTTGTTACTCCTTCACGACGGCTGAACGGATTTTCATGAAATTTGGGATAAAGATAGCCTATATCCTAGAATAAAATACGATCTAATTTTTAATCCGGAAAAGGTATAGTTCCTGGAGGATAATTGAGTAAGCGGGAAAATAGTATTTCGCGCGGGTAAAACCGCGGGGCGCAGCTATTCTGTAATACTGAGGACATAACGGTACTTCACGTAAATGATACTACATATATGATAATGTCACTTAATGATATAAATATAAAATAAGGTAAACATTTATGCTTTGACAAATATATTAATAGTCTATATTGTACATCTCCGTTGTAATTATTATTAATTTTATGATTTTATTGATATAAATAATTATTGTATTTTTTTTTCTGCTCTAGTTAAACGTCCAATATAACCATAAATATTTGCACGCTGGTGTCCAGCAAAATGTTGTAGATCTGCATTGTACAATAATTAAGCCACCTTTATGTACCAACATTTTATGTAAATAAAACATTCTATTCTATTCTATTCACTAGCTCGAAGAACCGATTACCTTTGGGGTCGAAAGCTTCTCGAATGGAGACCAAGACTGGCAAGCGCACCATAGGACGGCCACTGACTAGGTGGACAGACGACCTGACTAATAACGCAGGCAAGGGCTGGATGCGGGCCGCTTCCAATCGGTCCTTCTCGTAATCAATGGGGGAGGCGTATGCCCTAACTAGAAGATCATACATTTATGGCACTCAATATTAATTTTGTGTCAGTTATTTATGCAAAGGTTCCAAATTTGAAATTCCCACTGTTATATTACTATGAGTCTCGTGCAAGTTACAAGTATGATAGAACTGCAAATTTATTCACCCATTTATTATAAAGGCTTACACTGACAGGTCGTTCAATAACTCATCTCAGCCATTATAAAAAGCGGACGTATTCCAGGATGGGCGACTCGGCCACCGTCCACATTACCATAAGGCCAATTACTTAGCATTGTGAATTCGTACCCTTCTTCTCAGTAATTTACTGGGTCGTTGGCTTTCCTAATACTAGTAGGTATCTTTGTACATTTGTTTAGGCAAAGGTGGGGCTTCGTTTCAGCCAGCAGATGGCTGTATTTTCCGTGCATCTTACTTATATTATTTAATTAGGCTTCTCATTACATAAAGCTGGCTTCATACTATAATATAAGAAAACGAAGACATTGCAGATGTGCGATGCTAGTACAGTTGAAATGAGGACTTAAAATGATTTATGATGAACAAAAGTTTTTGTTTTATCCTAATTATTATTTATACTGGTAAAATTGAAGATTTTTGTATTTTTGACTAAGATTGAGAAAAGCGTATTAAGATGGTTTGGTCATGTAGAGAGAATGAACGAAAGAAGATTGACTGAACATTTTCTAGTTTTTTTTTTTTTGTTTTTTTTTTAAATATTATAAGCTTGCGTTTGACCACTGTCTCACCGTGAAGTGGCAGTGGGCAGGGCACATAGCTCGAAGAACTGATGGCCGTTGGGGCCGAAAAGTTCTAGAATGGAGACCACGGACTGGCAAGCGCAGCATAGGACGGCCACCGACAAGGTGGACAGACGACCTGACTAAGATCGCAGGCAAGGGCTGGATGCGGGCCGCTTCCAACAGGTCCTTGTGGAAATCAATGGGGGAGGCCTATGTCCAGCAGTGGACGTCCTATGGCTGAGATGATGATGATGATGATGACTGTCTCACCTGATGTAAAGCGACGACGCGGTCTAGAATTTAGCACGCAAACTTAGAAGGAACCTATTCAATCGCGACTTGAAGACTTCGGGGTTGTACATATCGGGAAACACAGACTCAGCCAGTGAGTTCCACTCTCTGGCAGTACGCATTATAAAAGTGGAAGCAAAACGCTTCATGCGTAACGGTGGTATATTTACTATGTAGTGGTGGCGCATAGTCGTACGTCTGGTTGACCGATGATAGAATGGAGAAGGTGGAATTAAATTGTGTAATTCCAGTGCACATTCGCCGAAATGTAACCGATAGAAAATCAATAGTTTGGGGTAACTACAACGTCCGTTTATGGACCACCTTGCAGGTGCTTACAAGGAGGTTGTAACAGGCTTTGGGAGTACATAAAACTTTCATTTGAGAAAATATTTCAAAGAAAACTTTTATCTAAAGATTTTGAAGAAATAACAGTCTAGCTTTGTCGCGTATTAACCTGACGATAGGTGGTCTGCGCCCGGTCTTCTTGAATATCCGGTGAAAGTTACATTGTTATGAATGCCACAGCGTGGGTAATATTATTACCACGTTTATAATTACTTTACACTGTATCTACGGGCATAACGTGGCACTTACTCGTAGTCGATATCACGATCGACAGTAAAATTATTTCGGCTTCTTCCGGAAGCCTTCGTTAGGATCTTAAGTGCGGTGCGTTTGAGTGTTGAAGTCGGTTCCATTTTATGACAAAATTTTTTTTTCACCCTTTTCAGTGATCTTTCGACTCATAGGATCAATTGTGTATGTTCTGCGATGTTTACACCCGCAATTACAATATCTTCGAGATATACGTAGTACTTTTCAGTCTTTGGAGTGTTACTCAAAAACTGCTTGTCTGATTTTGTTGAAATTTAAATGGGACCAAACTCAGTTAAAGAGGTCAAAATGGGCCTCGGCCTGCTCAAGCATATCATTGAGCAGACGTAACGCTAGTGACAGCGGTGCTTGCATCCCCTTTACGCTCTTACATGACATGGCGCAAACAATTAATCCTACTAATATTATAAATGCGAAAGTTTGTGTGCGCGCGCGTGTGTGTGTGTAAGTATGTACGTGTGTATGTTTGTTACCTCTTCACGCTCAAACGGCTATACCGATTTTGATGAAATTTGGTATGGGGATAGCTTATACCCTAGATTAACACATAGGCTAAATTTAATCACCATCATCACCGTTTTTCATCACCAGGCTGGTATAACCGCAGGGCACAGGTAGTAATACATAAATGTGTAATGAAATGGACTGCGCAACAGAGCAACGCGGCTGAAATTTACTGAACAAAAATATGAAACATATTATTTTTCCGTTAAAGTTGTAAAATATTTTAATTGGAGAAAAAAATATTTATACCATTTTTGTCTTCTGTTGGGATACTATAACCATACGTTCGGATATTTTATTGCCCATTTGGAATATTTAGAGTGCACCAAAAATTGTATTTTAAACGACGTAGGATTTTATTGTTGGTCGCGTGCCGAAAATTCGGTTTTATCGGAGTAAATTGAATTGTTTTAATGTTAACACTTTGAGATTGGAGTTGTTTTAATAAGCGGTTTTGTGTCTTGTTTTTAACTCCTGGCGCTTTAAACTAAAACTTATAACGCCTTTCGTGTTATATTATTGTCATTAATATCTAAATTATACCTACAATTATTTATATATTTTTGACCAATTACAATAATTTTGACGTGATAACGTTTTATAAATTGATGAATGCCAAAATGAAAAATAGTAACGTTCCGCGTAACGTTCCACCTAAGTTTTATCTAGATCTAGATAATATAATCAAAGTCAAAGTCAAAGTCAAGGTCAAGGTCAAGGTCAAGGTCAAGGTCAAGGTCAAGGTCAAGGTCAAGGTCAAAGTCAAAGTCAAAGTCAAAGTCAATGGTCAATGGTCAATGGTCAATGGTCAATGGTCAATGGTCAATGGTCAATGGTCAATGGTCAATGGTCAATGGTCAATGGTCAATGGTCAATGGTCAATGGTCAATGGTCAATGGTCAATGGTCAATGGTCAATGGTCAATGGTCAATGGTCAATGGTCAATGACAATGACAATGACAATGACAATGACAAAGTCATACATGATTATGTCGTTATCACGTAAATCTATCGTCCGTAAACCGACTTTACAGACAACCAATTTTTTATAAAGTAGTACAACCAAAAGTAGTTGTATTGGATTTGTGTGATTGATGCGGGGCATTTTCAGCAGTATGCCAAGCATTCCTTTTCCGACATTCGTCTGAGTAACTAACATTGTGTCGCCGTAGGTTTTGCTAAGTCAAATAGTACCTATATATATCTAATAACTAAAGCATGGCAAGAGCAACTATAGCAATAAAGCTGATTTTCAAGTGCACAAAGAGAAGTCCTTGCTTCTTCGTGTTGAACCAGTGTGCGGTTTATATTATGTTTGACGTATATTCTGTCAAGCTGTGACGTGTCTGACCAATTTCGATGCGGTATTTTCTTTTTAAAACTGACGTGAAAAAGATGGTTATTAGCTACAATTTATGAAGATCTGTTTAGGCATTCCAATGACATTCTTTTCAACCGACTTCAAAAAAAGTGGTTTTTTATGTTTGTTACCTCAGAACATTCGACTGGGTGAATCGATTTAATGATTCATTTGTTTGATGGACTATACCTCCGAAGTGGTCCCATTAAAATTTAATCAAAATCGTTCGAGTGGTTTTGAGTTACACTCCAATAACTGAACAGTGTTACGTCTATCTCGGTGACTTCCTTATTGAGGGTGAAGAAATCGGTGAACATATATTATGACAATTGATCCCGTGAGTAGCATAATCAAGCAAAGGCCACTCATTGAAAATGGGGAAAAAAATTACCAAAAAAAATGGTACCGACTTAAACACTCAAAAGTGTGGAATAACTTGTCGAAGTCGGTACCGTGAGCACAATATTTTGGTAATAGTTACTTTTGAACTATAACGACTTCAACAAGTTATTTCACACACTTGAGTGTTGAAGTCGTTTCCATTTTTTTCTTTTTTCTTTTCCATCTGAAGCATGGAAGCGCTCCAATGAAACACTAGAGCTTACCCATCCAGGGCATGGTGGCGGAGTGAGATCCAGTCAGTTGATTGATTAAGATTAGTGCCGTGGTGGTACCGGCCTAGAATAGTACTCCCCCATCTCTTCCCGCGGGTGCCGTAAGAGTCGGCTAAGGGATCACGTACCAGAAGGCGGGCAGCAGCGCCTTCTGAGGATTGAAAATCACATTCAGTGTTGGCAAATCCCCCCTATACGGGGGAGGCATATGTCCAGCAGTGGACGCACATGGCTAAGAGAAGAGAAAAAGATTGATCAAGATCACATTATATACCTCCGCTGTAAGTGCTTCTATCTTAAAGTAATATTCTAATAGCCACAAGCATATAAATCATTCATTATATTACCAGTATAATGTTCATCTGTTCAACTAGTTATCTCCCGCCCGCCCACAACCGATTTTCTAAATCCACCATTTCATAAAAACCAGTAACTGTTATAGCGTAGTAGACTTCCGCCGGTTCGTGGCCCTCGTCCAATGGCGATAATTAGGGTCAGACTATTTTACGTAATACGTCTAAATATATCGAACACTCAATGGGAGGGCGCGGGCGTCGTGAGACGGTCATGGATACTGTAGAGATTTAGTATGTCGAAGGTAGAACAGAATAGCGTGCTTCAAACCTTTTTATTTTCTGTGTTTTAATAGTTTTAACAAACTTCAAAAAAAGGAGGAGGTTCTCAATTCGACCCGTATGTTTCATGAAAAAGGTCATTCATTGATTCCACCTTTTTGGGTGGAAAAAAATTAACGTAAAATGGAACCGACTTCAACACTCAAAAGTGTGAAATAACTTTTAGAAGTTAGTACCATGCTCATAATGTTATGAAATAGTTATTTTTGTGAACTATCGTGGTACCGACATCGACAAGGTATTTCACACTTTTGCGTGTTGAAGTCGGTTCCAGTTTTCGGTAAATTTTTTCTTCTTCATACTCACGTTTTTGGGAGGTCTGTGACATGACATAACCATACTCGTACCATCCCCTTTTTACCAACCATACAACCAACACCGTTTCTCATAAAGGTCTTACAATTTAAATTTCTTATTTCACATTTTTTGTAGGTACCTACCTATAATGTTTATACTTATTTTACACTTAACTGTCATGTTTTTTTATTTTTAATAGATAAGTATTCCCTGTAAATTGTTGTTGTTTATTTTAAGTATTTTGTCTTATATTTTAGAAAGAAAAGAAAGAAAATATATTGTACACAACAACATCATACATTAAAAGAATTACGTAACTACAGCTTTACAGATTTATTAAGTTTGTATTACATTATAGAAGGTAAAAACAAAATATTATGTTGTGTACAAAATATTATGGAGTGAAATCCAGTCAGTTGATTGATTAAGATTAGTGCCGTGGTGGTACCGGCCTAGAATAGTACTCCCCCATCTCTTCCCGCGGGTGCCGTAGGAGTCGACTAAGGGATCATGTACCAGAAGGAGGGCAGCAGCGCCTTCTGAGGATAGGAAATCATACTGCGCTCGCCAACCCGCCTGCCAAGCGTGGCGAGTATTGGCAAATCCCCCCTATACGGGGGAGGGATATGTCCAGCAATAGACGAACATAGCTGAGAGAAGAGAAAAAGATTGATTAAGATCACATTATATACCTCCGCTGTAAGTGCTTCTATCTTAAAGGATAATAGGTGCATAGGTGCAGGTTTAGCATAATGCTATGAAGACCAGCTTCACAGCGCTGATTTTCAATCTGCGCCTTCCTCATACTTAAAAACTTCTTCATAATTTACTTGCATCGGGCAACTTACATTACAACTGAGGAGTAGTCACTTGTGCGTTCGTGACGTCAGAAATGAGTGTCGACTAAAAGCTGTGGTAGGGGTGACCCTAGTGTGTACTGGGCTGCGTTCAGGAGCGACTTCGGCCAAGCCATATCTTGCTCTGACAACGGATGTGCGCCGTTCACGAACTCAACTAGAGCATTATTTGCTCCACCCAATATTTGATCATGACCGTTCACTTCAACCTGTCAGAGCAAATTATGGTCGACTAGACCTTAATCTTTCTACCTCTAGAATCGATCAAATCTTGATCGGCTGTCAAAAGTGACATATTCAGTGGTAACTATCACGTGATCTATGATCAATGTAAGTGACTTCTTCTTCTGTCACATGCTATGGTGTAGCCGTTCGTGAGACATCGATTAAATATTGGTCGATCAATATTTGGCCGAAGCCGCTCCTGAACGCAGCCCTGAGTCAAAACTAATTCCTGACATCGGGCAACATTACCTGTTGAATTCTTTGTTTCTTGTAAAAAAATAAGTGTATTAATGTAATGCTGTCCTTTGATGGGGGCATCCCGAAATATCTAGGTTTATTTCGTTCATTCCCTAATTGTACAGTTATTAATTATCTACTTTCTTAAGATATAGGTAAGTTCTATTATTGATCACATCTTCACATATTAAGGGGTGTCAATTTGTTTTTTTTTTTTTACATATTATAAGTTTGCGTTTGACAACTGTCAAACGTGGACTAATAGGTCTTAAGAAATAATTAGTCATATATACGAAAGCCCTTATTTAATTTTATGACAATAAAAGTATTTAAAAGAAAAGCTAGCTAGTAGAGCAAGTTCCCCTGCGTATCAAGTCTAACTTTACTTTTTATTACGCTATAGAAGGATGTAAAAGAAAAGCTAGCTAGTAGAGCAACTTCCCCTGCGTATCAAGTCTAACTTTACTTTTTATTACGCTATAGAAGGACGTACCTAGGCGGGGAGCCCTACGCGTACTCGGTGCTTGTCATGCTCTAAGCGCAATTCTTTAAATTTGCATCACAAGACTTGGCCCTTAAGGTGAAGAAGGACTATGCTCAGCAATGGGTCGTCTGAGACCATGAAATGATATGTTTATTTATAAGATTTTTCGTTCTTTATTCATTCATTCATCATTCAGGCATAGTATGAATTCTTAATATTATTATTATTCTCAACAACAATTTTCCATGATGAACATAAAGATGATTCTTGTATGTATTGCTTCCGGGCTGTTTCGCCGTGGTCACTTTCGTCGACCTTTCGAGAGTTCTACGCTCTTGTCGCCGCTCGGATCTGAACCACTGAAGATGTCGACTGCAGTGATCGACGAAACGTCTGGAACACAAGTTTCACTTAGACCACGGCCAAACAGCCCGGAAGCAATACATACAACATGCAACGCCGGCCGTGAAAGCCTTAGAGTTTACATAAAGATGATTGTCAAACAATTTTGTAGGCCTCGGTTAAAGTAATGAACTAGCTAAAGGAAATGGTAATTAAAAACACCGAAATACATACCACAGATTACATGAACTGGCCCATAAACCTTTGTTTACAGTAGCAGCTATTTATAAAGAAAATACCGAGAACTAGTTCAAAGAATGTACTCGAAATAGAAAAAAGAGATCTGTTTCCTGGATTTTAGTAAAACAAAACAACCTATAAGGATATAAACTTTTCGTTTGTAACCTATTGTATTAACCTGTGACAGAAACGGAAGCGAATTTAACGTGAATCTGTGTGTCCTCTGTGGTATCGTATACACCAGGAAAGTGATATCACTTTCCTGGCATAAGCCCATAACTTACGGATTTTGTTATAGTTCTTTGTTTAAAAAGAAAAACTGTCACCAAAACACAAGCATAGTTGAGTACCAGAGACCATTATAGGTATAGCGTGATAACATCTTCGATCACATCGTCACTGACCATCAAGTGAGGAAGTGGTCAAACGCTAGATCTATACAGTATAAAAAAAACACCAACATGCTCAAAGACCAAACCACCTAAGCTGCCACTAAGACTACCCTTCGCTCGGTCAAAAGTAATTAACAGATAAAACGTGTTAGAAAACCTATTACAGATAACCAAATAAATCTCCAAACCTCTCCGTCATCGAAAACAAACAAGTTCATTGCAATCCTTCATCTAAAATATACCATTGACACTAATACGACTCGCTAAATTAATATTTTACCTAGCTACAAAAAGGGTAAGGACATCTCCATCCATATTGCCGAAACCCAATTATCCTGAATCGAGTTTGAAAAATTGATTCGAGCGTGAAAATGTGACAGGCAGGCAGGTGCCTGTAGGAAATTGTCAGTGCCTTCATCATAAAAATGATATAAGATTGAAAAACATGTTCTATCAGTAGGGGAACACCTGCGTCTTCATAAACATCCTTCATAACAATATTACACTCACACATTGACCATAGACATAGACATCGCTTATTTAACAGTTTCAGCACATAATAATAAATGACTTAGGTTTAACTGATCACCAAATATTAATTAATAATATAGCACCAAAAATACTTTTGAGCACCAAAAACAGTACGTGAGCACCAAAATTAGAACACCAATCTATTGTAAACGGCCACCAAAAATTTCACATCTTGCATTTACACAAGTTTTATGGGCTAGGCTCGCGCGTTGTGCGGTCACAAGAAACCTAACACTCCTCCTGGCTTCATTCGTCGTCGTACCTACACTATATGACTCCGCCTTAGACTACATGACTGCGTATTTGGTGACCACTTACTAAATTTGGTGCTCATTTTTTGGTGCACATCATATTTATTATTATTATTATTTATATTTTCTGGTGATCATTATATTTGTTCCTAAAATAAATTACAATATATATATATATGTACATAATTAATGAGTAAGCAGATCAGAAATACCTACATACACATACATAGACCCTAATACTCATGCACACAAACACACAAAACACCAGACACAAATTTATTATTTGCTAAGGTTGGGAGGAGCCCCTTCTGAGGATCAGAAACCATACTTTTTTTTATCCTGTATAGATCTAGCGTTTGACCACCATCTCACTTGATAGTCAGTGACGATGTGGTTGAAGATGCTATCACGCTAGATCCAGGCTCTCACTGGCTCTCAAGAACTGCTGCCTGAACATACTATGTGTTTGGTGACAGTTTTTTCAAACAAACTGCGCTTGCAAACTTGCCTGCCGTGGCGAGTATTGGCAAGTCCTCCTTATACGAGGGAGGCATATGTCCAGCTGTGGACTTCCTATGGCTGATATGATGATAGTACAAAAAAAAGTGATCGAGTCAGCTATTAGGTCAATATTATACTACATACAAGGAAAAAAAAATTACCAACAAATGGAACCGACTTCTACACTCGGCCAGTCGATTGTGTCCATTATGATGATGGTAATGATGAGGAGCAAAACATATGATTAATTTATTAAATAATATAAATTAATTTATAGTTTTCTCCAAATCATTTGGTATTCAAAAGCGAGGGGGAAATATGTATTATAACAAAGCAAAGAATTTTTCTAATGCGACATTAATTACGTCATAAAAATATTATGTGATATCTATTACGTTTCCGTATTGAATGAATTAACAAACGCAATAGCGAAGACTGCAATTTACATCAACTAATCAAAATCACCGCGTGCTAACATACGCTAGACACAGCTACCATAGCGTACACGAAGTCAGTTGATAAACTTGCAATAAATCTGTGCAAGGATTTGTTCAAACTTTCTCTATGAGGTACATTCTATACCTTCCTAAAAATCACCTACAGTTAAACCTCACTTTCATAACTTTTTTACAGCTGTTTAAACCGTACGAATATGTAATTTCTGAATGGCACCGACACAGGCACTGCTTGGATTCAAAAATAGATTAAATTGAACTCAATAGAATAAAATTAATATGAAAAAGTCATACGCACATTCTGTTTACGACCGTAGTGAAACTAAGCCACGTGCTCTGAAACGATCAACTGTGTTAAGCAACATTCCCATAACAGTGACCTCTAATGACATTTTCTACAGAGCGTTTTCTTACTTCGGAGAGGGCGTTCAGTTGTCATTCCCTGTTGCTGTCTCAGAATGACAGTAGTTAGGACACGTCTGAGACTCTTGAGTAGCTTCAAAAATCCGATATTGGGCTAACCAATAGTCCATCCACCAACTCGAATTTTATTTATTTATTTATTTGAACCCCAACATAATGTACACTGATACAAGAAACTAATAAAAAATGCTATAGTATAACAAATGCTAAGTGTCACTATAATTATAGGGGAAGACAGCTTGCGTAGAAAAGTGAGCGAGCAGTAGTAGCCTACTATTGATGGCCACTGCCACAATGTGGAGTAACATTTAAAAGGTTGGCCATCAATTAACAATAAAAAAAAAAAAAAATATTTTTACAATATTTGAAAAGCAGTAGTTAAAGGTACAAAATAGAGTTGTAGACTTTTCTAGTAATAATAGATTATGACCATAACTTTTCTCTGATAGAAAGGCACTTGTCCCAGCCATGGGAGTGTATTGGGCTGAAAAAAGGAACGTTATGTTACATTACATGTTAGCAAATAAATACCAATGGAATAACTACACCACCACTATTAATTTAAATAGTTTGTTTCTGCAGAGTTAACACTCTGCATATACTGTGGATTGTGGAATAGAGATCCGCGCATCTCAATTTGCACCAGTCTGTGTACTGTCAGTACACAAGCTCACGGTCTCATCCCGGATTCCTCGACGCATCCCATTAGCAGAAACATCTAATTTCGCTGTTTGCACGATACGAACAAACAGACGGGCCGCAACTCATTAAGCCGTGTTTATTCTCACAAATAACAGTCATAATCACAAACTTACGTCTTTGATGTCGTTTCGCTCGCGACAACGTCGGCGTTTTTGGCGGTTTAGTTTTGACGCTCCCGTAACAGTAAACGGGCTCTTCCTTTCTATTCTTCAGATTCAACTTAAAATTCGAAAACATTTCTGCTTAATTTGAACCGTTTTCGTCACTTCGATCACATCACTAACTCACTCACTGCTCTTGGTATCCAACATCACTTTTTCTTTTCACATCACTATCACAATCAAAACCGCGTCCTATCTGTCATTTCGAACACTCTACTGTAAGTTACTACCTCCTTGTGTTGTTCGCTATTTAAAAAGGTAAAATTGTAACTTTTTAAATAGCGAACGTTTTCGAATTCTATTACGATAAAACAGCAAAAACTAGACGCGGGAAAGAATATTCTCACAGATATCTGTGACGAAACGCATGCGCGGCCACGGCCGTTTCTAAATATTGTGAGTTGTTGTTTTGTGAGAACGCGTGCTGATTAAATATAGAACTCGCGCGTCTGCCGAGCGGCTTGCGTCCGCTTTTTTTTAATAAATAAAACTGATACAAATATTACCGTCAATAAAACATAAATAGTCGACGCACGGCTCTTTTTATCTTGGTTTAATGGATCGTTTCATTTGCATGTGTTTGTAAGCCGTGATTTATATTATTTACTTACAATCATGTTCGATAGTAAAGGGTAAAGGTAGATCTAGATATGACGGAGCTTACCTTAAAACAGCGTTGCTGAAAACCGCGCGGCGTCCTCATTTGAGAAATTCCGATGGAGTATCTCTTTTTATTAATTCGTAATCCTCTTAAATTTATTTCGGTTTTTATAATTTACTAGTAGCGCCCGCGGTTTCACCCACGTGGATTACGGTTTTCCCACTTCCTTAATTATCCCACGGGAACTATACTATTTCCGGGATAAAAGTAACCCTATGTGTTAGCCCTAAGTGCAGTCTGAACTATCTCTACATAAAATTACAATTGAAATCGGAGCAGCCGTTTGAGCGTGAAGAAATAACAAACATACACACATAGACACAAACTTTCACCTTTATAATATTAAAATTGGATTTTATGATTGATAAAGACTAACTATGAGTCTATTTATCGCGTTCACCATTCACGGCCAAGCCACGTAAATTTACATTTATACTCACACTATTAACGTCAATTTACAATGCACTTTTAACGTTATTCCGAACACTTTTTACAATGTAAATTCACTACCACCAATGTAGGCATATGTAACACTTTAATACCGTTGATTAGGTATTTATTAAATACTTCAATGAAACAGCGTAGATATTAAGTGTACAATACACTACCAGATAGCCTACACGTAAATAGCATTAATTCGTTTAAGAGAAAACTGTTCCAACTATTGTCAGAAAAGTGTTATTATACAGTTAAGGATTATCTAAATGATAAAAATATTATATGAGGTAAACATTTATGCCTGTACTGTATATTAATAGTCTAATAATGTACATCTCCGTTGTAATTATTATTAATTTTATGATTTTATTGATATAAATAATTATTGTATTATTTTTTTTCCTGCTCTAGTTAAACGTCCAATGTTACCATAAATATTTGCACGCTGGTGTCCAGCAAAATGTTGTAGATCTGCATTGTACAATAATTAAGCCACCTTTATATACCAACATTTTATGCAAATAAAACATTCTATTCTATTCTAACTTGTAACTGAAGTATTGTAGAATATTGACTGTAGGTATAATGGTAGTATGATCTTCGTGAGGTATCAGTATAATTATGCTATCCGCGGGAGGTAACCTGTGTCACAGGTTTTTCCTTTTCAGACACCAGACCCTCACAAAGCTATAGGTCATGGGTATATAAAAAATCATAAGAAGCCCTTTGTTAGGCGAAAATAAACAATAATTTGATTTGATTTATGACACTATATCAATTTTCTTACGTTTGTAGTGTATATATCTACAAACGGTTTTATGGAAGAAATCGCTGCTAAGTGATAAGCAGACGACACAAAATTAATAATTTTAAGATAACATAGTTTATATTAATTTTTTTTTTCCATTATTTAGCGCAACAAAGTGTTGTATATCTATATATCTATACCTATTGTATTTTATAAAGCCCGCTTATTTTTTTTATTATAATTACTGTAGGCGATGTTAGGACTAGAAAGTCGTTGTTGCTAAAATTACTTACAACTAAATAATACCAAAAATAGTTCAAAGATTTAGTACCCGTTGTACGATAAATGATTTCCACGAAGTCTTGGGGTTACGGCAGCAAAGAGGTCAAACAAACATTATAATAATTTTAATAACACAATTGGGAGGTACTTAATTTAATTTAATTACATATACATACATATCACAAAATAGGTATATCTGTACCATAGCAATAATAATTATTATTTGATAATCTTATATGTTTTTAAACTATCGCATGCAAAAAAATAAGAGTTAACTTTGGATTATGGGATATTTACCGTGTCTTTTTCAGTACATTTGTAGTGATTTATTAGCTAGGTTTTTATATTTGTATCCACTAAGTTGTATATTTAGCTTAAGACCTTTTGTGAGGTGAAAAGTAAACAATTATTGATTTGATTCTCTTATCAATTTTAACTAAACTAACATTATGAAAAATTACTGAAAAGTGTTACATGTATCTGGATGCCTTCTATAATGACAACCTGATCCTGTGAGTAGCAAAGGTCATTGAAAAGGGAAAAGAAAGTTATTTCACACAAAATTTTTTTTTATTGAAATGGAACTGACTTCAACACTCAAAGTGTTGAAGTCGAACCGACTTCAACACTTTGAGTGTTTAAGTAGGTTCCATTTCCTTTTTTTTTTTCTTCTATACTATTTTTTTTTAAAGATTTTATAATAAAATTATTAATACTAAGAACAGCTTTTACCTTCTATGTTGAAATCCGTTATTGACTGGATTATATTTGTTGTAAGAAAATGATCGATCAATTTGGACAATAGTTTCTGTATGCGTTACGTAACTTGCTGTCTATGGTTGATAGAAATGTGAGGGAAAATCAACCTCGCTGTTTTATGATGTCAAATGATCTTCAACTGTAGGTGGTAGACGATGTTTTTCGCTGACTGTACATTTGTCTATTTTTGCTCTGAATATTAGGTGAATACAACTATCCCTAAGCTAAGTATATGTAATTCGCATTACTTCAATAGTTATGCACTGTGTTGCTATTTGTGAGGACCTGTAATTGGCCTCCTGTTTTATATCAGTTTAACTATTATGTATAACGGCTGTTGGTCTTCCTTTAAATTAAATAAATAAATAAAATAAATAAATTAATAATGATTTTTGCAGGCGTGTAACTTAAAATAATGTTATCATGGGTAAAAAGTACATGCTTAATCACTTCACTGGTAGTTAGACCTAACAGGATGAGACGTGTGATATGATTAAAGTGGCGCTGATAGTTTTTTGACAGAAAGATAGGTAGCCAGATGAGCATCCAAACAAAACACCAAAAATGAACTCCAACTTTCAACACTCAAAAGTGTGAAATAACTTGTCAAAATCGGTTACATGATAGTTCAAAAGTAACTATTATCAAAATATTGTGCTCAAATAACTTGTCAAAGTCCGTACTTTGACAAGTTATTTCACCCTTTTCAGTGACCAATTGTGACAATATTATAAAATATTGACGCTATAAAATAAAAATAAAAAGTGATTTAAAAAAATATTTGATTTTCATTATCTGATTGATTAATTTTTATTCCAATATTGTTTAAATTTTCTCTAGTGTATGTTATATTCGATAAAACTGACGCGCCCTTCTCTCTTCTGAAGTTGCTGCCCGACAGGGTCTCTAATGAACTGTATTTTATTGTAATACCACCGACACTCATCACTCATCACTATTAGAGATTGCAATAAAGATTTGAATTAAATTGAATTGACCTTTGTCACTCACGGGATAAATTAGTGTATCTTAACCGATTTCTTCAGCACTTTCAGTTATTGGAGTGTAACTCAAAAACCGCCCAACCGATTTTGATGAAATTTAAATGAGATTACACGGGAAGCACCAGCTGCCACCAGCAAATCAAAAAAGAATCTTCAAAATTGGTTCCCCCATTCGAAAGTTCTGAGGTAACAAACATAAAAAAATCATACGGGTCGAATTCAGAACCTCCTCCTTTCTTTGAAGTCGGTTAAAAATACCATATCATGATGAGGATTCGATCCGACGAGTGCCTGATCAATAGCTGATACTCATCGCTTTACAAAAGTAGTTACAATCGTCCTTCAATAATTATGATACTTTGACACACCAAAATGAATCTAATGCGTTTAATTAAAAAGTAATTAACTAAATCCACGTTAATTGTTTTCGTAACATTAACTCATGTTTTCAGTAACAATGAGGGTGTTTCGTGAACCGTGACGTAACGAGCACGCTTAATGTAAGAGGGGGGATGTGGGGGGTGTTGGCTAGTTAATGGTGGAAATGTTAGAGGAAACTGCTCTGCGGTAAAGCTTTTAAATATCAGATGGGTTATGTTTTACCCATTCACGCTTTGGTAATTCCGTAATATGGAAAACTTGACTTTGACAGTCGCCGTGGCGCAGTGGTCATTGTCAGTGACTTGACTTCTGTGTCTCCGGGACCCTGGGTTCGAATCCCGGCAGTGGCAAACATTTGTGCGATGAGTATAGGTGTTTGTCCCGGGTCTTGGGTGTTTGTGTGTTGTGATTGTGTATGTCCATGCCTCCCGCGATACAGGGAATTCCTGGTGCGTTCGAGTCTGAGTGTGTTAAAAAATAAACTGTAATGCCTGGAAGCATGTGTTTATTATAATCAAAATCGGGGTTTACAAGATTGAATTAGAAATGAGGAGATTCTTAGACGAACGAAAGTCAACGTTATATTGCATCGAATTAGCAAATTGAAGTGGGCACATAGCTCGAAGAACTGATGGCCGTTGGGGTCGAAAGGTTTTCGAATGGAGACCACGGACTGGCAAGCGCAGTATAGAACGGCCACCGACCAGGTGGACAGAGGACCTGACAAAGATTGCAGGTAAGGGTTGGATACGGGCCGCTTCCAATCGGTCTGTGTGGAAATCATTGAGTAAGCAGTGTCCAACAGTGGACATCGTTTGGCTGAGATGATAATGATGGATAACGAGAATGAGCTTTTAGCATGTTACATAGTACAACCAGTACGAAATGCAGGGATCTCTATACATAATTACATACTTCATAATTATCTTCATACTGTATCCTGTAATCTTAATGTCAATAGATGTAGCATCCTGAAATGGGTGGGGGGTCCTGGTCCTGAAAATTTGAATAAAGAATTTATTTATTTTATTTATAATGCTTCTCATCTTTATATCGTCATCTGTTCAGCCGTAGCACATCCACTGCTGGGCTTAAGCTTCCCCAAATTATCGCAAAGACCAGGTTGGACCCTATTTAATTAAAATAATTGGCAATCAATCTAATTGAGTTAAATTAATTTCCAAACTAGGTGCGGTTTGGTGGCGTTCTTAATCACAAGGTGAATCCTTAGGGACAAGTTACATTAACTCGAGAAGGTTCAGAAAGTTGGATCTAGGTGTATATAGCTGGACGAAATAGATCCCTCAAGCCTCCTAATTGAACTAAAGATCAACTTTGGGGTCACTGGAAATACTTTTAGGATATGGAAAGGGAAATACAAATGAAGGATAAACAAACGACTATGAACTACGGCTTAACTTACGCATATTAGTCGAGTGGGTATTCCGACCGCTTTTGTGACCTACTGAGTCACTTTTTATAGAGAACACGCTTATAAGTAAAAGTTTAGTTAAATCGAAATAATGTCGAAGACCTACACAATATTATACCATCTATGAATTTGCTTTTGAAAGACGGTTTTTTTTTTTTTTTTTTGGATTTTATTTTTGATTAGATATTTTCTTAAAATCTTAACATTATAATTATGTTACAATAGTTACGTTGTAATTTTATCATATACAATCATCACCTTAGACATAATTTGACGTCAACAGATGTCACCACTTCAACCATCGATATCTAAGGCTGGCGAGCTGCGTCAGCCTCGCCATATTTTATGTTCGCTGGAATAAACGCGCGCAGCGCGCGAGCTGCGCGCACGACGTCAGGTATGGACATTCCCTGACAACACTGACCCCTGAAGTCTGGGACCTTTGCTTCTGTATATGTAGTTAAAGTTGGGATGTGTGGACGGTGTGAGACCCTACGAACCGAACTCGACATACCTGCACAAGCCAACCCGGGTAAGCGAGACAATGCTTAAGGTCATATCCATCACACGTAAAATAATAAATACAATCCTATTAATATTATATCTGCGAAAGTTAGTGTTTATGTGTGAATGTGTGTATGGGTGGTATGTGTGTGTATAAGTGTATGCGTGTATATGAGTATGTGTGTATGGGTGGTATATGTGTGTATAGGTGTATGTGAGTATGTGTTTGATACCTCATCACGCCTCAACGGCTTCATAGATTTGAATGAAACTCAGAATGTATCTCAATAATAGAAGGTACCCTGGTTTATCACACCGGCTACTTTTTGTCCCAAAATAAGTTGTCATTCGTAACCGTGAAAGTAAAAGTAACTGTCTGAAAATAAGTCTGTCTGTAACGATTTCGCGCATTAACTTTAAACCAGTTTTATACAGAGACTAGTATTTGGGTGGCGCGCGGGCTGCGAGCAGCCCGCGTTATCGATGTGCATTAGTATTATTAACAAAAATGTCATTGCAGTTAAAAAAAATATATATAATTCTCATACAAGTCGAATCAATGACAGTTTCTTCTGAATCAGTACAAAGTGTGGCAGGGTTACCATGTGCAAGTTGATTTTTTTGATAAAATTTTAGTCGCTGTAAAATCGCACCAAGATTGTAAACGACTATTGTTAAGGGACCATACCTCTAAGTGCAGTGGTTAACGTGGGCAGTTGCCTCGGAGACCAGCTCGAGATGTGGAATAAACTCCCCATTCGGGACTCGGCCTTCGGCCTCGTTAGTGACTCGACTAAGGAATGTAAACGCGTAATTTCTCATTCGTAAGAGACTAACACGGCTCGGCCTACGGCCTCGCGGAGGCCACGCTCGGCCTTCGGCCTCGCGGGCCGAAAGCTCGGCCTTCGGCCTCGCAGGTTTGAAGCTCGGCCTGCGGCCTCGCAACCGTGGCGTTTTATCGCCAGCGAAAATCCCCATCCAGTAAATTTAAAAATTCTCATGCAAGTCGAACAACTGACAGATACTTTTAGTTCCCGTGACCGGTTGCATCGAAGACCAGCTCGAGATGTGGAAAAAACTCCCCATCCGGGACTCGGCCTTCGGCCTCGTTAGCGACTTCCATAGGATGCGTTAATGAGGTACACCCCATTCGGAACTCGGCCTTCGGCCTCGTAAGTTACTAACACGGCTCGGCCTGCGGCCTCGCGGAGGCCACGCTCGGCCTTCGGCCTCGCGGGCCGAAAGCTCGGCCTCCGGCCTCGCAGGTTTGAAGCTCGGCCTTCGGCCTCGCGGTGTTTAAGGCTCGGCCTGCGGCCTCGCAAGTTACAAAGGGAATGATTTTATGCTGTTCCCAATGACGGCCAGCTCGGCCTTCGGCCTCGCAGGCCTACAGCTCGGCCTCCGGCCTCGCTAGGGTGGAGCTCGGCCTTCGGCCTCGCCTCCACAGCTCGGCCTGCGGCCTCGCTCGATTGCAGCTCGGCCTACGGCCTCGCAAAGAGAATGTGGTTTCGCCACCAAAAATCCGCATCCAGTAAAAAAAAAACTAATGACGTCATCAAAAAACTTTTTTCATATTTCGAATCAGGGACTTCAAATCTCCCTAAATACTTAATTTCAGTCAGATCGGAGCAACTTGAATTTTGGTATCCGGTTCGAAGGACCAATTTGCAATTTTTGACAAAAACCTCAAATTTCCCTACAAACCCTCTATGACATTTGTTCGAACCCCCCATACCCACCTATAACGGTTCCGGAGTTGCGATCGTTTTAAATTTGTATGGGAGAACCTCTTTTTTGTTCAGGAGGGTAATTTTTTTTCAACTTTCCAAAAGGATCCCAGGGTTTTAGTCATTTTTAGTTTTAAAACCAACCCCCCATCGATTATAGTTTCCGAGATCCGTACACCAGTTCCATCAAGGAAACCAAAAATGGCATTTTTCGGATTTTTCTGGGGGTCACGTGACCACTTTCTATACAGTCCACACCATAATTTTAACCCAAAAATACTCCTTCTAGGAGAACAATGATGTCAGTCAGTCAATCAGTGGTAGTTCAGCTTTATATTTATACAGAGAAGAATAGGTGAGACTTTCAGATGGACGTGGCTACAATTTATTTTGGAAAAGGTATGATTTCAGTGGGATAACTGCGGTGGAGAAACCGCGGTGTAGTCGCGGGTGAAACGGCTGGGCGCAGCTTGTACAAGAATAAAAACAAGGTATAGACGTATCAACACTTGATTCTAAGAAAATTCAGCATCAGTTACTCCCAAAATTTCGCAAAGAATGTTCCAAACGTCACAGGACGGTTACTTTTACGATGTGTTAGTAAAAAGGGCGACATAAATACCCAGCGACATCCATAAAAAAACACGTCTCGCATAAAAAAACAAGATCAGTGTATTGTGTAAGACAAATAAACTAATAACAACTTCCTCTAGTGCCACAAAAAAAATGGCCAACAATTCAAAACACGAGTGGCGGAAAAATTTACAACTATCGCCACAGACAACCAATTCGAGCGCGTATGATAAAATCACTGTGGAAACTTTATGGGTTTGGTTGCTAACTCTTTTATTGCTGTTGGAATAAGGTTCATGTTTCAGTGTTAGCAACACTGAAACATGAAATGGCATTTGAGTGCTGAGCTCCGTGAACTGCCGTTTATGGTGATAACTACAAAAGTATTAATGTTTTGCATTGTGTAATTAATAGGATATTTTTGTTATATATGTGTACTTATTGATGGTATTTGTTCTTTATATATCTAGCTTTTGACCACTTTCTCAATAGATGGTAAGTGACAATGTAGTCAAAAGTCACGCTTAATTTAAAATTTTAACTGGTTCTCAAGGAGCTCTCCTTGCATCTGTGTTTTGTGAGAGGTTTTCAAACCTAACGCTTTATTAACCATTTTACTTTGAAGTATATTTTTGTGAGTCCTAAAAGTTTATTGAAAGTTAAAAAATACCACTTATTTGAATAGGAAATAAAGGTTAATTCTGCTTGGAAAAAATTGTTCTGATTTGTTAGTATATGAATGTAAGAATATTTTCGAGCGACTATTATAAATCCTTTATCAGATTCTCGCGGTAACGACAAATGCGTTTGAACTGAGTTTTACACCAGGACAAAGAAAATAAATTATTTTTGAGGCCATTGCTCACCTGTAAAGTATTATTCTTAAGATATTTTATATTATCACGCTGTGGTTACGCTGTTGATATGTTTATATTATATTACCCACACTGAAAGCTTTCGCCGAAGGTCAGAATCAAACAAAAGACCGTCAGGATCACAGTGCTATCATCGCTTCATAAAAAAATTTACCAAGAAATGGAACCGACTTCAACATTCAGAAGTGTGAAACAACTTGTTGAAGTCGGTACCATGATAGTTTACAAAGGTAACTATTATCACAATATTGTGCTCATGGTACCGACTTCTACAAGTTATTTCACACTTTTGAGTGTTGAATTCGGTTCCAGTTTTTGGTAAATTTTTTTTTCACACTTTACAGTGACCTTTGCTACTCACAGGATTAATTGTCATTGTGTATGTTCTCCGATGTCTTCAACCGCAACTATAATATCGTCGAGGTATGCGAACCACTTATCAGATATTGTAGTGTAACTCAAAACCGCTCGTCCGATTTTGATGAAATTTAAATGGGACCACTACGGTAGTATACTCTATCAAACAAACAAAAAACATCAAAATCGGTTCATAAACGACGAAGTTATTCGCGAACACACAAAAAAAATACGGTCGAACTGGGTAACCTCCTTATTTTGAAGCCGCTTAAAACTGGCATGAAGCAGAATAAGTCGGTTTTGCTCCAACTTCAGCTCTAACCATGCCTAGGCAAACATACAGTAGTCAAATCGTCGTCGTCTCAGCCATAGGATGTCCACTGCTGGACATAGGCCTCCCCCATTGATTTCCACAAGGACCTGTTGGAAGCGGCCCGCATCCAGCCCTTGCCTGCGATCTTAGTCAGGTCGTCTGTCCACCTGGTCGGTGGCCGTCTTATGCTGCGCTTGCCAGTAGTCAAATATTCATTTGTAATTGTAATTGTATATTATACGTTTTTTATCATATTAAATAAAATAAATTGAATGTTCAAAATTTTTAAACACATACGATGGAGAATTTACAACTAAGGGGGTATTTATTTATATTAAAGGGTCTCAAAGACAAAATTTGTGTGGTGACAGTTTTTCACTCTTGAGGGTGATGGTAGTCAAAACGCCTGTCTGCAGACAGGCGTTTTCTGGAGAGTACTGACAAACGGCCTTAATGCTCAAACAGCTATACTAATATCGATGAGATTTAGTATGATTATGAGCGCCGCTGAGTTGTTCCGCCTGGCGAGGGATAAACTGGAATATGACAAGCTGACTGCCAACCTTCACTAGTTGGAGAGGCACCCTCAGAAGAAGATGAAGATAGGTAAGTTTTCAAATGACACATAAGCTACTTTCACTAAGTAAAGTTAGTTACTGATAAAATAATAAGTACAGGTACTTCCAATCTCACCATTAAAACTCATTTCTTACAATAACTTATGTACATCATTTGCGTTGTTCAAAAGTATCCCCCCACTCCCTAAACGTTTACATAAGTCTGATTTACGACATTCACCATAACATAGCCAAGTTTTTTGGCGAAATGTTATGCATTTACATAGATTATGTGCGTGAATTATGGTTTATGGCATGTGGGCTTTGTATGAATAATGATAAGTTTTTGTTGTTGTTGTTATATTTATTACGTGCAAGTCTTATAAAAATCAAATACTCAGTGATCATGATAATGATGACTTTAAAGTCATCATTATCTGACTTTAAAGTCATCATTATCTGACTTCAAAGTCATCATTATCTGACTTCAAAGTCATCATTATCTGTAATAATATAATAAGTCAGAGTGTTCTGACTATAGTTTCAACCTCACGCGGTCGCAGTTCGCCTAGTAGCGAGCGCCCCGTATTCTCAAAAACGGTTTGACTGATTTTGATGAAATTTACATGGAAACCACAACAGGATACAGGACAACACAACAGCTTTCAAAAAAATCATCATCAAAATTGGTTCAACCAGTCGAAAGCTCTGAGGTAACAAACATAAAAGAAACATATGAGTCGAATTGCAAACCTGCTTCTGTTTTTGAAGTATTTTTTTTATTTTTACATTTTATAAGTTTGCGTTTGACAACTGTCTCACCTGATGTTAAGTGATGACGTTGTCTAGGATTTAGCACGCAAACCTAGAAGGTACCTATTCACTCGCGACTTGAAGACTCCAGGATTGTACATATCGGGAAACACAGACTCGGGCAACGAGTTCCATTCCTTGGCAGTACGCATAAGTTAAAAATAAGTTACAGCAAAATGGAACACACTGTAGCCGCATAAATATTATCATAACTCTGTCTTCTTATTAATATACGACGACCTAATAGAAATCTTGGAGCGAAAAAATCCGATTTCTATCTCACACGCCGCCGATAAACTACACATATTACCATAAAACGTTATTATATAAAAGCGAGACGAAATTCCGTTAAACTTCGTAGGGGAAAAACCTTGTTTCTTATATCATTATCAAAAAGTTATTAGGGAACCGGTTCGATAATGTATTCTAAAGTGGACATTCTTTATAACCGACTTCAAAAAAGGAGGAGGTTCTCAATTCGACCCGTAGGTTCTTTTTTGGTCATTTTTTTATGTTTGTTACCGCATAATTTCTAACTGGGTAAAAATTAAATTTCATCAAAATCGGACAAGCGATTTTTGAGCTATACTCCAATAACTGAAAAGTGCGGGCATACCTAGACGATATTATAGTAGCGGGTGAAGACATCGGTGAACATACCTACACCATAATGAAAATTAATCCCGTGGGTAACAAAGGTTACTAAAAATAGTGATAATTTTTTTTATATCAAAACATGAAACCGACTTCAACACTAAAAAGTGTGAAATAACTTGTCGAAGTCGGTACCATGAGGATAATGTTTCAATATTAGTTACTTTTGATGAACCATCATGGTACCGACTTCAACAGGTTATTTCACACTTTTGAGTATTTCAACACTCAAAAGTGTGAAATCGGTTCCATTTGTTGGTAAAAATTTTTTAGGCTTCCAACAATAAATTAGCTTTGTTTTTTTAGTATTTTTAAACTGTGTTTTTTTTATTTACACACTTTTATTAGCTTTGCCTGTAAGAGAGGGAATTTATCAACGCAATCATCACCAGCTTGACAACGTTTGAAACTTCGCACACTTATTAACCGGGCCGCTTCCAACAGGTCCTTGTGGAAATCAATGGGGGAGGCCTATCTCCAGCAGTGGACGTCCTATGGCTGAGATGATGATGATGATGATGATGACACATATCAAGGACCGATGACAGTGCAAATTAAATTAATTAAATAAAATAGTTTGCCTCATTCTTACCAAGATTTTTAAGTTTAGATTTTCATTTTGTTTAACTAAGAGCGTGTAATTATGTTGTTTTAACTGACGTAGTGCAAAATAGAAACATAGATATTATCTTTATATATGTATATAATTCTACTGTACAGGCAATTGGCGCTGCAGTCGTAAACATTTTTAAGCTATTGCATAGCTTCTATCGCGGGCCTTGAGCGTGGAGACCGAATCCAGAAATTCCGTAACGAAAAGAACCTAACACCCCCCACTTCGACCGGCACAGCGGTGATACTTTTTAGTTTTGCCATCTATCGATGAATAGCAGAACTTTTAATTACTTTTTTTAAATATCACACTTGCCTGTTTAGTTCAGCAACTCGCCTCTAGGTGGTATTTTTTAATTATTATTTATTTAATCTTAAATGCTGCTTTTTCTAGTAAAACAAAATATATAGAACGCGTGTCATATTTCGTAAAAGCCCTTTGTCTCTAGTATCCTTCTAATATTATAAATGCGAAAGTTTGAGTATGGATATGTTTGTTCCTCTTTCACGCCTAAACGGCTGGATAGATTTTGATGAAATTTGGTATGAAGACCGCTCATACCCTGGATTAATACATAGGATTATTTACATCATCACGCAGGTATACCCGCAGGGTGCAGCTAGTTGTTTATACAGATTAATTACTAATAAATATTTTCAAGAATACCAAACATAATGTTTTTTTTATTTCAAGTCCACAAAACTGGAAATACATTATAGCATACATAACTTAGTCACACTCACAATCATTAAGCGAACGATTTCATACCGGAAACTAATATAAGTAAGTAAATACGGACGCCGGAAGCGGGTCGTAAGTCACGCCGCAGAGCCCCGGTCGACTTCCGGCCGTTGATTCCCGACAACGTCTGTTTGCCGGATTGTCCTATGCCGTCGTGAGATTAGGGAATACGGATATTGACAGTGTGGACCAATCCCTATCCGTTTGTTTACTATTCAACTAACACCGGTGCCGTGGTGGTACCGGCCTAGAATAGTACTCCCCCATCTCTTCCCGCGGGTGCCGTATAAGTCGGCTAAGGGATAACGTACCGTACAGCAGTGCCTTCCTGTATGTACTGATATGACCTGATATGACATGTATTTCCAGATCGACAATCATACTGCACTCACCAACCCGCCTGCCAAGCATGGCGAGTATTGGCAAATCCCCCCCTATATGTGGGAGGCATATATTATGTCTAGTATGTATTACATTGACTTTAGTTAGTTAGATAATGTGTTTTGACAGACTCTTTAAAAGTGACAATTGACTTGATCTGTCTGATATCAACAAATAAGAAATAAACCGTTCACTGGAAACTAACCTTTGCTTGCTTGTTATTAAGCAACAAATGCCTTTATTCTGTTTGCTACAGTAATAAAACGAGTTCTGAGATGACGATAGCGCAAAAGTTGTTAGGATTAGTATCCGTACACCAAGCTTGTGATAAGCTAGCTAGTAAAATTCGCGGCTCAGTGATGAGCGACACTGACTTTGGAACCGCGACCTCGGGCTCGAATCCCGGCCGGGGCAACCATTTCTGAGACGTTTGTTCTCGGGTCTGGGATGTTTGTGCATTGTGATTGTGTGTGTCTATGCCTCCCGCGATACAGGGTATCCTAGTGCGGGGGTGCTAGTGCGTGAAAAAAAAAAACCTTGAAATTTTTGCCAATTTACAAAAAGCACCGAAAGCTCCAGCTGTTGGTGGGGTTCGAACTAGCGTCCGTCAGTTTGACAGCAAGCATTCCCACTGCTGAGCTATCATCGCTTCAATGCTAGGTACTTGAATCTAAAAGATTCAAAACTTGTATGGTATCACAATTACCTTATGACTTCCAATTACAAATTAAACAGTTATTTTAACAAACTCATTGTGACGTAAATGTTGTAACTTGCAAAAGTTAAAGCAATATTTCAACCCCATTCCGATAGGCTTGCGAAACAATATTCACCGAAATATCGGACAGATTGAACGAATAAATGAAAATCCGTTACATTAAATTGAAAAATATTTTGAATTCATTTATCCGCTTCGATTTATGTTAACAATATATTATCATGAGTTACGTATTTGTTAACGTATCTGAAATATACGCATTTATAGTCAAATCCTATGTTACTCGTATAACCATAGAAAAAGACTAAAAATTTTATAGCAACCTAAGACACATTCTATGTAACATACACTTTCTTAACGCGTACTGCCAAGGAATGGAACGTTGCCCGAGTCTGTGTTTCCCGATATGCACAATCCTGGAATCTTCAAGTCGCGAGTTAATAGGTACCTTTAAGGTTTGCGTGCTAAATCCTAGACAACGTCGTCACTTAACATCAGGTGAGACAGTTGTCAAACGCAAACTTATAATATGTACAAAAAAAGAAACTTACTACAATATCAACGAGTTCTTCAATGACACAATTATAGAATATATATGAAATGAATCGGTCCGTTTGCATTTCTATAGCGACACCCTACCAGGGTCATGCGTTATTTCTGTATATTATTAGCAATAATAACCTTTTTTGTACACTAATGATGCAATAAAGTATTGAACCCCTAAACCACAGGTTGAGTACCCACGTACACTGAACATTGTTTTGAGCCCTTAAAATATTTTTTAGCTATTGCATAGCTTCTATCGCGGGCCTTGAGCGTGAAGACCGAATCCAAAAATTCCGTAACGAAAATAACCTAACACCCCCCACTCCGACCGGCACAGCGGTGATACTTTTAAGTTTTGCCATCTATCGATGAATAGCAGAAATTTTAATGACTTTTTTGAAATATCACGCTTGTCTGTTTAGTTCAGCAACTCGCCTCTAGGTGACATTGGTTGTATCGGCGTTACTGCATAAGTTATTAATATTTTAATTGCATAAGTTGATAAAAAATGCTATGCAATAGCTTTACCGCGGCAGTCCCCGAATGCCACACGTCTTTTTTTTTAAATACCAACGATCACAATAAGCTTTAGGCAGTCGTAATTTCTAAGTTGATGACAGGAGCTATCCTCCATTTTTATAAACAATATGACGTCTACAAATAACGTTACTTTTTCCATTTACCAAAAGTTTCAGTTATTTTGCTCATGCTCCGAGAATTTCTACATTATCGCAACCAACAGAAACATTTTAAAGCGTGTCCGGGGAGAGAGAGAACGAGCCAAAATTTTTATGAAGATTTATTCCCCAACTTTGCACAACTACCCACTATATTACTTGACTTTGATTTACCACCCTTTGTATTAAAATGTTTACCAAAAAATGGAACCGACTTCAACACTGAAATAACATGTTAAATTCATATCACCACATAAATATAATGTGCACTAAGTAGGTATCGAACACCAAATTTAGTAACTGAGCACCAAATTTATTAAGTGGTCACGAAATCTTGACCACCATTTAATTGCACAATTTCTGCCCAAATAAATGTCTATAGCGAGCAAATGAATACCGGCCGGCGAGTGCCAGAACCAAATCGATCCCCGTTCATAATATTATATAAGTTTGGAATCTTAGGATCATTAAATTTTCTTTTTTTTTCGATAGCAAGATGTGAAATGTATGGTGGCCGTTATACAATAAATTGGTGTTCTAATTTTGGTGCTAGCTTACTATTTTTGGTGGTATATTTTACTATATTTGGTGATCAGTTAATAATAAGCCATTCATTAATTCTGTTTTATCTAAAATTTTAAAATCTCTCATGTAACACTGTTGATTAAAGTAAGAAATGAGCCCTAACGGATGAGCACCTAACTTTAAAATCGCTTGCCCCAGACAGGTAAACTTACCTAAAACTAGTTTCTAAGCTGAATAGTTTGAAAATCATTCCAAGTGATAGAGTTTAACCGTGCAGAAGAAATTGTCACTGATGTCAATTGGCTATTAAAAAGTTATACGTCGTCTTACAATTTCACGCCAATCTAATGAAAATATGGTAAGTATTATACAGATAACCGGATATGCTCATAGTAACATGGGAATATGTGAGCATTGCTTGGTTCTTCTTCGGGTTGCCTTCAACTTCATCGTATGTCATCATAGAGTTTACGGTCTGACATTATCCCTGATAGAAATCTATCAAAATTATATAAGGTGTGTGTAAACAGCCGTCTGATTCAAATGAATGTAATCAAATTGTATATAAAACTTTTACTGGAATCAATTATGGAGCTCAGAAATGCAGCTTGTAAACGTTTTTATGATTGAAGTAACCATAACAGACAATAAAAAAAATAGTATTCAAACACAACTGACACATTAGAATCATTTTTGAAACTTGAGGGTAGGAATGCAAGTAGCTACTTTTATAACATTAATACAATATGATAAATAATATTTATCATAAATACAAATAAAACCTTATTAATTATATTTTTGATTTGATTAATAAACAACTTATAACGAATCAAGCAATCAAACTTGTAGCAATATTAGTGTGGCGATAAATTACATATTGGAACCAACAATATTAGGTAAATTAAAGATGTCGGCTGTTATGTCCTAAAACTAAAGAAGTTAGTTGACATACAATTAATAGAAATAGCGAACTAAACTTTTCAGAAATCCTAAATAAGACTTTTAGAGATAACTCTAGCTCACGAGAGTATTTTTCTCATGAAAGTAAATTTATTTTGGTTTCCTTCATCTGAAGATTTCATCCTATCTTAGTTGCGCCACTTTGAACATTTTGAACGACGAAAACTTATAATTTTCTTTTCACTTTACAGACTAAAAATAACCTTAACGTCTTAGAATTAAGAGCTAAAAGTTATTCAACAATAAGTTACTTATGGCGATTCAGAAATTAAATGAAGCGAAGTTCTATTCTATTTGTATATAGGTTTGAGTTGAATTTGCTTTGTAAGGTAAACAGCACGTATGTTAAGAAAAGTAGAAATTTCACTGGGTCCCTTCACATATTACATAAACATTTCTTGCCAAAACTGTACCAACCAAAATGGTATTTTGGCAAGATAGTCTCTTTACCTTGGAAATTGCTACACGTCATACGCTTCGCTAGGCAGGCATAGGGGGATAGGGGAAGGTTTATATCTGCTCTTCACGGATGCAGTACCTGTTTTGATTTTCAATCTAGCTAGTCCCTTAGTTGGTGAGTCATACCACAGGTTCAGCCTAGTTTGGGTACCAATGGTCCCCCAGGAATAGCACTGGTTACTTAGAATTGAATGAATAACCTAATAAGGGTAGCTAGCTTATTGTCATGTCTGTAAAGTATGAATAATAATAATTTATCATTTATCTTTGCAACTATTTGTTATTTATTTATTACACTCAAAACCCCGCACTAGGGTTTTCTGTGTCGCAGGAAGCGTGGACACTCATAATCACAGCACACAAACAACAAAGACCCGCGATAAACACCTACACTCATCACACATATGTTTGCCCTTGCCGGGATTTGAAACCCAGAGTCCCGGAGACACAGAAGTCGTGTCACTGACCACTGTTCCACGGCGACTGACTATAGAATCTTTGTACTTAATCTGAATAATTAATCTAATAAAAATCTAATTGTACTTAGGAGTAAATCAAGATTTAATAATAATGGAAACTAAAATTATAATTCTAGTGTAACTATTTTGTTCTCATGTCTCTAAAGTATAATTAAATATCAAATAATTTCAAAATAAATAAAAAATCCTAGCTTAGATTCATTTTTATTCTGGTATCTATGTTGTTTTAATAAATTGAACGGCTTATTTCCTATTTAGTTAAATTGACAAGAAATATCACAAATCGGGAAAACCTACGGATTTCCGAATAATAACTCGGCCCAGTTTTCAAGGTTCGCTGCTTTCTTACAATTATTTCTCAATGCTCGGATCAGGGGTAAGCCCAGTCGCGAATAAGAATCGCCCTCATAATATATTACCATAATAGTATACTTATATGAATGTTGTTCCGAATTGAACCGAAATTGATTTTAGCACGCTCACGATATACAGGGGTTCCGTTTTGAAAAGCACGATTAAGACGCTCACGGTGCTGTGAGCGCATCTAATAAACCGGAACGGTAATTTAGCGATTTCATAACCCTAAATACTCGTACTCGTTGTAATAATAATTTTCTTTTATGTTTATATATCACTAATGCTAAAGATTATTATTTTCAAAATTATTTTTTTTTAAATTATTTATATTCAGGCAGATTACACCCATTTTATTCACTTAACAAACAATGAAATACAATAAAATGTGAGTTCAAAATTAATGCATTACTTAATGTGTCAAATTCAAAATAGTCAAAGATAAAATTAAATTAAAAACAATGAAATACAAAAAAATGTCAGTTAAAAAATTAATGCATTACTTGTGTCAAATTTAAAATAGTGTATAATAAAAATAAGTAGGTCAAAATAAAAAAAAATAACTTATTAAAAGCTTGATGTTGAAATAAAATTGAAAAGAAATTGGGCACAATTACAGAATTACTTCTTGGAAATTGAGGTTATATTATTTCCCGGTCCGTACATTATGTTAAATGTAACGTTAGGCTCACACTGCTCACAGTGATGTCGTAGGAGAGCAAAATCGTTGTGAGTCCAATATGGCGCTGGTAATGACGTCATCCATGACGTCGCACACTCTTGGAAAAGCGAGCTCACAGTGTTAAGGAACGCATTTGAAACGCACACGCGTTTCGGAACAGTAGGTTACATTAGTTGTCTACGCATATGCTTAGTTCTTAATTATACATAGTGGCGCTGTCTGTCGCTAATACGCGAACGCAATTTGTCTTCCTACGTTTATGTAAGTTATCAGTGCACACAAAAATAAAAAAAAGTTTTAGCGCCATCATTAGTAATTAAGCGTTTAGCTGTTAAAATTTTCAAGGTGAATTTATCTTAGGCACGATATTTGAATTCACTGTTCTTTAATATAAATGACTCAAGTTTTTCGTAGACAAATATTATTTATCACAAAAGCATTTTTTGATTAAAAAAAAACTTATTAGTTACTGATTTTAAGAAAGACTCGCTCAGTAAGAAAAAAAATACTTTAATTTCCATTGCAAATATGGTAAGGTATAATATTTGAAAGTAAAAAGATTCAGGCGACTTTGCGGAAACCCATAACAAAGTGATTTTAGTAAACGATATTTGGTTTTAATTGTGCGACTTTTACTTATTCCAGCAATCTGACATTTTTTTATTTTTATTTTATTCCACATTCACACAAGGTCTTCAGGTCCCAAACTAGGCAGAGCCTGTACTATGGTAACCTGATGACTGATATACATACTTATATACATATAAACACCCAGACACAGGTCAAACAGACATGTTCATACACACAAATGTTTGACCTGTCCGGGAATCGAACCCGGGACCAGCGGCTCAGAAGGCAGAGTGCTACCAACTGCGCCAACCGGCCAGTCAAAAAGGTACATAACCGGAAACTCTTCGACACGTGTTTCGCCTCTTCACGAGGCATCCTCAGGAGCTGGTGACTCGTTGATCGCGGAAACGAGAGGACTGTTAAAGAATAAAGTCCCCAAGAATCCGCGATCACCTCTGCTATAAGGTTTACCCAAGACTCATAAAGAAAACATTCCGATTCGCCCAGTTGTTTCTTAAATTAATCTTACATATAAATTAGCTAAACGCCATAATGTACTCCTAAACGCTAAATTTAAAAGTTTAGAAAGTTCAATAAGTTCAGTTTAAAAACAGTTTAGATCTAATAGATATGGTAAAAAATATTGAAATTTTCTCTGGTGTTAAATTACTATCCCTTGATGTAGACAGTCTTTTCACCAATATCCCTAATGATAAAAGTTTAAGTATTCTAAAAGATAAACTTGAAACACAGCGGCTACATCCTGGGGAGATAGATGACCTCATTAACCTCACAAGTGTGTGCATGACACAAAATTATTTAAGTTTTAATAATCAATATTTTTCTCAAAAAGAGGGTATAGCTATGGGATCCCCACTAAGTCCATAGATGGCCGAAGTTTTTATGGATGTTGTATGTATTGCTTCCGGGCTGTTTGGCCGTGGTCTATGTGAAACTTGTGTTCCAGACGTTTCGTCGATCACTGCGGTCGACATCTTCAGTGGTTCAGGTCCGAGCGGCGACCATCAGTATCAGAGAAGACGCCGCGGAGGAGAGTTCTACGCTCTTGTCACCGCTCGGACCTGGTTCGATTCCCGGAAAGGTCAAACATTTGTGTGTATGAACATGTCTGTTTGACCTGTGTCTGGGTGTGTATATGTATTTAAGTATATATATAAGTATGTATTGAAGTATATATATCAGTCATCAGGTTACCATAGTACAGGCTCTGCCTAGTTTGGGACCTGAAGACCTTGTGTGAATGTTGACAAAAAAAATAATATTAATAATTACAGTAATAACAATATATGAAATATGTTAACAATAATATAAAAGTATGAATGCCTTTCGACACAGTGACGGTTCGTTTTCATATCGTCGTGTCGGTTCCCAATTGCGACAAATACTCCCTCAATAATTTTTCTGTTGACAAAGTGTGCCATTCCATTCGATAGTTCCATAAGCGATCGGATCCGGAATTGGGGCTCCCTTGACGCTTTATTGCAAGGACATGCAAAAAAAACATTATATTTTATTGTTATTCGGAGGATCCAGCGTGCGTGATCTTAGGCAAAGTAAAAAGGAAAAAAACGGGTATTGCTAGTTGGATTGGCATATTTTCAAGAGCTTAAAAGATAAGAATATTTAAAGCTCAGATCAGAGTAACAGATGACAGGGCAGATTTATTATCTCGCCATCTAGGATCACTTCTTACAACTAAATAATTCAATGCAAAAACTCTTTATTATCAGTACCAAAAATAAATAAAAATTTGATTCTTAAAGCTAAACTTAAATTTTAATACTTGGTATAATAATGGGCGGCCTGATCGCTTGTAGCGATTTCTTCCAGGCAACCTTTGGATGGACAGAAAACGGAGAAAATAGCAAATAGATATAGAGCAAGGTTTTTTTTTATATTCTAATACATAATAGGTAAAATATGTATATAATATTTCGAAAATTTTTCAACTTCGTCTATAGAGGACAGCTAAACGGCTCATCAACAACTACTTTCTAGCCGAGACGAGACTCCAAAGTCTGGAGAACTGAGGTAAAGTCCCTAGTTTATCGGTGTTTTATCGGTGGTTTATCGGATACATTTCGGGCAGTGAGCTCTGGAGTTACATAATTTAATTTCTCTATCCCCATTCCATCTGAGAACGACCAGACGGATGGCAATGCGACATCTATAGATGATAGACGTTCCAACTTGTCGACTTGTGCACAAAGCGTTTTGCTTTCATAGTGCGCACAGCTAATAAGTGGAATTCGTTGCCTAAATCTGTGTTTCCACATATATATAATGTGAGTGTGTGAGTGATGATGAGTGTTGATGATGATGATGATGATGATAATGTGAGTATCTTCAAGTCACGAGTGAATATGTATTTTCTAGGCGTGCTCCATCTAACATTAGGTGAGATAGTTATCAAACCCTTGCCTATTTCCAATAAAAAAGTACTTTACATGTTATACAATATTATGGTCCTTAAGATGGTGCTCAAGATAGGCAACCGAAAAACAATCTTGCTTTTATTTTCTTTCTGTCTGTCTGTCGCTGCGCTATTTTTTTTTCACACACTTACACCCCCGCACCCCGCAATAGGATACTCTGTATCGCGGGAGGCATAGACACACACAATCAAAAATACACAAATATCCAAGATCCGAGAACAAACATGTCTGCTCATTACAGAAATGTTTGCCCCGGCCGGGATTCGAACCCGGGGTCGCAGTTCTAAAGTCAGTGTCGCTGATCACTGAGCCACGACGACCGTCAAGTATTATAACTCAAAAGCTTCAAAAAATAATTGAATACTGTTTCACAGCTGTATCATATATATTACTAGCTGCGGCCCGTGGTTTTAACCGCGTGTTGATGATTGATGATGATAAAAAGTAGCCTATCCTTTATTCTGGGACCTGATGTTTATACATACAGTTGTGAAACGCAAGCTTATAATAAGTAAAAAAAAATACATAAAATATCTGCCAAATCTGTCGAGCCGTTTGCGCTTAAAAGAATAACAAACATCTGGAAAAAAATCGCGTTTTAACCTAATATTAGTAGGATTGAACCAACCGATGAGAAAGTTGAAATGCCAGTAAACAGGGCACATGCCAGGTAGAACTGAAGATTATTGGGTTCAAAAGGATTTCGAGTGGAAGACACGGATTGGTAAGCGCTAGACGTTCACCGACACGGTGGAGTGACGTCTTGTCCAAGATCACAGAGGTTGTATGCGGGCCGCTTCCAACCAGTCCACGTAGTGATCAATCAGGAAGACTTATGTCCAGCAGTGGTCGTAAATATAGCTGTCATGATCATAACAAATATAACTCACCAAAAAATTGGAACTGAATTGAACACATAACTTGTCGAAGTTAGTTAGTTTGACCGTTGAAATCGGTTCCATTTTTTTTGGTAAAAATTTCTTAACCTTTTCAGTGACCATTGCTACTCACTAGATCAATTGTCATTGTGTATGTTCACTGATGTGTTAAACCGCAATTAGAATGTCGTCCAAGTAGACGTTACAGTTTTCAGTTATTAGAGTGTAACTAAAAAACGACTAGACCAATTTTGGTGAAATTTAAATGGGGCCAGACGGGAAGCACGGTTTAAAATAAAAAAAAGAATCATCAAAATCGATTCACCCAGTAATTCAGAGGTAACAAACATAAAACATAGGGGTCGAATCGAAACCTCCTCTTTTATTTGAATTCGGTTCAGCGGTAAATTGCGGTAAAGCAATTTATAATAATTTATTTAATAATTTACGTTTGAATAAATACCACCAATTTCAACGAGTGCTACGAATCTTTTAACTGTGAAACAAAAATAACGATATTTGTGGAATCAATGATTCAATGTTTTTCAAGAAATAACTTCAAAATATTATTCGTTGTCAACAGGACGCGCCAGCTCGGGCTTGTTTACGTCATGCTGTGACGACGCCAGATCTCGCCATTTACGCCATTACTGCCATTTTCGCCATTACATCTTTCCGTAGTGATGCTGTATTTTGTAAGTTATCTCTTTATGGTATATCCAATGTGATATAATGTAGTAGCTTTATATTTATCTATACTCGTATTATAAAGAGGAAAGATTTGATTGTTTGTTTGCATTGAATAGGCTCTGAAACTGCTGAACCGATTTGAAAAATTCTTTCACTGTTGGAAAACTACACCATCCCCGGTTGACTATGCTTATTATATTTTCTAAAAAATTGGGGATCCTTATAATTTTACTTACCCGTGCGAAGCCGGGGCGGACCGCTAGTACACTATATAGCGGTGATTTGTAACTTTTAGACTTTCGCGATTCGAATACATTGTTATTAAATCAAACGGGGCTTAATCGCGAGGAAAATATTTAGTAATTTATTTACCTCGACGTTTCCACCAAGTTGCATTGGTCGTGGTCACGAGAAGACTGCGAGAAGAGCGGTAATTTATTTTGAATGTATCGAGTTAGAATTTAAGCATTAGGTACAAACCTTCCTCTCTCAGCCATGTGCTGGACAGATGCCTACCCCATATAGGGGGATTTGCCAATAATCGCCACGCTTGGCAGGCGGGTTGGCCATCGCAGTATGATTTCTAATCCTCTGAAGGCGCTGCTGCCCACCTTCTGTTACGTGATCCCTTAGCCGACTCTTACGGCACCCACGGGAAGAGATGGGGGAGTACTATTCTAGGCCGGTACCACCACGGCACAGATCAGTTTTATTAAAGTTGCCATAGGTAAAAAGGGTACCCTACTCTAAAAAATCCTCGAGTGTAAGTACTCAGTACAAATAAGTGACACTTTTGTTGTCAACACTTCAACCCAACTCAAGCCTACCTATAATCCTCAATCTGTCTGACAACGTTTCCAAACCTTTGATTTATTGCCGATATTGGGTTTCTATCGGCCTTTATCAAAGGTTTACCCATAGACCAAACTGGTTTAGTCAGGATGCGCCTTTAGATTGCATGCAAATAGTAGGTATCTTGGAACCAATTGATCACACACAGATTCACTTTCAGTGCAAACTTTTTTAATTTTGTAATGTAACAAACCGACTAGGACTCACGTGGTAAACACTGGAAAATTACTCTCCGACCAGTTTCGAACTTATTTGCAGTTCTTCATCTGGGAGTTATGATCGTGCCAGGCGGCGAGCGCGAGCCTCAGCACGTAACTGATCAGTTCGCTCTTAGGCTCGCGCTCGCCGCCTGGCACGATCATAACTCCCAGATGAAGAACTGCAAATAAGTTCGAAACTGGTCGGAGTGTAATTTTCCAGTGTTTACCACGTGAGTCCTAGTCGGTTTGTTACATTACAATTATGGAAGAAACTCGCGATAGTTTTCAGACTCAAATATTTTAATTTTTTTATTAATTAATATTTACGCATATTGCTGATTTTAATATGCTTACTTTGATAATAATAATATAATGCGGATACCCACATCACCTAATCTACGTGCAAATTGGTTGATTCATGAATGATTATCAGAAAATAAGTTTTTAATAAAAGAAAACGGTTTTTGCGTGATACACATTGTCATGCAATTTCAAGGTGAGTCATACTTCATCTCTAGTTATCTCTCTTTTTTGTGACATTTCAATAACTAGTATACGTATTCATTGAATTTACTGATATTGAAACCTTTAATTTGTTTGTCAATGTTCATCCAAATCAAAATCGGTTCCCCAGTTATGCTGTAACACAGCATAACTTTCGACTGGGTGAACCGATTTTGATTATTCTTTTATCATTTGAAAGCTGGTACTTCCCGCGTCACATTTGATTCATTAGAATCGGTCAAGTGGTTTTTGAGTCGAAAACTACGTTCGCACGCGTCAGTTGTCCAGAGACAAATGAGGTTGACACTCGCCCGAGTTCACGCCATAGAGGTTTCTACCAAGTGCTGCCAGTATAAGATTACCCCGAATATTGGGGGAAATACATAGAAAACCTTTCAGTTCAAATACTTAAGGAATTGAATGTTGCATTTATATTGTAAAAGAATATTAAATTTTAACAAAAGCAAGAGCTGAGACCGTGAGATAGTTAAGCAGTAATGTAGGTTTAGTGAAAATGATCAAATAGCGTGGTATAAGAAGAATAATGATTTACACTTATTTTATGTAAAATACTCAACCCCCAAAATACACAATAGGAAAAACTTACAATACATTTTGTGACAATACAAGTGACTGGCCGGTCGGCTCAGTTGGTAGCACTCTGCCTTCTGAGCCGCTGGTCCCGGGTTCGATTCCCGGACAGGTCAAAAATTTGTGTGCATGAACATGTCTGTTTGACCTGTGTCTGGGTGTGTATATGTATATAAGTATATATATCAGTCATCAGGTTACCATAGTACAGGCTCTGCCTAGTTTGGGACCTGAAGACCTTATGTGAATGTTTTTTAAAAAAAAAATCCATTTGGAAAATATATATATATGCCAATATGAGTCTTTTGTTTAGAGATACACAACAGCAAAGAAAAAATACACTAGAAACGAAACAATGGCAGACTGGCAACACACAATAAAAAACATTGAAGATCTAATTGAAAAAGTTCTTTTAGAAAAGGTTTAATTTCATTACGCGGGTGGAATGACTCTTTTACTGAGTCGTTCACCTGAAAGCTTTGATTACGGAGTGAAACACTTAAACTGCTCCAAGAAAGTGTTTTAGAGAAATACAAAGGGACTAAGACTATTACACATTTACTTGAAGGATTGTATCTACTTGGATTTAATGCTGAGCACTCAGATTTTCAGGAAAGTTAATTATATATGTTGTAATATCTTGATATTGTTATCTGTTAATCGTGTCACAGTGTTCGTTATCGAACTCCTCTTAAACGGCCTGCCTGATTTTTTTTGTCTATATGCGGTTGGTTTGAGAATAGGTCGTAAAGTGTTTCAATTTCTAACCGACTTCAAAAAAAGGAGGAGGTTCTCAATGCAACCTGTATGTTTTTTTGTATTTGTTATCGCATAACTTCCGGTTGGGTGAACCGATTTTGATTGTTTTAATTTTTATTTGAGAACTGGTGCTATCCGCGTGGTCCCATTTAAATTTCATCAAAATCGGACAAGCACTTTTTGAGTTGCACTCCAAAAACTTTAAAATGCGTGCTTAACCTAAACGAAATCGGTGAACATACCTACACCACAATGACAATTGATCCCATGAGTAACAAATGTTACTGAAAAGAGTGAAAAAAATTTTCTTACCAAATAATAAAACCGACTTCAACACTCAAAAGTATGAAATAACTTGTTGAAGTCGGTACCATGATAGTTGGTAAAAAAATGTTTTAAGTCTAAAATTGTCAGGTGTTTACGATAGATCACACTTGCCCAGAATTAAGATTGACTTGAAGACATGTGTTGATAAATGTTCGCCTAGTCTTGTCCTTCGTAAAATCAATTCTAATTACTTATATTGTCATAATTACAATATTATTTGGGAATTAAACAAAAAAACATAATTATTCACAAAATATTAATCGTTACGTGTATATATTCACTTGCTTTCAATACAATATAATAAATCTTTACGGCAATAATGCACAATTAAAAAAATAACAAAAACCTTTAAAGACAGCTGCTTTCGTATCATAATAAACTAAAAACAAAATCGTATTTTTACAAAACACAACATGCGTTGGTTAATGTAACAAATGCACTATAATGCAATACCGCATCATTTAAACGGAGTCATATTTAAATTTAACAAATTGTCCCAAAAATAAAACGTTTCACGCCATTGCACGCTCATGCAATTTTATATGCAAATTTTGGGTAATACTTGAAAATTTTTAGTGCAGAATACAGTGGACAGCAAAAAACTGCATACATTTGGTATAATTTACACAAATTCAGACAGCGCCGGTTGATTTGTGGCTGCGAGAATCCGTCATAAATCTTTACTTTTTTTAGCAATGGATCAAGTTTTGAGAGAAAAGAGATTTATACTTAGGTTATCTCCTTCAAATGTTAAAATAGGATTGTCAGTCTTTGTTCTGTCAAAACAGGTTAATGTAGCAATACTTACAATGCTAGTCAATCATTTTATATTATAATGTTATGAATGTACTGTCACGTAAAGCAATGACATAGTGACATATATTTTTTTTTTTTTTTTTTAAATATTATAAGTTTGCGTTTGACAACTGTCTCACCTGATGTTAAGTGATGACGTTGTCTAGGATGTAGCACGCAAATCTAGAAGGTACCTATTCACTCGCGACTTGAAGACTTTTGAAGAGACATGAAAAAAGACATGCCAGTTGCTCCCAACATTTTTTACAAGTGCAAACGTTTTCGTTTCTGATTCATATTTATTTTGCTCTTTTTCTATTATTCTTTGAGTTGCAACGAAACTGATTAACAAACTATTTTTCCATACAAAATATTGTAGGATATGAGGTAAGTTTTTTCAAATCCAAATTTCTAAATTTAATGTTTTAAAATTTATTTAATGAAAAATCAAAAATAATTTACTACATTTATTTGAATTAACAGACATTTTATTAATTGCCCCCCAAATTTCATTCCATTCCATTTACTTTCTAACAAGATCCTGATGCGTGTTGATTCAAATTATTTTAATTATCTACTGTAAAGACCTACAAAAAAAAGTTTCTATTTCACTTTTAAACTTTTTAATTTTTTTACTTCTGGTGTAAGACGGTTCAAACGCACTTGTCGTTACCATTTTGATGGAGGAAAAATGGTTTCTAGAAAAATATCTTTTTATAATAAATTAGCAAATAATATTAATTTTTATTCAATCAGAATTAACTTTTAAGAACAGTTCTCAAAAATGTTATTTTTCTAAAGTAATAAGCACGTATGAATTTCCACAAAATAAGAAATGACTCAAAATTGTCTATTTAGTAAATGGTCAAGCTATATCAATAGACAAACCTACAATAGAAAGTGATAAATGATAATGTATAGCTAGTGAATAAAAAACGCTCGAAGCTTATGTTTTAATCCTCGCACTATCTCCGTATTCGAAGCGGAACGCAAGTTTATTATTAAAATGTTATTAGAAAGTCTAAAGTATTCCCCTTTCAGCGTCTTTTGAATATTACCTTATTTTATAAACTAACATAGGCGAGAAAAGTTCTATTAAACTACAAGTAGAATTTTCTATTGGAAACTTGGAGATTTTGTTTAAGTTTTAGAGATGTTTAGGTTTTTACATCATCGCAGCCATAGGACGTCCACTGCTGGGCATATGTATATAATGTTATAAATGGTTTTTACATGTTTCATTGTAATATTTTGTAAAACTATGCAGATTTGAGCACTTGGGACCAATATTGTTTTTCATTTTATAATATTAAAAATGCGTTTGATCAGGTATAAAATCCTACTAATATTATAAATCTGAAAGTTTGGATGGGTGGATGGATGGATGGTTTTTACTCATTCACGATCAAACCCCGGCACCTTTGGTACTGCCAGCACGTCCGTTCGGTACGGCTTCCATGCCAAGACTGAGGCTTTTATTTCATATCACCCTCACTTATTGGCACAAATGTGGCACGTGTGCTATCTACCTCCACCTAGTTAACGAATTGCTTAGCAAAGCCTACAGCCAAATCCACAGTTAACTTTTAACACTAACAATTCTGTTCTAAAAACTAATAATTTATCTTTGTGAGCGTTAGATATAATTTTGATGTCATATAATTTTTGTATTAAGTATGTATTTGCCATTTGGGTTTGTGCTTAGCGTTGGAATTAAAAACTTTTTCATTTTCATTTTCATCTAACACGCTCCGACATAAATATAATTTACTAGTAGCGTCCCGCGGTTTCACCCGCGTGGATTACGGTATTCCCGTTAGCTCAATTATCCCACGGAAACGATCCTTTTTCCGGGATAAATGTAGCTTATGTGTTAATCCAGGGCTTAAACTATGTCCATACCAAATTTCATCGAAATCGGTGTAGCCGTTTAAGCGTGAAGAAAGAACAAACATGCACACATACACACATAAGCATTATTGTTGAATGTACAAATAAACTCCAGAAACAATGGCGCATCTATCTGACGAATGCAAACGTGCAAAAGCTAGAACGAGATAACCTGGTTAGTGGGATTAGAGAATGGCTCTCGTTGAATTGCACACTAAATGAAATTCACAGGAATTGTATTCTAGAACTTAACGTTCTATTCACGAGTCCGTATTCATTAACATAAGTAACTTCCGTGTAACTTTTTATATTTAGTTATTAAAACTGACGTGGTTTTGACACATTATGAATGTATATAACACGGGAATTACTCACGTAATAAGTCATAGGGTTCCGACTATAGTCTCAACCACATTGGGAGGTCTTTTTCAAGGAGAATACGGGGTGCGTGCGGACGAGGTCGCGGTTCGCCTAGTACTGAAAAAGACCACCGAATGTGGTTGAAACTATAGTCTGAACCTTCTAACTTATTACGTGAGTAATTCCCGTTTTTTATACATTTATTACATTTACCTTCAAGTTTTGTTATTAAAACTGACGTGGTGTTAACACATTATGAATGTATGAGCACGAATTATAAAAGATATTAGAACATTATATTTTATCTATGGTATTTGAACAGGAATAGTTGGAGCTTGTGTAAGACTTTTAATTCGAGCAGAATTAGGTAACCCATAATTGAAAAAGACCACCGAATGTGGATGAATGTATAGTCGGAAACCTCTGACTTAGTTTGGATGGATGTAAGTTTGTTATTTTTTTTTTATTGGTTCATAGAACTGGTTGTACACAGTAAGGTATAAGAATAATTTAGTTACAATTGTTATACGTATGGCTTGTACATGTGTACACCATTCTGGGTGTGAACACAGCATGCTTATTATAAATATTATAATATATTGTGCTCTGGAGTTACCTAACTTAGTACCTCCTTCCCCATTCCATCAAAAAACGACCAGACGGACTGCAATGCGACATCCATACATGGTAGACGTTCCACCCTGTCGCACCAAGCGTTTTGCTTCCACATTCATAGTGCGTACAGCTAACGAGTGGAACTCATTGCCTAAGTCTGTGTTTCCACATGAATACAATCTGGGCATCTTCAAGTCACGAGTGAACAGGTATCTTCTAGGCAGGCGTGAATCATCGTAGACCGCATCATCACTTAACATCAGGTGAGATAGTGGTCAAACGCCTGCCTATTGTGAATAAAAAAAAAGAAAAAAAAAATGTGTGCTCTAAGATTATATTAATGATAAAAAAGTAAGCTAAATAACATATAAAATAAATTTAAACTTTGTTACAACGTTGTTATTCTTTTATATTCAAATAGCTTGACGGATTTGAAAGTTGGTTTGGAGATAGATTAGACCCTGGAATACATAGGCTACTTTTATCTTGGAATAATTTTAGAGTTCCCGTGGGACAAATTGAGGTAGCAGAAAACCGTAATCCACGCGGGTGAAACCGCGGGGCGCTACTAGTGATCTATACATGTGTAGTGAGAAATGAAACCATTTTAATGGCACCAATAATTAATTTTGACGTGATAACGTCTTATAAATCGATGAACGCCGGCTGCACGCACGAAAAAGTGTCACGTTCCGCCTGAGCCGTGCGTGCAAGCGAGAGCGCGGAGCAAGCGATAGAGAGGCACGATTGGTTGTCTGTTTTCTTATGACATTGTAAAATTATCGTCCGTAAACCCACTTTACAGACAACCATTTTTTATCGAGTTTTTATCCTATTAAAGAACAGACAAACGCTGTAAACGTGAAATAGGAAAATCAGACTTAGGGCGCGACAAAACCGACATATCATCAAAACCGCATGATCCAATCCGTATACCCATTTCAAAGCGCTTGCACAACTATCCATCCTGTAAGCCCCTTGTAAGTGACAGTTAGGAGTTACGACCAGCCCGGAACTTCGATTACGTTTTTTTCTCGAATTTTATGTTCGGATAAAAGTGACTGGGTCACCATACCCTTGAAGGTGGTTAAGATATGCCGGGATGAGACGATGCGACTGAAGTCTATTTTCCAATGATGTAATAGCTAGATCGTTTCCTAAAAAAAATCGTTACGGGTTCAAGCATTTTGATTTATCTGTTTGCTGACAATAGCTAGTGGATTGCTCAAATGTTATTATAGTAGATGCAGTATTGAAATAAGTTATTAGTATTTTATTTAAAAAGGACACTTTAGAAACGGGATAATTTCCCGTCTATTTTTTATGTTTTTAACGTTCGATATTTTGGAACTGTTGCACACAGCTATCCATTCACGCTTTCACATTTGTTATATTAGTGGGACTAGCGGTTCACCCCGGCTTCGCACGGGTAAAAAATTAAAAATAGTAAATATCCCTAAATTAAAAATATATATAATATAGCCTATGTCACCCGAGGATAGTGTAGCTGGGAAGCTTCAGTATTTTCCATCGATTTGAAAAATTCTTAAAATCAAAGAATTTTTAAAATCGGTTCAGTAGTTTCGGAGCGTGCTTCATCGTAGGTCGCATCATCACTTAACAGCATGTGACATGGTGGTCAAACGCATGCTTGTTGCTAACAAAAAAGCACATATATTTTATTTTATTATTTTTATTCAGTATAATTAGATCGATAAATTTATATATATATATATCATTTTAAACTACTTATAGGATTTATAACTTTGACTAGATAGTTAATTGTAGGTACTTGTTATGTATTTTACAAATTCAGCATAGATATTTTTAAATTTATAAAATCGATGAGCAAAACTCATTGATGCTTTTCTCAGAACTCTCATATGCGTAGTGGCCTGAAGTCAAATAAAAAAATTAATAAACTTCGTCGCGGCCCTTTTTAAAAAAATACTCGTAGAAGTTTCCCGCCTCTGACAATATAGTGAATGATTTTTAGAACTATTGGTTAAGGGCCTTTTCGAACGAAATTCTGTTCATTTTTATACGTTTGCTTCGAGTGCGTTATAAGGGTTTAGGAGGATTCTATTGGTGATAGCGTTTAGTTGACTAGCAGATGTTGACATTGTTTTTTTTACATACTTTAGTGATACGGTAAAGCTTTTTGTAGTGTCTTTTGTTGACATAGCATTTAGGACAAAGTTATTTAATTTTTGACCGACTTCAAAAAAAGGAGGTTGTTCTTAATTCGACCCGTATGTTTTTTTTATTACTTTTTAATGTTTGTTACCGCATAACTTTTGACTGGGTAAACCGGTTATTATCGTTCTTTTTTTATTTGAAAGTTGATGCTTCCCGAGTGGTTCCATTTAAATATCATGAAAATCAGACAAGCGGTTTTTATGCTACACTCTCATAACTGAAAAGTGCGTGCTTATATCTAGACGATGTTACAGTACCGGGTGAAGACATCAGTGAACATACCTACACCACAATGACAAAAAAGTTGATACCATGAATACCAAAATCACTAAAAGAGTGAAAAAATAATTATTACAAAAAAATGGAAAACACTCAAAAGTGTGAAATATCTTGTCAAAGTCGTTACCATGAGCACAATATTTTGAAATTAGTTACTTTTGAACTATCATGGTACCGACTTCAAAAAAGTTATTTTACTCTTTTGAGTGTGAGTTTTTTGGTATTTTTTTTATTTATTTCATTGATAACATTAAGAATGGATATAGATAGATAACTTTTAATTGTTTCTATAAGTATACAAAAGTAACTTAAATGAAGTAATTATCTTTATTAATATATTTCAAACTAGAGAAACAGGTAAAAAAACAACGAACGATTTATCGCTTAAAAAATATTCCAGCTAATCTATTTAGTGGATATTTTATTGACATGGAGCACTAAAATGCGTAAAGGTGAATATAAATAACTAATATAATGTTAAATACATATATAATAACAGAGATAATCCTTCCTACAAATATTATAAATGCGAAAGTTTGTGTGTATGCTTGTTACTTCTTCACGCTCAAACGGCTACACTGATTACTCATGGTAAATAAATAAATAAATCAATGGGGAAGGTCTATGTCCAGCAGTGGACGTCCTATGGCTGAGATGATGATGATGATTACGCATAGGCTACTTTTATCTCGAAAAAAGTGTAATTGCCGTGGAATAATTGAACGGGGAAAACCGTAATCCATGCGTGTAAAACCGCGAGGCGCTACTATATTTTTTTATATTTTCTTCCGATGTGATTGCAATTAACGTAAACTATATCTTTAGTAGTGAGGTGGATAATAATACAGCCATTCCGATAACTTATTTCAGATTTAACCAATCATGGCTTCAACAAGACACTGCTTTTGCGTAGAGATAATTATCATGGCGGTTGTTGCCTCTTTGTGAGCGCGACGCAACATATTAAAAGCTCAAGTGTGACTGAGACATGAAACAGGATGTAAATTGTACGAAGTTTTTCATACTTAGCGACTATGCTTTAACAAATATTTTATGTTTATCTCTTATAATCACAGGGATGTTAGAAATGTATATATATATATTTGGTGACAGTTTTTCAAATTTGAGGTTGGTAGCTAGCCAGGTGGGTACTCGAAAGTACCCTACCACCATGCTGGGAATTTGATGACGGTGTTACCTTCACTGGAAGGCTGTTGTTGGGGATAGAACCAGTGTCCGTCGGTTCGACAGGCGACGCTCCCCCCGCTTAGCTATCATCGCTTCGAACCTATTGCGTTAATAAATATACCTATTGTGATACGATACGATATTACATTGTTACAGTTAACCATATCAAAAGTGATTCAACACTTCATCCAATGATTTGTATTGCAAAGTATTTGACAACAAAGTAAAGACGCTTCCTCCAAGAAAGTGACATAATAACGGAATATTTTCATATTGCCATTTGCGACATCAAACCTTATTTTTCCTTAAGAATGTCGTCACAGTAAAATACAGTACACATACTTAGTACTATTCTCCCAAGTATGGGCATCAGATTATTTTGAATCAGAGTTGCCAATCACACAAAAAAATCTACTAATATATTATTATATTGATATTTACATGGTAATAATGATATGTCTTTATAGGTATGTAGCTGTCACGCAACTTTAAGGCGAGACATATCTTATTTGAAATTGCTGCAATAATTACTTGCAATATAATTTTTAACCGACTTTAAAAAAGGAGGGGGTTCTCAATTTGTCTGTATTTTTTACGTTTGCTATTTCAGAACTTTTGACTGGGTGAACCAATTTTGATGATTCTTTTTTTATTTGGTGTGGTCCCATTTCAATTTCATAAAAATCGGTCAAGCGGTTTTTTTGCAGTTACACTCCAAGAACTGAAAAGTGTTACGTTTACTTGGATGACTTCTTAATTGAGAATGAAAAAATCAGTAAACATACACAATGACAATTGAATCCGTGAGTAGCGAAGGTAGAAAAAAATTTAACCAACTTCAACACACAAAAGTGTGAAATAACTTGTCGAAGTCGGTACCATGCGCACAATATTTTGATAATAGTTACTTGTGCACTATCATGGTACCGAATTCAACAGATTATTTCACACTTTTAAGGGTTGAAGTCGTTTCAAGAGACGCGACATATTTAAAAAAATATTTCAATGAATAAGTTCCCGTGCTTCACGCGTCTCAGCAAACAAACTCTTCGGTTTCTTCATATCAGTTTAAATTATTTTGATATCAGTATATATCATTAACAATTATTATTATTGTTATTTTTTTATTATTTTTATTAGCCAGGTGAATTAAATTCGATAAGACAAAAAATAGAGGCCATCGTATTACGATTAAAAATAAAAAGCCATACTAAAAACTAACAAGTTTTTATTTACTTTTAAAATATTTATTGCTGCGTACAGTTTTTATGGAAATATTTGACTTTAAAAGCTGAAATGTATCTTTTAATTTTACAGATCACTTGTCGTAACATAAATCGTGAGCATGAAGATTTTCACCATAAGCCAGTGCCATCGTTAAGCTTAACCAATTTTCGTTAGGGTAAGTTGACCTACGGGCAATTTTTTACTGTGTCATGCAAGCGCCACTGCAAAGTAAAGATTATAACACACATAACCAGGCCGAGCTGCGTCTCGATATATCGCAAAATACACTTCAAACGGGGGTATTTTTAGGAATGATCCCAGAATTTCGTTTATCGGGTAACAGGTGAGAGTGCTTTTTTCAAGGAAAATGTTGTGAGTGTATCTATTGAAAATAATATCTGGAGCGAACGGGACTATGGCGATGTAGCTTTATTATAACAATATTTGTTTATTTATTAGTTTTTTCTGCAATAAATAATTTTCATTTATGTCGGCGCGTAGTACGCGAGTGCCGATATGACAAAAGCGCGGTCAGGATGGTATCACGGTAACTTTTTCATAGCTACAGCCTATCAGTAACAGGATCATGCCTTCACATCTCCTATTCTAACAACGTTCTTATCTTAAAGGAGTCAACTCAGAAGCCCTGGGACTTCTGACTCACGGGGTCCCTTTACATCATGACAACATTCTCTCTCACTTCCGTTTCTCAAGTTGCTTTTAGTCAAATATATACATTACATTTAACGCCATCTACCATTGTTGTGTTAATATCTAACACGCACTGATAACGCCATCTATCGTGTCTGTGCGATACTAGCAATACCTATTCAAACCCATAATTAACATTTAACGCCATCTATATGGCTCCGATACCTGATACATGCCGACAAATGATTATTATTTATTAAGTAAGTAGAAAGTAATATTTTTGTATATGACAAACTCTTTGAACATTGTAAACTCTAAGGCTTTCACGGCCGGCGTTGCATGTTGTATGTATTGCTTCCGGGCTGTTTGGCCAAACTTTTGTTCCAGACAAAAAGGAACAAAAGTTTCACATAGACCACGGCCAAACAGCCCGGAAGCAATACATACAACATCTTTGAACATTGTATGTTTTCAGCCTTTTGAGTCCATAGAGACAATTTGATAAGTGGCTTTTCTGACTTATTTGGGCGAGTTTAACTATCTTAAAATGTACCCATTTAATACACAATACAATACAATTCAATACACTTTATTGCACCCCGATCAAAAAAAACAATCATATAAATAAAACATATATACCTAACCAATGTACAATTGGCAGCCTTGTCGCTTAAAGCGATCTCTTCCAGACAACCACGCATAATAAAATGTAATGGTGATGATGATATAAAGAGTGTTCCTTAGAGAAATTAAAGATTTGGAAAGGCAATGCAACAACGTTGTGACAATTAATTTTAAATTGACATGTATGTAATTTGAATTATGTTTAGCATTAAGTACTTATTTATTTTATTTTACAGTGTTTTAAATTTAAATAACAATTTGTATTAGTGTAATTGGTATTATAACCGTGCTAATAATAAAAATAAAAATAATTATTGCGTATTGTCCGGAGGTTCCTCACTCTGCGGCCCTAACCACCGGTAGCTTGGGCCCTGCCCCGCTGCTGGCGGAACTCTAGGTTTAGGTTTTTTATAATATCTTTATTAATTTTTGTTTTTGATATTTATACTGTAAAAAAACTAAACCTAAGAAAAAAAGAAAATAAAGAGATAATAATAACACATCCCACGGTGAAAATTCGCGCTTCCAAAATCATCCATAGAAATGTCTTCATTGTTTGGGTCAATGTTTCCGTATAATATGATATACCTACTACGAGTAAGTGGGCTTCTCCAATTCAGAAATTAGAGCATGACAGATTGTTTTTTTTTTTAATTGTTTTATTTTTAATCGAATCTAGATCTCAAACAATATCATGTCTTGCAAATACTTACGCATTCATGCCTTTTCAAATAATTTGTATAGCCTTTTATGCCTACGGAGGGCGTTGTTGTCTGTACTACAGTTTTATTACTACAACAGGCAACAACGTTTCAAATAAGATATGTTTCATAATATTTTTTTTTTTTTAAGACTTACGTAAATTGTGTTTCTTGTGTTTCTGTACAATATGGAATTGTCTTGTAAGTGCAATTTTTGTGATCTTTCTTAAGGCAATAAAGTTCTTAAAGTTATTATTATCTAGCGTTTGACCACTAAGTATCTCACTTGATGGTCAGTGACGATGTCGTCGAATATGTTATCACACCAGACCTAGAATGCTTATTGGCTCTGAAGGGCTGCTTCCTGAAGACACTATGTGCTTGGTGACGGTAATTCAAATTTAAGGCTGGTAGCTAGCCAGGTGACTTCTCGAAAGTACCCTATCACCATGCTGGGAATTGGTTAACGGCGTTACCTTTACCGAAAGCTCAACCAGTTGGTAAGGATCGAATTAGCGTCAGTCAGTTTGACATCCGACGCTTCCACCGCTGAGCTATCGTCGCTACAAAGCTGCACCATAATGACTGTGAATTACCTTATTTTATATAACAATATTATGATGTTATTAATTCTGGCCATCATCCAACGAAATAGTAACACGTATGTTCGTAAAATGATTTATTTTGCACAAGAAATTGGTACAGAATGAATGATTTTTATTTTCCCATGAATAAGAAGTATACATGCAAAAATCAACAATATCGCCAAACATTGTTGGTTTTTTATATCAAATTACTAAGCCTCCGCGGAAACAAACTGTACGCAGAATTCGTGCAAAAGCCGCAAAATTGAGAACCTTTTTTCATGCTTTAGCACAATTTTCCCGAGAAAACAGGTTTTTCCCATTTCACGCAATATTTTAAGTTGCTATGGGAATTCTTTCGGATACTGGCATCCCTGATGAGCTAGGGGAGAATTGAATCAGCAGTCAGTGTTACTAAAAGGTTTAGATGCTACTTGGGATACCTAAGTAATGATATTTGTCATTAATTAAATTATTAATTTTTTTTTTTTTTTTCTCAGCTATGTGCGTCCACTGTTGGACGTATGCCTCCCCCATATAGGGGGGATTTGCCAATACTCGCCACGCTTGGCAGGCGGGTTGGCGAGCGCAGTATGATTTCCGATCCTCAGAAGGCGCTGCTGCCCACCTCCTGGTACGTATAAATAATATAAAAATAATTATTTATTAATAAATAATAATTTATTATGGACACTGACGTGCTTTTGATACATTATGAATTTATGAAACACGGGAATTACTCACGTAATGCGTCAGAGGGTGCGGTTCGTGTTTTGGCTGGTACCCCGCCATGGTTTCTGGACGCGCGGGTCCTAGCTCAAATGCACAATCGGATGAGATAGTGTCGAAGTAGCGGTGAGTTTCCACCTCCCGCAATGATAAGACAGTGGAGAAGCAACTGCATTCAGGAAGTTCTCAGAACATGGACAGAAGCTTTGTTCAATACAATAACGCATTCAGGGCGGTGTTGGGTTTGCCTCGGTGCTGCAGTGCTTCGGGCATGTTTGCGAGTGCGCGTACCAGTTGCTTCCATGCGAGCATGCGCATGCACGCCGCGTCATTGTTGCGCAGAGTTCGGGACAGCTCCAACACCGCCCTGGTGATGATTGCGGGGCGGTTGGATTGCCCTTTCATTCGGCACAGCTGTAATAGACATGTTGCGGTGCCAGTGAGAGTGTGACACATATATAATTTTTATTTAGTTAATGTTTGTGTGTAGTTAGTAGACAATTATGGGTGTGCGTTGCCTGAAATAAAGATATTTTATTTATTTATTTATTTGGAGGAACCGAGTGCCGGTCATTGAACCATTGAAGCCATGAGACCGATTCTTAAGAGATGGGTAGAAAGAAAACACGGAGTTGTTTCATTTCGGTTAAAGTTAAAGGTTCAAGTAACTGTGTTACTTGAACCTTTAACTTTCCTATACTTCCAATAAATTCAAGGTTCGAAATATTTTTTACAAAAAAATGAAACTGTCTTCAACACTGAAAAGTATGAAATAACTTGTCAAAGTAGCTCACAATATTTTGATAATAGTTACTTTTGAACTATCATAGTACCGACTTCAACAAGTATTTCACACTTTGGGTGTTGAAGTTGGTTCCATTTTTTTTTGTAACATCTAACTGACGAAAGCAATAACACGGTAACGATAATAGAAAGGGCACTGAAATACAAACACGTGTTTTCTAGGTTAAAAGCAAATAAACTGTGATGCCATGTTTTTAGAGTTCGTTGTTTTACGGAAATTACCAAATGTAAAAACTTGGGTAATAAAGCAAGCCTGACGGATGGTAGGTTTCGCATTTTTACGAGAAAGACTATGTAAAGCATCAGTATTTTTTAATATAGTTAATATGCTAGGATGCGAGCTGCTACTTTTAATAGGTGTTTTCAATCTATACTATTATAAAGAGGAAAGATTTGTATGTAAGTATGTTCGTAACGAATTGGCTCAAAAAGTACTGTACCGATTTTTAAAACTCTTTTACTGTTGGAAAGCTACATTCACCCTAAAATGAAATAATCTCTCTCTGAGTATATTGTATTTTAAATAAAGTTAGGAAAACTTATAATTTTTAATTTTCAAATGTTTTACCCGAGCGAAACCGGAGCGGACCGCTAGTAACATATAAAATTCCCGTGTTACAGTGCTTGTAACCAAACTCCTCCGAAATGGCTTGACCGATTTTTGTGACATTTTTTTATATATATAAAAATTATATATAACATATAATATTATAATATAACATTAATTTTTCATAGGGATATATCATGTCCAATTCAAAAAATTTGGAAAAAGCTCAGGAGTAATAAAATGGTTAAGTATGAAAACCGTTGCTCCTTAAGTAGCGACTGCAAAATCTTTGTACATCCTTAGTGGATTACTCAATATTGTACAAGTTCCCATAAAAACTATAATTACTACATACCTATCAGATTTAATATGATTTCTAGCATACTGGCTGCAATTATAACAATTATTGTCATTAACAATTTTATTTCAGTCACACGGTTTATGAAAAAATATACTCTTAAAAAATGAGCAAAACAATTGTTTGCAAATAAACCAAACACTATAACGAATAAAATGCTGTAGATTTAAAGCATACAGTTAAAACGGCTATTTTAACTTTTTTATTGTGCGTGCATGAATCATTTCATCGATAGCTTGCATCTTACTTTGAAAGTTTTTTCTTTTGTTTTATTAGATGTAGAGAATAATGTATAAATTGTTAAATAATATTAAGGCTATGATGGGACTGTCATACGCTTAAGGTTTAAAAGTCCCAAAAAATAATGGTTGTCTGTATAGTCGGTTTACGGAAGATAGATTTACGTGATAACGTCATAATCATTTATGACTTTGACTTCGACTTCGACTTCGACTTCGACTTCGACTTCGACTTTGACTTTGACTTTGATTATTTTATGTAATACAAAACTCAGGTGGAACGTTACGCGGAACGTTACGTGGAACGTTACTATTTTTCATGAGTGTTGCTGGTATTCATCAATTTATAAAACGTTATCACGTCAAAACTTTTTGTTAGAACTTTTAAGTGTCGGTAGATTACCGATACCAATTTTTGTATGTTTTTGTATCACTTATATCAAAAATTGTTTTAAATTTTAAGATTTCGTTTATTATTTATTTATTTTTATGCACGCAGCACTATAGTAACCTAAGTGAAAACTATACTACTACGTTCTAATTGGGATTGGGATTCTTCAAAAGGACACACGAAACTAATATTCACAAAAGCTTTTCTTTTTTTTTTTAACTATTATAAGCTTGCGTTTGACCACTGTCTCACCTGATGTTAAGCGACGACGCGGTCTAAGGTGGAGCAAGCAAACTTAGAAGGAACCTATTCACTCGCGACTTGAAGACTCCGGGGTTGTACATATCGGGAAACACAGACTCAGGCAGTGAGTTCCACTCTCTGGCAGTACGCATTATAAAAGTGGAAGCAAAACGCTTCGTGCGTAACGGTAGTATATCTACCATGTAGCAGTGGCGCATAGTCGTACGTCTGGTTGACCGATAATAGAATGGAGAAGGTGGAGTTAAATTGTGTAATTCCAGTGCACATTCGCCGAAATGTAACCGATAGAAAACCGATAGGCAAGCAACTCTACGTCGAAGCTCAAGGCTCTTACGATAATAATACCTTGGACTCGTGGATTTCTCTAAGTTCTTAGTACTTACGCGCAGGCCGGTCTTGTCGAATAATTACCTGCAAGAGAGAAAATACTTAGTTAAAAAGTATACTTCTTCTTCTTGTCCTTATCCCACACTAGGTGGGGTCGGCACAACATGTTTTCCTCTTCCATTCTCTTCTATCATAGAATAGGCCGTGGTGGTACCGGCCTAGAATAGTACTCCCCCATCTCATCCCGCGGGTGCCGTAAGAGTCGGCTAAGGGATAACGTACCAGGAGGTGGGCAGCAGCGCCTTCTGAGGATCGGAAATCATACTGCGCTCGCCAACCCGCCTGCCGAGCGTGGCGAGTATTGGCAAATCCCCCCTATATGGGGGAGGCATACGTCCAACAGTGGACGCACATAGCTGAGAAAAAAAAAAAAAAAATTGGTTGCCTGTAAAGTCGGTATACGGGCGAAAGTTTTACGTGACAACGACTTTGAGTGCCTTTCACTTTTTATGTCTGTCTCTCTCGCTCTTAGGCGGGCTAACCATGCCCGAGTGGAAGGGACGCGTGCCTCTCACTCGCTCTCATTGTGAGCGCATAACGTGAGCGGAGCGTAACGCAGTTTCTTGAAGTGTCACCCGGCAAACCAATTTATAAGACGTTGTCACGTCAAAAATTCTCTTCTATCATTAGTCGTCTCAGTGCTCACACCTTTCATAATCATATAATTCTTTACACAGTCCATCCATACCTTCTTCGGCCTTCCTCTACCTCTATATCCATCCACATTCATATTATTTGTATTTTTTTATTTATTAAGTGACTTTTATTCGTTTATTGTATACTTTGGCGTACTTAAAGGAGAAGCCATTGTATCCCGAAACACAGTGCAAACTAGTTCGGGGTCAATGGGTTTACGTATGTATTATAAACCACAAATGTACGAAAAATAAAGTTATCTGTATTTGTATTTCTTAAGTACTCTTTTTGTTTTTTTTTTCATCCCTCCTCATGGCATGCCCATACCAAGCCAATCTATTCGCTTTCAACTTATTATTCACTGGTGCTACTTTCAAGCATCCTCTGATATACTCATTCCTTATTTTATCCATCCTAGTCACACCACACATCCATCTCAACATTCACATCTCTGCCACATGCACTTTTCTTTCATCCACCTCTTTTGCTGATCAACATTCAGGTCCATACATTACGACAGATCTCACTATGGTCTTATAAGTTAAAAAGTGTACACAATATAGAAACAGCTATGTTTCTTTTGCATCCCGCTTGTTCGCATTGTACTTTGCGCTTGTCAATTTAGAAATTGGTACATAGACTAGTGCCTATATGTTACCTATGTAAGCCTGGTCAAGGTTTCAAAGGTTCAAACTATCTTAAAATATTGTGACACTGCGTCCCTTGGTTGCACTCGCGTGGACTACTGTTTCCCAATACCAGTGTCATCCCACGGGATACATACATTTCCGGAGTAAAATTAAGCTTATATAATCGCTTTCTTGAAATTATATTAAAATAATTTAATTTCAGACAAAAATAACAAATACTTACTAAACAAATTAATCTAAAAATTTAATTTTAAGGAGTTTGCATGTGCCTCTTTATCTTCTATCTCTTTATCTTTATCACTACAGAAGAAATGTGTGTCTTACAGCAGTGCCAAATAAAGGTGCGATTTGCTCAGCATCCTCCGAAACCAGGATATGATTGATTAATGTGCCCCAGGGCGAAAGAAAGCGTCCAGCTGAAAATGTAACTGGTCTTCCAAAAAGCTGTACCTATATAAATAAATTAAAAAATGTGTCTTGATGTGTCCAGACACATCCAGTACGTGTCCAGACACGTATACAGACCATAATTTTATTTATTTTTTTATTTATTATCACACAAGGTCTTCAGGTCCCAAACTAGGCAGAGCCTGTGCTATGGTAACCTGCTAACTGATATATAAACTTATATACATATACACACCCTGACACAGATCAAACAGACATGTTCATGCACACAAATGTTTGACCTGTCCGAGAATCGAACCCGGGACCAGCGGTTCAGAAGGCAGAGTGCTACCGACTGCGCCAACCGGCTAGTCGAGTTAAGTATTATAAGTAACTACAGGGAAAATTCTAATTTATTAAGGTTTACCAACGGTTTCAACAGTCTCGGCAAAGATAATGTCAATTTTTTAGCCGACTTAAAAAAAAGGAGAAGGCTCTCAATTCCAATGTATTTTTTTTTTGTTGCTTACCTCAAAAGTTTCCACTGGGTGAATCAATTTTGATGATTCTCCTTTCTTCTTTGTTTCATAGAATATACTTTCCACGTGATCTCATTTAAATTTTATCAAAATCGGTCATGCTGTTTTTGAGTTACACTCCAATAACTGAAAATTGTTACGTCTATTTGGACGAATTCCTAATTGCGGGTGAAGACATCGTTGAACACACACAATCATCCCGTAAGTAAAAAAAGTCACTGAAAAGGATGAAAAAAAAAAACTTGTTTATCGGATGACATCAATTAATAGATATATGAACTTACGAGCGCTTTAACAAGAAACATTGGTAGTCATTCGCTTATTCAACTGAACTAAACTAAAATTTTGGAAAACTAAATCGGTTCTTATACGGTTACGATACAGTCTAAATTAGTATGAAACTTATCAATAACATCACTAAAATTAAAATATATTTATTAAATTTGCGGGTAGTTTTAGCGAAATTAAGTTGCCATTTATTTGGTGCCTACTAAAACTACCCGCAATTGGCCAACAGTTGAATAAAACTCGTCTAATATTAGTGAGAGCGTTGTATGGAGTTATACAAATTTGAATTTTAGCGTAAATAGACTACGAGCTATTTCAATTTGAAGCATTTTAGTGAATTTTAGCTAGTTTATGTGATTAACAGAATTAGGGCCATTACCAATATTTAGAGTTAGATGCCTACGTGTAAAAATTTATGACAATTCCTGTATGTTTGGTTGCCTGGAAGAAATCGCTTTAAACGATAAGGCCGCCCTTTGTATCACTGTATTGATATTTGTTTGTTTGTTTTCTTTATGTGTGTGGTTTTGAAATAGCGTGAAAATAAAGAGTTTTCTATCCATCTATCTATCAGTCGATATCCAACGATTGAAATGATGAATGATGATACACGGTCTAAAAGGTAAAGCTTATAATATTTCGCTTTCTAAGCCAATATCGACATATTATATTAATGATGGCGCACTTTAATTTAATATCGATACTACACGTTACTATACATCACTGGTTTCTCGACTGCCCTTGACAGCTCGCCAATCCATCAACTTGCTAATCCACAGTTTTAGTTTATCGATACATTTGGAGCGGCTATTTCAAACTCTATTTTACTGTACCGAACCTCTAGCTTTAAGTCAACTTTATGAAGGTCTGAGTAATTATAGGTACTTTTATATTCCTTTTTTTAATATACTTTTTTTATACACACTCAGACCCCCTCACTAGGATTTCCTGTGTCGCGGGAGTCATGGACACGCACAATCGAAGCACACGAACATCCAAAACCCGGGACAAACATTCACACTCATTGCACAAATGTTTGCCCCGGCCGGGATTCGAACCCAGGGTCCCCGGAGATACAGAAGTCATGTCACTGACACTGACTACTGCGCCACGGCGACCGTCAGACTACGTCAGACATACTATTTTAAGATTAACTTCTTATAATATTTTTAATAACTATTATAGAAAACAAAATTATAGTCATTAAAAGAAATTCAATACCTTAACCGGAGCATTACAAATTATATGTGGATACAGAGCGAAGTCATCATCATCTCAGCCATAGGACGTCCACTGCTGGACATATGCCTCCCCCATTGATTTCCACAACGACCTGTTGGAAGCGGCCCGCATCCAGCCCTTGCCTGCGATCTTAGTCAGGTCGTCTGTCCACCTGGTCGGTGACCGTCTTATACTGCGCTTGCCAGTCCGTGGTCTCCATTCTAGAACTCTTCGGCCCCAACGGCCATCAGTTCTTCGAGCTATGTGCCCTGCCCACTGCCACTTCAACTTGCTAATCCACTGGGCTATATTGGTGACTTGCGTTCTTCTACGGATCTCCTCATTTCTGATTCGATCACGTAGAGAAACCCCGAGCATAGCCCTCTCCATAGCTCGTTGTGCGACTCTGAGCCTGCTCAGAAGGCCCATAGTCAGAGACCACGTTTCGGTTCCGTAAGTCATCACTGGTAACACACACACACTGTTCGAAGACCCTCGTTTTCATGCATTGTGGTATTTTGGACGAGAAGACGTCTCGTAGCTTCCCGAACGCTGAATATATATGATACGATGAAAAATAAATAACCAAATAAAATTTCGTAAAACAAGTCAACATAAAAAATAACAATTACGACAAAACAAAATTGATTTCAATTTTATTTTGTCGTAAAATTTTACAACCATTCAATACTTAATACTCAATACTCAATAGTTTATTCCATTCATATGGCGTTACATGCCGGTCTTAAATACATTTTTTTCAAGCGTACATATGACCCTGGTAAGGTATAGCAATGTGGAGCGACCGATTTATTTATTAGTTATCAAATTTATCATAGAAAAACTCATTCAAGCTGTAATAGCATTTCGTTAAAAGCAATTGTTTTAAATGTGTGATGAATTTCGACTCTTTTTCTTCTTTAATTTTGTCAGGTAATTTGTTGAATATTTTTATGGCCATTAAGTATGGACCAGAACTGTGCATTTTTAGCTTAGAGCTCGGTAACACAAGTTTATGTTGAAATCTTGTCGGATAACGTCGTGGTTCATCTGTCACTTTTTTGAAAAACTTTGGATACTTATTGACAAATTTACATATTTCTAATATATATACATATACATACTAACGTCAACGCTTTATAATTTAAGAAGTATGGTTTGAATTCATATTTTGACATCCGTTCAAAATCAATGCATAACCGGCCGGTAGCGGGTATAATAATTATAATAATTAATATACATTTGAGTTATCTATAGGCTACCAATAGCTAGTGAATTGATCAAATGTTATTGTAGTAGCTGCAGTATTGTAGATAAATAGATAGATAAACTCTTTATTGCAAATCATAAAATGTTCATTTTAGGTGTATTTATTGTAATTAGTTATTAGTGTTTTATCTTAATAAATGGATAATTGCGTGAAAAAATATATGGCTACACACTCAACACAGTGGTGGTGGTCACAGTGGAACACACTCGTTGATTAACTCGTTGATTTTGATTTATCTTTTGTGGTAGATACTTTTGTTGGGTCTTAACCGACTTTGAAATAAGGAGGACGGCCGTATATAATATATATATATATATATATTGGTTTTTATGTGTGTTCGCGGATAACTTCGTCGTTTATGAACCGTTTGTGATGTTTTTTTTTCTTTGATAGGGACTTTCAAGTTATTTCATCATCATCATCATCATCTCAGCCATAGGACGTCTCTGCTGGACATATGCCTCCCCCATTGATTTTGATTGATTCGATTGATTTGTTAATTAATTGGCCCTATTTAATTTTATCAAAATCGGAGAAGCTGTTTTTGAGTTACACTCCAATAACTGAGAAGTGTTACGGCTACTTGGATGACTTTTTAATTGCGGGTGAAGAAATCGGTGACCATAAACAATGACAATAGAACCCGTGAGTAGCAAAGGTAACTGAACATGGAGAAATAATAAAAAAAATACCAAAAAATGGAACACTCAAACAACCAAAATTCTTCTCTTGGCAATAACAGACACAACGAAAAAAGAATTATCGAATTTGGTCCAGCTGTTCACGCGTGATGTCGTGACTAAGGGGATTAGGAATTAATTTGTATATATACAGATAAAATTGACGGTCGCCGTGGCGCAGTGGTCAGTGACATTGGCTTCTGTGTCTTCGGGACCCTGAGTTCGAATCCCAGCAGGGGCAAACATTTGTGCGATGAGTGTAGATGTTTATCCCGTGTCTTGGTTGGTTTTGTGCTGTGATTGTGTGTGTCCAAGCCTCCCACGATTCAGGGAATCCTAGTGCGGGGGTCTAAGTGTGATATATAAAAATATATAAATATAATTTTCTTAATGTTATAAAATATTTTCAATCCGTAACAGATGTCATCTTAGCTAAGCCTCGAAACTCAAATCCTTGTTTTGTCCTTTCTTCTTAGATTATGAGCTTATATTTTATAGCATCTTTATTGTTCAGTTCACGCGAATAAATATGCTTGGAATCCAACAGTCTTACAATGATTACGAATATTAATTTACAAAGTTCGTTAATACCCTTTTTCGATGCGACGCTTGACCAAAATGCTGGCTTATATTTGGCTCAACGAATCAGCATTGCAATTCAACGTGGCAATGCTGATAGCATTCTGGGCACGCTGCCAACTTGTAGCGAGTTAGAGCATTTGAATGATGAATGCTGACAATAGCTAGTGGATTGCTCAACTGTTTTTGTAGTAGCTGTAGTATTGTAATTAGTAGTATTTTATTTTAATACAGGCATCGGCCCTTATACTTATTTCGATAGTGGGACGATATTTTTTGGTTGTAGATAACAAAATACTGCTAATAAATAGACAGTACATACATGACGCTTCAAATTTTCAAATATGTTCCTCCCTATCTCAAATATTTTAAAATCATTATACTAAAAGCGGTTTCATCCGCATAAACTACAATTTTTCCGCTACCACACTTATCCCACGAAACTATACTTTTTCCAGGATAAAAAGTAGTTTGTATGTAATTCCAGGCCTTATGATATAAATCTATTTTTTTTAGTTGGTCTTGAAAATCCGGAAAAACATTTGCCTCGTATTTTTCTTAGTAAACTCAACAGTTCCGAGTAGCTACAATATGGTATTCTTCAAAAAGAGAGTTAAATGGATTGCCAAAGTATCGTTATGCCCCCAGTGTTACAGAAATCCATAGGCGACGGCGATCGCTTACCATCAGGCAGCCCGTCTACTTGTTTGCCACCTACTGGCAGGTTGGCGCAGTTGGTAGCACTCTGCCTTCTGAGCCGCTGGTCCCGGGTTCGATTCCCGGACAGGTGTGTATGAGTTTGTGTGTATGAACATGTCTGTTTGACCTGTGTCTGGGTGTGTATATGTATATAAGTATATATATCAGTCATCAGGTTTCCATAGCACAGGCTCTGCCTAGTTTGGGACCTGAAGACCTTGTGTGAATGTTGATAAATAAAAAAAAATCCTATTGCATAAAAAAATATTCCGCGCATGTTTGATAAAACACTTAACACGTCCAATTCATAAGATAAAGAGAAAATTTAGCCACCCACGTTCACACTAAGCGTCCAATTCCTAACATTCTTGGATACTGTCTTCATTATTATTCCGCATTTCCGCTGAAAAACCCCATCTGAATTTCAGATACGGCACTTCTACCTTACCAAAACACTTGGCACTTTTTCTTCAAACATAAGATTGGCTAAAATAGATCTTAAAACTTTGTGTTACAGTCCACGCGAGTGTTGGAAATCGTGGTAATTGGCTAAATGGTTAAATAGACTCTATTCTCTTTCGCCTTAGTTTGGTTATTACGTAAAGTGTATTAAGTGTCATGGTTGTGACGTTGCCTTCATCAAAATTCACCTACATGTTGTATTTGGGTATAAAAATCTGATTCGTATCTTTCTTGTCACAAAAAATATGATAACATCATCATCTCAGCCATAGGACGTCTACTGCTGGACTTAAACCAATGATATTATATGTTTATATGAGGTAGATGTCGCACAAGCGCGCGGAAACTGAGGCGGCAAAATTAAGACAATTGTAGTAATTTTAATGACGACGCGTATTTCAAGCGCAAGTCTAAACATATAGCTATCCTTTTATATATTACTTATACCGTATTATCTGTCGCAGTAAGCATGTTTATGTCGTAAAGGCAATGATATTATATGTTTATATGAGGTAAATGTCGCACAAGCGCGCGGAAACTGAGGCGGCAAAATTAAGTCAATTGTAGTAATTTTAATTACGACGCGTATTTCAAACGCTAGTCTAAACATATAGCTATCCTATTCTATATTACTTATACCGTATTATCTGTCGCAGTAAGCATATTTATGTCGTAAAGGTAATGATATTATATGTTTATATGAGGTAGATGTCGCACAAGCGCGCGGAAACTGAGGCGGCAAAATTAAGTCAATTGTAACAAAATCTGAGCACCGCGCAGTATGAATATACGTCATCTTTAGTAAAACATAATTGACTTAAACCCATTATGTTGTATGTGTGCTGTTTGGCCATGGTCTAAGTGATACTTGTGTTTCAGACGTTTCGTCGATCACTGCGGTCATTTCATTCATTTCATTTCATTTATTATCAATATAAAAAATTACAATAGTGATACAATGTTATAAATGTCTAAAAACCTAAATTAGGTTTGCCCAGACACTAAGTTCTCGACGCGTATCTAAAGTAAACAATTTAAATTATAAATAGGTATGTGTGTGTGTAGTAAAAAACAGGTAACAAGCAATACAACGATATGCAAGTATAAATAAATGTGACAGTTGCGCTTTGTTTCACCCAACACCGCTTCCACGTACACGCACACAACGATACTCAGGCCTTTGTGCAGGCACAGGGCTTATAAAGGATGCTCCAATTTTATTTTGATAAGTAGTGTCTTTTCAAGACTATTTTGATATTATTTAAGTTTAATTTCTCCTTAATGTCAATAGGAAGCTCGTTGATTAGTAAGGGCAGGAGGTATTGAGATGTTCTTTTTCCATATATATTATTATATTTTGGTTGAATCAGCTTTTGGTTAGTAACATTTCTAGTACGATAGGAGTGGCTTATTGGAACTTGAACATCTTGTCGAAAGAATTGTTCAAGGAGCAGGCTATATTCTACTTTGTGCTGAATCGGAATAATTCCACAGTACTTAAATAGACCTTCAGGGTTACCAGCATATTTATTTTTAATTTTAAGTGGAACAATTAATTTAAGTAATCTGTATTGTATGTTGTAGATTTGATCAATGTACGTTTTATACGTACGTCCATAGCTGCTTAGTCCATAAGAAATAATGCTTTCAACGAGAGCTTTATACATAGTAAGTAGAATGTTATATGGCACTCTATGCTTTATTATGTAAAATTTCGACATCTTCGGTCGACATCTTCAGTGGTTCAGGTCCGGGCGGCGACAAGAGCGTAGAACTCTTCTCCGCGGCGTCTCTGTTACTGATGAGTTAACGTTAAACCTTACGTTACAATACATACAACATGAAACGCCGGCCGTGAAAGCCTTAGAGTTTACATTAAACCCATTAGTTTTTATTCCAAAGAACTACGTTCGCTTATATATCTCAAAACATTTTATTTTCTCAGAACCCGGGATGATGATCATTCCTCAAAATAGCAAACCAATGGTTCCTTTCAATGAATTGAATAAAAAATGAACACTTAGATATGAGAGAGTGCATTGAATCTCTTGGAATTATTCTGTGCCTGGTGTAGAGCAGACATATATGGAACATAAGTTCCATCAATGTTGGTTTATTTCCGGAGTGATGCTTTTACACGATCAACTCTATAGGGGATTGATTTCGTTCGTTCACAAAAATGGAAGAGCTTCGTAGAGGAAAAAGGTTTTCAGTAATTGTATTGTAGATTTATCTTAATATTAAAAAGAGGAAAGATTCAATTGTTTGTTTGTTTGTTTGCATTGAATAGGATCGGAAACTACTGAACCGATTTAAATAATAATTTCACTGTTGGGAAACTACACTATCCCCGGGTGACATAGGTTAAGGACATAAACCTATGACCTGACTGTCGCCGTGGCGCAGTGGTTAGTGTCAGTGACATGACTACTGTGTCTCCGGGACCCTGGGTTCGAATTGCGGCAGGGGTAAACATTTATGCGATGAATGTAGATGTTTGTCCCGGGTCTTGGATGTTTGTGGTGTGGTATTAAATAATTAAATACATTTGTATACTCTAAATATATATAACTCAAAGGTGACTGGCTGATTGACATAGTGATCTATCAACGCACAGCCCAAACCACTGGACGGATCGGGCTGAAATTTGACATGCAAGTAGATGTTTTGACGTGGGCATCCACGAAGTAAGGATTTTGATAAATTCTACCCCCAAGGGGATAAAATAGGGGATGAAAATTTGTATAAACTTTGTCAATTTTGAACCGATCGGGCTGAAACTTTGCATGCATAAAGCTACTATGACGTAGGCATCCCCTAAGAAAATTTTGAGATGCAGGCTACATAAGATTAGTAACTTTTCAGTTTAAAATATACGAATTTCTGTATGCTAGCGACATCTATATTAAGTTATTATTTTGGAGAGAATTTTGAATTAACCATTTTTGTGCATAGTGCATAGACAATATATCTAGCGGATTATAGACGGACGACTAGCTTTTGCTCGCGGCTTCGCTCGCGTTAAGAAGTAGATGCCACAAAAACTATACCTAATTAATAAGAATACTTCCTAACGCGAGCGAAGCCGCGGGCAAATTTGGTATAAAGATAGATGGGTGCTTGGAAAAGGTCATAGGCTACTTTTTGTCTAAAAAACGTAGTGTACGCGAGTGAAATCGCGGGGCACAGCTAGTTATGTATAAAAGTACGTTTAAACTGTGTCTACCTTAGTTATTACTGTATACCGCTCTCCCTGACTGCACTGCGTCTAAAATTAGCAACGTGTATCAAAGCAAAATTTGAAGTTTATCAAACGAATTCGTATGCATGAACGTCGAATTTTCATCGAACCTACGTCCCCTTATCCTTTATTTATTTTGGAGCAAAATTCATGAATTTATCAGCGCACGATGTCATATCATGTGTTATAAACAGATTCATGACAAGTATTAGGCAAAAGAAACTCTGTTGCAAACAGATAATATGTACAATCCTGGAGTCTTCAAATCACGAGTGAATAGGTACTTTCTAGGTTTGCGTGCTAAATCTTAGACAACGTCATTACTTAACATCAGGTGAGACAGTTGTCAAACGCAAACTTATATAAAAAAAAAGATGAGACGTTGAAGACGTTGAAAGAAATATTTTTTACTAGTAGCGCCCGCGGTTTCATCCGCGTGTATTACGGTTTCCCCGCTACCTCAGTTATCCCACGGGAACTATACTTTTGCCGCGATAACAGTAGTCTATATTCCAGGGTCTAAACTATCTCCATACCAAATTTTACTAAAATTGGCGCAGGCATTTGAGCGTGAAGAAGAAACATCGGTTTTCAAATTATTTGCGTATCCTACGGGAACATCAATTATTTTCAGGAAGAAAAGAGGCCTATGCGTTAATACAGGGCTTAAGCTATCTCCATAGCAAATTTCATCGAAATTGGTGTATCCGTTTGAGCGTGAAGAAGTAACAAACGTACACACATATTTCACACAAACTTTTGTATTTCTAATATTAGTAGGATTATATAAGTTACTACACAAAGAAGACAAAAAATGAATATTATAAAAACGCAAGCTTTACAATATTAAAAACAAATCGAGGAGGCATATATCCAGCAGTCGATGTCTTATGCCTGATATGGTGGTAATGATGATGAATATATGTGATAAGCAGTTAACTATATCCTGTCGCGAACAGTTATTTTTTGGAATCCTTTTATAGAACTTCGTACCCCAAAATCACTGTTTTATCGATAGAATCTCTGACATTATTCTCCTCTCAGCCATGTGCGTCCACTGCTGGACATATGCCTCCCCCATATAGGGGGGATTTGTCCAATACTCGCCACGCTTGGCAGGCGGGTTGGCGAGCACAGTATAATTTCCAATCCTCAAAAGGCGCTGCTTCCCACCTTCTGGTAGGTACGTGGTGGTCCCTTAGCCGACTCTTATGGCACCCATGGGAAGAGATGGGGGAGTAGGTACTATTCTAGGCCGGTACCACCACGGCCTTTTCGACGTTATAACAGAAGTAATACATAATATATACCTTACACGTTTTGTTTTTTAAAAGAAATTCTTCCATAAAGAAGATCTCTTTGAACTTAATAGGGAAATCTGTCTTATCTCATTAAACATTAAACCAGTTACTTATCCTCCTCGAGTGAGTTTAGCGCGAGTTTTTCAGTACAATTTTCGCGGCTTTTCCGGCATTATTTTCCATACGTTTATCCCTCGCACTCTTCATGCACTCGTCAGAAAAATTACGTTAAACACATCTGATGAAAAAGTGACGAAAAAATCAGCCTTTATTTCTTGTATAATATACAGAGCAGAGGGGTGGTACTTCCAACACTTAACTCGACTACATCATACAATTTTTTTTTTCAAAAGTAATAGTAATTTTAATGCTCGTACGGTAAAGGTACTTCTGTAAGTAATTATAAGATTTTAATAAAGTTTAAATTGTTACTATTATCGACAGCCTCGCAAATTGTACGTATTTTTTTTTAATTTCGAGTAATTTGTCTTAAAATAAATCGTAATGAAACTGGATTCCAAACTAAACTACTGACAAAACTGTTATGTAAAGAGAAATATAATTTCTAAGAGTAATACGAATTTTATTTTTAGTTTAATTTGAATAACAGCTTTTTACTGTATAGTTTTAACGTTTAATAAATAATAATAAATCCTTTATTTCCGAAAAAGTAAATCAGCGGTACAGTAACACTACTTAACTACGGTATACAACATTGGTATAGAAACGTTAGGTTACGTTACCAACAAGTCTCAAACTAGGCGACAGCCTGTATCTTGAGACTCTGAGTGCGAGTTTCTTGATACAACAATAATTAAAACACATTTTAACATAGCAACATGATAGGTACCTAAGTCGTAATTTATACAGTTATATTATATAGTTTGTCTACTATCTCACTTTATGGTCAGTGACGATATGGCCAAAGATATTATCACGCTAGAACTATAATGCTTGCTAACTCTCAAGGACTGCTGCCTAAATACGCCTAGTGTTTAGTGATAGTTTCTGCTGCTTACTTCGGACAGTAGCCTGTCTGTCTGACACGAGTAGCTACCTATGTCTACAGTCTTACTACTAAATAATACAGTGCTACTAAATAATACAGTGCTACTAAACAATACAGTGCTACTAAATAATACAGTGCTACTAAATAATACAGTGCTACTAAATAACGCAGTGCTACTAAATAATACAGTGCTACTAAATAATACAGTGCTACTAAATAACGCAGTGCTACTAAATAATACAGTGCTACTAAATAATACAGTGCTACTAAATAATACAGAGCTACTAAATAGTACAGTGCTACTTAATAATACAGTGCTACTAAATAATACAGTGCTATTAAATAATACAGTGCTACTAAATAATACAGAGCTACTAAATAATACAGAGCTACTAAATAATAAAAAGCTACTAAATAATACAGTGCTACTAAATAATACAGAGCTACTAAATAATACAGTGCTACTAAATAATACAGTGCTACCAAATAATACAGTGCTACTAAATAATACAGAGCTACTAAATAATACAGTGCTACTAAATAATAAAAAGCTACTAAATAATACAGTGCTACTAAATAATACAGTGCTACTAAACAATACAGAGCTACGAAATAATACAGTGCTACTAAATAATACAGTGCTACTAAATAATACTAAGCTATGTCTTTGCAATCCTCCAAACATTTCAATTGTGATAACATCGACTACGCGTAAGTGCCACGTTATACCCATAAAAACAGTATTACACAATAAATTGACTTGAAATACTCACACTAAGATACTTAATCTTATGTCGTGAGATCTGACGTAGTTTCGATTGGTCGCCCCAAAGGTCCTCAAAAATTCGGTGGACGAGTAGTCTTATGTTAAGACCACCGGTATTATGTATTTATCTATCTTTATCCATGTATTCTAGTAGTGTATAATGTATTTGTAAGTGTTTTGTGCAAATAAATAAATAAAATAAATTATATTGGGACTCAAACAAATGAATACAGATAAGTGAGGATCGAGTAAGTACAATCGAGTTCGTTAACCTATGGTAGCATTGCGACTCTTTACTGTGCTATCTTTTTGCATGCTTATTAAACACGACACGCTATGCTTAGCGCTCGCGTCTGCCTCCACCCTCTAATTTTATTTTGTGTATGAAATTGTATCTTCAACACATCAAAGGATAGCTTTGAAATTACGTGGGACTTGAAATTTGTCTCCATAGATTGTAGCAGTGTGTTATTATCCCCGGTGATGGTTTTTTCCCTATAAATATTGAGGCAGTATGAAGTGTATGCAAACATAAAAAAAATTAGGAGTATTCTATTTAATGTTCCAGACAACAAAGAAATCATTGTTGAATTACTTTTGGCAGTTTTCTGAGCAACGCGTGGAGCAATCAATAATTTAATATCCAGACAGTGAGGTCTGCTATCCTTTAAAATATTAATAATATCAATTCCAAAATCATTAGGTCATGTGTCATATTATTATTAATCCTTACAAAGGAGTTAAAAACAACACGGATGCATTGGCTTAAAATTATTGTAATAGTGTTAGGTAGGTAGTATCCACTATTTACTATAATTTATTTCATTTAATTTGGAAGTAAACATCAATTTGTCATTGTTTAAATTACTATAAAAAGACAGAAAATCATTCTCAAAAATAGTGTCGCCATCTTGTTTCCCGGAACAAAACCAAGATGGCAACGATAGACGTATTTTGTGGCAGTCGCATGGAGTTGGAAATGTTAAAAGGATTATAATATCAAATTGCTGAGAGTTAATATCGGTAATACTGAGACAACTCGAATTGATTGTTATCGCAAATTATAACGGAGTACTTTGAAGCTTATTAGGAGTTAGTTTGTACGGAACCGTTGGGGCACGAGTCAAACTCACAATTAGCTGCTTTTTTAAGGTTAAATCTGACAATTGTATTGCATAGTTACATTGCTTTGATATAACTATGTGACTTAGAGATCCAGAAGTACTCTGTCACTGAAAGCTGATCCACGGTAACCATCAAATAAATGTAATAAAATGAAAGTAAGGTTAAACACATCAAAAAGGTTAACTTATCACGAGTAAACAGCTCCCCGGTCAAAAAGTTACGAAATAAGTCAAACAATTCGCGTGGGTGTTTTATAAAAATGACTAAACTTTATAATGGACAGAGTCTGTGGAACATTATGTGGGGGCAGACGATATTGAAATGTCAAAATGTTAAAGTTCACGCTCGTTACAAATGAAACTTTGTGAAGCATGAAACGAGCATCGTAATAAGTTTATAACGTTTCGTGCCAGATTTCTGTAATACGTAGAAGATATAATTATTTAATTCGAAGTTTAAAGATACATGTGAGTACCTATGTCAGATTTAATGACTAAGCGACCCAAAGGTCTTAGGGTAGAGTTCACCAATATTTAAACGGTCGATCAATAATCAATTGTCGGTTGACTGTATATTAAAAACTGTTTGACCGACGGTTAATTGATAATCGGACGTTTTATATGTTGTTGAACAGTAGCTTTAGTGGGCGAATATTATATAGGAATAAAATACATATACCAAAATCACTCGAAGCGGAGTTTACCAATGTCATCTTATCCGAAGTTCAGATCATTAATCATTAGATCATTGAAGATTATATTATTTAATATACCTATACTTGTCAATACAAAAAGAAAACCCTTTTTTCTACCTTTAAATATTTTCTGATTTCAGTTTTATTTTTCATATAATTTAACTATACGACCCTTCTTACGTCTTATTTCTTATGTTGAAATAGAGCTTATTATAATTATTTTTCATTTTTTTATATTTTGTATAAACTTTAAAGTTACAAGCATCACAAACCAGTCAATTTTTGGCGCTGACACTGCAGTTATTTAGGGTCAATACTTTTTAAAAAACTGTAAAATTTTTTGAAAAATATAAAACCTTTAATCCCAAAATATAAAATATATCATACTCAAGCGATTAATATAAATATCATTTTATTGTTACACTTTGAAGAAGGAAAAGAAATTTGCCCGGAACGTAAATTCTATCAAAAAAATTATATCTATCTCTATCGGTCGCATAGGGGGTTGGGGGGAGCGTTGAGACAGCAATACGTTTGTTTAATACCTACAACGCGAAAACAGTGTTTTATTATAGAGTCCTACCTCTTAAGTGAATTTACCGGCGTATGAGACTTACCAACTTTGTGTCAGGGTGACAGGTGCAGTGCAGTTCTTTACGAATTATATCTGTCTATAGGCAAAGGATGAAATATGAGGGAAATAACAGAATGGTGCCCAAGGTATAATAAGAGAAAGAAAGGAAGACAGCGCATTAGATGGGAAGACGATATCCGAAAAATCCCTGGTGTTACTTGGAGGAGGATAACTCAAAACCGAAAAGAGCGGCAAGCTTTAGGGGAGGCCTTTGCGGAAACGGAAGACAATCAAACAGTACCGGTGTCATATAATTTGTAGGATTAGGTTTAATATTATATTTTTTAGGTATGTAAGATTGTTGAATAAAGGCTACTAATAATAGGCAAAGGATACTACTTAACTCCCTGTAGGCCTTTTGCGTGTTCCGTCAACTAAACCCATAAAAAGAAATTTGCTTAACATTTAGCCTACACAAAATATCTCCAAAAGCTTTTTACCAAAATATTGTTTATATCGAAACGCGAGCAAATTGTCGAACTAAACCGTCATAGTTATTACGAACATTGAGACATTTAATAATAATGTTCGTAATTATACAGGCTGTATTCCTATTTTGAGTGCAGTCATTGCGAACTAATGCGGCCATTTGAGTTTAAATGGCTGAAAATAGGGTAATTACTTAAATTTAAGTAAATTATCCCTAATCTGTGCAGTATGTATTTTGGTTATTTAATAAACTAAGCTGGACTTACTAACTACGGACTGGCAAGCGCAGCATAGGACAGCCACCGACCAGGTGGACAGAACGACCTGACTAAGATCGCAGGCAAGGGCTGGATGTGGGCCGCTTCCAACAGGTCCTTGTGGAAATCAATGGGGGAGGCCTATGTCCAGCAGTGGACGTCCTATGGCTGAGATGATGATGATGATAGTTATAACACTATTATCAAATCTTCAGCAGTCCAAATCTTGAATAGATTTGGACTGCTTCTATAATAGTGTTATACTAATAGCATCTCACCTCAATTATCCCACGGGAACTATACTTTTTCCGGGATAAAAGTAGCCTATGTGTTAACGCTGGGCTTAAACTATCTCCATACCAAATTTCATCAAAATCGGTGTAGCCGTTTGAGCGTAAAGAAGTAACAAACAAACACACATACACATGAAATTTCGCATTTATGATATTAGTAGGATTAGCTGCGCCCCGCGTGGTGATGATTGATGATGATGATGAAGAGTAGCCTATGTGTTTTCTGGGACCTGAAGTATCTACATACCAAAATTCATCAAAATCCGTTTTACCTGCGTGGTGATGAAAAACAGTGATGACGGTGATGATGATGAAAATAAGCCTATGTGTTAATCCCGGGTATAAGCTATCCGTGTTCTATATTTCATCCAAATCCGTTCTGTAGTTTTCGAGTGAAAGAGTAACAAACATAGTATTAACGATTTTTTAAAATGTTAAAAAAATTTTTTTCAACTTTCCGAAAGGTTCCCAGGGTTTAAGTCATTTTTACTTTTGACACCTACCCTCCATCGCTTATGGTTTTCGAGATCCCTATTCCAGTTCCATCAAGGAAACCAAAAATGACACTTTTCGGATTTTTCTGGTGGTCACGTGGGCACTCTCTATACTTTCCATACCATAATCTCAACCCAAAAATACTCCTTCTAGGAGAACAATGATGTCAGTGAGTCAATCAGTGGTAGAGCAGCTTTATATATCATAACTAGTATTTCGGGTGGTGCGCGGGCTGCGAGCAGCCCGCGTTATCGATGTGCATTAGTAATATTTATCAAACTGGTAATTGCAGTTAAAAAAAAAATATATAAAAAAAAAAATTATCACTGTTTATCTTTAGTTGTTAATGAGTAGAATTCTTTTAAAGATGCCTTGTTGGCTCTATTAGTCGCCTTAACGCAGTATATCTATATCATACGTATACATAGCTACAAGTGCTTCATCTTTTGTATGTAGAATATTATACAAATTAAATGTTATTGTAGAAGCTCGTCTAACGCTTACATAATTATTATTGGTCATCATCATCATCATCATCATCTCAGCCATAGGCCTCCCCCATTGATTTCCACAAGGACCAGTTGGAAGCGGCCCGCATCCAGCCCTTGCCTGCGATCTTAGTCAGGTCGTCTGTCCACCTGGTCGGTGGCCGTCCTATGCTGCGCTTGCCAGTCCGTGGTCTCCATTCGAGAACCTTTCGGCCCCAACTGCCATCGGTTCTTCGAACTATATGCCCTGCCCACTGCCACTTCAACTTGCTAATCCGCTGGGCTATATCGATGACTTTCCTTCTTCTACGGATCTCCTCATTTCTGATTCGATCACGTAGAGAAACCCCGAGAATAGCCCTCTCCATAGCTCGTTGTGCGACTCTGAGCCTGTTCAGAAGGCCCATAGTCAGCGACCACGTTTCAGTTCCGTTATATTACTATTGGTATAGCGGTTCAAATGTAAACGCATTTCTACTATACCAATATTATCGTTGGTCACGTACGGCGGCGTTTGTTCGCGAAGCGTCGCATTCTGACACGTAGGACAACTGGCGTTAATTCTACGACGGCGCGGCGGGCGTTAGCCATCGCATTGTCATGGATAACGTAAAATATAGACATGACAAACGTTTCTCCTGATATTTAAAAAAAAAATGTAAATGAATAGTGTTAGTTCTGCTATTCACTAGTCCCGCTATGCCATAATTAAAAAATACCTAGACATTAGTGCTGCTATGCACGAATTTATTTATCTATACGTGAACAATTGAAGATATGAACCTCCCATAATAATGACACTAGTCATAATTCCAGATTTGTGATGTTCTGGTTAAAATATGAAGTCGACCAAACGCTTGACAGGCATTGCCTTCACACGACGATTAGTACGAATATGAATATAATTATATGTATTTTTTTTATTAATATCATGTTCATATATTTACTCACACTAGGTAGTATTAAAAAAAAAAAATTAACACTATGACGATTGAAAATTAACTTAAGACACTTTAATATTACTCATAAACTTAATTAGGTACTTAAAACTAGAAAAAAATCGAAAACTAATTGTACATTAAACATGCAACAATGTCTGAAAGTGCAATATGCATGAAATCAAATTGGTGATAATGATACAAGCAGGAAATTTGACAGAGAGTTTCGGTTTATGTATCCTTTTACTACATGAGAATCAAATTAGCTAGCCAAGATTAGCTGACAGGCCGCGTGCTGCCAAATAAAAAAAAGATAATAATATATGTACACAATTATATATTATCAAGCGCTCCGCGATTTACATACACATTACATTACATTACAATAAATACATTGTATATAGTATATTCAATCATTTTCCTAGAAGTTGGGAGTAAAAAGTTGTCATGGAAAATCATCTGTATCAGTATGCTAACTACACGTCCATATGCGAACCATTCAATGGATCGCTATCCATCTATAGCATCGTAGACAGAGAAAGCAATATTGCATGGATCGCGCTACAGATACAGATTACCTTTTATATTCTGGAATAAACTAGACATGGATGTGTTTATGAACGCAGTCCGGGTCTACAGAGCAACTGACTACAGATTATAGAGTAACAATGACAATTAATGTCAGATCGTAAGTATTGGAACGCAACAAACATAATGAGAAGTATAAGGTGCGTTCGAAAACTACAAACACCACATAAATAAATAAAATAAAAGTACTTCTGATTCCCAACTTTATACATAATGCAAATTATTCAAGGAATCCACAAAAATATAATCTAACTTATCATATATAAAGAATACATGAACGGGTTGTCATTTCGTTTTTCGGGAGCAAGGCTAGTTCTGCCATCCTCCTTTATCGAAATCAGTACAGCTGTTTCAACGTGAAGGAGTAAAAAACATACACACATACAAACTTCCGCCTTTATAATATTAGTGGGATGATAACGTTGTTTACGGTTGTCTAGGCCGTGGTGGTACCGGCCTAGAATAGTACTCCCCCATCTCTTCCCGCGGGTGCCGTAAGAGTCGGTTAAGGGATAACGTACCAGGAGGTGGGCATCAGCGCCTTCTGAGGATCGGAAATCATACTTCGCTCGCCGACCCGCCTGCCAAGCGTGGCGAGTATTGGCAAATCCCCCCTAAATGGGGGAGGCATACGTCCAGCAGTGGACGCACATGGCTGAGAAAGAAGAACGTTGTTTTAAATATGACCTCTCCATGACCGTTCATCCACGCCTCAAGCTAGCAACAAGACCTCATTACACTGTCGGCCACAATGTTTGCTGTATTTATTCGATTCTATTTATTCCCAGGTTGTTTATAGTTCAAATTGGCTCGCACTGGAAACAATTCTACCGTTTGGTTTTACTACCACTGAACTTGCGTTCCCGTGAATTATATTGCGCCAGTTTTCCTGATTAGTTGCGCGCGGAATGAAGTTTCATTGTGAACTTTGTGTTTATGGAAATGGGAATTACGTGTGAATATAATAGAATAGAATAATTTATTTGTATAATGTTGAAGAAATTGTATTGCAGACATCGAACCTTTTTAACTATTTATGCTTTTTTATCCCGGAAAAAGTATAGTTCCCGTGAGATAACTCAGACAGCGACAAAACCGTAGTCCATGTGAGTGAAATTTCAGGGCGCAGCTAGTAAGTAATATAATTGCATTGTTATAGCTCTAAAATATATTAAATTTTCATGTATTATATGATGTCTAACCAAAATTCTGACACGAACAAGCTTAGCAAAGCTACAATACAGTTTAGCGAGGCGTGCCGGGAATCTTTACTTGAGACGGGCTAAAGCCTAGCAACAGGAAGTAGAAGTAGGTAACTCTCAACCGTTATTTTAACCTACTTCAAAAAAGAAGGAGATTCTCAATTCGACCCGTAGAATTTTTTATTATGTTTTTTTTTTTATTAGCTTAGAACTTTCGACTCGGTGAACTGATTTTGATGATTCTTCAATATTTCAAAGCTACTGCCCGTTTAATCCCATTCAAGTTCTTTTCTCATTAAAATCAGTCAAGCGGTCTTTGAGTTACTTTCCAATAAATGAAAAGTGCTACGCCTACTTGGACGACATTCTAATTGCGGGTGAAGAGATCGGTGAACGTACACAATGACAATGGTTCCCGTGGGTAGCAAAGATCACTGAAAAGAATTTATAAAAAGACAGCCATTACAGATGTATATTATATTATTCTTGAATAAAGTTTTTATTATTATTAATTATACTGTTTAATTTTAATACTCAACCGTACGATATTTTTCCTTTATTGAAAGTATTCTCCTACAAACTATAGAGAACTTGAACGGTTGGGTCAATAAGAAACTTAGGTAAAACTTTTTTTGATAACCGAATCCAATAGAATATTGAAACTTTACAACATGTTCCTCAGTTCCAATTACTATATACATCCCAAGCTTCGATGTGTAATTACATAAAAGCATTCACGTAAGAACAGGGAGCAGAAATATCCAATTCACAAGACAGTGTTTCTCTGGTACTAGAAAATATCTTAAACAGAACTCAAATTGTTCGGTAAGGACTGAAATGAAATATAAGCGGTATTATAACGGTTATTTGATGGATACAAGAGTAGATATATATGTGTACACAGCATTAGCTAATGTTTGATTAACGGTATTTATGCTACCGCCAATGACCCGAACTTTGTACTAATTGTAACTATAAAGGGTTCAGTAAATCGTATAGCTTGCGTAACTCCTAACTTTCACTTGTGACGGTCGTCGTGGCGCAGTAGTCAGTGTCAATGACATGATTTCTGTGTCTCCGGGATCCTGGGTGCGAATCCCGGCACGGGCAAATATTTGTGCGATGAGTGTAGATGTTTGTCCGGGGTCTTGGTTGTTTGTGTCCATGCCTCCCGCGACACAGGGAATAATTTTAGTGCAGGGGTCGGAGTGTAATTAAAATATATATATATATATATATATATCTCACTTTAGAGTTCTTTGCGTTGCTTGATTTAACTCGAGACCTAAAGCATTTTATTTTCATTTACTCAGTAATTCACGCAACAGATGATCTTAGTGCAATTTTCACAAAAGTATCTTTAGTTAGCATGCTACCTGACTGGAGTTATGAACCAAGTACTTGAGAGTTTTATGGTTTATTGCATCAACAACATGTATGTAATAAATCTTAGTAGCCTTCGCTTGATACGATATCAACTGTAATGTTGATCTATCAGTCCTATTAATAGTTCATACAATTAAGGGTAGATGACAATAAGAACTACATCCCTTCAGATGTTAAAGGAAGGAAGAAATTCGAACACTAGCAGAGTAGGCTACTGTAGCTTCAAATAATTTTAACGCAATTGTTTGATGTTTAATGCTCCGAAAATATTTTAATTATTATATACAACATAAATTATCTACATTTCGATACAATAACAAACTAGTATATGCTTAAGGAAGCAAATAAACTGAATAAAATATTAGGATATAACGACAAAACAAATAAAAAAGCTAACCGCATATCCAAGTTTATTCAGTCCTCGACTGACTGTACTCGATTGTACTCTCTTAGTATTGTACGTTGCAGCAAAGGTCGTAAAAAAGAGCCACTTTTACAATAGCGTCTGTAGCTGCGAGAGAATCGTTTATTCGTATAGAGAACGATAACAAACAGTCTTGCATTCCCTGACAGTGCTGCCATGTGTGTTTTTGAAATAAAAATCATGTCACAAGACTACCTGAGTAGGTTTTATTGAATATACATACAATACATGATTCACATCTGAATTCGTTTCGAATATACTAATACTAATAATAATAATAACTTTTTTTCTAAATGAAAATTACAGAGGATTAATTAATGACGGTCCCACACTAGGCTCAAGGCCCGTGACGTGGAAGCCAGTTTGAGTCGATTTACAATCAATGCACAATTAATATTTTAAGACCGGAGGAGTCCTAAATCTAATTACATAAAAAATAAAAATGGATGGAGATAAAAATGGAGTAATTATATGCTCAGTGGTTCCATTATTGACTAACTGACTAGTATGTATAAATATATATGTGTGGGAGTGGAGTTGAGTGAATGCGTGTGTGAGTTAATGCTTTTGTGTAGATGTAAGTGGAGGTGAAAAGTGTGTAACATTAATGTGTGCTGTGAGACTTGTGAGTGTATGGTGAGTAAGAGGTATCTTTTTTAATATGTCGGGAGAATGGTCACAATATTATATAGAGGGCATATGCGCTACTTACTACTACGCTGAGTTGATAATATTACCTAAGAACGACAAAGAACAAGAAAGAAATTGATGAAAATGTGTGTGTAAGAATTTTGCAATCAGTGCCACGTGTCCTGACGCGATATGTCATGATGCAAGTATAACATTTTTTCCCCATAAAAATGTGCACAACGCCGCTAAAGAAGTTTTCGCTTCAAAAATTGTCATATAATATACATTTTTTTTTTTTGTATAAATATTTTTTATTCACCAAAAGATTATAACCTTAATAAACTAAGCATGTAATTACTTATATGTATGTATATATGTGTACTATGTGTATAATATACAGTTACTAGAATATAAGGTTAAGTGATGGCTTGTGAATCCTGTACTAGGTAAACCTGTATCGCAGGACCCACGATTTTGCGTTTAAACAACTTTTATTTTTGAAAATGTATGGTGCGCTTTATACATTGAACAAGATTGGATACCTACAATTATAACGAAGCATTTTTTGGTTTTTATTTTACATATTCTACAATGTGCTTACTTACTTCTCTCTGTTCCGAATGTCATCCCCATATTCAAGTAGGAGTTCCCTTACGTCCTCTTCCATTTAATGCTCATCTGTAATTCCGATCGGCGTCCACTCGGGCCATTGAGAACGTTTCCACTTGGATCTTTTACTTTTGTTTCCAATCGATTTGGTTGATATATTCATGGAGAAAATAGAAGTTGAACATTTACACAAGCAGAGAGATGCTGTTTACAAAACTTGAGGAATCGTTGTGTTACTTATACTGACTGGTTGACGGGATCAGTGGTACGAAAGCAATTTTTCGACAGGTTTGGCAAATCAGATCTTGAAATGTAATTTTTACATAAACAGTTAAATATACATGTTTTGATGGCTGATAGGGTTTGAAGGTTCTGCAGTGGAAAACATGGATAGGCAAAGGATTAAAAATCCGCAAAGTCTCAATTCAAATTAATACACATCTTTATCATATCATTTTCAGCATGTCATTCAAAACACTGATGAAACCTCAACTAAATTCACAGAGTTAATAACTCTTTTAGAAACGCAAACACATAACAGACTTACGGATAAGGGAGGAACTAACAGCAAAGCTGGAATTTGTAATTGCTTTCATGCTTTGTACTAAACTCTCTCCAACTCAATTCATTACATTCAACCAGAATAACTCTATGAACTTGCTTAATAAGCTACTTAATGCTTCAATGGAGATATGAATTGCGTTTGCATGGTAGAAATATAATATCGAGTACAATACACATAGATACAACAAAATAAGTTGCTGCAATCACCAGCTTCAAATTTTACGATTGAATAACAATTTGTAGTGGCGTCATCGCATTTTTAATAGCTTAACTGATAGTAATATTCGGATTCTTGGTGGCGTCATTGCAATTTTAATGGCTTAACTGATATTATACCGATTTTTGGTGGCGTCATTGCATTTTTAATGACTTAACTGATAACACACCGATTTTTGGTGGCGTCATCGCATTTTTGGCTTAACTTATAACATACTGATTTTTGATTTGTCTCGCATTTTTAATGGCTTAACTGATAACATACCAATTTTTAGTGGCGTCATTGCATTTTTGATGGCTTAACTGGTGCCAACTACATTTCAGACCCTTGCGGGTGTTTTCACGGAGAGAAAGCGGGACAAATTCTTTTTTTTTTCTCAGCCATGTGCGTCCACTGCTGGACGTATGCCTACCCCATAGTTGGGGGATTTGCCAATACTCGCCACGCTTGGCAGGCGAGTTGGCGAGCGCAGTATGATTTCCGATCCTCAGAAGACGCTGCTGCCCACCTCCTGGTACGTTATCCCTTAGCCTACTCTTACGGCACCCACGGGAAGAGATGGGGAGTACTATTCTAGGCCGGTACCACCACGGTCGAAATACGGGACAAATTCTGATGCGTGTTAATTTAAATATTTCAAATTATACTTTACAGATTGCCCAAAGACTCAAATATCTTATTACTTATCATATTTGTGGATTTTTTAATTTCCTTTCTTCTGGTGTAAAGGTTAAATCTGTAAACTGGTACTTTGACATTGCTCTGGCTTAACTTACGCAACAAATTCAACTTAGTTATTATTGAAATTTATAAACGTAAGACTTTTTTCATAAGCACTTGCTCAAGCAATCGTTTAATACATACGCGTGACAACAATATTGGCACATTGGATAAAAATACAAAAATATGTATGTAAATGTTAATAAACTAAAAAAATAAAAAAGAAGTATGGCACTCGGGGACTGCCGCGGTAAAGGTAAAGCATAACATTTTTAGTAACTTATGCAATTAATATATTATTAACTTATGCAGTTACGCCGATACAACCAATGCCACCTAGCGGCGAGTTGCTGAACTAAACAGACAACCGTATTATTTCAAAAAGTCATTAAAAGTTCTGCTATTCATCGATAGATGGCAAAATCAAAAAGTATCACCGCTGTGCCGGTCGGAGTGGGAGGTGTTAGGTTATTTTCGTTACGGAATTTCTGAATTTGGTCTCCACGCTCAAAGTCCGCGATAAAAGCTATACAATAGCTTAAAAAAAAGTTTTTATAGTTGATCTATTCACACTTGAATAAGTATTAAATTGACACATGTTGAATGCAAACAAAACAAGTTGCAAAGCCAAAAACAAAGGAATTCAATTCAATTTCAATTCAATTTAATATCGTAAAAAGTATACAACATTTTATTTATTTATACAAATTCCACTTAAATATTGACGTACAGAATCTACACCAAAAAATGATTCTTGTGTCGTAGGTTCTGTATTACCATCGATTGGTTCATTAAAGTAGAATGAAGAGATGAAATCCCTCAAGTGTTGTAAATCCAAAGAAATAGGCGCGAATCAGCGTCATCAATATCATAGTGACGTTTAAATTCATGTTTAAAAAAAAATTTGCTTGCTTACTTATGTAGCAATTAAATTTCAATACCTATCGTAATACAAACCTCAGAAAAAGACAAACAAATTTAAGACTAACCCATAAATCCTCGTGGTAGAAAATGTGAATTTAAAGTGTGTCCTCCCTTGAAATAAGTAGTTCATAGCTGGTGTCGCATTTACATTGGAAATGTGGTTATCTATGTGTCCGTAATGCGGTCCTGTGCGGAACGGGTGATTTGAATTACAACCGGAGTTCTATATTCAAAATTATACATCATTCGTCTATGGAGGATGCGAACTATAAAACTGGCCAGACGTTTGAATGTTAATTGGTGATGTTTGAGATTTGATGTTATTCGAAATTTGGGTTAAAAGAGATATTTAGATTTAAATCGAGTTAAACTTTTTTAAGAAAAAATGCAACCGACTTCAACACTCAAAAGTGTGAAATAACTTGTTGAAGTCGGTACCAACCAATATATATATATATATATATACATATATATATATATATATATATATATATATATATATATATATATATACACTGTCGAATTGAGTAACCTCCTTTTTTGAAGTCGGTTAAAAATAAAAACAAATACCACTTACGACTGATCATAAAGGTTAATTCACATTCAATAAAATTTGATTTCGTTTGCGGGAAACACCAGCTTTCGAATAAAAAAAAGAACGATCAAAATGGGATCACCCAGTCGGAAGTTATGCGGTAAAAAAAATGGGTTGTATTAAGAAGCTCCTCCTTTTTTGAAGTCGGTTAAACATAGAAACGTGGTTTTGGGTTGCAGCGGGAAAAGAATATTGCGAAACGGTTATGCGGCGAACCAGAATACTGTTTGGGAAATAAACAACACAATATTGAAGCTGCTATGTTATCGGCTTTATTTGACTGTTTCGTGGAAACTGAATTAAATGCAGCGCTTTGGTGATAAAGCAACGTAAATACTTGAATTTATGGTAGATTTTGGCATAAAAAGTTTAATTATTTTATAAAGCGTTAAATTGTCGTCTACATGGGGACGATTAAAGGAAACAGATTGTTAACGGCCTCAAAATCGTATTGTATTACAAATAGGATTTAATATCTTGTTCGCAACTATACTATTTTATACTTTTGTTATCTTTTCTCACACAAAATGCTCAAATCATTAAAGTTTTCTATTAGTCTTTTACGTGCGGCGACGTATGAAAAGGATTGTGCTTACAATAAAAGATTCATAAAAAAAAATTAAATCGTTTAGTACGCCATGGATTATTATGCCTGTTATTTTACCACTAATCAGAAACTGTTTTTTGTTTCTTTTTTTTTACTACACCGACCACATCGTCACTGACCATCAAGTGAGATAGTGGTCAAACGCTAGATGTATAAACAGTAAAATATTCCATGCAGATTCGTTAATAGCTAAAATGTTGACCAGCACTTAGAAACAGCTGAGTGCATGTGTTTGGTGCATTTCAGCAGCGGTCCAGAAACTTTCATCACATACTACAAACCAAATCGTCAAAATGAACAAACGGAAAGGTAAAGGGTTTTATCTCTATCACGGAAGTTCGTAGCTAGCGTTGTCTGCCGGTGACCGGATAACTGGATTATTTGAGCACCTGACTGTCTAACGAATTGTGTAACATCGTTGTTTGGAAACACACGGAGTTATATTTTTGCTAAATATATAGCAATAAAAGGACTTATAACAGACCTTTTCTATCGATCTTGACTAATATGCTAGGCAACAAATCAAATCAAATCAAATCAAAAGGTTTTATTCGCAAGAATACATCGTATTGTACAAGGTCTTAAAAGTATATTGGTTAGTATGTATTCAGCCTGCAAGCAGGCGTGCAAATATTATAAAAAGATAGCGTAATAATTAAAATTGTGTGCATAAAATATAATGTCAAGTAAGAATTAAAAGTGTCTACATATAATACAATCTTAAATGAATGTCAATGTCAAGATTATTTAAAATTATTACAAAAATGTCAAGAAATGAATAATTAGAATTTACATAATATAATTGTCATGAGTGGGTTAAATATTCTTTCACACTATAAAAAAAAATTTCCGCCAGCTATCTATTTCATTTAGACCTAAAAAGATTATCTTTCAAGTTTTTTAGGTCATTTGGTAATTTAATATATGTCACAATGCACATATTAAATACGTTTTTTATGTATATATCTTTACGACAAGGAGGTTGGTATAATAGGTTTGTAAACTTTGTTCGTCTCTGTCTTGGCATAATTTCATTTCGTTTTTGAAAGAAGTCAGAATGAGTTTTTACAAAACATATAATATAGTCACAGCTAAGAGGTGTGACCGTTGCTATTTTCAACCGCTACACCGATTTCTATGAAATTAGTATGGAGATAGTTTATACCCTGGATTCACATATACTTTTCTTCCCGAAAACTAATATTATAAAGATGAAAGTTTGTATGCATGTGTGTATGTTTGTTTCTGCTTCACGTTTAAACGGCTACTCCAATTTTGATGAACTTTGGCATGGAGATAGGTTAGATCGTGGAATAACGGCTACTATACACTTTTACATAGGCTAAGCTTATCCCTGAAAAAGGATTACTTTAGTTGTTCCCGTGGGATAATTGAGGTAGCGGGAAAACCGTTATCCACGCGGGTGAAACTGCGGGACGCAGCTAGTGTTCCATAATATACCTACGCTTGCGAACGGTTGATTTTTTTGGAAACTATGGTAAATATCAGTCGTTTATCATAGTTTATTTACTAAAAACACTTGTCATAACGGTTTAGAGGTCGGTACTAATAATTTTCTACATAAATAATGCAAAATATATTCAAAAGTTGCTAGAATGTGCTGCTTCAATTTACAAAGACAATTATGTAACTTTATTAGGTGTATCTATGTGAATTTATTATACTGTTTATAAATATATAAAAGTAAGCTATTAGCTATTAAAAAAATATATAAGTCGAAGATAAAAAACTAATTTGCTAAGCCCAAAAAGTCTATTATGTCCGAATAGATCTACCAAACCCGACGATTCTAGTACAAAGTTCACTGTATCAATTAAAGTAACGTTTTGGGACGCAATTCAAACCTGTATGTTTTCTCTATAAACTGCACGGCTCTGCATTCCGTACAAAAAAGTGACTTAGATAGAACTGTAGGTAGAAGAGTACTTGCTGGTTTACTTACGTTTTCTCTAAGTATATTATTTACTTAGTCTATGTGAGCGGCTGTCAATGTACAAATTTAAATATGAGTTAACCAAAGTTATTTGCTGAGCTTAAGCTCAAAAATTAAATATCGTATGAGAATAAAGTTTTTAAACCTAACGCATTTCACATATATAACGCGCCATCGCTTTATAGTAGATATATCAACTATAAGTATTAAGCGTTTTTCTTCAGCTTTCTTAGGGCATAGGTACCTTCTAGGTTTGCGAGCTAAATCCTAGACAACGTCATCACTTAACATCAGGTGAGACAGTTGTCAAACGCAAACTTATAAAATGTAAAAAAAAAAATTACTGCCCAGGAATGGAACTCGTTACCGCAGTCCGTGTTTCCCGATAAGTACAATCCTGGTGTACAATCCGCCGTGGTGGTACCGGCTTAGAATTGTACCCCCCATATCTTCCCGTGGGTACCGTAAGAAGAGGGATAAACAACCTGAAGGTGGGCAGCAACACCTCTTGTGTACAACGATATCAAACTGCGCTCGCCAACCCGCCTGCCAAGCGTGGCGAGTATTGTCAAAACCCCCCCATTGTGGGAGGCATGTGTCCAGCAGTGGACGTCTTATGACTGACATGATGATGATAATTCTGGTGTCTTCAAATCACGAGTGAATTATAGGTACCTTCCAGGCTTGACTCCTTCAACACTTAACGTCAGGTGAGGCAGTGGTCAAACGCGAGGTTATATTTAAAAAATATATATTTGTAATGAAACCACCAAGCCAAAGTTGAAAACTAGCAAACTCCGCCAGCCATCGAACCGCAATATTTTTACTGAAACATAAATTACGAAACAAAATAAAAGGAAGAAATTTCTTGAAACGTTAAATTAACTTCCAACCACTTTCTGTTGTGTTCGGCCATCAATCTTTCGATCGTCGGAGTTGGCAACAAGATTTGGAGATATTACGTTTTATCTCTGTTCAAACACGGTTGCCATGGCGATCGGGGATAAAACATTTTTATCTTCTCACAAGGTCAGAGACAGCGCTCACGAAAAATGTTGGTAATTTGTTTGTTTATTTTATAACGGATTTTATGTCGAGTAAAAAAAAAATATATGTTTTTAGTAGTGGTAGAAGCTGAGTTATTGGACCCAAGTTACCAGCATTGGGTTAATTTGAACTATCCCGGAATGTACCTATATACATACTCATACTCATACTCATACTACACACTCAGACCCCCGCACTAGGATTCCCTGTATCGCGGGAGGCATGGACACACACAATCACAGCACTCAAACATCCAAGACCCGGGACAAACATCTACACTCATCGCACAAATGTTTGCCCCTGCCGGGATTCGAACCCAGGGTCCCAGGACACAGAAATCATGTCAATGATACTAACCACTGCGCCACGGCGACCTTCAATCTTACATAATCGTTTTTACATAATATTATATACATATAAAAATCGAAAACGGCACACAGACTGTACATTTATTTTCGTTGCTTAAAATTGGTTACAGATTTGGGGGAACCCAACCTATTATATCGGTATAGCTAGGAGGGATATTTGTTACAATCACGTTAGAACGGCTAAACGTATATGCATACAATTTGGCACAGATATAGGTAATAGATTGGAATAGCACATACCGTTAGCAACAGTACCGTTTCCGTGAGATCACTCAGGTAGCGCGAACATCGTAGTCCATGAATACGAAACCGCTGGCGCAGTAAAATATTGCTCACTACTTAAAGAGAGAGAGAGAGAGAAAGAGAGATTTATACCCAATGTTATTGAAAACAAAATCGTTACTCGGACCTTAAATGGAAAACGCAAGCTGAGATGGTATGTGCTAAATTAAGTAGCTATTCGTATGCTTTATACATGTTGTCCAAAATTGTAGATCAATCAGCGGTGCTGACATCTTACCACGCATATGTGACCTCAACACTGCGCTACGGAGTCATATTCTGGGGCAATTGTACAGAGAGGGAGACAATTTTTAGAGCACAAAAAAAGTGCCTAAGATCAGTTTGTCATCTACGAACAATAGACTCTTGTAAGCCGTATTTTAAGGAACTTAATATTTTGACGTTTCCATGCTTATATCTGTATGAAATTATTTTATTTACGAGAAACAACTTAAATCTATTCACAACTATGAAAAGCAAACGTAGTAAAAATATAATATGTGTACAAAAACATAAAACTGCACTGTTCAATAAGAGTGTCTTTGTTATGGCCCCAAGACTATATAGTCACCTACCCAAATACATATTAGACTCAGATTGCGTACATATATTCAAGAAAAAACTACACGAATTCCTAATCAATAAAAGATATTATTCAATTAATGAATACCTTAGCGATAAGTTTGCCTGAATCGTTAATTGTATAAAATTAGTTAGTTAGGGAGGCTCAGCCGCATAGTTTTTAGATTTATTATTTTATTATAATTTTAGCATGTCTTTAAAGGCAAAACATGGAGAACCTACAACCGTTTTTAACTAACTATTATTGTACCTGTGTTTATGCTAATAAATGAATTTGAATTTGAATTTGAATTACTTTATAATTGTAATATCAAAACATCCGCGTCAGATATAAAAACAATATTATTCCATTTTCTCGTGAGCGGTTTTAATGGATCCGAAAGAGACGTAAGAAATAATTTATCTTTATATGATAACAACAAATGTCAGAACAATGTTCCATGGCAGGGTAACATGTACCCATAAATATTTTTGTGTGTAGGAAATTACCCATTAATGTAGGTATTTTACCCCTCAATTAGCCTGGGAAAACCTGCCAATTTTTTATAAAAGAAAATATAAAATATATCTACGCCTGTTTCCCAGTGGAGTTCCCATTGCTATGTTAAATTATATAAAAAGTTTCGGTGAAGTGTTTGTTGACGGATATTTCAAATACCATGAAGATCAGTTGTAGAACACCTAACACCTTCGTAAGGCATCGCGTCAGAGCCACGTGACATTTTCAAACATAAAGTATATTTTGTACTTAAATTATTAAATCAGTGTAGACGGTACTGGCGATGCCAGCGATTGCAAATATCAGTTTTAATAAAAGAATAGGATAGAAGTATTTTTTCTAAATTTTACGCCCCCTTCTATTAAGTAGTTGTGTAGAAGAGGAAGTCCCATCATCAAAGCCTAGTTAGTAGAACCTATTGTGGTAGTCAGGCAAATACAATACGACTTCTAACGTCAATTATATTTAAAATTCAAATTTCGAGATATAAGTTTTCACGTCAAAACTTATTGTTAAGATAATAAATAGTCTTTTTAAGCAATAGCTTAAGAAGCTATGCAATAGTATAGCATAGCTTCTATCAAGGGCCTTGAACGTGGAGACCGAATCCAGAAATTCCGTAACGAAAATAACCTAACACCCCCCGTCGGGACCCCACTCCGAGCGGCACAGCGGTGATACTTTTAGTTTTGCCGTCTATCGATGAATAGCAGAACTTTTAATGACTTTTTTGAAATATCACGCTTGTCCGTTTAGCTCAGCAACTCGCCTCTAGGTGGCATTGGTTGTATCGGCGTTACTGCATAAGTTATAAATAATATATTAATTCATAAGTTGATAAAAAATGCTATGCAATAGCTTTACCGCGGCATTCCCCGAGCGCCACACGTCTTTTTTGTACTAACAAGATGTATCTTCACATCGATGGGTACTCATGAAAAATAAATACATTCTTGTTGAATAGTCTTTTTTGATCTTTAAATATACACTTCAATTATTCAAGCATAAAAACCTCTCAAGTAAAACAATGAAGTATCTTACAAAAGAGCTTAGATTTTGTTTTCATGTTTCAAGTTTTTAGGGGAAATCTCATAAAACATTCTAAACGGGCCATCTGGCAACCCTGTGTAAAACATACAAAAACTTTTTAAAAGCGAGTAGAACTACAAGTAAACAAGTTCGAAGAAAGAATAATTCCGCTTCAGTACTTTGTATCGCTCTTAGACAAGTTTTCTTTTTGAAAGTTTTTCTTTGACCATGACGTGTACTGAACACATTACCTTTCGCATGATTATTTTATAAGAAACTAGAAAAAACTCGTTCCTCTATTTTTTCTGTAAAAAGTCCCCTCGGTACAATAGCTTCGGTAACGAGACCAGATGAATTGGACCTTGTCATGTAAGGCATAACATTGAGAATGGTTATCGCTTCCTTTATGCACCCAGTCTTAGCAAACGAATGCAAACTATCAAGTACCTAGACATACCAACCATTTAAACCGGAACAAACCAGAATTGTGTCAATTAAAGAGGTTTATCTTCGTTAAATATTTCAATCGTAAGACGTCAATTGATAGACATAGGTTATCCTTTTACGCAACGATCATCATCATCATCTCAGCCATAGGACGTCCACTGCTGGACATAGGCCTCCCCCATTGATTTCCACAAGGACCGGTTGGAAGCGGCCCGCATCCAGCCCTTGTCTGCGATCTTAGTCAGGTCGTCTGTCCACCTTCCTCCTCCTTGCGTCGTTTGCCTTCATTACTGAAGGTCGTGATCCTCACTACAAGACACAGTCTTTCACCTTACGCAACGATAATTCCACTTATATAGACGAAAGTTTGTATCTGTGTATGTTTGTTATTCCTTCACGCTCAATCGGCAGCACACGATTTTAATGAATATGGAGATAATTTACACCCTTTTTTTTTTTTTTTTTTTTTTTTTTACGTGGGGAAAATGCATTTACGCTCTTCCGCCTACCGGGAAAGTAGGCGGGGTCTGTCGGGCTCGCTCGAGCATCACCGCTCCCTGGGGGGCCTCATGGCCCCCAACCCTAACTGCACCCACAGCAGCCAGGGTCCACTACCGACTAAAACCCACGGTGTCCATCCTGCCGCTAGAACGGAGGGAGCGCGGGGTACGTTTGCATACCGCGCCCCCACCACGGCCGTCCGTTTCCGGACCCCTCCAGGGGGGGAGGATGACCCTCCCCCTCGCGACCGTGCCGGGACCAAGAGCACGGCCGCACCACCCCGGGGACCACACAGTGCAAGGAACGCCAGCCTTCCCACATCCGACGCTCGTGGTCCCCTGCGATGGGCCAGATGGAGCAGCCCCATCGCCAGCCGCTTCGGCCGCCACCCTCCGACGGCGGCCATATCGGCGCCACAGCAGGAGACGAACTGAATCACTCCCGCCGCAGCGCCTCCTCAGCTGCAGCACCGTCCAACACGGCGCCGCTGCCCCCCTCAGTTGCAGTGCCTTGCAGCAGCACCGCAACCTACCGTCAAGTGGACCGCTCCTCGTCGGCTTGGCGAGCAAAGCCTATCGGGAGCAGTCCCGGCCAAAATACTATAAACATACATAAATACATGGATATAAATAAACTTACATAGATATGAGACACGCGAGGCGCCGGACGATGTCTAGTTACGTCTAATTCAGAGGAATTAGACCAAGAACAGGCAGCACCGCGAGAAGGTAATCGCCAGACTTGCCTTGAGGATCATCACGACCTGCGCTTCCCCCAAGACCGTAACCTCCCTACCCATCACGGGATGAGTAAAGAAGGCCTGGACTTATCCAAAACAAGCAACGTAAACGCTGCAAGCATAGGCATAGCAACTATTTAATGGATAAACCCAGACCCGCCCAGATAATTTACACCCTAGATTAACACAGAGGCTACTTTTCATCCCGTAAATAATTGCCGTTCCCGTGCATAAGTAAATACCTAATTCAGAAACTTCTGTTACTCCTTCGCGTTTAAACGGCTGTACTGATTTTGATGAAATTTGGTATAGAAATAGATTAGACCGTGGAATAATATATAATCTTCTTTTGTCCCAGAAGAAGTATAGATTCTTTGGGATAATTGAGGTAGCGGTAAAACCGTAATCCAGGCAGTGAATATATGAATTATTCAATAGTAACAAAACGTGGTCTCTATTGCCCACGTAAGAAAGCTACTTATAAATTAAGTTGTATTCATTTCTATTAGTAATGTTGCCAGTATAACAGATTATCCGTCATATTTAGCGGATTTTACTGTGTTGCAAATGGAAAAAATAATTGTAACGGTTAACGAATTATTTAAGGCGACAAAACCCCTATGTATTCAGCTTAATCGTAATGGAAAAACTCAGTTACATATGGTTCCTCATATATTTTGCCTGGTGCTTTATTTAGCAGATTTGGAACCCGTCAAATTGGCCTTTAATTACATCAAATCCTATAATGTCAACAGAACCTGAAAACACTGAAAAAAATGTAGCAGATTTTCGATATAAGCAATGATTAGCGATGACTTAACGCTCATTCAATTAAATTAAGTTAAATTCAATTTATCAACGTAAAAAGTATACATGTTCCACTTAAATATTGACGTGCAGAATTAACACTCAGAAATGATTCTTGTGTCGTAGGTTCTGCATTACCTTCGATTGGTTCATTAGTTCAAGTAAGGTCTCAGAGGATGAATAAATTGTGTAAAATCCTTAAATAAACGTGTGTATGTGTGTGTGTGTGTGTGTGACGTATTGCCTAATTGAATTAATAAGTTTATATTTCATTAAATGATCCTCAAGGCAAGTCTGGCGATTACCTTCTCGCGGTGCTGCCTGTTCTTGGTCTAATTCCTCTGAATTAGACGTAACTAGACATCGTCCGGCGCCTCGCGTGTCTCATATCTATGTAAGTTTATTTATATCCATTTATTTATGTATGTTTATTATATTCAGGCCGGGACTGCTCCCGATAGGCTTTGCTCGCCAAGCCGACGAGGAGCGGTCCACATGACGGTAGGTTGCGGTGCTGCTGCAAGGCACTGCAACTGAGGGGGGCAGCGGCGCCGTGTTGGACGGTGCTGCAGCTGAGGAGGCGCTGCGGCGGGAGTGATTCAGTTCGTCTCCTGCTGTGGCGCCGATATGGCCGCCGTCGGAGGGTGGCGGCCGAGGCGGCCTGGCGATGGGGCTGCTCCATCTGGCCCATCGCAGGGGACCACGAGCGTCGGATGTGGGAAGTCTGGCGTTCCTTGCACTGTGTGGTCCCCGGGGTGGTGCGGCCGTGCTCTTGGTCCCGGCACGGTCGCGAGGGGGAGGGTCACCCTCCCCCCTGGAGGGGTCTGCCTAGTTTGGGATTTGAAGACCTTGTGTATTGTATTTTTTAAAGTACGGTTGGTATATATAGTTTCAATTGTAATTAACTCATGAAAATATATATCTACTACTTTTGTAATATTTCTTTTTAATGGACCGATGCCTTTATTAAAATCCTAGCCGCGACTAGCGGTTTTAACCGCGTGGTGATGATTGATGATGATGATGATGTTAAAAAGTAGTCTATGTATTATTCCAGGGTCTAAACTATCTCCATACCAAATTTCATCGAAATCGGTTCAGCCGTTGGAGCGTGAAAAAGTAACAAACATATACACAAAATTTCGCCTTTATATTATTAGTTAGTTAAGAAAACACCAATTACTAATCACAATACTACAGCTACTACAAAAACATTTGAGAAATCCACTAGCTATTGTCAGTAGAGATAACTCAAATGCTCGAAGCCCGCTACAAGATTCTTATTAATTATAATAATTATTACAATATTATAAGAAAATTAACTATTCTGAAAACTAGTTCTAGTGGTAAACTTCCCTGTAACAAACACCCCTTAAGTTTTAAACTTGAATCTTTCAAGCAGGTTAACACAAGCGAAGTAAGAAACAAAATTCCTAAAGAGAATTAACTGAGCAACAAACTTGAGTGTGAAACTTTGTGAATAGAGTTTCTATGCACTTAAAAGTGTGCTATGTGGAAAATTTTCCGACTGTTGGCAGAAAAACGATTATAAACTTTTTTTTTTAAACGTTTATTATCATTTACCCCTTTAACAACCGCAAACAAAATACTTCCAGCTGTGTGGAAAACAATGCCAAAGTTCGTATAGATGTTTGTTACGCAAATAAGCCAAAACGGCTGAACGGATTTTAATGAAATATGGCACAGAGACAAAGTATAGTGCGCATAACATAAGGCTTCTCTAGCTATATATGAACCAACTATAAGAAACTGTTACCCAAAGATCAAAATGCTGAATAATTTTAGGTTATTTCATCGGCAGTTTAAAGAATTTAAACTTTGATCTTACCTGACCCGAATTTAATTTTAAATAAAAATTTTACCAAAAATGGACCTGAATTTAACACTCAAAAGTGTGAAATGACTTGTTGAATTCAGTACGATGATAATTCAAAAGTTACTATTATCAAAATATTGTGCGCATGGTAAATACAAACGCTTTCCCGATTTGGTGAGATTTAAATGGGTTCACACGGAAAGCACAAGAATTCAAATAAAAAAGAATCATCAAAATTGGATTACCTAGTCGAAAGGTGTGAGGTAACAAATATGAAAAAAAACAAAAAACATGGGTCAAATTAAGAACTCTTTCTTTTTTTTTGTAGTCGGTTATAAACTCTTGCTTAGATTTTGCAAATGTAACATTTTACTTTTTTTCTGGATTCTATAAAAATTAATCCCATGTAACTAAACAAGGTAGTGCAACTTACGATAATGATCTTCGTAATCAATTATTATGCATTTATTATTCCTTCGAGTAGGCGAAATCGGCAACGGCGGCGCCACCGTTCATGTGGGAGCGCAAAATGGCGGCCGCACCGCCGGCCGGCCGTGCGCATTGAATAAGGTCGCAACCCACACGCAGGATGCAGCTATAGGATTCCCACTGCTAGACATACAAATACCGCCCCTATTGGTCTCCACAAGAAAAATCTGAACGCATTAAAACAAACATACATTAAAATAGACTGCTAAAACCATAGCACTATCTTTTGACTTTGTCGTAATCGGTAAAAATATCCCCAATAATAAAAATCAGATAAGAAACTTCACGCGGTGTAATATATAAAACTGTAAGAACAGAATCTCATCGCATTACAGGTAACACACGCGGCCTACGGCGGCGGTGGCGGTTCTGTAATAGGTAATTATTTGAGACTAACTTTGTCTACTACATTCTCTGTATGTTTAGGGTTGCCAACGCATTGAATGAAATTAGGTAAACAAGAAAAAAAAAATTTACGCAACTGTTTTTACATGGGGAAAAAGACGCTTAAACTAGACCCAGTGATCTGCGTAATGATTATGACCTATTTCAATGAAACCTAACATTTTCCCTCTTAGCGTCCCGTTAGGTACATCCCAACTGTTTATCAAACTATGATTTATAAAGCAAATACTTTTGTACGTGAGTATCGGGGTGTGTATGCATTAGTAGTGAAAGATAACTATTATTTGCGTGTTAAATTTTAAACAGCGTTATTAAGTGAACGGTGACATGGCTCTTCATTTAGAATAAAAAAGCTAATAGAGATGCATAGCTAACAAAATTATTTTATTGAAGCAGTATTGCTTCAATCATTACTGCTTCAATCAAATCGAATTTATATTTGCATGAATACATCGTATTACTTTAAAAGGTTAAGACTTGTCATTAAAATATTTGTTTAGGTAAGCGTGCAAATATTGTAATTTGATGACGTGAAAATTGAAATTGTATACATAAATTACAATGTAAAATGCATGTCAAGTTCAATAATACTTTATTATCAAATAGAAAATAATAAAAAGTATTTACGTAAAATTATCATGAATGGGTTAAATATTATTGCAGTCTATAAAAACATTGTAGCGCTGTTATGGCGGTATCTTAATAGGTTATTAAAAGAAGATTAGTCAACTATATTCACTCTGTGCTTTATACAATGAGTGGCAAACGATTAATTGGCCGCATCCTATTTATATTTGTAAAACCATGTATTTAAAAAAAATATTGTACTAAATATGAAGTCAATTTTTGGTTACGGTGAGAAAAATTATTTTTTATTTGAGAAAATACAACATGACAACCCTACAGGTAACAAAGTTGCTCAAACAAGTATTATAGATAAGATAGCGCTTTGCTCTTTCCACTTGAATGTCGGTTGTTTGCTGCTGGAAGTAAGCACGAAAGGAAAACACTTTTCTAGAGCTGGCGCCTAAAAATGTATATGAGTTTGTGCCGATATAACACGATATATATCGCGAACACGTATCTAGTCGAGTTGTTATTGCGATTTCGTATATCATTCTGTCCAGCTATACAAACATAAAGCATGTGCTTAAACTTAATTGATATGTACATAACTTCACGCCTGTTGATCTACGTAGAACGAATTGCTAGAGAGGTAATGCCATTTTGTTTATAATGATGCATGACATTCGAGTCGTCTCTGATTGGCTGGCGCACCTAAACGGCCATTTTGTTTACATATTTCTTATCTTTTGCATGTCAATTGAGTGAAGTTTGTACGTTTGTGCGTCTTGATCCTCTCCAGCAAACTTTCATAAGACCCCTTCTATATCTCCTAGGATTATTTTGCTTCTGAAAAATGTTGTATGTATAAAAGTTCGCGACAGAACACCATTTTGGATCATTTCCCGTGCACTTAGAAAAGAGTGAATTTGATTATTATTACAAACGTGGTTTTGACACATTATGATATAAAAGACGGGAATCACTGGCGTAATAAGTCAGAGGGTCTTAATCTTTCTACTACGGATTTCCGCAAGTAACACCTGCATCTATAAACTTTTAAAATATATTAAGCAAAGCTTCACAACTAATCAACCTGCCTAATTTTAGTCAAAGCAGCCATAGATGGGCTGTCTTTCAGACTTTAATTAGGCTGGTATGACAAGCTTACAAACGTTTACCACGCTTAGTTATAATGCAGTTAGCTAGTTAATTGCACCCCGCGGTTTCACTCGCTTGGACTATGATTTTCTCTTTACAACTTCAGGGGTTTTTTAAAAGGCCGTAAAATCCTAAAAGTACTTTAGGATTAAAAACGCATTAAGGCGGGATATTGAACCTAAAAAGATACACTTAGATTACTAATAATTGGAAAGTTTTCGACATATATCCTCGTGATTAAATTCTTTTTACAGATTAACATATATAACATATTCTTACACGCCCCTAGTGGTAGTAGTGGGGCGAGCGGCAGACTAGCTATATAAGCCAGACAGAACCGAAGCGCGCACACTTTTACTCGCGCGCTCGCCGGCATCGGACGTCTACGCAATGACGTAGCAAGTGGAAGGGGCGACCGATGTTACGTCATCGGCGCGAGTGGCTTGGACGAGTCATTCTACTTCGGGACATCGTACTGAGCGGACGTGCCTTATTTAGTCCACTGTTGGACACTTCTACCTGGGTACTCGGAGACATCAGACGTGGCTTAGGAGTCTACGTGAATTATTGTCGTGTTTGGTGATATCTCGTTTTGTTATTTCATTTCAATGAAAAATGTTGATAGTTCGCTTTGTATTTTCCGTTTAAAAATTGAATACACTTCTGATCGTCAAGATCAGAAGTGGGATTCGCTTAAAAACACGCAACCTTGATCGTTCGCCATCTCTCTAGCTGCCAATAACTTTTGTTCGATTTACACACTACAACGTGCTAATTACTTTCTTTGTTCTGTTGTTTGTGTGTTTTACAGTAGAAATATCACGGTTTGTGTGAATTTAAAATTTGAAAATTACTACGAGTCGATTATTCATTTTTGTTTGCTAAATTGTTTTGCATGCCGAACTATCACGTCAAGTACGCTATTGTTGCACTCCATTGCTTCCTGTGATTACAGGTAAAGCCAGTGCGTAGTCGGTCTAAATGCGATTGTTATGAAATAACAGCGTAATTAATTGGGGCAACTTCTGACCGTTTATAAATTCTCAAAGTACCCACAGTTTTATACCGCCGTTAAATGAAGTTGGTTTAAGCTCCCGTGAAAATTACACATTGCGCCTAGTATGTGAGATTGATACCAAGGAAGTAGAACGCTCTTGTAGTGTTACAACTGGGATTATGTTTTTCAAAATGTTTAGTAGGTTTGTGCCATTTTTAATAAGTGCGTTTGTTCTGTTGGCTACTGACGATTGAAGCTGGAAAGCATAGATCTATAGTGCGAGATGTTTTCATTGGTACCGATAATTGTATGAAAGTCGAGTGAGCGAGGGCTATTATTTTATCGGACTATGTTCTAATGGTTATTTTTTTGTCTACCCCCAAATCTAATGAAGTTAATTTCGAGAGATCAAAGTTATAATTCAGAGGTTTAAAAGCCAAGGTCAGGTAGGCCGAGTCCTAGGAAAGCACACGTTTTACCAATACTGATGTAAAGACCAATTTGTGTTTATTTGTTTGAAATAATTCGCAGAATTTCGGCCAGGCAGACGAATTCCCGATACGTGTGGGCTCTGGCTTGGCTGGCGCATCCTCGATACGTGTGGGTTCTGGCCTGGCATACGAATGCCTGTTGTGCGAGCTCCGGCCTGGGAGATGCATTCCTATTGGGTGTAGGCACCGACATTGTCACTATTTCGTACCTCGACATTGTGGTACCCGCAGCACCGACTTTGTGACTATTTCGTACCTCGACATTGTGGTACCCGCAGCACCGACTTTGTGGCTATTTCGTACCTCGACATTGTGGTACCCGCGGCACCGACTTTGTGACTATTTCGTACCTCGATATTGTGGTACCCGCAGCACCGACTTTGTGACTATTTCGTACCTCGACATTGTGGTACCCGCAGCACTGACTTTGTGACTCTTTCGTACCTCGACATTATGGTACTCGCAGCCCCGGCATTGTGGCTATTTCGTGCCCCGAAATTGTGGTACTCGCAGCCCCGACATTGTGGTACCCGCAGCAATGACTTTGTGACTCTTTCGTACCTCGACATTATGGTACTCGCAGCCCCGGCATTGTGGCTATTTCGTGCCCCGACATTGTGGTACTCGCAGCCCCGACATTGTGGCTATATCGTGCCCCGACATTGTGGTACTCGCAGCCCCGACATTGTGGCTATGTAGGGTTTGACGGCATTTCGTAATGCATATTAGAATCGGTCTGAAAAGTGTCTGATGCAGTACGCTGTGTGTGATGAATGTATTGAAGAGATTTAGTTGACATAGATATAGCTTGGAGTGTATCGGTGATAGAGGGCCGTGATTGTGTGATGAATGAAAGAATAGAAAACTACACATGCTGTTTTGGCGCGGCGAATGTGCGCTGGGTGTTTGCTCTTTGCTTGTTTGCTGAAGGCGGGGTCTCGTGGCACACGAGCTCTGGCAGCTGCTGCTGCTACTGCGACGAATGGACTTTGCCGGGTGCTTCGTTCGGCCTTCTTCGCGAGTTGTGAGCCACGCCACATGAACATCTGCATTATTGGCTACATGCCTAGTGATTTGCTGGGCCAGCGTGTGGATAAGTATGTCAGTAAGCCAAGTTTGTGTCAGACGGAACGATTCTCAGCAAAACATGTGTTGTGGTGTATGGTGTTAACAAAAAGTCTGAAGAACCTGACGGGGACGTCAGGGTGTCAGGAGAGGCCGTCTTACACGCCCCTAGTGGTAGTAGTGGGGCGAGCGGCAGACTAGCTATATAAGCCAGACAGAACCGAAGCGCGCACACTTTTACTCGCGCGCTCGCCGGCATCGGACGTCTACGCAATGACGTAGCAAGTGGAAGGGGCGACCGATGTTACGTCATCGGCGCGAGTGGCTTGGACGAGTCATTCTACTTCGGGACATCGTACTGAGCGGACGTGCCTTATTTAGTCCACTGTTGGACACTTCTACCTGGGTACTCGGAGACATCAGACGTGGCTTAGGAGTCTACGTGAATTATTGTCGTGTTTGGTGATATCTCGTTTTGTTATTTCATTTCAATGAAAAATGTTGATAGTTCGCTTTGTATTTTCCGTTTAAAAATTGAATACACTTCTGATCGTCAAGAATATATTATATCATGCCATATTTTTTTTTAATAGGGCCGATGCCTTTATGAATATAAAATACTATTAACTAATTACAGTACTGCAGCTACTACAGTAACATTTGAGCAATCCACTAGCTATTGGTAGCCTATACATTACTCAAATGTTTTAACCCGCTACCGGCTGGCAGCGTGCCCAGAATGCTAGCAGCATTGCCACGTTGAATTGCAATGCTGATTCGTTGAGCCAAAAATGTGCCAGCATTTTGATCACGCGTCGCATCGATCAAACGCTCTGATATTTTTGGAAAAATCCGATGAGCTCCCGGTCCCCATGGGCCCGATAATAAATAATTAATGCCATAATTATATATCACAATATTCCAACGTCTTATATTTAGGTCTAAGTTAGGCTTTTCTTACTTTTCCTGCGTGCTACGTTGTAATACAACAAATTAAAATGGTACTTATTTTGATGTAAAAGATATATCGTTAAAAACTGCAATAGTAGTTATATAATTATTTATTATACTATATATTAGCTATATTGAACTGTGATCTCTTACTGTGTTTAATGCCCTCTTTACCCTTGAGGGTAAATTAATTTGATTTACCTACCACATTTTAGTAGTCATATCACCATTATCATCATCTCTATCATAGAACGTCCACTGCTGGACATTAGCCTCCCCCCGGAAAGGATAAATAAAATGTATTATATATAGGTTTTAGTTTTATCCATAAATGATGACTGTTTAAAGGTTTAATATGAATCACTCTGTATTTAAAAATATAATACTGTTTGTGCAATTCGTGCTTAAGCAGAAATAAATATTTTTCTTCTTGTCCTTATCCCACACTACGTAGGGTCACACTAGATGCTTATTGCTATGCCGATCCCACCTAGTCATAAGCAGAAATAAATATCTATACAAAATACATATAGTTTGTAGTTATTAAACGAATCGCCCTTGCATCTAAACTTCATTTAATGTCAAAAGGCTTTCGCATTTATTAAAAGCTCTTCGAATAAAGATTGATGTCTAAACAAAATTCACTGAGACGTTAAGTCTGGCTTAAGCTGCATATTTATTGATTGCTCGGTAAGGTTCGAAAGAAGATTTAAGCCGTAGTTCGAAGCAAGGACTTGCTGACTAAATTAAATTACGATTGAAAGATGGGTGAAAAGTAATATAGCATTCGATTTTCGCAATTCAATACAGATTTGTTATTTTAATATTTTCATTTAATAAGCTGTATAGCGTTCGACCACTATCTCACTTGATGGTTAGTAACGATTTCGTTGAAGATGTTAGTCACGTTAGACCTGCAACACTTACTGCCTCTCAAGGACTGCTGCCTGAACACGCTGTGTATTTGGTGACAGTTTTTAAACTTGAGGGTGGTAGCTAGCCAGGTGGGTACACAAAAGTACCGTACCACCATCCTGGGAGTTTGATAACGGTATTACCTTCACTGGAAGCTCATGCTTTTGTTGGGGATTGAAACAAGTTATAAATTATTATTTTAAATAAAAACAGAAATAAAATAAAATCTTAAGGATTACCTTCTTCAGGTCAGCATAGAATATCCACTGCTAGACATATGCCTCCCCGCATATTTTGTGGGGTGGGGGGGATTTGCCAATACTTGCCACGCTTTGCAGGTGGGTTGGCGAGCGCAGTATGTTGGTTTTATCTACAGAAGGCGTTGCTGCCCACCTTCTGGAACGTGATCCCTTAGCCGGCTCTTACAGTACCCACGGCTAGAGATGGGGGGTACAACTCTAGGCTGGTACCCCAGGGCACGGCAAGGATTACCTTAACCAATCAAAATAAATAAAAAATTGGTTGTAAAGTTAGTTTACGGACGATAGTCTAACAAAACATTGATGAAATGATTGCATAGTCTAATCGAGTGGAAGAGAGATAGATGCGGCGCAAGCGTACAATGAGCGTAACGGGACAAAGAGTGTAACGGGACAATGAGCGTAACGGGACAATGAGTGTAGCGGCACAATGAGCGTAACGGGACAATGAGCGTACCGGGACAATAAGCATAACGGGACAATGAGCGTAACGGGACAATGAGTGTAACGGGTCAATGAGCGTAACGGGACAATGAGCGTAACGAGACAATGAGTCATCCTTTTTCGTGCATTCAATCATTCATCGATTTATTAAACGTAGTCACGTCAAAAATTAAGAAGATATACCTACTACAAAAGGTTTATGAACGCAAACACCGAATAGTCTTCATATAACTTGTGATATACTGTTATCAAATATGGTTGGCTGGAGGGCCAAACTTTACAAAGCTGCCGCGAAACCTGCTGATGGAGACATAATTCAGTCAAAGCACGGACGCAGTTCCGTGAGCTCATAAATTTTAATACAAGTAGAGGTATAATCCACGAGAGTTAACTTTCGAAGTTGAAAGAGAAGTTGGTTTGCCTATCTCTCGACCGTATAGGTATGCAAGGTTTATGGTAAAATAAACTCTATTCATTTTATGTTAGTGTGCAATACTAAACCATACTTTTAAAAATCTATTCGCATATTAATCAAACAATATCGATCATTACGCTCTATTGTGAAAAAATGGTAACAATGTTGTGTTTATAGTGATTTGACATGTACACACATGCCTAAATTTAAATTGCTTTGGTTACATACATACCTATGCATTATGTACTCGTACCTTTCTGCATGATGATTATGATAATAATTATGATGATGATAATGATGATGATGATAATGATGATGATGATTTGTCTGTAGTCGGTGTCCAGCCACCGAGCCATCAAAAGAAGGTCCTGTTTCCAAACTAAATTAATATTGTCATGCTTTGAGTATGATTACATACCAAGAGCACTAGGACCTTGAACTGAGAACCTTGTTAAATTATTTCATCGTTATTTCTTTTCGATAAGTGTGAAAAGTTTCAAATTGTTCGGACGTTAATGAAGGGTCTATAATAAGGAGGCCTATTTCAAGCAGTGGATTCCCTATGGCTGAGATGATGATGATGATATTAAGGGGTGAAAATTAAGTTCAAAGATTCCGTAACACAGAAAACAAGAGTCTTCGATCAGTCGAGTGTGTGTTACCAGTGATGACTTACGGAACGGAAACGTGGTCTCTGACTATGGACCTCTTGAGCAGGGTCAGAGTCGCACAACGAGCTATGGAGAGGGCTATGCTCAGGGTGTCTTTACGTGATCGAATCAGAAATGAGGAGATCCGTAGCAGAAGTCATGTCGAGCCCAGCGGATTACCAAGTTGAAGTGACAGTCATGGGCAGGTCACATAGCTAGAAGAACCAGTGGCCGTTGGGGTCGAAAGGTTCTCGAATGCATACCAGGGTGTGGCAAGCGCAGCATAGGACGACCACGGACCTGGTGGACAGACGGCTTGACTAAGATCGCAGCAATGGCTGGATGTGGGCCGCTTTCAATCAGCCCTTGTGGAAATCGATGAGGAAGCATATGTCCAGCAGAGGAAGTCCTAAGGACGAGATGATGATGATGATGATGATGATTATAAAGGCGAAAGTTTGTCTGTCGTTTGTCATTTGTATGTTACTCTTTTATGGTAATGCGGCTGAACGGATTTGCATGAAAATTGAAATGAAGATAGTTGATACCCTGGAATAACACATAGGTCAAGTCTTATCCAGAAAATATTGACTATTCCCGTGGGAAAAAGACCGCATGAAGGATCAAGTATTTACATATTCAAGTATCTACGTATAGCATGGAAATCAAATATTATAATATTCAACCCTGTAATGCCCGAAATAGGGTTGGGAATTCATGAAATATAGATCTATAACATTGTTGCATCCAAGGATCATTATGCATTGAAGCAGCATTCATATATTCGTATGTGGCGAGTAGTGAATTTAAAAAGCATTCATTTAAATAATATGCTGGCAACATTATACGCTATGACACTGACATTTTGGTGCTATGACGTCATAGCGCAAATATAAATTTGAAATTCATGACAAGCTATTTCTAGTCAAATTTTGGAACGTTATTATGCAAAAATATGTGACTTATATTATACTCAATGTTTTTTTAAATAAGTAATCATTTTAATACGTTCAGCAGATGTCAGGATAAAGTAATGATTATTTCTAATATCATACAAAATATGAACTTACAATATCATTATGTAATTGAAAATTATTTTTGCTTTGATGAACGTTATCAAATAATTTTATAGGCAAAGACTCTAACGCCACTAATAATTTATTATGATATTATGTATGACAAGTGAAATTAATGTATTTTGAGAGTTCTCTAGACATAATTGTGAAGATATAATAATATTAAACACAGATATCAGATACTACGTCAACAATATTTAATATTTTGATAAAATGTGTCATTTTTGTGACACCTTTTTTAGATATTTATGACGTAGTATCTGATGTATTCATTCTGAAATTAAGATATTTATTTTGTAAATTATGGAATGGAGTAGAATAATATTTACATTACAATATAATAATATTTACATTATTACGTTTTTCAGTATGTCAGATAAAACTGAATCAATTCCTTTTTATCACAAAACAATGAGCACAATATTTTGATATCAGTTACTTTTGAACTATCATGGTACCGACTTCAACAAGTTATTTCATACTTTGGAGTGTCGAAGTCGGTTCCATTTTTTGGTAAACATTTTTTTTTGAAGTCGGATAAAAATAGAACTACTGTGCTCAGTAAAGTTACTTCAAAGAATCCTATTGTGTCGTGTCCTATCTGTCTCTACTAACTCCCCGCGTACCTGACGAGTAATAACCATAATTTACTTCTCGCTGTATATAAATTAACACCGGAAGCCATTACTGTGCCGAGGGATGACAAGCGGGCAATAAAGTCTAAAATTGTACGAAACTAATTACGGCTAAGCTCAGTATAGGTGACCTGAGTTGAGGTACTGGAAATATTATGTACGCACGAAATAGACGGCGATAGAGTTCTATTAAATAATAGTTTTTAGTTTTAGTTATTTAATGTATAAAATACTTTAAAGTTATTTTTGGTGAAAATATGAATACTTCTTAAGTGATCTTTATTACAAATAATATTATTATAGAATTATGTGATTATAGCTTTTAAATTAGTTTACATTTTTTATACATACATTTATATTTAAAATATAATTTGTTTTAAATTAAATTAAATATAAAAATGAGGATGTTGGATCTTGGGGGTTATTTCGATGTGTAATAGTGGTGTTGAATAAGCGGAAAGCATTTGTATAACGCACTGCGTTTTATTTCACTTCAAAAAGAATACAGTAACTTTAGAACGACAGTCAACCATTTTCGGAACAGGGCAGAGAGAATGTAAATATATTAGCGGTCACAGATGCATACACTGTAGTGATGGGGCACATAGCTAGTGCTGCTCCAACAGACGATTTCTCTTCTTCTTCTTGTCCTTATCCCAGGTTAAGTGTGGTTGACTCAACATATTTTCCTTTTGCACACCTTTTCCTTTCGTTCTAAGCTCCTTTCATAAATAATATTCCATAGCATGTGTCCTTCCTCTACAGCTATATATTCTTTTTAATATTTTAATATCACACTTGATTTATTTTCAAGATAATTTCAATAACAGCCATAAACTGACTTTTACTGTTCAATGTTTTACATATACAATTTCTTGAATCGCACCTGAAAGGAGAATATTACAAACCGATCAAGTTATCTTTAAAGATTATCTAAATGATAAAAATCTAAAATATGATATCATTTACGGTTTGAAAAATATTATATTATTAAAGTAATAATGTACATTTTAGTTTTTCATAAATGTATTGTAATTATTGTTAACTTTATTATTTTATTGAGATATATATATAATTATTTTTATCTTAAAATCATATATACTGCTCTAGTTAAATGTTTCAATATCACAATAAATATTTGCACGCTGGTGTCCAGCAAAATGTTGTGAATCTGTACTGAACAATAATTAATCCACCTGTATATAACAACATTTTATGCAAATAAAACATTCTATTTTATTGTATAAATTTTTGGGAACAGAAAAAAGTCACATTGGCAGGACCGTATGTAGGATGGCTCATAAGTTTTTAATTTTTGTTTTTAATTGTAATTACTTTTTAAATATTGTTTATTAAAGTGGCCAGTTCCGGAAACTTTTCGTGTGACCTATATGTCTTAGAACTTAAAAACATTAAATGATCAGCTTGACCATCACTCAGTTGTAACTTTGCATCAAAAGTTTAAATGAGCTCGTCAAATGAGAAATAGATTCCTTTCACACCAGATTTAAGATGTGTTTTCTCTAAAACCATGCACGCCTTTCGTCTCGCCACACACTTCCACACTCACTCTAACCACTGATGACTTATGGACTTTGAAGTTAAACCCTGACGGAAGCGAGGCGTCAGAAGTGGGGTTCGTTAACATTCTGCTAATAGTGCTCTGTGACCAATCTTTGGTTTATGACTAATCTATGCCAAAGTTAGCACGTGTTTTAGATTTGTGGTAATTCGTTCAGGTTTTGAAACAGCTCAGTAAATTTTACTGCAAACTGCTCTTACTAACCGATAATATCAGGGATAAGCGAGGGTTGCAATTAATCCATATGCAATAGCAATAATGCAATAAATACATAGTTATACATTATTTTTTGTTATTTATTTACACTAAAATCCCCGGACTAGGATTCCCTGTGTCGCGGGAGGCATGTACGCACACAATCACAGCACACAAACATCCAAGGCCAGGGACAAACAACTACACTCATCGCACAAATGTTTGCAGATTCCCGAGAACACAGAAGTCATGTCACTGACCGCTAAGCCACGGCGACCATCATTATATGGATAAGGATATAATTAGGGTGTAATAAATAACCTCAAAACCCCATTAGAAGTGACAGTGCTTCGGTATCAGTTCCATATCGAGAACCGGAGGTGAGAAAATCCAATATAAATAAATAAAAATAAAAAAGCCGTTTAATTCCATATTCCTAAGTCACATTTCAAATGTCACTAACTTATTCTTTTTTTGTTGAAACATGGACCCCTTTTTGGGTAAAGGCCTCCTCCAACTTTTTCCACTTATCCCTGTCCTTGCCTGTATTTGTCCAGTCGTTACCTGACATCTGGATAATGTCATCAGCTCACCGTCTTGCAGGTGCGTCTCTCGCAACGTCTATTTCCCTGTGGACCTTTCCATCGTGTGGTTTCTATGGTCAATCTATTATCCGTGTAACGTGCGATGTGTCCAACCCATCTTCATTTAAGTTTGAGTACATGTGTGAGAGAGTCAGTTATTTTTGTATTTTGTCTGATATATTTGTTCTTTATTTTGTCTATTTTCCTGAGCTTCAACACATGCCTTTCCATAGCTGTTTGGGTACATTTAATTTTTTGTTTCACTTTCTTGGTATAAACCCAAGCCTTGAGAAGGTCCATAGTGCAACAAAAGTCTTGGTAAAGCCCAGCTGACTTAATAGTTGAAGTAAGTGTCTGTAATGTTTGACATTGACTTTGAAAATTTGAGTAATATTATTTCATTATTGAAGGTGCCGTGGGCTACGATAACTTTTTTTTTATTGGGAATAGGCAGGCGTTTGACCACTATCTCACCTGATGTTAAGTGATGATGCTGACATCGATGAATCACGCCTGGCTAGAAGATTATGATTATGAGATTACGATTAAATAAGTAGCCTGCTTGTTTGTCTTCTATACTAATATTATAAAAAGGTAAGATTTGATTGTTTGTTTGCATTTAATAGGCTCCGGCATTTAATAACTACTAAACCGATTTGAAAAGTTCTTTACTGTTGGGAACCTACACTATCGCGAGTGAATAATAATAATATATAATATATCTAAGTTCAAAAAATTAGGGATCCCTATATTTTTAATAGTACAAGTCTGAACCTATATTTTGATCCACTAGTTACCTAGCCGATATTTATATTTTTTGGAGGATTCACTCGGGCCCAGTCTTCATATGTGTGTGTTAATAATAATTAATTAATAATATTTTATTCTTTCTAAAAATTAATCACCTAGTTAACTTAAAGTCTAATAAACGCTAGGCTATGTCGCAAAGTATAGTTTCTCTAGAGAACTAGGTTGTAGGGTTCAAGCTCGAACATAAATGAATCCCTAAGCCTCTTCGTAGGTATATCATAAATTTAATGTTATTTCATATGAAAACCCATATCGAATAGCTATATCGAGTTGAGAGCCAAAATGTAATAATCTCTCTCAATACGCTCACATTAGTGGAAATACGGACTAAATAATAAAACTTATATTTGTATTTTCTGTAAATACAATATTAAACGTATGATACACATAATGTATTAAATCCAAACATAATATCGGAAACATGATAAAATGTTCTCACAAATCTCCGGACCGTTTTCAATCAAACGGCCTCCAGGATAAAAGATCCCAACTCAATAGAGATAACTGATAAACTCGATTCGAGGCAAACTGTCCCAAACTCCATTTTTAGAACTGAAAATAAAAAGAACAGCTGCTAAACTACAGTTGAAAAACAAACTTTATTGAAAAGAGTGTAAAGTTGTAACTGGTGAGCGTTTACCTGATTTTGTTCAAATTACACATAGTATGTGTCTAAAATTACATTATTATTATTATTTGCTGTTATGTAACATGTACTTAACTCGTTGTTACTTTTTGTACGTAATGATTAACTTGTAAATGTACACATGTTTAAGTTAATCATTGGAATTTTTAAAATACACCAATGATGAGTTGGGCTATAGACACAAAGAAATCGCTTTCCCTGTGAAATTATTGGCAATCGTATAAATAAAGCTTGCATTATTCTCGTCTTGTACACTGCTATCACTGTCTATAGTTTTTTTTTATCACATTTGAACCCCCGCACTAAGATTCCCTGTATCGCGGGAGGCTTGGACACACACATTCACAGCACACAAACATCCAAGACCCGGGACAAACACCTACACTCATCGCACAAATGTTTGCCCCTGCCGGGATTCGTACCCAAGGTCCCGGAGACACAGTAGTCATGTCACTGATACTAACCACTGCGCCACGGCGACCGTCGAAATTAGTTACATTATTCCCCGTCACAACACACTGCACAGTCTAGCATTTTGTAATAAAATAAAATTTCAGCCCCTCTTCTGATAAAAAAAACACTTGGTGATCCTTAGCTATTGCGAAAAAGAACGATAAGTCTCATCTAATAATATAGAAAGGAAGGGGTTGATTTTTGTATGTTTGTGATCTTTAAACACTACTAGATCCATATTGTTCACTCAAGGTGTAATTAGAAATAAAAATTTACTGTCATATCTGGAAGAAAAAAAATCATAGTCCATTCGAATAAAATTACGTCACGCATCTTATTCTTAATAAAACTAATTACATGTTATTGAAACCTGTTTTTCTAACCATAGAAAATTATGATAAAATTTATATGTTGTCAATCAGTTAGACCTTTAAAAAAAATATCACCCATCCTAATTACTCGAAATATAGCAACATAAAATCAATTTGTGTCACGAGAACAAAGAGTTTAAAAAGGCGTTTGAAATTACATAATTATTATATTACACTGTGGTTTAAGTAATATTTTAGGACATGGCTTCGTTTGTACATGGCTTCGTTTGTACATGGCTTGAACGTAATCTCACGTCATGCCACGTAAAATTGTGAACTTTACTGTTACTACTAGATTCCAGTTCCAACACTATCGAAAATTTGAACCAACACTAGCATTCGTATTCACTTCGCATTTTTAAATTAAAAAGCAACAACGCTCCATATCGCCAGCAGCCTGTATTCACGTCGAATATTGCCTCTATTGCAATATCTTCGCAGCTCGAGCTGCATCGCTGCTCACTTTTGAGATTCACCTAATTTCACGGTGTTCAAAGTAAGTGGAGTCTCCAAAGGTTCGTTGCTAGGCCCACGTTTTCAATACATGTTTCAAAGCAATACTCGTATGAATATTGCATTTTTGTGTACAATATTCAGCAGTTTTTAGTAAAATATTGGTTGACAAGTTTTTGTTGCTGTCATATGTTGGTTTTGGTTCATATTAATTCATCAAACATCAACATCAACACATAGGCTTTTCGTCCCGAAAACTAATATTATAAAGGCGAAATTATGTATGTTTGATCACTTTTTCACGCTCAAATGACTACACAGATTTTGATGAAATTTGGTACGGAGATAGGTTTGATCCCGCAATAATACATAGGCTACTTTTATCCCGAAAAAAATATAGTTCTTGTGGGATAATTGAAGTACCGGGAAAACTGTGATCCACACGGGTGAAACCGCGGGGTGGTACTAGTATGATATATATTACAACAAATTTTATTTAACTGCTAGCCAATTGTGAAGAATTTTAGTCAGCTGTAAAGAGACTATTTAATTTACATAAAACTACCCGCAAATTCAATTAAAGTATCTGATATAGTCAGGTAATATTAAGTTTCGTTTGCCCTAATTTGGACTTTATCGTAACAATTTAAGAACTATCATTATATTTCACGATGTTGGAGGAACAAGAGAATCGTTACCACTATATTACATAGGTATTTACTAAATCTATTTTGAATCAATCTGAGAAACTGATTTTCTGGCTCGTAAATGTAATATAATAAAAAAAATTAAGTCTCAGCAATTACCTTCTTGGAATTTTATTCTATAAGATTTCTCTTGAACCGAGAGCTCTGGACTTTCAACTAAGCGTCCAGTTCAGACTCATTGAAGCGGATATCGAAGAATTCACTCAGCAGACAGCGGTTTTATTCAAACATTTGGCAACCGAATCAAAACCATCATTGGATTTTCGAGTAATATTTCGCTTTTAGGTCACAAAATCTTTAGTAAATCTGGACGTAAGGAAATGTTTTTTTTTCTCTTATGCTATGATATTTAAAGCAGTAAGGTAGGTTTTTTTTTTTAAAAAAAATAAGTTTGCGTTTGACAACTGTCTCACCTGATGTTAAGTGATGACGTTGTCAAGGATTTAGCACGCAAACCTAGAAGGTACCTATTCACTCGCGACTTGAAGACTCCAGGAATGTACATATCGGGAAACACAAACTCGGCAACGAGTTCCATTAGATTAGATATTAGATAGTTAAAAACAATCCTTCTTAAAGTATTTCATACTTTTGAGTGTTGAAGTCCGTTCCATTTCTTGGTATTTTTTTTCACCCTTTTCAGTGACCTTTGCTACTTTCAAGGATCAATTGTCATATCTTCACCCGCAACTTTAATATCATCGACGTATGCGTAGCACTTTTCAGTTATAGGAGGGTAACTTTAACCGCTTGACCGATTTTAATGAAATTGAACGTGCGACCACACGGGAAGCACCAGCTTTCAAAGAAAAAAGAACAATCAAAATCCGTTCAGTCAGTCGATATTAATGCGGTAACAAACATTAAAAAAACATTCGGATCGAATAGAGAACTTCCTCCTTTTTTGAAGTCAGTTGAAAATAAATAAAAATGGTTTCGGGGGTATTTTTTCCAAAAAGCTACTTTTCGGGGGATTTTGAATGAAGTTGGGGGGAAATTCACACGGTCATTTGGCAACACTGGCCAAGTTTTTGTTCAATGCATTGACGTCGTGCTAGGCGGCACTTAAGTTTAAGCTTTATCTTTTTAATAATTTATATAAATAATATAACCTTGTGTGTATATTAATAACTACTTTACAACTCTTACCACATAATCGAATCATTAGACTATTATTATTTTATCTGTGAAAATATGTCGAGAGCTCCTCTTCAATGCAACCGCACTGTCGCGATCTCCTTGCTTTTTATAAGATATTGTTTTCTTTTAAACATAATATTTAAATGTACGCCTCAATTTAACATGGTCATTTATGCAATTGTAATAATGTAGCAATAAACAGAAGTAGGTACATATTAAAAGGTATATTTTCTATATTTTATTATACCATTTTACTCCATAACAGACACCTTACTAGTAATAGGTAGGATGAATTCTTCTTTTGTCTGAAAAACCTTTAAAAGTATAAATCTGTCACATCTAATAAAATAAACAAACAGACATTCATTAAAACTGATTAAAGAATACACAGAAATTCTAAGCGAAAAAATCTAAGAGCCTAATACCTAAAAGCCTTGAATTTATCTAGAACAAGCGCGTATCAGAAAAAATATTCACAAAATTGTGTTTACATCAGACTAAGCAGCGAATGGTTGGAGAACAATTTCAAAGAAAGGGATATCTTTATAACTAATTTAATAAGTGCGACAGTAACAAGCTATCGAAATTCAGATCTGGCTCAGGGTTCTTTCTTCGCTTTTAAATGTGCCCAACTTTCATTGGCACACTGCCAATTATGTAATATCATAACATTATCCAAATTTGTTCTTACTCGCGTAGCCAAAAAGGGCACCAGGCCCTTTTTGGCTACGCGCGTTTAAAATGAGTATCTGGATATAACAACAAAGTTATGTCTGTTTGTTATTAGACCTCGTTACATACATTACTATATGTGTACTATATCCTCCATTATACGTACAAATACACACATTTGTAACACTCTCACATACACAACACTCATTCACACTTTACAAGTAGTATTTATCTATACTAATATCAATATTTTTTTTTATTTTTGACACAGAAATTGCTTTAATTTTCCCTATTATTAAACTATTTAAATTAATTAATTTAATAACTTGAATAAGATTTTTTTATTACTATTTTACTTATTGGCTTTTTTTTTATTCACAATAGGCAGGCGTTTGACCACTATCTCACCTGATGTTAAGTGATGATGCGGTCTACGATGATTCACGCCTGCCTAGAAGATACCTTTAAAAATGACTTTTTATAATGCTTATACCATGAGCGAAATCAAAATATATTAAATTGGTGTTGTTTGTCCCGGGTCCCGGTGTGATGTGATTGTGTGCGTCCAGCCTCCCGCGGTACAGGGAATCTTAGTACGGAGGTAAGAGTATAATAAAAAAAAAATATTATAAAGGGGAAGAATTTATCTTTTTTTTATATTTTTATATTTTATATCTTTGTAACGAATTGGCTCAAAAAGTACTAGACCGATTTTAAAAATTCTTTAACCATTGAAAAGCTACATTCTCCCTGAGTAACATAAGCCATATTATATTTTCAAAAAGTTTCGAGGTCCTTATATTTTTAATTATCAAACTTTTTACCCATGCGAAAAAAAAGCGGACCGCTAGCACATGGTGTTTATGTACTTGACGTAAGTGAAGTTTTTTCTGGGAGAGACCATTGGCTCCTGAGACACATTCCCACTAATTCAGGAGCCTTTGAGTTCTTTATTTATTTTATTATTACACTTTTAATATTACACTATTTATTATTTTACTATTTTCATAATGTCAATGAAGTAATAGATACCTTTTCAGAAACACAGATTTGTAGAATTCGTCTGGTTAGCTGTACTAACGATGTATCTGGAAGTAAAGTGTTTCGTGCGAACAGTTTGAGAGTCTATTATGAATGGATGTCGCATTGCTATCCGATTCATTGATAACCCATGTTTTAAAGTTTAAAACATGGGTTATTAAGGGTTTAAAATTTAAACCAACACTCTTCATAATAATATTTTAGACGCTGAACAATGATTATAATATTATGAATCAAATGAGATCAAAAATTACGAAATTTTTCGCGGAATTTTTCCCACCATTTTCAGTGACCTTTGCTACTCACAGGATCAATTTTTGTCATTGTGTATGTTCACGGATGTCTTAACCGGTAACTATAATGTCGTTGAGGTATGAGTAGTACTTTTCAGTTACTGTAGTGTAACTTAAAAACCGCTTGTCTGATTTTGATGAAATTCAGCTTCAGCATTCAAATAAAAAAAGAATCATTATTGACTGGCCGGTTGGCGCAGTTGGTAGCACTCTGTTTTCTGAGCCGCTGGTCCCGGGTTCGATTCCCGGACAGGTCAAACATTTATGTGTATGAACATGTCTGTTTGGCCTGTGTCTGGGTGTGTGTACGTATATAAGTATATATCAGTCATCAGGTTACCATAGTACAGGCTCTGCCTAGTTTAGGACCTGAAAACTTTGTATGAATGTTGTTCCATATTTTTATATTATTATTATTATCATCAAAATCGGTTCACCCAGTCAAAAGTTCTGCGGTAACAAGCAAAAAAAAACATACCAGTCGAATTGCAAACCTTCTCCTTTTATGAAGCTGGTTAAAAAACAGTTTAATCCACAATGAAACTATAGATTGTCTCAGTGACTTAATCTTCTGTCATTTAATGACAAAGAGAAATGACATTATATAAACAAAGAGCAAAAAGGTTAAAATATAGCAAGTTTGGGTTATGACCATGAAATGCCGGATCCACAGATAAAACTGATACATAAAGCAGATTTATCGCGGCGGCGGCAGCGCCACACTAATTTCACATCATGAAGATATCAGTGCCTAAAGTCATAACTTTCAGTACCTACACACTATTCTCGACTTTCACTTGTCTGTACTTATTTAATTTCAAACATATGTTTTTTAATTTATGTAGTATAATGATGTGAAATAGTAGACTTGAATTTATTCATCAGAAAAATGAAACATGAAAAGTTAAAGCCCTAATTCTGTTAATTACACGAACTAGCTAACATTGTTTAAAATACAATAGCTCTTATTCTATTTTCGCTAAAACTTGTATATCGTTAATGTATTAAATACGAGCATTACTCGCGTAATAAGTCAGAAGGTTCCGACTATAGTTTCAACCACATTCGTGAAAACCTCAGTCTCTGATTCTTATTATAGTGCTGTACTAATTTGTCCGTACGAATAACGCTGAGCTAAATGTGCCCCTCGACGGATGTGGACAATAAGCCGACGTTATTAAAAAAACGGTGTACGTATCACGGCAGGTTAAGGTGAGGTCAGATTAAATCTAAACCCACCGTTTATCAACAACGTTATATCCGATATCAATTAGAAGTAAAACAAACAAACTCATACAAAAATAAATATTTTTTATGGAATAGAAATGTGTATTACCAAATCGTCTTCTCTGATACTACTCAGTATCAGAGAAGACGCCGCGAAGGAGAGTTCTACGCTCTTGTCGCCGCTCGGACCTGAACCACTGAAGATGTCGACCGCAGTGATCGACGAAACGTCTGGAACAAAAGTTTCACATAGACCACGGCCAAACAGCCCGGAAGCAATACATACAACATACATAACTATTATCAAACAAATTTCGCCAAAAATACAATATAATACAAGGTAATCTTAATGTCGCGATCGGTGACAGTCGTAATATTATTAGTAACATAAATTAATATTCAAATATCTTGACTCAAACTAAGCACAAAACTATAAGACTTAATTTCTACCATGTGCACACCGCCTTTTGATATTAAAAACAATGTATCCCACAAAACACTGGGACAACAAAACCACGAGCCTTTTTTTTTTTTTTTTTTTTTTTTTTTTTTTTTTTTTAACGAGGTTAATCCCTTTACGGACTTCCGCCTGTCATATGGGACACAGACGGCTTCTGTCGGAATCTGTTTAATGGTCTCACACCAACCCAACTATAGAATATAGCCGGGCCCCTACCGACCAAACCACCCCGGCGAGCAGACGCAGCCTGTCGGGGAGAGATGGGGAAGTACTTTCCATCCCGCCCCGGCTTAAGGTCCGGTGCCATCAACCGGACCAACGGCAGACGGAGCGGCTTAGCTCAGACCTTCAGCCGCTCCCCGGCACGTAGAGCCATTGAGTCGGTTGGGGCCCATAAACCCAACCGATGGCCCTACTACACGGGTGGGGCGAGGAGGCGATCTGCAAATCGCCTTCTCCTCCCTCCCGTGCGCCGACGTCGGAGAGGATCAGCGAGGGCGTCGACCTCTCTGATCCTCTCCGCGGCCTCCTTCTGCGAAATCACGATTTCGCAGAAAGAGGCCACCGCCTGCCAGGATCTGTCGCTCTCGAGCATGGCCCGTACCACGCTCGGCAGCGAGAGATCCTGGCCCACTACCGCTGAAAGCGTGCACCGCTGTGGGACCCACGCGGTGCACGCTTCCAGCGTGTGAAGCGCCGTATCCTCCGGCGCTCCACACTCGTGGCAAGCCGGGGTCGCTTCCCTCCTTGCGATTCGATGCAGGTACCTTCCGAAGCACCCGTGTCCGGAAAGCACCTGCACCAATCTGAAGGAAAGCGACCCGTGTCGCCGCCCTACCCACCTCCCGAGGACCGGGCGGATGGCGTCCACCGTCCCCTGGCCGGGGACGGGTGGTGCCAGGTCCTCCGACCACCGCCTCAACAGGGCGGCCTGCGCCTGCCGTCGCATGCGCGCCACCTCCTCCCACCCTGGAGGCTCCCCGCGCGACTTCCTCGCCGCTACAAAATTGTAGATCTCGGCGAGGATTTCGGCTTGGAGCTCCCAGGGCGGGTCTCCGGCCAGCACGCATGCGGCTGTCCAGGACACCGTCCGGTAACCGCGTATCGCCCTCGTCGCGATGACCCGCTGCGGACGTCGCAGCAGGGCCTTATTGTCGCGACCGAGGGCGTCCGCCCAGACAGGTGCCCCGTACAGGGCCATACTCCGGATTACTCCGGAGTACAGCCGACGGCAAGTTGCGCTAGGGCCGCCCACGTTCGGCAGTAGTCGCCCCAGGGCGGCTGCGGCTCCCACGATTTTCGGGGCCAGACTGGCGAAGTGGGCCCCGAAACCCCACCTCCCGTCCAGGACGAGACCCAGGTATTTCATCTGGGTCCCGACCCGGACAACGACCCCCTCCAGGACCACATGTGTTCCTGGCGGGGGTCGCCCCCGAGGCCCGTGGAACAACAGGGCCTCGGTCTTGGGGAGAGCGACGCGTAACCCCAGGGCACGGATGCGGTCGACCACGAGGGATGTTCCCACCGTGGCCAAGCGCACCGTCTCCCTGAGGTCCCTCCCCTTGGCCACGACCAGGGTATCATCCGCGTAGCACGCCACCCGCACACTGGCGGGAAGCGTGCCACGCAACACCCAGTCGTAGCCAATGTTCCACAGGATTGGTCCTAAGACGGACCCCTGTGGAACCCCACAGGAGACGCGACGGTGCCTCACTCCGTCGCGTCCTACCACCAGGACCTCGCGGTCCCGGAGGTAGTCGGCCAACAGCCTCCGCAAATACAGGGGCACTCCGTGATAGCGGAGTGCCTCCTGTATGGTCCCATGCGGGAGGCTGTTAAAGGCGTTGGCAATGTCGAGAGACACTGCCAACGCCCTGTTCCCCTCTGCGACCGCCTCCTGCGTCCACCCCTTGAGCCAGAGCAGGGCGTCCACCGTTGAACGCCCCGCCCTGAACCCGTACTGGGCCTCGGACAAGTCGGGCCCAGTCCCCCTCAGGTGCCGGATCACACGGGAAGCAACCACCCTCTCCAACAGCTTTCCCGTGTCGTCCAGCAGCACAATCGGCCTGTATGCGGAAGGAGAGTCTGCATCTCGACCCTCCTTCCGCAACAGGCACACCCTCCCAACCTTCCATGGCTTCGGAAACCGTCCGGACGTGAGGCATGCGTCGAACAGCTCCCGAAGCCTTCCACCCAAAACGACGCAGCTTATGCGCAAGACCCGGCCCGGTATTCCGTCCGGGCCGGGAGCCGTCCTCTTGCGAAGACGGCTCACCGCTACCTCCATCTCCGCCTCTGTGACTGGCGGGATGGAGGCTGGCGCCAGCTCCTCGACAACTGCTGGCGCCATCGTCGGAGGCCCGTGCTGGGGGTTCGCGTCGGGAAATAGACCCGCCAGCACGCGATCGAGCACCTCCGGCTCCAGGGACTCGGCTACGGGGGGCGTCGGGCCGCTGAGCTTTTTTCGTGCGGCCCGGTACGGACGCCCCCACGGGTCCCTGTCGAGGCCCGCTAGGACCTCCTCTCTCGCCTCCTCCTTGGCACGGCCTATCGCCAGCTCCAACGCCTCCGTCGCTACACGGTAGGCGTCGTAGAGCTGGCGCTCAGCTGCCAACCATTCCGGTGGCAGCTGGTCATCAGTGCGGCCGTGCCGCCGCCTCCTACTCCGCAAGTAGGGCCGCCGCGTCCGCGTGCACTGCACTCGGAGCTCTGCTATTTCAGAGCTCCACCAGTACACGGAGCGGCGAGCGGTGCGGCAGCGGGCCCGCGGCATGGCCGTGTCGGCCACGGCCGTAAGCGCATCCCGGAAGTGGACAGCAGCTACGTCCACGTCCGGGTGCGCGGGCCCGGCGAGCCACGCCTGGACGATTGCCGCCTCCTCCGCTAGCCCAGCGTCGAGGCGGCTCAATGCCCAGCGTGGCAGGTCAGCGCGTAACAAAACCACGAGCCTAATCCTACCCTCCGTTTCACCGACCAACCTGTAAAATATCTGTACTAATAAGAATGCAGTGAGCAAACTCAGGACTACCAAAAAATAATTACCCAACTTAAATATAAATCTTTTTTTTTTATGTTGGGTGTAGCTTAACCAGCATGAGCGGATGTAGTCGAGAGCGCGTGCTCTCTATGAAAATAATAATAATAAAAACTTTATTGACTTATAGTAAATGTTTACATGTATATATTAGTAGTCTTAAACTAGGTATGCACTAGATAATAATAGTATATACATATAGACCGTTGATGTCTGTGGTAGTTATAAACTGTATTATAGACACCAGCGCCCTCCGAAAGGATTAATGACCTATGTAGGTACATAATAATATTTTTATAACTAATCTAAGTACAATGCCTTAGGAATATCAAACTATTTTTATAAACACATATAAAAATGTGACACAGAAAAGCACAAAACCGGCCAGGATATCTACTCAACTAATATTACGCAAGTAAAATCGTTGTTTAAACTAAACAATTTTTTTTAAATTGAAGTTTTGGCTGTCATAGCGATTTACTTGGTAACTAAAAGCTTAGTGCACCTAATAGCTTAATAACCCAAAAAAATGTGTGACGGAATAAGTGATGACATGACATTCATGACGTTGCGCGCAACACACAGATTACTTTCGTTCGACCATAGAGGAACTGTGCATCGTGTGCGTTCGTGCACGCCATCCGCCAGTATTTTTGTACACAGATACACTTAAGCAACCTAAATGAACCTCGTACTGAAATATATACCTATTTATATTTAGTTCTTAATTATTAAAATATTATCTGTAAATTCTGTATCACTTTGCGCGTTCGCGATGCCAGTCAATGAGTTCCTACTGAAAATCTGCGCTAAGTTTGCCAAACCTTAGCAAAATGCTGAGTAGGGACTCATGCATTTCGCAACACTGTAATATAGTTACATGTTTTTTTATTGACATTAGTTTTATTCTTATTTACTAGTGAAAAAAATGTCAACCTGACATCTGGTTTAGCTTTTATAGTAGCTAACATCATACCAAATCCACCATATCATAACATGCTTAAATTTTAGATTGAGTGTACTTCTACAATTAACCACCATTACTCACCATCATGTGAGATATTGATCAAATATTAGAAAACTATTTAAAAATATTTTGACGAAATAGTGGAAGCTTGAATACTGCAAACACTACAGGTTTCAAAACCTTTAAAATACACGGTCATTTCCCGTAGAAGGAATGTTATGAGATCGAATAGCCTTTTGTTTTTGCAGATTGCTGCAAATTCCATGGTTTAAGCGGTTTTTGTAATTTATGTCGAGTATTGTTTTGGTTTAGCCACTTTTGAACAATAAAAGCGAATTTGTTAACTTGGAATTAGATTGTGACTTTTGTTCATATTTTCGTCATCACGATGCTAAAGTAGTTAGCTTAGTTAGCTAATAGCTTTGACAGATAATATCACCTGTATAAATAGGCAAGTGAATGAAATGGGTAAACAAAACCTTATAGAACGTATTCTCAGATTGGAGCCCATGAGTAAAGAAAGAAAGAGAAAATAAAAAGATCGCAGTACGTGTGCTTTGCCTCTTCGAGAAACAGCCGAAAATCTCAAAGTGGTTTTTTATTTAACAGACCTACAGAAAAGGAAGAACTTCTCACGTTAGGTATTGCTTGGAACTTAGTTATTTTAAAATTAACTACACCTATTAGCGTGATGATGATTAGCGTGTAATTAAACTCACGGAACCCTGTATTAAGCATGGCCCAACGACTCACTCTTGGTAAGTTATTTATTGATGTGTGAATTGACTATATTGTATATACAGTATATTATACTGCTTATTTAGGATAGGCAAGATTATGAGCTCTTAAGTATGGGGATAGTCATTATGTGAATGACGAAGATTGTAAAATTAATCTAACCGTTACACCCATACTGTATAACTAAGTTAATAATACAACATCTACTACCTTTTCCGGGATCAGAGGAGTGATTAATGAGCCAGTTTCCGAAGGGGAAACCTTTATTATACACCGTAGTGCATATATGATAAGATGAAGCGTTGAGTTTAGATTTAATAAAATGTTTAATGTTAAGTTCTAACATAATTGTGCCACCTTAATATGAAATAACTGGTCTATGGTAAGGAGTTCCAAATTCAAATTCATTTTCAAACATAATATGCTCAAGTTCTGTTTCGAATTAAGTGGTTCATTTGTTTTCGCATTATTTGATTTTTCTTTGACATTGTTCTTTTTACAAAATCAGTTCAGTTTTGTTTTTTCCATGTGAATCGCCAATTTTAATATGTAGTGTACTCTGCCTATACTTAGTTCCAAAATCTTAATCTTACAGATATTGTATGTAAACGAATTTTTTTACAGTGGTAATTTACTAAATTTGCCAAAAAGACTACTTGGATATTTTTTATTCTGTATAGATCTAGCGTTTGACCACTATCTCACTTGATGCTCAGTGACGACGTGGTCGAAGATGTTATCACGCTAGACCTAGAATACTCACTGGCTCTCAAGGACTGCTGCCTGAACATACTTTGTGTTTTGGTGACAGTTTTTCAAACTTGAGGGTGGCTACTACTGGCCAGGCGGGTACTCAAAAGTACCCTACCACCATGCGAATTTTTTTAAATACAAATACAAATATTTATTTAATCAGAACTAAAAACAATACAATAAATAGTGCAGAATCGATGACGCCAGCAGTAGTGTAAAACTGTGTCGCAGATGTCAACGCCCCCCTCCGAAATAGGTACATGCAGTTCCAGTTATTAAATAAAATATACATATAAAAACTAGAATTATATAAGTAGCAAATAAAAACTAATTATAATTAGCGCTACTACGCTAGTGTCGTGTGCGTGTATGTGTGTGCACGTGCGCGTGCGTGCGTTGGTGTATGTGTGTGTTATGTGGTGTGTGTGTGTGACTGTATGTGTGTGTGTTTTTGATAGTGTGTCTTTCGTGTCCTTGTAGGATAGTGATTGCAACCATTCGACACTTTTCAATTTACATTTATGTAATGCCAAGGGATATATGTTTAACTGTCTGTTAATTCGGTTATAGAGCATAGAACTTAGATAGCAGTATTGGCGGCCAGCAAGAGCCGTCCGACGTTGTTCAATAGCACAAACCTTGTCTGATCTTCGTTTCGTAGGTATAAATTTAGGGGTCTTCAAATATTTGTGTCTAGTCGTAATCTTCTCAATTATTAAATAAATATCTTTTTGCACTATTTACTTTATCGTAATACCTGTAACATGCAACAATTTGATGATAAATAAAATATTGAAAATATTTTGATAATAATTACTTACAAACTATCAAGGTAACGACTTGAACAAGTACTGTACTGTTTTCACTCTATGCAAGTAAATTCTACGGGGAAATTATAAAACGATTTTCCCCCGATTTGTATGAACGATTTCATGAACCTGTTTCATCATCATTAAGATAATTGATGGACTTCCTCCGCACCCGGAAACTCCAATAGAATTCGTGAGGATTTTGGGAAATTATCCTTTCAGATTTCGTCGCAATGAATGGTTCCTGTCATCTTACAGATATACAAATAGATACTTATTTCTATAGATTGTTATCCCACTAATATTATAAATGTGAAAGTTTGGATGGATGGATGAATGGATGTTTGTTACTCAATCACGCCGGAACGGCTAAACGGATCTGGATGAAATTTGATATGTAGATACTACAGGTCTCGGTATAACACATAGGCTACTTTTCATCATTATCAATCATCACTGCGCGGGTAAAACCGCGGGCAGAGCTAGGATTATGAATGTGAAAGTTTGGATGGATGGATGGATAGATTTTTGTTACTCAATCACGCCAGAACGGCAGAACGATCCGGTTGAAATTTAGCACAGAGATAGATTATAGTCTGGAATAGCACATATATACTACTTTTCATCATAATCGTCATCATCATCAATCATCACCATGCGGTTAAAACTGCAGGTCGCAGCTAGTTGTTAAATATGTGATAGAACTTTTTGATTCGTGCTCTGAAAATCAGGGGTCGACAGAAAAGGGTATGTTTGTAAGAAAAATCTAAGCATGATATGTTTACCATGGGCTGGATGAAACTATGGTAAAAAAACTAAATGGCTGGAATAAATCGTTAAAGTGATAAACCATCAGTTTTTTCTCCTGTTTCTCTAGATTTAAATCAATTAAGATAATTACTTAAAGTTACCTCTGTATAATTATAGAAACAATTACAGCGTTTTCTATCTATGTCCATATTACCACCATTAAGCCACGCCACAAGCAGAACTCGTTGCTTATCATGGCTATGTGTCACCTATGTTACGTCATGGTTTCATTATATGGGGAAACTCAGTGCACTGGGAAAGGGAATTTAAAGTACAGAAAAAGTGTATCGGGGCATCGTGTTGCGCACACTTTTTAGCGCCCTGTAGACCTTTGTTTAAACAAATAAATGTTTTGCTTTTGCCGTCACTGTATGTGTATGAAATTCGTCTATTTGTTCAAAGTCATCGCTCCCTATTCCCATTAATACGTGATATACCTGGAAGGGAACGACAGAAACGGCGTAAATATAAATTAATCATTCCTGAGCAAAGAGTATGTACATATAGTAATAATGTATACTGTATGGCTATCACCATCGACAATAAATTGCCAGATTGTTTTAAAGAAATAAATTTTAATAGTTTTAAATATAACTTATTCAATTTTCTTATTGACAAATGTTTCTACGAGGTAACCGTTTCTTTGAAAGACAAGCTTAATGAAATAAATGTATAATTTTTAAATTTTAACTATAATATATGTCCAAATAAAATATTTGTACACCTGGCAAGGTAGAATATTTGATACTTGTATTTCATAAAACACCTACTATAAGACAATATTCTTTCAAATAAACCTAGTTTGTTTTGTATTATATTATCAATAAAATAATTCTCTATTAAATGCTATGTCAACAAAAGACACTACAATAAGCTTCACCGTATCACTAAAGTATGTAAAAAAAAACAAATGTCAACATCTGCTAGTCAACTAAACGCTATCACAAATAGAATTCTCCTAAACCCTTATAACGCACTAGAAGCAAACGAATAAAAATGAACAGAATTTCGTTCGAAAAGGCCCTAAACCAATAGCTCTAAAAATCATTCACTCATGGTCAGAGGCGGGAAACTTCCAGTATTTTTTTTTGAAACGGGCCTCGAAGGATTTTTTTTGTTTATATATTTATTTGTCTTCATGGCACCACGTATTTAAGAGTTTTAAGAAAAGCTTCAATTAGTTTCGTTACTTGATTGTTTCAATTTTAAGATATATTTATTGAACTCAAAATACAAACCAAGTATATTATGTAAATAACTAGTCTATATTATAAATCCTATAAGTAGTTTAGTAGGAATAGGCACGCGTTTGACCACCGTCTCGCATGATGTTAAGTGATGATGCTATCTACAATGAAACGCGCCTGCTTTGATAATATTTTTTTTTTCCTTACACTCAGACCCCCGCACTAGGATTCCCCTGTATCGCGGGAGGCATGGACACACACGAGGCAAACATTTTGTGCGATGAGTGTAGATGTTTGTCCTGGGTCTTGGATGTTTGTATGCTGTGATCGTTCACAGCACACAAACATCCAAGATAGATGTTTGTCCCGGGTCTTGGATGTTTGTGTGCTGTGATCGTTCACAGCACACAAACATCCAAGATCCGGGACAAACATCTACACTCATCGCACAAAATGTTTGCCCCTGCCGGGATTCGAACCCAGGGCCCCGGGGACACAGAAATCATGTCAATGACACTGACAACTGCGCCACGGCGACCGTCAAATGTCAAATGTTAATGGCTATGTGTAAGCCTTTACCCATTGTTGTCAATAAATATATTTCTGCTTCTTTAATAATACTGACCAGCCAGTGTAAAACATTAGTACGAGTCAGCCAGTGTAAAACATTGGTACGAGTCAGCCAGTGTAAAACATTGGTACGAGTCAGCCAGTGTAAAACATTGGTACGAGTCAGCCAGTGTAATACATTGGTACGAGTCAGCCAGTGTAAAGCATTGGTACGAGTCAGCCAGTGTAAAACATGGGTACGAGTCAGCAAGTTTTAATTTGATTCAGGATATGAAACGTATACAAGAGTTTATCTACAAATATAATAAAGTCCGCTTGTAAGGGAATGAGGACAAATTCGCGTAATATACTTCATTGCTGCTTCTTTGTTTTTGTTGTTTGTAGGGCAACTTCAATTATTTATAATTACGTAACTTGTGCACGGATAAGGTGGACAGACGACCGGATAAAGATCGCAGGAAGGGGCTAGACGCCCCTGTTAAACTACTCCTTCTGGAAATTGAAGCGATGATTAAATTAAATCCTTCTTATAACAATATTAGATTTTATAACAAGATAAAACTTGTAAACTCTAAGGCTTTCACGGCCGGCGTTGCATGTTGTATGTATTGCTTCCGGGCTGTTTGAGCGTGGTCTAAGTGAAACTTAGTTCCAGATGTTTCGTCGATCACTGCGGTCGACATCTTCATTGGTTCAGGTCCGAGCGGCGACAAGAGCATAGAACTCTCCTTCGCGGCGTCTTCTCTGTTACTGATATGGAGTCTTGAGTCGCTTGTGTATATAAAGGGGCGCTTGAACTCCTATAAATACCTATCTATACTTATTTTTCCTTTTTTTTTTGTTTTTACATTGTATTGCATATTAGTATCATCATGCTCTAAATGGTATTATATTATTGTGTTTGTTTGTATTGTAAGCTACTGCTGTCGAAATTAAAATTTTACACAAACCGGCTCCAGCGGAAGACCAGCACTGGCCTCCCAACCAGTAGTATGCTGAGCTGGTGCCTTTTTGCGATTATTACATTGTACCTACTTTCTTTTCTTCATCATCATCATCATCATCATCTCAGCCATAGGACGTCCACTGCTGGACAAAGGCCTCCCCCATTGATTTCCACATGGACCGGTTGGAAGCGGCCCGCATCCAGCCCTTGCCTGCGATCTTAGTCAGGTCGTCTGTCCACCTAGTCGGTGGCCGTCCTATGCTGCGCTTGCCAGTCCGTGGTCTCCATTCGAGAACCTTTCGGCCCCAACGGCCATCGGTTCTTCGAACTATATGCCCTGCCCACTGCCACTTCAACTTGCTAATCCGCTGGGCTATGTCGGTGACTTTCGTTCTTCTACGGATCTCCTCATTTCTGATTCGATCACGTAGAGAAACCCCGAGCATAGCCCTCTCCATAGCTCGTTGTGCGACTCTGAGCCTGTTCAGAAGGCCTATAGTCAGAGACCACGTTTCAGTTCCGTAAGTCATCACTGGTAACACACATTGTTCGAAGACCCTCGTTTTCAGGCATTGCGGTATTTTGGACGAGAAGACGTCTCGGAGCTTTCCGAACGCTTTCTTTTCTTATGTCAAGTAAAATGTGTCTGTATAAGTTATGTAATAATTTATCTTTTGTGTACTAATTTTTTATAATAATCGTAAATAAATATGTTTTTCTTTTTTCTTTCTTTTCTTTTTCTTTCTTATGATAGTTCAGCGGTAGGAATGTCGGCTCTCAAACAAACGGACGCTCTATAATTCTATCCCCATCAATGGATTGAGCTGCCGGGGAAAGTAAAGTTATAAAATATACAGACGACCTGACTAAGATCGCAGTCAAGGGCTGTATGCGGGTCGCTTCCAACCAGCACTTGTGGAAAGTAATAGGGGAGGCCTATGTCCAGTAGTGGACGTCCTATGAGATGACGATATCCTAAATACGTCATACTTAATCAAATCACAGTAGCTAAACTAGGTCACCCAACATAATAAAATCGTCGAAGCAAAAGAAATATTCGAAATTCTTACGGAATATCGTAAATTTCGTAAAATTAGAGCGCCGTGTCACGGCCCAATATCTAAAATGGGCCTCTCGTCACTTGAGGGCGTTCGAAGTGTACTGACATGAAATTTTGAAGGGTCTGAAGAATCTCCCCCAGTTGTCCGCTGACGTAGAGCCTCTTGAGAGCTAAGGCTGTGTTCAGATAGGTTACGAATTTTGCTTCGTAACATAATTTGCTCACATTCTCAAAATCATCATCTCAGCCATAGGACGTCCACTGCTGGACATATGCCTCCCCCATTGATTTCCACAAGGACCGGTTGGAAGCGGCCCGCATCCAGCCCTTGCCTGCGATCTTAGTCAGGTCGTCTGTCCACCTAGTCGGTGGCCGTCCTATGCTGCGCTTGCCAGTCCGTGGTCTCCACTCGAGAATCTTTCGACCCCAACGGCCATCGGTTCTTCGAGCTATGTGCCCTGCCCACTGCCACTTCAACTTGCTAATCCGCTGGGCTATGTCGGTGACTTTTGTTCTTCTACGGATCTCCTCATTTCTGATTCGATCGCGTAGAGAAACTCCGAGCATAGCCCTCTCCATAGCTCGTTGTGCGACTCTGAGCCTGTTCAGAAGGTGTCCCATAGTCAGGGACCACGTTTCACATATCTCAAAATACTGAAGACAATTGTTTCAATTCTTCATTACCATTTGTAATGGGCCAAAAGTTGTATAATAAACTTCCTGAAATGGTAAAATCAATAAAAAGTGAATCCCGATTTAACAACTGTATAAGAAATCTTTTGTTAGATAAAACACTGTATAGCATTAAAGAATTTATGGATAATGATTTCGAACTCTTTGTTTAAAATCTTAATTATGTCAAGTAAGCTAAACATTTTATAGCTAATGAAGATTTCAGAGACTGTGTATGTTATGTACTTAACAATTTTTATTTTTATGTCAGTATAAGATGTTTAAGGGCCGCCATTATATAGCGAGCTATTTATATAATGTAGTAACATAATTAATAATATTATATATTATTATAATAAAAAACAAAATGTAACCAACTGACGAAATATGTTGCGCCACACTTAACCATATATTTAAATATAATTTGTTAATGCATGCCATCATGTTAATAATAAATATTCTATTGTATTCTATTCAATCAAGTTATTCCAATCAACAAATTCAATCATAAAACCTTTTTATATTAATAAAGGAGAGATATTGTTACTTGAGATTTTACAAATTTATTAAATCTTTACTGTATTTGAGGTTCATATTGTTACTTGAGATTTTACAAATTTATTAAATCTTTACTGTATTTGAGGTTCATATTGTTACTTGAGATTTTACAAATTTATTAAATCTTTACTGTATTTGAGGTTTATATTGTTACTTGAGATTTTACAAATTTATTAAATCTTTACTGTATTTGAGGTTCATATTGTTACTTGAGATTTTACAAATTTATTAAATCTTTACTGTATTTGAGGTTCATCCTGACAGTGATCATAATGCTGGCACATATTTGGCTCAAAATTTCAGAATTGCAATTTAACGGAGCAATTGGGGGTACACTGTCAGCTGGTAGAGAGTTAGAGCTAAGCCGTATCTAAAGTCTTGAAAAGGGTAGTTGATTGCTCAAATACTATTGTAGTAGCTGTAGTTTTGTGATATTTTATTAGTACTAGTGTCAGCCATGTGCGTCTACTGCTGGACATATGCCTCCCCCATACAGGGGGGATTTGCCAATACTCGCCACGCTTGGCATGCGGGTTGGCGAGCGCAGTATGATTTACAATCCTCAGAAGGCCCTGCTGCCCACCTTCTGGTACGTGGTCCCTTAGCCGACTCTTACGGCACCCGCGGGAAGAGATGGGGGAGTACTATTCTAGGCCGGTACCACCACGGCACCATTTGTCTATGTAGCATTTTATTAGTATTTTAATAAAACAAAAGTACCGGCCTAAAATAATCAAAAACTACTTGAAATATGTGAGACGCTCAGTAGGCTTAGACAAAGTCGACTGGCCGGTTGGCGCAGTTGGTAGCACTCTGCCTTCTGAGCCGCTGGTCCCGGGTTCGATTCCCGGACAGGTCAAACATTTCTGTGTATGAACGTATCTGTTTGACCTGTGTCTAGGTGTGTATATGTATATAAGTATATATATAAGTCATCAGGTTACCATAGTACAGGCTCTGCCTAGTTTGGAAAATCTTGTGTGGATGTTAAAAAAAAAAAAAAGCATTCTACGAGCGGTAACGCTTAGAGAACACGTAAAAAAGTATGAGATTGACACTTCAGAGCGATATATCACTTGATCAACCAAAGTGAATAGAAAGTTGACAGACAATGGTCAATGCGTTTTTATTCTAGTGAGCGCCGAATCCATACAACTTCATAGACAAATGCCATTTTGACAACCGATAACGACAGCTTTGAAGCGGAAGCGGTTAGAGAAAGAAAATCGCTAAGAAGCAACGCATCTCGTCCCACAGGTCCGAATATTTGGAGGGCTTATGTACTCTTTTTTTGAAACTCATATTACTTATATATTAATATAATTATATACTCACTTCTCATAGAATCTTTACAGTTAAATGTATATTATTAAGTATTTAATTTTCTCATTGATATTTTCTATGCGTACAGATTTGTTTGCCGCATTTCTACAGATCTTACCAACAGCAAAATAAGAAATGCAATAAAAAAAAATGTGCCAAGAAATGGAAACGACTTCAACACTCAAAAGTGTGAAATAACTTGTTGAAGCCGGTACGGTACCGGCGGTACCATGTGCATTTTCCCATTTTTTGGTTAACATTTTTTTTCATCCTTTTCAGTGACCTTTGCTACTCACGGGATCAATTGTTATTGTGTATGTGCATCGATGTCTTCAACCGCAACTGTAATATCGTCGAGGTATGAGTAGCACTTTTCAGTTATTGGACTGTAACGCAAAAACAGCTAGTCCGATATTGATGAAATTTAAATGGGACCACCTAGGAAGTGTATTCTATCAAACAATAAAAGAATCATCAGAATCGGTTCATAAACGACGAAGTTATCCGCGAACACACATTAAAAAAAAAACATATTTACGGCCTTATTATATATATGTGGTATCCGGCTTTACTCACGTTTATAGTCGAAGTTTCGACCTAGGTTTCGAGCATGTCCGATGCTCATCCTCAGGTGAGTTTACGCTGCCAGATCGCGGCGACCACTGCGGGCGGCAGCGCGCTCAGCTCGCCGCGACAGCTGCGGTGCGGGTGGGGTGGCGGACCCCATATATAGGCACATATTTACGGCCGCCTTCTTTTTTTGAAGTCGGTTAAAAAATTCAAACATAAAAGTTTAAGCCACGGTGAACAATAATACTAAGTTAAGGAGAATGAGCAAAGGGAAGTGGGAACGGGTCCAAGCTAAATAGCCGAGGCCGTTAAAAGGATAATAAATTGGCTCCACGCCAGATGATACAAACACTGTCCAGGAACTGAACGGCCACGGGTGAGAGAACATGAGAACTCTCATAAAGTATACGCCAATGTATCATGAACCATAAGAAAAATATATCACAGGAATGAAACAACATGCACGTACTTTATATTATATTATATTATATATATAATATAATATAAAGAACGTGCTTACGTACTTTATATTATATATATATATATATATATTTTTAAAGATTATAAGCTTGCGTTTGACCACTGTCTCACCTGATGTTAAGCGACGACGCGGTCTAAGGTGGAGCACGCAAACTTAGAAGGAACCTATTCATTCGCGACTTGAAGACTCCGGGGTTGTACATATCGGGAAACACAGACTCAGGCATATATATATATATATATATATATATATTCATATTTATCAGAAGTTATATATTATGTAGTATGTGTAAGTATATTATTTATGCTAAAGTTTTTTTAGAAATTGCGGTGATTTGCCGCCCCTTAAAATTTATGACAATTCCTGTATGTTTGGTTGCCTGGAAAAAATCGCTTTAAGCGATAAGGCCGCCCTTTGTATCACTGTATTTAGATTTGTTTGTTTGCTTTCTTTATGTGTGTAGTTTTGAAATAGTGTGCAAATAAAGAGTTTTCTATCTATCTATCTATCTACTTTGGAAAGAACACGCAAGTCAGAAAAAAAAATTGGTAATTATAGTAGTTACTTGTTTTCCATGTGAGTAAAGTGTATTTTTGGCCTGAGAGCGAAATTTGAAGGGAGTATTCAAAAGAAGAACCCTGAACATAGCAAAGTACCCAAAAGTATCACTAACTAACGAAGAACTTGCAGTAAGAAGGATTTCTCCACATGATTTTTTAAAATATTATTTATTAATATCCACACAAGGTCTTCAGATCCCAAACTAGGCAGAGCCTGTACTATGGTTACCTGATGACTGATATATATACTTATATAGATATACACACCCAGATATACACACACAGGTCAAACAGACATGTTCATACATAAAAATGTTTGACCTGTTCGGGAATCGAACCCGGGACCAACGGCTCAGAAGGCAGAGTGCTACCAACTGCGCCAACTGACCAGTCAACCAGTTCTTTCACACTTTTTACAGGCTTCTCTCAAATGCACTCTTTCTGATTGATCAGCGAGTTGACATTAGGTTTGCCGGGTGCGCTTTCGAGTTTTAAAATCTTCTTTCACCCTATTTAATAAAAATAGATTTTTACCGTCAGAAATCGATGAGTAAAACTATCTCGTCTCTGTCCTGTTGACCTTGACCAATTCCAGGGTTTTTTTGAAATATTTATATATTTTTTTTATTATGGTAGGTATGTTTCTTGCAGTGCTCTCTGGACTGAGAAAAAAAAATTACTTCGTGACTCAAACACGTTTTATGTAATGCATTTCCTAGGTTTATTGGTGTGGTCGCAGGTTAAAAAAGGGATAAATAAAAAATTCGTTTAAAATATAAAACCACAGAACAGTGTGACTTCTCCCTTACTTTCATTCAGCCATCTCTAGCATCCTGAAGTGTCAATTCTCTCTGGAATAGAGATCGGTTAATCTCTCTTACAAGATATTTTATCAAGCTTATAATATATTTGAGAGAGCGAAATAGAAAGCTTCTTAAAAATATATATCTTCAGTAATTTTGCTAAGTCACTCCATTAATGTTTAAAATACTTCTGGAAGAAAGTTTTGTATCTCTGACCATGGGTCTTCTGAGAAGGCTCAGAGTCCGTTGTGCGACTCTATGCTAGCTATGGAGACAGCTATGCTCGGGGTTTCTCTACGTGATCGAATCAGAAATGAGGAGATTCGTAGAAGGAAGCAAGTCACTGATATAGCCCAGCGGATTAGCAAGTTGAAGTGGCAGTGGGCAGGACACATAGCTCAAAGAACTGATGTCGGTTGGGGCCGAAAAGTTCTCGAACAGAGACCACGGACTGGCAAGCGCAGCATAAGACGGCCACCGACCAGGTGGACAGACGACCCGATTAAAATCGCAGGCAAGGGCAGGATGCGGGCCGCTTCCAACAGGTCCTTGTGGAAATCAATGGGGGAGGCTCATGTCCAGAAATGGACGTTCTATGGCTGAGATGATGATGAAGATGATGGTGATGTATTTGTGAATAAAATTTACGGCTGGAAAATTAATAAACTCATGGCGAAGTCACAGCTATAGTAGTTTCCTGATTATGATATACCGATATATATGTGTTTTACTTTTCATACTCAAAGGTTTACGATCTTGGTAGGTCTTACGTCTTAAATCGGAAAACACTTAAGATTTGTCGTAAAATTTGCTGGCATAAAATCTCCGACTTTCCTCTTCAAGCTCTGCATCGTAACTTACTGGAACTCCTTTCCTCGAGGCCTTAACGTACCTGTAATGAAAGAAAAACTTTATTATTAAAGGGTAGTACTATCGTTAATCAAGTAGTAAAACAAGTTTCTCTGCGGTTTGTAATAAAAATGAAACAATGGTTGAGACACAAATGACTATCGAAATAGTAGCGCATACGTATCGAAGAATGGAAGAATTTAACTCAGCCATAACTGTCATGTACAAGAGTTTTATGTTCAAACTAGCTGCGCCCCGCGGTTTTACCTGCGTACATTGGAATGACAGTGGCGCCATCTGTCGAAAATGTGTCATACCACATCAGAAACCTTCTCTGGCTCATGCACAACAACTTTGGTAAAGATCATCACATGATCAAATGCATAGTTTACGATTCTATAAAGGACATATAGAGAACCATTCATTATTATTTATAAGATTACTTCAATGAAAAATTCGGCTACAGGTGGGACTTGAATCCACGACTACAGAATACCGTCCTGTCGCTTTGTCCATCTAAGCAATAGTAGCACTCCACTAGCGGTCGAATTTATTCCTTCCTTGAACATCTGAGGGGATGTTGTTCTTAGCGCCATCTACCTTTAATTTTATGAACTATTAACAGGACTTATAGACCAACATTATAGTTAATATCATATCAAGAGAAGGGCACCATACCAAAAGAGTTGTATGGTTTATTGAATTAAAATTATGCTAAGTTGAACTTACGCTCAATTTTTTGTGGGAATCAAATCGGTTACTAATGAGATCTGAACCCACGACTACAGAATATCGTCCTGTCGATTTGCCACCTACCAAACCAAGTAAACATACGTTCAAATTTTACATTCTACTCGGGTGCTCAGACGCATCAGACGTGTCTTGGGAACTTTACTTGAATTGTTATCGTGTTTAGTGACTTCGTTTTCTTATTTGACTTTGATTAATAATTGGATTGTTGAATGGTCGCTTAGTAACTCCGTTTCAACCGACTTCAAAAAAGGAGGACCTCAATTCGACCCGTATGTTTTTTTATTATTACTTGTGTTTGTTACCGTATAACTTCCGACTGGGTGAACCGATTTTGATCTTTCTTTTTTTATTTAAAAGCTGTTGCTTCCTGTGAGGTCTCATTTAAATTTAATTAAAATCGGAGCTCTTTTTGAGTTACAAGTCAAAAACTGAAAAATGCGTGCTATACACGGTATTATAGTAGCGGGTGAAAACATCGGTGAACATACCTACAGCACAATGATAATTGATCCCATGACTAACAAAGGTCACTAAAAAGAGTGAAAATATTTTTTTTTACCAAACATTGAACCGACATCAACACTCAAAAGTATGAAATAACTTGTCGAAGTCGCTATCATGAGCACAATATTTTGATATCAGTTACTTTTGAACTATCACGACTTCAACAAGTTATTTCATACTTTTGAGTGTAGAAGTTAGTTCCATTTTTGGGCAAAAAATTTTTTTATAAATTGAATACGCTTCTGATCGCCAAGAATATAATAATTGGTATTCAGTTTGTTCTATATAAGAATAACTTTTGTTAGAAAATTGTAATCAAATTTGTAACAATATTTTAACAAGCTGTAACTCTCACAACGATCTGAAATCCTTGAAGTTTGTTATTATTATTATCCAGACACAAACAATACTGATAAAAGTTATGCTAAAACTTAACAAGCAGGTTGTAACCTCTGCGCTGTAATGAACAATTACTTTCGTGGCAATACCTTATTCAACTTGTACATTGGACACTATAATGAATTGCAAATTTAAATAGTTTTTTCTTTAATGTTGTGTTTTTCTCACACTTTTTTTTCTCGCATTCTTTGTGCCGTTGGAAGCGACATACAGACAATTACAGAAAATAAACGTCTAATACCCGGGACAAACACCCGGTTTGTTTGTTTGTTTGCCCTTCCCGGGATTCGAAACCATCCTGGGTTCGAATCTCATGTAATTCTGGTGTAAATAAATAAATAAATTTAAGTCAGTAAGTCATCTTAACTTAACTACATTTTTATTATGAGGATCGAAAATCTCACAATGAAATTAACTTTGCTGTTTTTTTTTTAAATCATACTCAGACCCTCGCACTAGGATTACCTGTGTCGCGGGAGGCATGGACACACACAATCACAGCACACAAACAACCAAGACCTGGGACAAACACCTATATTCATCGCACAAATGTTTGCCCCTGCCGAGATTGGAACCCAGGGTCCCGGAGACACAGAAGTCAAGTCACTGACACTGACCACTGCGCCACGGCGACCATCATTGAATGTTTGAACCGATTAGTATTCTGCGTCCATAACTTGGGCGTCACACACACACACACGTTTAGCGGGCCGTGGTGGTACCGGCCTAGAATAGTACTCTCCCATCTCTTCCCGTGGGTGCCGTAAGAGTCGTCTAAGGGACCACGTACCAGAAGGTGGGCAGCAGCGTCTTCTGAGGATTGGAAATCATACTGCGCTCGCCAGCCCGCCTGCCAAGCGTGGCGAGTATTGGTAAATACCCCCTATATGGGGGAGGCATATGTCCAGCAGTTGACACACATGGCTGAGAGAAGAAGAAGAACTTGGGCGTCATAAGAGCACGCCAAGCCATCGGTCTTACTTGCTGTCTTAGGACGACAGCTCTGTTGTATCGATACCCTTGGGAATCTGATAATGCTGACATTGAGCTGGCCACAAGCCTTAGCGCCAACCCGCATTGGCTAGCATGGTGGAATATAGTCAACACTCCTCTCACTGAGAGATAAGCCGTCTCCCAATCGTAGAAACATAATGGTCTGGTATAAAACAAACCAGCATAAAAGCTTATACATTTTCCTTATGGGTAAATCTTTTACGGATCATTGCTCAACCACAAAAAAACATTGTATCGCTTTAGATAAATCTCACCCTATAACCACCCTATTATAAGAATCGAATAAAAAACGCCATCGAATCCCAAACCCGGTCAATCTGCCATACATCATCCTGTCAAACAATGCAGACCGCCACAAATCTCAACAAAAAACGAGAATAGAACCACTTGTATCGAGCGAGGCAGAGGCGGCACGTTTCAAAACAGTTGACGTGAATCAAGTGCCCTGAAGCCCACTGAAGCTCGAAGAGTCTGTGAAGCATTCCACGAAACGCTGACGCAATGACTTTGACGACAGACACTTAAAAGAACCGCAAGTTTGACGTCACTGCCCCGAGCACCTCTCGAAGGCATCTAGAAAACGGGAACGTGTCTCTGAGCCACTTTTTCAAGTTTGCCAAGTTCTTCAACCATTACTGATCAAAGACATTGTTTTTCAAAAACCTTTCTTGAAATGTGAAGTTAAATAACAAGGAAATAAACAGACGGGAAACAATGATTGACGTAAATATTCGTGAAGATTCTGCGAATGTAATTTACCGGCTTCATTACGAGTGCTAAGTGGAAAGTTTCTTTGTTCGTTTTGATGATGTTTTTGAAATTAGAAATGGAGATTTGAGGGAATTTTGTTTTGGTTTAGTTTCGTGCCTTGTTTAATAAAGTATGACGCTATTTGTCTTCATTTCGCGTTTGATGAAGACAGGAGCCGTTTCGATTAAACTTGGCCTGTATTAATTAAAATGAATAGCTGTCCTGTCTCGTTTCGACACCGACATAGCAAGAGCAAGTTTTGAAGGTTACGACCAAGCTTCGAAAACTTTTGCTGTTATAATTTACATTAGTTGTCAGTTCTGTTTTTGTAACTTATTCTATATTATATTACATAATTTCATTTTTGTCTTTAAGTACTTTCTACAATCTCATACTGAAATATATAGATAATAAAACAGATGTTGAAAGACAGTCTATTTATCACATAGACATAGATATCGAAACAAATTTAAAAAGTTACATTATGATTCAGCTCTTTGATAAGCAACTTCAGCTGGATCAAGGAGGTTGCAATGCAGTTTTTCTACATATAGTCTGTGGAAAAACGCAACGGCGCGCGACCTGCAAATGGATTTTGGCGCTAAACGTTTACAAATAAATGCAAACATATGCTTTGATTTTACGTAAATTATCTCATCTATTTTATGAGATAAGATAAAATAGTGTATAAAACTAAACATAATTTGGTCTTAAAACACTCGTGTAATTAACTCGTCTTATGAACTTTCCACTCGTGTTTAAGAACCCTTATTATGATACAGTTTTATAAACTACTATTTAAGTATGGTAAACATACCTACACCAGATATAATATAAAAGATTGAAAATCAATGTGTTAACATTTTGACAGATACATTTTAAATTATCTAATTCTATGAAAACACATCGGTATCTTTATAGACAATGTGTGATTTTTTTTGAACCGTATTTGATCTCGAAAATAGATAAGGTTGTATGAGCCCGGTATATATATAGCATATGGTTTTTTTCACAATAGGCAGCCGTTTGACCGCTATCTCACCTGATGTTAAGTGATGATCCCGTCTACGATGATTTACGCCTTCCTAGAAGATTCCTGTTCACTCGTGACTTAAAACAGATTGTATCCATTTTCAATTACGCTTTGTCTGATATTGTGAACCAAATTTTCTAGTCTTCTTGTAACCACGGAATAAGTCGAAAATTTGAGGAACAACAACTACAACCAAAAAAAAAACAAAAAAATGGAACCGATTTCAACACTCAAAAGTGTGAAATGACTTGTTGAAGTTGGTACCATGCGCTATGCGCATATTCTTTTTCCCCCAAAATAGTAGCTGTTCCCGTGGGATAAGCAAATAATTAAAAAATCTCTGATACTCCTTCATGATGAAACGGTTGTACCGATTTCGGTTAGTTAGACCGTGAAACTTAGACATAGGCTACTTTTATTCCGGAAAAAGTATAGAAATCCCGTGGGATTATTGGGGAAGGGGGAAAACCGTAAGCTACGCGGGTGAAACTGCGGGGCGCCAGTAGCCAATCATTTTTTTTTTTTTTATTTTTTTTTTACATATTAGAAGTTTGCGTTTGACAACTGTATCACCTGATGTTTATACCTCTATGTCTTATTTGTGTATTTAAAATTAGATTTTAAAATTAAGCGTCAAAGTGTACTTGACGAAACTTTAATACGCTGACTATTCCAGAAATTCAACACACACCATTTTCGGTAAATGATTGATTTGAATTCCGTCAATCGACAAGCTTACCGATCGCTGTAGTAAAAACAGACACAAGTATTTCTGAAGCAACATCAAATGGAACCTATTTTATTTTTATGCACTAATGCTAAAAAATCTTACAGACAAACATACATTGCATTCATCCTCGTTAAAACTTAACAAGGCAGACATTGAGTGACAGATTTGCAAACAGCTCTCAAACGTTTACCTCCACAACCGTACTGCTCAAACAATATGGTTGAATTTCTAACAGCGAAATTAGTTGTACCTCGTTACAAAGTTAAAAGAACGTCAACGGAGTGACGTGAAGGGGCGGGGGTTACATCAAAGGATCGCAACGTATGTAGAATTATGATTCATGGGCGGTAGATTCTGTATGGTTTGCGGTCCACTATTGGACACATAATTATTATTACTTGCACACACACACACAAACACACCCGCATATGTACATAACAGATACAGATACAGATATTTATTGGTAAAATAATAATTTACAAGTCACTAAAATAACATTCTATATAATAATAATAATAATTGGATATAATGCTATATGCCTTATGCTAACGTTTTCAAACGTTTAGATTTATTTAATTATTTTATAGTTCCATTTATCTTTAAGGAACTCTGTCGTTGAGTAGTACGCTTTACTAACAAGTAATTTTTTTAATTTAAACTTAAAAATATTTAAGGAAGCTGCATTTCTGATTCCATCTAACCTCACACTACCACCAACACCACACGCTTCCTCACACACAAACTCACGCACGCGCGCACACACACACTACTGTGGAATTGTAAATATAACTATTTATATTGTAAACTTAGTTAAAGTTAAACAGTTTAGAATATATACGTACTTAAACCTTAGTAGTTAATGTTAAATTATTTTTTTGAATAACGTGAATCAAATACATAATATTCAATAAATGTATCATATAGGAAGAAGGGCCCCAAAATACAGATTGACCTAGTTTGGGGGCCGAAAACTGCTTAAGTTTGTAACAATGTGATATATCAATAAACGTTATTATTATTAATTATCGAGAAAAGAAATAAATAATAATATACAAATTTAGAATTAAACAGATGGCCTGTACTATCTCATTTCATCATCATCTCAGCCATATCACATCCACTGCTGTACAAAGGCCTCACCCAATGATTTACACAAGGACCTGTTCGAGCGGCCCGCATCTCACAATCTAACTACTCGTATAACTCATAGTTTAACATGAGCAAATCTGAAAGAAGAGAAAACAAAATATAGATAATCAAAAATTTTTACCAATAATGGAACCGTCTTCAACACTCATAAAGTGTGAAATAACTTTTTGAAGTCGGTACCATCATAGTTCACAAAAGTAACTATCATCACAATATTAGACTCAACGTTTAATTCTAATGGTAAAATATTTTTTGAAATCGGTCCTGTAGTTTTGAGTTTGAATCGAAAACAAAATCAAAGCTAAAAAAAACATTTTGTCAATTAAAAAAATTAATACATATTCACATTATTATGTGTATGTATCGCTATATACTCACAGCGAAATGCCGTTGTTAATAATAATAATAAAATAATATATATGGGAGAATATTCACACAAGGTCTTCAGGTCCCAAACTAGGCAGAGCGTGTACGATGGTAACCTGATGACTGATACTTAAATACATACTTATATGTATACTTATATACATATACACACCCAGACCCAGGTAAAACACGTTCATATACATACATGTTCATACTCACAAATGTTTGACCGGTCCGGGAATCGAACCCGGGACCAGCGGTTCAGAAGGCAGAGTGCTACCAACTGCGCCAACCGGCCAGTTAATAAGGCGTAATAAAGCGAAATAGTTGAAATGCCTTCTAAAACGCCTCATATAATTCTGACGACAAACGTAGATGCCTGACCCTAGACTCAGCAATAAACATCGTTACCAAGCGCCCTAACACCTTCAAAGTGCCGACTCTGTAAATCAGACACCTTCCTCCAGCACATTTATTTAAATTTGCATTTTTTTTTCTTTGGACAACTTTTCATACATAAGAGAATAAGGCTAGTTTTATCTAACATTGGTAGTGATTCGCTTATTCAACTGAACTAAACTAAAATGTTTTAAAACTAATCCAGTTCTTATAAGGTTACGATAAAGTCTAAATTAGTATGTGACTTATCAATAACATCACTAAAATTAAATTTATTTATTAAATTTGCGTGTAGTTTTAGCGAAATTAAGTCGCCACTTATTAGGTGCCTACTAAAACTATCCGCAATTGGCCAGCAATGGAATAAAACTCGTCTAATATTAGCGAGAGCGCTGTATAGAGTTATGCGAATTTGAATTTTAGCGTAAATAGAATACGAGCTACTTCAATTTGAAGAATTTTAGTGAATTTTAGCTAGTTCGTGTGATTAACAGAATTAGGGCCATTGGCTAACAACTAGTTAGTAAATGTCTACAAATAATATTGCTGTTCAAATATAGAACACAGGATGAAGATAAATGGATGGATAATTCTTTATTTTAACACAAAACACAGTTACAAATTATAGGTATTTACAAAAACATAGTGTGACGATGGGCAGCCAAAGCGATTTCTACCATATTATATACGACAAAAAACATAATTATCTAATATGAGTTCGCTATCCGGCACTTTTTTTTATTCCCTTAAAGCTAGTAATTACAAAATGTCTACTAGTTGTAACTAGAATGATTGATGAATTAAGTAGGTACATAAGATTTATCTAGACGTTGCGGTCTACGACTATTTGTTAGCACTTTAGGGTGCGTTTCTTTTTGCGCTAGAGCTTCGGGCACAGATAGCGTGCTTATAGTCATTCCGAAATGCACTGACAGCTGCACACAAAATTTATATGACGTCATCGTCCTGTACTGAGAACGCTCACGAGTACGATGTGGAGCAGTGTGCGCTGTCAAACACATAGATAAGTAACTATATACCTACTGAGAGTCAAACATCTGACTCATTTAGAGAATGTGTTGAAAAATTGGTAGTCTACTGTAATAACTTATATATCCCACCTATACGCACGAAGCGTTTTGCTTCCACTTTCTTAATGCGTACTGCCAAGGAATGGAACTCGTTGCCAGAGTCTGTGTTTCCCGATATGTACAATCCTGGAGTCTTCAAGTCGCGAGTGAATAGGTACCTTCTAGGTTTGCGTGCTAAATCCTAGACAATGTCATCACTTAACATCAGGTGAGACAGTTGTCAAACGCAAACTTATAATATGTAAAAAAAAAAAAAAAAAAAAATATTACTCTAGTAATGTATACAACAGAAACAAAACGAAAGAGTAATTTTTTGTTACTCGCAGTTTCAACACACATTTAACGTTAACTGCTCGACTCCAGCCGTTTAAAAACTTAAAGTGTACAACTGAGCACATTACAACACCTCAAAATGTGAAAACATTGCTTTATTTTATAGCCATTGCCCCTGTAATGTAACAAGCTGTTTACCTAAGTAACTAGCTTAGCGTAACATCCCCTTAGATGTTAATGAGGAAGCAAAAATTCGGACGGCTAGTTGAGTGGTATTATAGCATAATAAATAATAGGCCGTGGGGTACCGGCTTAGAATAGTACCCCCCGCCCCCCCCCTATGTCTTCCCGTGGGTGTCGTAAGAGTCGACTAAGGGATCACGTACCAGAAGGATGGGCAGCAGCGCCTTCTGAGTCTTACATTTTTGTACTGCGCTCGCCAACCCGCCTGCCAAGCGTGGCGAGTATTGGCAACCCCCCCCCTTAATGATAAGACAATATAAATAAATCAATGGGGGAGGCTATGTTGAGATGATGATGATGATGATGATAGCATAATTGGCAAAGCAACGTGACGGTATTTTGTAGTCGTGACTTCAAATCCCGAATATTTCCTTTATAAAAATACGGGAACAAATATCATGATCACCAGATTAATATAATGTACACATTAAACACTATAGTGAGGGCAATAGAGCCTACAATATAATGAAGTCAAAATCAACATGTTAAACGGGCGAGCGAGGTGAACGCGGTCTGCTTGAAAAAGGTCGTAATATACCTACCAACGAAAGAAGTGTTCCTTATTCGTAACGTATTTAAGTTTAAATTTCAACGAAGTACTCTCCCTCTGTCTTACGAATAGTCGACGTCACGCGCCTTAAGAATTTTGCGATCAGTGTCACGTGTCCTGACGCGAAATGTCATGACGCGAGTTTAACATTTTTTTCCGCACACAAAATGCACACCACCACTAAAGAAGTTTTCACTTCTAAAATGAGCATTTGATAAAACTTGTTATTACTAGTTTACACAGCATTGTAATAACATACCCTTTCATAAAAATGAACAACTAAACCGTAACCGGCTTCCCTTTTCAAGCATTGTGTTTTATACTGAAAGCTTCCGTTGGAAAACTAAGCCATTTGCGAATACATTCAATTTTAAAACTTATTTCTTGAATAATACAACCTCATTTCCATTGTGCGATTCTTGTAGGTTTTCACAGAGTTTTTCACAAGGGAATGCAATTTTCACAGACAATGGATGGAATTAACTGTGTGGTGAACCTGGCTATATGAATCTACGTGATTAATTCAGATTGAACGCTTGAGACTTCAGTTGTTTAGAGTTTGTTTTATTTACATTGTCTAATTGACGGTCGCCGTGGCGCAGTGGTCTGTGACAATTACTTCTTTGTCTCCGGGACCCTGGGTTCGAATCCCGGCAGGGGCAACCATTTCGATGGATCAGCACGTCTATCTACCGATATGATTAGAGGACTAGCTGATAGTCTACGGCTTCGATCGCATGTCGTACAGGGTATAGACTCACGTCACGGTGCAGCCATATCTATTTCTACCGCCAGGCAGTAGCGTTCGCATTACTGTGTAGCGGTTTGAAAGGTGTAGTTTCCAGTAAAATTACAGGCACATGAGACTTATCAAGTTTATGTCTAAGGGTGACGGGCGCAGTGCAGTTCTTTACGGATTGTGTCTGTCTATAGGCAAAGGTTACCACTTAACAACCTGTGAGCTTGTTTCGTCACCTTATCCTATAAAAAAGCCATATTATTTTAAGTAATTTGAAAGGTTTTTGGTAAAATTTAATATACCTATATCAATTTTTTTTTAATGTTTAGGTGCGTTTGATCATTAAATCACTTGATGGTCAGTGACAACGTAGTCATTGATACAATCATACTAGACCTAGAATCATGACCGGGAAGAGCTGCCTCAAAATATTGTGTGTTAGGGGCGGTTTTTTGAACTATAAGGTAGTTACGTTCAAACTATTTGAAGGAAAAGATTTGGCTGCTAGTGGGACTTGAACCCTACACAGAATACCGTCCTGTGGCTTTTTGCAACCAAGTTATAGCAGCCAGTACCACTAGCGTCGAATCGCTTTCTTCCTTCGACATCTGAGTGGGAGTTGTTTTTAGCGCCATCTACCTTTAATTGTATGAACAATATTTAATAGGACTGATAGACCAACATTATAGTTGATATCGTATCATTGCCGGTTTTTTTCCTTCAAATAATTTGAACGTCAGTTCCGTCTAGTATTTTGTTAATGCAATAAATCATAAAACTATAATAATGGTAGTTGATAGCCAAAAATGGGGAGTACTGAAAAGAACCACTACCGCCATGCTTGGTGCTACCATTACTGCCTCATTATCTTAATATAATTTCGCGGATTTTTGATGTTAATTTAAAATTAATATTAAATACTACGTTACTTGGAAACTGATGGATTAGCTTACACTTTTACGAAGCTTTAACGAGCTTACCTAAAACAATTTATCAAAGAATTCACAATTTTAACAAGTTCATTATCTATGAACTCTGTAATTAAGACACATTACATTAACTTGAAAAGACTTGTTAATGAACTTGTGTATTTTTATAACGAGAAATGATATTTTCAATTATGTTTTTATTTGACATCGTTTTTGAATATTAATTATTACTTATTTTTTTCTCTTTCAAAAATGTGTTTAAGCCACTAGACTCACTACACACACTCAATTACATCACCGAACCGCACTTCTCACACCGACTCACCCTGGAAGCCTACTAGCTCCCACAGACACAGGGAATCCTACCGTGGGAGTTAGGGATCTTTAAAATCCAAGATTCACCAATTTTGCACAAATTAAATTAAAAAATCATTTGTATATTATTAATCATATATTATGGTGTATTGTGTGTTGAAATAAAAAAAAATAAAAAAATAAAAATATTGATGTCGATCAATTTGAGTCGATGCAACTACAGACAAACGCACAAATGTTATTTTTGCTCGAGCCCTTTCTCATCATCATCGTCGCTGTCGTCATCGTCGTCGTCGTCATCATATCAGCCGTAGGATGTTCACTGCTGGACATATGCCTCACCCATCGATTTCCACAGCCCTTTGTGCATTTTTTAAAAGCGATGGCAACGTTTCTGTTTAATTATAAAAATGTTTAGAGATAACCGTACACGCTGCACAACTGCCAGCCCGAATGCTATTAAAGGAAAATAGGTGCATGAACCTAATTTATGCGGCCCACGCACGAAGAGCTTGGGCACGAACTCCTTTTACGAACTCCTTTTTTAAAAAAAATTTCATTGATGAATTCAAAACAATGGTGAGGCACTGTACAAACACAAATACCCTTATTAAAAAAAAATCATTTGCAAGACACTTTATTGTGACTTTGTATTGAGCTTTCATTTTATTCTGTTTGAGTGTCTTTGGTTCAGTACAAAGAAGTTTTCAAGAGTTAAAATACGATTAGGAATAATCCTCTCGATGTGTAATCATCACGTGGTCTCAACTGGCCAGTCTACGCCACTCTCCACCCGCTCTTTCTTACCGTGACCATTGTCAATGTCAGACCTATGGTTGATCTCTCTGCTCTCTTCTATACGTTCCCAGCTTATTTTAAACAATTAAGTTTGCTTGCTATTTACCAAAACTGTTGGAAAAACCGGGGCTATCATGCAGTTTTAAGTGATTCGGTGAAATTCATTATTCAAATCTAATATCATAAAGGCATCATTCACAAATAGCATATTATAGTAATAATTTATAATAATAAAAATAAACGGGCAGTATTTAAGGAGTGCCGATAGAAGTGAAAACTACACGGTTTCTAAGCTAACGTGTGGTGACGACGACGCGGGTTTCACGCTTTTTGTTCACCCACAAAAACCACATACCTATAAACACAGTATACATATATCGCATGGAAAGGGTTTGGTGACGATGACGCGAGTTCCATAATTGAAATGTAACAAACCGACTAGGACTCACGTGGTAAACACTGGAAAATTACTCTCCGACCAGTTTCGAACTTATTTGCAGTTCTTCATCTGGGAGTTATGATCGTGCCAGGCGGCGAGCGCGAGCCTCAGCACGTAACTGGCGTTGAGACGGCTGCGCTGCATCAGTCAAATTGTCCCGGTGCGCACTATCACTTGAGTCATTGTCACTGAAAGTCTCATTGTCACTGTCACTTTGGTGATGATGATGGTAGGAGTCCGGTTTACACACCATGCTTGTCGTGTCGTCCTCATGTTTCCATAGCCTGGATGTATCGCCTATATTTAAGACTGGCGACTGGCTGGCTAAGCGAGTTCCATGATTATGATCTTTGTTCACCCAAAAAGTGCACAAAGCGCCTAAAGAAGTTTTCACTTTAAAATATAGATAGATAGATAGATAATGCTTTATTGTATCACAAACACATTTGTATATGTTATTACAGTACTTAACATTTAATATAGTGAGATAATAGGCGGCCTTATCGCTGAAAGCGATTTCTACCAGTCAACCGTAAATGAAATATATTGTAGTACTAATAATTATAGGATGTGTTCAACAAAGTAAGAATTACTTAGCTAATTATAACAAAATTTGTATGAAATCATACATAAATGAACCTTCTCATATATACATATATGAATACATATAATGTATAGCGCCATCTATTGATTACTTACTCAACCCAGTCGAAAGGTATCGACATCTGTTAGAATCATTTGGAGTTAACAGATAATTGTGACTGTCAAATAATAACAGACAACTTACCATAGCAGCGCCATCTATTGATTACTTACTCAACCCAGTCGAAAGGTATCGACATCTGTTAGATTCATTTGGAGTTAACAGATAATTGTGACTGTCAAATAATAACAGACAAATAATTAGCAATAAATTAAAATTGCGACTATAATTTGAGATTTAAACTATCCTATCTCTCAAGTTGGATCGAATGGCACATGGTGTGTGAATTTTATTATAATCGGTTAAGTGGTTTAATTCCATTGAGGACAAACATTGTGACACGAGATTTATATATATTAGAAATAATATGATAAATACATAGGTATATATTTAGATTAATGTGTGTAAAATAGATAGATATATAATAGAAAATAGATAGATGAATGATGTATATTACATCATTTTATTCACAAACTCGTACTAACCTAACACCAAACAAAGTAAATATTTCCAAGTTACACAACAACTGAGGACGCGTGAGACTCACTCAACAGTTGATATATTACCATCTATATTGCGTACCTATAGGTAGGTAGCATCACTTACGCATTCTGATGCTAAGAAGCACGGCATTGTGCAGGACAAGTTATAAGAGAACAAAGGCAGATTCAGTTACATTTTATTTATTTTTTATTATTACTTTTATTATCTTCTTCTTCTTCTTAGCAATTAGACATCCAATGCTGGACATATGCCTCCCCCAGGGGGAATTTACCAATTCTCGCCACGCTGGGCAGGCGGGTTGGCGAGCGCAGTACGATTTCCGACCCTCAGAAGGCCTTAGTTCATTCTACATTAAACAATGCCATTCCTCCGTGGGGTAATGGTGCAGACGTAATCAGGGTATTCATGTGTCAAAAGAGATGAATCAGAATGAGGCCATAGTTATAAGGCTGGAAAGAGTCTGAATCTGATTTTGGAATAATTAATTGAAGTTACATTTCCAGCTACTCAAAAGTAATGAATAATTATTATTGTTAAATTAACATTGTATTTATAGAAGAAATCCCAATGCTGTTTTTTAAATTTTAAAATATAATAATATTACTAACTATGCACGGTAGGAAAACTGATATATTATGTTTACCCTTCTTATCTTCCTTATTCTTACAAGAAGATCATGCCTGTTCTCAGCCCGCAGTCGCTTGTGTCTTATACCACATCAGTTTTGATATTGTCTACGAATAATACGAAATACCTCAGCGGGTGATAAATTGCGACGCGTTTGGTAGATAACATCGGCAATAAGTTTCTGCTTCTTTTTTAAAAGACCGTGACATATAATTGTACATTGTGTATAAAAAAAGACATCATTTTTGCACTCCCATTTCTAGGATTCTGGCCTCGCCCATAGAAAACGCAGTTGCCTAAGTGTTCATTGGTCTTTGGATGGTTGTGTATTGTGATTGTATGTGTGTGTGTTCATGCTTCCCGCGATATAAGCTATGCTAATGCAGGGGTTTGAATAGTAATGCGTGTGTTTGTGTAATCAAATTCGCATGTTTTTATTTTTTTATTCAGATAACACTCCTGTAAGTAAATAGAGCTTCCGAAGTAATGCGAATAAATGAGCGATCATATTGTCATTGAATCTCATATCAGTGATCTCAGCCATAGGACGTTTAATGCTGGACATAGGCCTCCCCCATTGATTACCATTGACCCCCCAAGGACCGTTGGGAACCAGCCCGCATCCAGCCCTTGCCTGCGATCTTAATCAGGTCGTCTGTCCACCTATTCACGTCCGTCACGTCTTTACTTACTAAATTTCACTAATCTTAATGGAACTGACGTTAAAACACGTTTCATATTTTTATGAGGCGTTTCAAGTATTTTGTACTTTAAAAAAATGTTTCACCAAAAATTCGCAATCAAGGGAGAAATCTTAAGACGTATTCTTAGAATCGCGATGAATAAATTTGTGTGGTCCTAAGCAAAGTTTGCCGAGTTCACTGGGAAAGCTCTGTCTTTGGGTCAACAGAGTTCGTTTGTTAGCGAAAACGTGCGAATTGTAAAAACGTCGAATCTCAACTAATTATGAGTGGCGCAATGCCGTCTGTCTGTACTTTATATATATAATATGAAAAGAGGAATCTAGTAACATGAACTAAGGCATATCCCATGTATACACATAGTATACATTCGTATCTTTTACCTTTTAAGTTTATCTTTGTAGTTAGTTCATCATCATCATCATCATCTTAGCCATAGGATGTCCACTGCTGGACATAGGCCTCCTCCATTGATTTCCACAAGGAAATTAGGGGGGTTTGCAATACTCGTCATGCTTGGCAGGCGGGTTGGCGAGCGCAGTATGTTTCCTGAAAAAACATAATTTTGCTTGAATATTTTTTTATGGTATTAACTGACGGTTAAATCAAAAGGCCCGTTAGATGTTAAGTTGTAATCTCTGCCTATAGACAGATACAATTCGTAAAGAACTGTACTGCGCCCGTCACCCTGAGATGTAAGTCTCATGTGACTGCAATTACACCGGAAGCAATACCCCCCTTCAAACTTAACGGCCGCCGTGGCGCAGGGGTCAGTGTCAGTGACATGACTTGGCCCTGGGTTCGATTCCCGGCAGGGGCAAACATTTGTGCGATGAGTGTAGATGTTTGTCCCGGGTCTTGGGTATTTGTGTGGTGTGATTGTGTATGTCCATGCCTCCCGCGACACAGGAAAGGAACGAAGGAATCCTAGTGCGTGTGAGAAAAAAACACTGAAAATCAGTAATGCAAACATTACTGCCTGGCGGTAGAAATAGATATGGTGGCAGTATTTGTTTGGCGAACTCACACGCTCCTGCTACTGCTCTTTTCATAAAGTATTCTTTTATGATTTCTCATTTTAAGTTATACTATTTACTGTCCATTCTTAAGCCATGGTTTAAGAAACAATAGGCTCTACTGTATTAAGCAACTTTATTTTCTCGTTAAGCGCCAAGACAGACTTACAAAAGCGCAAAAACGAAACTGAGATAGTAAAAATATTTAGGTTATTCGTTCTATTCCAGGCAAGTCGTAATTATGAAAGACGTAGACATTATTAGTGCGAATGTATACCGCTTTTGTTCGTGGACTGCTGCGTGAAACGGAATGCGCATTATGTGTGAGTGACACACAGACAACAAAAACATATACAATCAATAATGTGAAACCAACATCGTTGACCTTTGGACAAGGAGTGAAATAGGTATTGGTTTAGGTAATAGTTATATTTGGTCATCTTTAAAGGTTTTTTTATACTATAATAATAAATAATAAATAATAAAATATCTTTATTTCAGGCAACGCACACCCATAATTGTCTACTAACTGCACACAAACATTAACTAAATTTAAAATTATGTATGTGTCACTCGCACTCACTGGCACCGCAACATGTCTATTACAGCAGTGCCGAATGAAAGGGCAATCCAACCGCCCCGCAATCATCACCAGGGCGGTGTTGGAGCTGTCCCGAACTCTGCGCACCAATGACGCGGCACGTATGCGCATGCTCGCATGGAAGCAACTAAACTATAACTAACTATACAGTTCTAGCGTATGACAACTATTTCACTTGATGGTCAGTGACAATGTGGTCAAAGATGTTATCACGCTAGATCTGGAACGCTTCCGACTCTCAAAAACTGCTGCCTGAATACACTATGCGTTTGGTAACAGTTTTTCATACATGACGGTGGTAGCTAGCGAGGAGGTTACTCAAAAATACCTGTATCAAATATGAAGTTGGTATGTGGCTGACTTATATCAAATATGAGAAGAATATGTACCTTTAAAGACCAGAGTTGTGTATGATACAGGTAGGCCTAATGTGTATGATACAGGTAGGCCTAATGTGTATGATACAGGTAGGCCTAATGTGTATGATACAGGTAGGCCTAATGTGTATGATACAGGTAGGCCTAATATGTATGATACAGGTAGGCCTAATGTGTATGATACATGTAGACCAAATGTGTATGATACAGGTAGACCAAATATGTATGATACCGGTAGGCCAAGTGTGTATGATACCGGTAGACCAAATGTGTATGATACCGGTAGGCCAAATATGTATGATACCGGCAGACCAAATGTGTATGATACAGGTAGCCAAATGTGTATGGATACAGGTAGACCAGCTGCTCCAACGTCCGTCTCATTTTAGCCGAAATATCTAAGTTTTTTGCGACTAATTAGGATATTTGCTCAATTTAAGTCCCAAAGTTATAAAGATCAAATCATTTTTTAATTAATCTTCAGCACAGCAGTTGTTATACTAGTGAACCAAATATAATTATACCTACTTATGTATATTTACTTCAATCTCTTTTTATTTCATTATCAATAGAACAATATTGCGAACTGGTAACCATAATTATGATATTCACTAAAATTAAGTCCAACCTACAGAGATTTATTTAAATTCTTATTCGCAATATTATTTTAAAGTGAATGAAGGTGGAATCAAAAACGAAAATTAGACTTCAGCAAATTTGTAGACCTTTTTCGGTCCTATTTAAATATATAAGTTTTATTACGAAGCACTTTTTAATCGGGCTTTCATACAGTCACAATATAAGAGCTTATTAATTAACCTTTAACCTTAGTAAGCTGTACCTATATTACAAAAGAGTATTGTAAGCCGAGGTTTTAAAAAATAACAACCTGCAGTTCTTTATACAAACGTTTTTCAATTACATGTGCTGGAATAAGTTGGCGAAGGTCTATTCTGAATCCAACTTCCTTTCGCAATTTATAAGATTGACTATTAGTCATTTTTCGCCATCTAACGCTGACCTTTTGGGTCCGTGATCTTAATTAGATATGTCAATGGTAGGGGGCACTTTGGACATCTATAATTACGATCACGATTAAAATTAAGTTCAACCGCAATGCGAAGTCTTAAGTTAAGTTTGTACAGACCTCTTTTCTTTTTATACTTTATAATCTAGCGTATGACCACTATCTCAAGTTGATGTTAAGTGATGATGCGGTTTACGATGATTCACGCCTGTCTAGAAGATACCTGTTCACTCGTGACTTGAAGATACCCGGATTGTATTTTGCGGAAATACAGACTTAGACAACGAATTCCACTCGTTAGCTAAGCGCACTATGAATGTGGAAGCAAAACGCTTAAAAAATAATAATGGTCTAACCGAAAACAAGGTAACAGTCACTGTCATCGCCCAACGTAATTTATACAAGTTGAGTGAAACATAAAAACTTCTGTCAATATTTATAACAAAAGGCCCAAAGAGAAGGTAGGAAGTAATTGTGGAGATTAATGGAGGTGGCATTATGTCCAGCAGTATCAAGGACTGAAATTATTGTTATGATGCAAACGTAAACACTGTAAAAGTTACACAAAACAATTGTTACGCTTCGTCTCAAAATTTAACGGTATATTATAGATTGACTAGATATAAAATTTATTCATGTGTTGCCTGACACCTTTCTTGCGTATGAATTAATGACATTTTATAATTGTTATTTTTAATAAAATTTTTTTATTTAGTGTTCATTTACATTATTAGGCGATGAGCGCTCGACAAATTTGGACGCCTCAGAGCAAAATACGATCATGAATTGTTAATTTCGGACCGCACATGTGTTATACCCGTGTTTTGGGCACACGAATCATTCTTATTTATTAATAATTTAATTACTTAGTTTTAAGGAGCCAGGTGGACAGACGACCTGACTAAGATTGCAGGCAAAGGCTGGATGCGGGCCGCTTCCAACAGGTCCTTGTGGAAATCAATGGGGTAGGCCTATGTCCAGCAGTGGACATTCTATGGCTGAGATGATGATGACTTAATTTTTAAATATTTCACATAAGGCGCCTCCTCCATACCACAACAATCAAAATGTTCGCCGTTCTTGTCAACCGTATAACTCGGCAATAATAGAACTCGCATAATAAATGGCGACACGTAGCTAAGGTAACATCGTTCTCTCATTTTTCGCATCGTCTATTAATCTTCTCCTTATCCCACTCGAGTAGACCTTTTGAGTATTCAGGGCAGTGTGTATCGACAAATGGAACCGGAATTTATTGTTTTTGTTCAGACGGTGTATTGGGAGAAAATGTGCGGTAGTGTGAGCGTCTTAATATATAGCTGACTCTAGTATTGAGAGGTCAGATAGGCTGACTTTGTTTTATGGTTGGAGACATTTATTACTAATATATTATGGTCTAAGATACGGCTTAAGAAATATATACCCTCATCTGTTAGTTTATGATGAGAAGTATTAAATGTTAGATAATATCATAGACAAATATATACAAATATATTTTGGATGCCTGGAAGAAATCGCTTTAAGCGATAAGGCCGCCCTTTGTATCACTGTATTTATTTTTCTTTGTTTGTTTTCTTTATGTGTGTAGTTCTTAAATAGTGTGCAAATAAAGAGTTTTCTATCTATCTATCTATATACAATATATATTTGTCTATGGTAATATGTAGAGGGATAAAGTGCACATGGGTTGCAGACCTAAGCCCCGAACCTTTACTGTAAAATAACCCAATAATTATAAACAACCTCACTGCGTCCTTGTCTCTCGCATGGAGTAGCGCGCGCAACTCTTCTCTGTCATTCTCGCTATTCGCGCTACAATCTGAACTTTTAAAAAATCTAAGCAACCATGAACATGACACAGTTTTAAGTAGGCAACCTAACACCGTTGGATAGGCAATAAAATACGCAATAATTGACACAAAAAACATTCAAATAACACTGTTTAATATTAAAGTTAATATTATTGAGTCATAATTGTTGACAAATAATTGTGTCCATATTCACGCTACGCTTATTCTTAATTAAATTCAAAATTAATTCTGAAGTTAATTTTAATTAAATTATTTTTTGTGTAATTTTTTAGAAGTACACTTAGTATTCGTTGCCAATAACATTATGTCACATTTAAGGCACGAGCATTTGCTAAATAGACAATAATTTTGAATCTAATCAGCTTATTTTGATCAAACGAAAAACAAGCCTAATTAACTTAAAAAAATACTATGTAAGGGAACAAATTCTGATTGAACAATCATTGATAGTTCATTTTGTAAAGTTTTAGTTAATTTTAATAATGACCAGTTAGATTTTATTTAAACACAATTTGTTTCATTTGCTAACTTATTAGTGAAGAAAATTTATGGGAGACCATATTTTCCTCAATCAAGAATTCTTACGGTAACGACAAATGCGCTCAAACTGTGTCTTATACCAACATACATACATAAAACATTTCTCATTTTTTTGAGTCCGTAGGTCATTTGTAAAGTACAATACATATTTGTAATGTTTTAAATCACCACGCATCAGAATTTGTCCCACTCCCTCTGGCTGTAGGCGCGAGCTTGTGTAATGTCATCGGCAATTGTTGAACCTGTAAGAATCTTTAGTTCTCTGACGTTATATTCCAATCACAATAACAATAATCCTTTCTCGTTATCTTACATGAGAAATACTCATTTATTCCATCTCTTTCTAATATTCTAATTTCATAGCGTTATTGTGCATACGTATATGCTTTCACAATCATTTGTGGAAGCATATACGTATGCACAACTTTCATGCATGAAAGTGATGACTTACGGAACTGAAACGTGGTCCCTGACTATGGTCCTTCTGAGCAGGCTCAGAGTCGCACAACGAGCTATGGAGGGGGCTATGCTCGGGGTTTCTCTATGCCATCGAATCAGAGATCCGTAGAATAAAGAATCACCGATATAGCCCTGAAAATTATCAAGTCGAAGTGGCAATGGGCAAGAAATGGAATGAATGAAAGAATGGCAGAGCATATAGCTCGAAGCCGTTAGGGTCGAAAGGTTCTCAAACGGAGTAGACGATCTAAGAATGCAGGCAAGGGCTGGATGAGGGTCGCTTCCAACCAGTCTTTGTGGAAAACAATCCTCCCCCTATGTCCAGCATTGGATGTTCTATGACTGAGACTGAGATAATGGTGATGATGATGCATTAAAGTTGTCAGTAAATCTACATTTTTCTTGTAAATCCCACAAAAGAAACCACATTTAAGTAAAAGTTGTGAGGTCCATAATATTACGACATAGAAATGTGATTACATCACAATATAGGTTAGATTACGCAACAACAGAGGCGGTCTCTGTCCCGCGGGAACAACTTTACCCCGGACAAGTTGTCAACCGGTCCCCGGTGCCTATTCAAATACTGCGAGCTCAAACATACGGTCCTGTCGCGATGTTTGCCAAGAAACTATACAACTCTGGTATGGTTCGACATCTTATTAAATTAGTTTCAACTACTTTGATGAGATAACAGAGGAGAGGAGAGATAGAGGAGAGATACATTGAGATGTTACAATTCGAGCGATTGGGATTGTCACTTGCCTACTCGATTTAATCATTATAGACTACTAGCTGCGCCCCGCGGTTTTGACCGCGTGGTGATGATTGATGATAAAAAGAAGCCTATTTGGTATTCCGGGACCTGAAGTATCTACATAGCATATTTCACCCAAATCCGTTTTACGTGATGAAAAAACGGTGATGATGGTAATGACGAAAATAAGTCTATGTGTTCTTCCAGGGTATACGCTATGTCTGTTACCGCGGTTTTATCTGCGTGGTAATGATTGATGATGATGATAATCACAACAGTTAATATACATAACATTTAATAGATAATTTAGAAGTAACGATCTATTTTTGTATAAAGCCACATTCAATATTTTCAATATGTTACTTGCTCACGATATTTTGTGATTTTATCTCAAATTTTCACCCGCTGTTTTCACCTGTAATTGCTGACACTGAATTTATTTAACAATGCTTATTCCCTTTGAAATGTATTGGTGTACACCGTGTTGGTGATCTTTTAAATAAATAAATAAATCATGATATATATATCATGATATATATTTAAATAAAGTAGAATATGTGTTATTGCGGGACCTGAAGTAGGTATCTATATATACCAAACTTCATCCAAAGTCATTTTACCCGCGTAATGATGAAATACGGTGGTGATCGTACCTAATGATGAAAATAATTTAATGAGATGTGTCACCTATGTGTCACTTCAGAGTAAAACTATAAGTGTTCCAAATTTCATCCCAATTCGGCCGGTGGTTTTCGCTCGAATGAGTTACAAACATACATCCATATTCACATACTTTCGCATTAATATTATTAGTACAAAATACAAATACAAAATATTTTTATTGATATAAATATTACAATTAGTTTCTTGAGTCCATAGGCTCCTGAACTAGAATAACTAGAAATAAAGTAGGATTTCACTAACTGCTAATGAAGTATACATAAAAACACATAATTTTGTACAATGGAAAAAAAGTCGGGACTTCAACCAACGACTACGCAATACCGACCCTTTGCCAACTTATCTATCGTAGCACTCCAATTTTAGTTTTTTTTTTATAACCCAGTCTACTTATCAAGTTTTGCTACCTCCCATACTAACACTTTTTTTTTTAACTTATACACTCCCTCCGCTGAATTATCAATGCTTCGTTTATTAGTAAAATCAGAAACGGTCGTTACCATCTAGAGTAAGTTTTGGACATCCAATTAGTACATAATCTATTCAGAATGTAATAAATCAACCACAGTTTTGTATGAACATGTCGCTTTATCCATATTGTTGACCAGTTGCCCTTTTCAAATGATAATCTACAAAATGTGGTCCCAATTTTGGATTTCACCCAGTTCCAAGGACATTGAGCGAGATTACGAAGGACGGATACGAAACAATGGATATTAAAATGTTAATTAATAATAACAGAATAATAGAGAAGGAAGGTTTCATGATTTGAATTTCATGACCAAAATGTATCTGAGAGGCTTGATTACCAAACAAAAAAACGACTACTAGTTCCAAATTATGGTTATAAAATCGGCGGTCTTACCGCTAATGCAATCTCTTACAGACATTATAGATCTTGAACTAATTTATTTGGACATATTGAAACATACATTTCAAATTTGATACACAACAAAACCATTTTGTAAATTAAATACTTCAAGGAAACAAATGTCAAAAAATGTAACCACACTAAAAAAAAATTTTTTTTTAACATATTATAAGGATGCGTTTGACAACTGTCTCACTTGATGTTAAGGCTCTCTTTTACCAAATGTTTAGGTATTTTACGCGCGTTAGAGCAGGACAGTAGCGGAAGCGGCGCGTCGCAGCGCACCGCGCCGCCGGCCTCGCGCCGTACGCACGCACGGCTCCAAGATAGAGTAATATTTAACGCCTGGTAACAAGCTGTTGGCAAAATATAGCTCCACATATTTTGGTAGGCGCTAATGAACATCTGAGTGGCTTTAAACATAGTCTGTTTAGACTAGCTGATCCCCTCGTGGCTTCTTGTATGGCCTAATATGTATCCCGATTTTACTTCTTCAAAAGGACCATTTGACTGTAACTAAGTTAATGTCTAAACGGAACATTATCGAAGAAAGAAATCTCCGAACACTAGCACTTTGTATTACTATAATTTAAAATACATACTAGTACTGTACATGTGTTGCATAAGTAAGGTTTATCGAACCAAAATATACCTAAATAAGTTCTACATTCAATAAATTTGTGTCATGTATAGGTACACTATAAAATCATATCTTCTATACTATAAAATATTGTTTTTCATAAGTCTTTCTAAATTTCAACGTAATATGCTACTATAGGTTGAGGAGAAGACGTCACAGACTAAAGACTAGCAGTTCCGTGGTTCAAATCCCATGGTGGTGTATAGATCTAGCGTTTGACCACTATCTCGTTTTATGTCATTATCATCAAAATTATTTTTTCTTCTAATCATACTCAAATCCCCGCACTCGAATTTCCTGTGGCGCGGGAGGCATAGACACACAAACATTCAAGACCCGAAACAAACACGTACACTCATCACACAAATGTTTGCCCCTGCCAGGATTCAAACCCAGGTTCCCAAAAACACAGAAGTCAAATCACTGACCACTGAGCCACGGTAACCGTCAATCAGCCATAATAGATAATATACATAAATATATAATAGATCGCCACAGGGACCGGTGGAAAGCGGCATGCATCCAGCCCCCTTTCTGCGATCTTGGTCATGTCGCCTGTCCACCTTGTGGTGTATGTCCAATGCTGCACTTGCCTGTCCACTGGGCTATGTCGTTGACTTCAGTTCTTCTAGGGATCTCCTCATTTATGTTTTTGTCTCGCAAATAAGCCCCGAGAATAAACATACAAAATATTTTTATTGACATATATATTACATTCAGTTTCTTGAGTCCATAGAATAGCCCTCTATAGCCGATGAGCCATAACTACTTACAAAATTTCACCCAAATCCGTTTTACCCGCCTGGTGATAACAACGGTGATGATGGTGATGATAAAAATAAGCCTATGTGTTAATCCAGGGTAAAGGCTATTTGCGTTTCAAATTTCATACAAATCCGTCGTGGTGATGAATGATAACGATGATGTTGATGAAAGTAGCATATGTGTCACACCCGGACCTGAAGTATCTACTTACACAATTTCACCCAAATCCGTTTTTTGGTCCGGTGATGAAAAACGATGATGACGATGATGATTATAAAAATAAACCTTTTTGTGAATCCAGGGTATAAACTATCTATGTTCCAAAGTTCATCAAAATCCGTTCAGCAGTCTTTGCGTGAAAGAGGAACAAACATCCATTCAACCATACATTCATACTCACAAACTTTCGCATTTATATTAGTAGGATTTATTTACGTATATTATATATTTATTAACATACATATTCAACATATATAATATATAACTACTTTTTGATATATATCTGCTTGAGTCCGCAAAGTAGGTAACAACTTTCGATATCTAGAAAATAGTTACATTCATCATCATGTGCATAATCTATGCGTTCATTGATAAAAACGAAACTGCAACAAACAGTTGCAGTGCTACACGCCATATGCTTTGAACGATAAGAACATAATTGCTGTTGTGTGTCTCAAAATAGCCAATGCCATTGCAATATTATTTTATAACATTTCATATTTTCAAATTTAAAATGTTAATTTATCAATAAAATAGTAGTATCATTATTTATTGGAGAAATACTTAAAAACATCCATCGATAGTATTGTTGATTGCTTAGATCGTAGCCGTAGTATGAACTCTTTAGCGCCACACGCCAGTGGGCGCGTAAAGCGTCACTTATTTAGTATTGGTACCTACGGAAGTTGGTACGGGATTGGAAGGAAACAACACTTGCATTTTTTTTCACACATTCACAACATTCGTGAATAATGTTCATTCTGTATTCAGAACCTTCCACCGAACCCCAAAACGCTTAAAAAGTGCTTCGGCGATATTGAGGATTGAACTCGTGGCCGGCGGTATTGCAGGCAAAGTCAAATGCCATTGCACGCTCTACGCGGTACGCCACCGAGCTAATAACAGGGGGCCTACCACCAACTCTTATAGCAGTATTATTGTAATCTTACTTTGAATTTTCGTACCACAAAGCCACATAAGCAATGTTACTTTAATGTTGTTTAGACTAAGCAGTTTTGTGACGTAAACCTCTATTTCGTTCACTCAAAGCGTACCATGAGCCAGCGCCAACGAAAGCGACAACGCTATATGAAACTATAATGTTATCTCGCTTGCCCTTACAGCAGGAATGTTTCTTCGTTCATTCTACACGTCACTGAGCGATAATAAAACAATAATGTTTTAAGACGTTCATGGTACGAATCTGAGCATTATTACTTTAAGCTTGAAGTATGACGTTCTTGAAACATGATGGTTTTGTAAAAGTTGATGGTACGGCCCCTGAACTGTCGAATTTTTGCCGCTGTAGACAAAGTAACATTCTACAAGCGTTAAAATAGGGTGAAGAAACGAGATAGAGCGATATAAAATTACGCATACCAGAACAGGATGGGACGAAAGACATCGTAGCCAATGAGTGGCGTGCTCGACACGTTTTCGCAAGGTGTACCGTTAGCCAACAGGTTTCATAGTCATTGGATTTAATCATATGAACAACGAGAACGAAATTTCATCGGCTCGAGAAAGAGCTATGTAGGAATGCATTTGGCCCTCTGTTCCAAATTCGTAGCGCTAGTTAGACTCGCAATGGGCTGATTTTTAACCAACTTCAAAAAAGGAGGAGGTTCTGAATTCGACCCGGATGTTTTTTTATTTTTTTTTATTTGTGTTTGTTACCGCATAACTTCCGACTGGGTGAACCGTTTTATAACCGACTTCAAAAAAAGGAGGTTCTCAAAACAACCCGTATGTTTTTTTTTTTAATTTGTGTTTGTTACCGCATAACTTCCGACTGGGTGAACCGATTTTTAACCGACTTCAAAAAAAGGAAGTTCTCAAAACGACCCGTATGTTTTTTATTTCTTTTTATTTGTGTTTGTTACCGCATAACTTCCGACTGGGTGAACCGATTTTTAACCGACTTCAAAAAAAGGAGGTTCTCAAAACAACCCTTATGTTTTTTTTATTTTTATTTGTGTTTTTTACCGCATAACTTCCGACTGGGTGAACCGATTTTTAACCGACTTTAAAAAAAGGAGCAGGTTCTCAATTCGACCCGTATGTTTTTTTTATGTGTGTTTGTTACCGCATAACTTCCGACTGGGTGAACCGACTTTAAAAAAAGGAAGTTCTCAAAACGAGCCGTATGTTTTTTATTTTTTTTTATTTGTGTTTGTTACCGCATAACTTCCGACTGGGTGAACCGATTTTTAACCGACTTCAAAAAAAGGAGGTTCTCAAAACGACCCGTATGTTTTTTATATTTTTTATTTGTGCTTGTTACCGCATAACTTCCGACTGGGTGAACCGGTTTAGATCGTTTTTTTTTTTATTTCAAATCTCGTGCTTCCCGTGTGGTTTCATTTAAATTTCCTCAAAATCGGGTGAGTACTTTTTGACTTACAAGTCAAAACTGAAAAATGCGAGCTTATACCTACACGATTTTATAGTAGCAGGTGAAGACATTGGTGAACATACCTACACCATTATGACAATTGATCCCATGAAAAATTTTTTTACTAAATAATGGAACCGACTTCAACACTCAAAAGTATGAACTAACTTGTCGAAGTCGGTACCATGAGCACAATATTTTGATATCAGTTACTTTTGAACTATCATGGTACCGACTTCAACAAGTTATATCATACTTTTGAGTGTGGAAGTCGGTTCCATATTTTGGTAAAAAAAAAATTATGTTTTTTTTTATTTGAAAGCTGGTGCTTCCCGTGTGGTCCCATTTAAATTTCATCAAAATCGGACAAGCACTCATTGAGTTAGGTACACTCCAGAAACTGAAAAATGCATGCTTATACCTAGACGATATTATAGTAGTGTGTGAAAACATCGGTGAACATACCTACACCACAATGACAATTGATCCCATGAGTAACAAAGGTCAAGAAAAAGAGTGAAAAAAATTTTTGTACCAAATAATGGAACCGACTTCAACACTCAAAAGTATGAAATAACTTGTCGAAGTCGGTGCCATGATAGTTCAAAAGTAACTGATATCAAAATATTGTGCTCATGGTACCGACTTCGACAAGTTAGTTCATACTTTTGAGTGTTGAAGTCGGTTCCATTATTTAGTAAAAAATTTTTTCATGGGATCAATTGAGCACAATATTTTGATATCAGTTACTTTTGAACTATCATATCGGTTCCATTTTTCGGTCTATTTTAATTATTATTTGTTCGTTTACTATTAGAAAGAAAGAAAAATACGTTTATTTATGACATGACACATTCGTATGCATGTGTATGATATTGTTACGAAAGTGGGTACGGGATTGGAAGGAAACAACACTTGCAACAAAAGTGACAATTTATTCACTCGACTTTCCACGTACAGAGTCCGAGAGAGTCCTGTGGATCGAGTATCTTTACAGTCACAGTCACTGAGAGCACACGCTGGTTACTGTTACTTAGCACTGATGCTTTATCACTGTTACTGTTCATTTTTTGGCACTTTTCTTTACTTTTCACTTAACTTTTTATTTTACTTTATTACTTTTTTCTTATACTTTGTCTCAAACTCAACTGACTCACGACGGCGTCCGGAGCCTCTTATTTACCCCTAATTTCGATTGTCATATTTTCGATCGTCATAATTTCGATCGCCTTTCCTTGAATCTTCCTAGAATCTTCATTTATTTTAGTCATTTGTTTCTCTAGATTTTTCTATACACTTCTCATTCACGAATAATGTTCACTTATGTCGAGAACTTTCCACCGAACCCCAAAACGATCAAAAAGTACTTCGGCGGTATTGTGGATAGAACTCGGGGCCAGCGGTATTACAAGCAGAGCTCTGCCCGCTACGCCACGAACCTATTAGCCGAACCTTCGAATTTCTTAATTCGTTGCTTCGGACTGACTGATTATTTGACGTGACGTTTATTTGTTTTCTATGACGATGATATGGCCGTCACAATATTGAAAAGTGGACTCTAATGACGATTACTTACGTTTTTTGTTACGTATGCAGATTTATGGCTGTAAACGCAGTCGGATAAAAAAACAATAAATACTGTGTTTTGAATTTATTCATCGAATCAAAAATGACCAAGTGACAGAGATTTGATTTCACCAAATAAGCAGCAGTGGACGTTTATGGCTGAGATGATGATGATGATGAAATGAGTGAAATATTTATGTGGCCGAAAACTCAAAAGTTGCGATATTGCCGGTACGCATGGCCCCAATGATGTTTTATTATACCTCATATAAACATATAATATCATTGCATGGCCCTCATCAACAAAACGCGACTCTGCCGTTTTTACCTACGAGTTTACATCATAGTCATAATGTCATTAATCAGGGTTACAGGTTTATTTATTATTTGTCAACGTAAGAGTCAAATAAAGTTACCGTATAAGCAACTACAAAAGTGACTGTTTGGGTGTGCGGTTGGCTGTAGTTGTATCTAGTCCAGTTGTTCGTTACGTAAGCCTAATACTATCATAATAAAATATAATTAAAGCAGTACTATTTTTAATTAGCGTTCACATGTAGGTATTCAAACTCAAAAAGAGCGGTGTTTCCATGTGACAGAAAGAGGTATTTATAGGTTTCGAAATAAGCCTTGCGAATAACAATAAATTTGCTCAAAGCGGTAAGGACACCAATTCTTCCACCAGTGTTTTTATATTTACGATTTCATTTTGTTTTCTGTAAACTATCGAGCGTCAGCATTGACGCTCGATAGTTTATAGATTTGCTTGACAACTATGTTATCTGACCCGATGGTCAGTGACGATGTGGTCTTTAGTGAAATCAAACTAAACCTAGATGCTCAATGGATATCAAGGAATACGACCTGCACACGCTGTGTCTTTGATGACAAGACCCGGGACAAACATCAATGCTCATCACATATAACAAACAAAAAAAAAGGAAAAGATACAGCTGCATTGAGAACTACCTTTTTTTAAATATTTAGAGAGAAAGTGAAAAAGAATGACGAGTAACGAGTGGGGACTAGAGAATACATGTTACTACACACTGTAGTACTAATACATTCAAATTTAAAATATCTACCACCCTCGATTATATCAAGTTCAGTTGTTATTTTGTCGCAAGTTTGTGATTGAGTGATTTATCCACGTTTTTCACACGGGTTGTCACAAAAGTTTTTAACCTTTTGATTATTCAAATGACTACTTTTCAGTACGCCAACTAAATGACAAGCCTAGCCGGTGGGAGCATCGGCTGTCAAACTGACGGACGCTGGTTTTTTTTTTTATCACACTCAGACCCCCGCACTAGGATTCCCTGTATCGCGGGAGGCATGGCCACACATAATTACAGCACACAAACATCCAAGACCCGAAACAAACATCTACACTCATCGCACAAATGTTTGCCCCTGCCGGGATTCGAACCCAGGGTCCCAGAGACACAGAAGTCATGTCAAGACACTAACCACTGCGCCACGGCGACCGTCTACCTCTACGTTGAACCTCAAAAACGCGAATGGCTTTTGTGAAGGCAACACCGACATCAAATTTCCAGGATGGTGGTAGGGTACTTTCAAGTGCCTGTCTGGCTCGCTTTCACCCACAAGTTCGAAGAACTCTCAAAAAACGCATAGTGTGTTCATGCAGCAGGCCTTGTAAACATTTTTGGTCTAACGTGATTATACATTCGATCACATCGTCACTGTCCAAGTGAAATAACTTTGTCAAACGCTAGATTATAAAGTATAAAAATATGGTCACTGATGAGCACTATTCACAACAGGCTAATCAATATAATAAAAAGTTGTATCATACACCTTCGTACAAAACGTAGGTAAATATTCATATATTATTTATTGTATCTATTTTATAAATGTATCATATTGTTGCTCACACAAGCAATCAGGCGCTACTCGGCTAACGATTGCTCGATTGTGTGTTCTATCAGGCGTAAGCAAGGTACATAATAAATGTTCTCTCTATAGGGATACAACAGGAGCTATCTATACTACATGAGCGCTCTTTCTTTGGACAGATATGTTAGAGCCCCTTGTATTCAGATGTTAAAATAATAATATTAGGAGGCAGAGCGATGCAAGCACAGGTCCGACGTTGACAGTGGTCACGGGAGGAATGCGCGGGTGGAGAGCAGCGCGGATAAGCCAGCTGAGATCACGTGATCCCGCGCGGCACTAAGAATTTAACGAAATAAATTCATATAAAATCAACAGAAATGAATATTGAAAAAAAAATCTTGACTGTTCCTAGATAATGCCATTATCTATCAAACAAAGTAAGGTTCATATGAATGTTGTTATTATTTTGTAAGATATACGTGTTTTAATTTTTGAAAAGCATGTTTTTCAAAAATTAAAACTATCGAGAAAACTTTACTTAACCGGATTTTGAATCCTGACTGTTCCTTTATGCTGAACCAAAGATACTAAAACTGAAAAAACCAAAGCTCTGTCTTCTACACATGGTTTAAAATACATTTTTAAAAATAGCGGTTTGTCTACTCACAGCGCCTTAAGTGATAACGTTGTCTAGGATTTAGCACGCAAACCTAGAAGGTACCTATTCACTCGCGACTTGAAGACTCCAGGATTGTACATATCGGGAAACACAGACTCGGGCAACGAGTTCCATTCCTTGGCAGTACACATTAAGAAAGTGGAAGCAAAACGCTTCGTACGTATAGGTGGTATATCTACCATATAGTGATAGCGAATTGCCGTACGTCGAGTCGATATAGATAGTCGACCGATGATAGAAAGGGGATGGTGGAATCAGATTATGTAATTATGTTATATTGTAATCAAAAATAAAATAACGTGTAAAAATATCAAACCCATATTAAAAAAGTATTACATGAGTAAAAAATAAACACTGGCATACGTCGAATCTGGAGCATCCTATATCTATGTCGAACGAGCGCGCCAACTTCACAGCAGAGTACACGGTTGAATACTTTGGGAAGGGATGGACGCATTGACAACCAACCGACTTGGGTCACAGATTAGGGAACGATAGTTGCTTCCAAGTCGAGTAAATGGCAGCTCAGATGTGAATTTGGGCGCGTGCGACGCTTTACACATAATGTGTATCATTATTAGAAGGTCGAGAACCCATATCTGTCTGGATAAATCTAACTTAGATTTTAAGGCAGTATTTAAGTATAAATTATGTAAATGTGTTATTATGATAATAAATAAAAAAATAAAAATTCCAGTACACATTCTCCGAAATGCACCCGATAGAAAACCGATATATAAAATAAATTATTCCTCTTATTTTGCAGTCCGTTAAAAACAAATGCTTTTATAATTGAATATAAGTATCAATTTATGTGGGTGGTACATAACAGACAATGGATAAATTGATACTTATTGATACTGTTATTCCATTTGTAAAGGAACACAGGAACGTGACTAAACTATACTTTGAATTCTAATATAGTCCTTTTATTTTCTTAAAATAAAGGCTTATATCCCATTTACATTTAAGAGGACTCTATACCTCGTACCTGTCCATATAGAAAGAAAAACCTTTTTTCTACCCTTGAATATTGTCCAATATTTTTTTTTTTCCTTTATTAACCTTTTAAAGTTACAACCATCACAACCAGTCAATTTTTGCGCTGACACTATTGTTTATTTAGAGACAATAATTTTCAAATCCACTAGTTTTGAAAATGAACATGAACTTGTATGGCAAACTTTGTTCTGGCATATAAACTAACGAAGTGTCAAAGTGACAAGACACTTCATTTAAATTACTACACGTCAAATATTATGAAATAAATCATCCACGCTTTAAAAAATGGATAATAATTATGTGTTCATTAAAAAAAATGAGGAGTGGGGGCGGAAGGGTTAAAAATATCTCACGATCTACTCTCAAATCTACCAAGTAAATACTAAAAAAAATGTATTAAAATCAGGCAAACCGTTTTGGAGGAGCAAACACTGTTTTTAATGTTCTAAATTATTTCAATTACGATCTAGGCTTTAGGCTAATGAGTAATTTAGTTTTGACTTAATTTGCTAAAACGAGTAATATCAGGAATGTGTCCGTTAACACCTATCTTAATGTTTCTATATTGAGGGGAAGACACGTTGTTCTTGTGTTCTTTAACATAGCGCTAACTTTATAATTATTAAAATAATATCATCATATCTAATAATAATAATAACTACTATATTAATAACAAAATAGTAATAACGTTTTAATAATAACTTAATTAATTTATTGATATATCACATTGTTACAAACTTAAGCATTTTTTGGCCCCCAAACCAGGTCAACCTGTATTTTGGGGACCTCCTTCCTATATGATACATTTATTGAATATTATGTATTAGATTCAGATTATTAAAAAAAAAAAATAACATTAACTACTAAGGTTTAAGTACGTATATATTCTAAACTGTTTAACTTTAACTAAGTTTACAATATAAATAGTTACATATTTACAATGCCACGGTAGTGTGTGTGTGCGCGTGCGTGAGTTTGTGTGTGAGGAAGCGTGTGGTGTTGGTGGTAGTGTGAGGTTATGTACATATGCGGGTGTGTTTGTGTGTGTGTGCAAGTTCTAAAGTGGAGATGGAGAATCTATAGAGAAAGAAAATATATGCAGAAGATAAAGGGAGAGACTGATCGCGATGAACTATAATATTGAATTACTTACGGCTACAAATTCTTCTGTTTTTTCATAGTCCATATTTGAGAGCAAACTATAAATCTGGAATACAATACAATACAATACAAATACTCTTTATTGCATACCATATAAAAGAAACAGGAATATAAAATAATACACTAAAATAGTATAGCAATCGGCGGTCTTATCGCTAATGCAATCTCTTACAGACAACCTTGGGATGGATATAAGAAAGATAGACACACGGCGGTGTGCAACAAGAAACTAGCGTACCTATACACATAAATGTAACACAAAATTAACCTAATTTACTAATATTTCATATACATACTTACACAATATATCTACATAAATAACTCAATAATATATATCAATACTCTTTCAGATACATATATAAACGTACATTCCAAATATAATTAATATATAATATAAGTATATAAATATAAATAAAGCAGTTTTAGTAGGTAGACGACAAGTAATGATCTTTAACCATTTTTTTAAACATTTGTATTGTTTTTGCTTCTCTAATAGTAGCAGGTAAAGCATTCCACAATCGTACAGCATGTACTGTAAATGATTTGTCAGAGAACTTTGTGGAGTGTTCAGGAGTCCTCAAGACAAGAAACTGTGAGGTTCGTAAAATACGAGAGGATGTGGTGGTTAGGAATTGGAAACGTTCTTTCAGGTAAGTGGGAGAGGAAGGAAGGAAAAGGATATTGTACAGTAAGGACACTATATGCATGTTCCGGCGAAGGCGGATAGGTAACCATTTTAGCTTTTCACGAAATTCAGATACTTGCGTAGACCAAATATGAATCGAATACACAAATTTTGTAGACGTTCCAATTTATCAAGCTGTACCTCGGTAATATCCAGATAGCAAGCGTCAGCATAATCAAGAATGGGGAGTAAAATAGATTGGGCAAGCGCAGTTTTGGTTGAGGTTGGAAGGAGATTGCGTAATCTACGAAGTGACCCTGCTGAGGCAAAAAGTTTTCGACTAGTTTCGGCCAGATGCGAGTCCCATGATAATGTTCTGTCAATGTATATACCTAGATTTTTAACACAATTACTAAAAGTTATTTGTATACCATCGAATAATACTTGCGGCAGGCAAAACCAGTCAATTTTAGATAACATCCTTGAGCTTCCGATGATTATTATCTGAGTCTTTTCAGGGTTGACGTTAAGACCATGTGATTTACTCCACTCAAGAATTGTATTTAAGTCACAGTTTGTGGCACGAATTGCCTTAGGTAAATTTTCAATGCGCACGTGTCTATACAATTGAAGGTCATCTGCATATAGGTGGTAGGCTGAAGTAAGTTTTACAGAAATAGAAGTAATAAATATTGCGAAAAGAAGAGGAGAAAGAACGCCGCCTTGAGGAACACCTGCAGTCGTAGTACACCATGATGAAAATGTAATTTACATTCGCAGCTAATAAGTTCGTAAATATTATCATATATATTAATTTAGCTATTCACTAACTTAGCTATTCACCGACACTGCACTATACTAACTGAAATGGGTTTTTTTCTTTTACATAGTGATGATTTCTTCGTTCATAAGCTTCTGCATACTTTTTGGTTATATGGACAACGACATCCATTCTTAGGTCACAATGGAGGTCGTCATTTCTAAAAAACACTGTGATACAAGATTTTTTTATTCAGACTAGATATGGCAATATCTAGTAATATATTTATATATATCGCTATACTTATTGCATAGTAGACATTTACTGTCTATATATTATGTATGTTCCTAATCCGATTATGAATAACTAAATCAAGCCCAAAGGATTCGTATTATATTAAGGTACATACCCACAATCAAGTATTCAGTGTAAGGGTCTATCGTATAATGCCATGCAGGGTCTCTTGGGGAGATCCCGCGGGTTGTGCTTATAGGCGTGTTGATTGTTGTCATATCAAATGGTACAGGATTTAGTAGATCGGAACTTAAGAGTTTGTATTGTGTATCACATTAACCATATGCTAGGAAGAACTTATGTTCAAATATTTGAAGGAAAAAAATTCGGCTGCTAGTGGGACTTGAACCCAGGACTACAGAATACCGTCCTGTCGCTCTGTCCAACTAAGCTATAGCAGCCCATACCACTAGGGCCGAATTACTTCCTTCCTTATGAACATCTTGCGGGGATGTTATTAGCGCCATCTACCTTTAGTTGTATGAACAATTAATTAATAGGACTGATAGACCAACATTACAGTTGATATCGTATCAAAAGAAGGCACCCTACCCTTATTTTAAGAGTTTTTATTGTGTATCGCATTAACCATATGCTAGGAAGAACTTATGTTCATATATTTGAAGGAAAAAATCGGAACTTATTTTGAAACAAAGATGGCGTCAGGGCGGTGAATGTGGACAATCAATCTAACCTCACCTTATGAATGAATTTTAGGTAAAATTACACAATCGCAGGCTGTAGACCTGACGATGGTTTAAAAACTTTATATCTAATTTAATGAATATGAATACATATTTGATTGATTCATCACCATCATCAGCCATAGAACGTTCACTGCTGGACATATGCCTCCCCCATTGATTTCCACAAGGACCGCTTGGAAGCGGCCTACTCCGGATTCGCATTAGTGTGTTCCGGTATGTAGGGTATGAAAGAAGAAAGTTTTCGAGTTTATGTATCTATGTATATTTCTTTGAAACGCCCTAGAGCCTAAACGGCTTGTTGTATTTTTATGTGAGTGCTGTCAATAGATTCGCTTTGGTCGTGAAAGTGACACTGGGAACAAAATTTTAAAAAATATTAGATTTTAATGCCAAAATCTATTCTCAAAAAAAAAGTTCTCAAAATATATCGAGTGTGTTATCAAAAAAAAAGAATTTTTATCGGTGAATACGAATATATATTATAACTTATACGTTTTATTGGAATTTGTAATAGAAAATGCTAATAATAGTGAATACAATGAGTTAAATAAAGATGGCGGATATTGACGCTGTCGGGTTTTTTCTTTCTTTTATATAATCTTGATATTCATGTGGAGGTATTTTGTGAATAGTATTCCTATCCTCGAGTTAAACAAACCGTGAAGAACTTCTCAAACTCCCTAAGTGTGGGTCTGGCGGAACTGATTCAGAATGTAATCACCATAATCGGTAGCGGTCAATGACCCTCTGAATTGTGTGTGTCTGTTAGATCAATGCGTAATTGGGTTGGTGAATTCAATGGGACCCTATACCTACCTACCCTCGTATAGAACAATATTCCTGTTTCTTTTGCTTATTTAAACTAACTAAAATGGTATTATATACAATATAGGGAACTAGCTCCACAATCTAGGGTGTTTCAAATTGAGCTTTAAGCGCTTTGAGCACAGAGAGCGTGCTTAAAGTCATTCCATAATGCACTGACAGCTGCACACAAAATGTATATGACGTCATCCATGACGTCATCGTCCTGTGCTTAGAACGCTCACGAGTACGACGTAGAGCAGTGTGAGCGCTGTCAAACACATAGATAAATTGACTGGCCGGTTGGCGCAGTTGGTAGCACTCCTCCTTCTGAGCCGCTGGTCCCGGGTTCGATTCCCGGACAGGTCAAACATTTGTGTGTATGAACATGTCTGTTTGACCTGTGCCTGGGTGTGTATATGTATATAAGTATATATATCAGTCATCAGGTTACCATAGCACAGGCTCTGCCTAGTTTGGGACCATTTCATGACCGTTTCAGACCGTTTCATCTCGGAACTGCCAAATCCTTACGTACGCACGAGTGCACTGTGAGCCCAAATTGAAACGCAGCCCTAGTGTGAACAGCCTTTTTTTTTTAACGTGAAGTTTCTTTAGCAGCTTTGTGCACTTTTGTATGGGGAGAAAATGTTAAACTCGCATGTCAATATTTGTCAGGCGCGAGACGTCATCGAATTCGTAAGGCGGAGGGAGCGTAGAGAAACTTAAACTTAAATATGTTACAAATAAGGAACATTTTCGTTTGTTGGTAGGTATAAAACGATATTGATTTTTGCTAAGATATATAAATATATATGATTGATTCGTTTTTAGTCCGATGCTATATAATGCTTACAGCACGTATTGTTCTCACAAAATATTATTAAAATAAGGTAAAAAAAAAACATTTCTGTACTTTCGCAAAAATAGCTATTAACGGTATATCAGTGGTTAACGTGGGCAGTTGCCTCGGAGACCAGCTCGAGATGTGGAATTATTTTTATAATCATCATTTTTCTCCCAGAAGGAGTGTTTTTGGGTTGGAATTATATAGTGGACTGCGCCCAGGTGACCTGGGAAAAATCCGAAAAGTGTCATTTTTGGTTTCCTTGATGGAACTGGTGTACGGATCTCGGAAACCATAATCGATGGGGGGTAGGTGTCAAAACTAAAAATGCCTAAAACCCTGGGACCCTAGTATATTACCACTATATTAAAAGCCACAACAGTATAATTAAGCACGCCTTAGATATCGATCATCATTTATTAGCTATGTAGTTATAGTTACAGTGACCTACTTAAGATTTCATTTGCAAAGCCCGGGCGGAGTAGGTACAGTTAGCTGGCTTATGTAAAGCAATAACGCGGTAAGTTTGATAAGGGACAGAGTGTGGTTAGATAATATACTCGACAATTTTCTTTTTGCGGTATGAATTATTAATGGTTTTAATTGACGGAAAAAAAATAGTAAAAAAAATAATAGTTTAAATGGGAAAAATAAATATTATTTACGTAACTGACTAAATACAAATGTATGACTATAAAATATTGACGCCATAAAATTATAATAAAATATTTGATTTCCATTATCTTATTGATTAATTAATATTCTAATATTGATTCAATTTTCTCTAGTGTATGTAATATGTATTCAGTAAAACTGACGCGCCCTCCTCTCTTCTAAAGTTGCTGCCCGACGGGGTCTCTAATGTACTATATTTTATTGTAATACCACGGCACTTGCACTATTAGAGATTGCAATAAAGTTTTGAATTTGAATTTGAATTTAATTGATGTTATTTTTTAAATCTGTGGTATAGGATAGAGATTCCAAGTTTCAGACATGATCTTGATGCAATTTTTACCGTAAACTTTAAGTACTCTCAAGGACTGCTTCCTTAAAACACTATGTGTTTGTTGTATGTATTGCTTCCGGGCTGTTTGGCCGTGGTCTATGTGAAACTTGTGTTCCAGACGTTTCGTCGATCACTGCGGTCGACATCTTCAGTGGTTCAGGTCCGAGCGGCGACAAGAGCGTAGAACTCTCCTTCGCGGCGTCTTCTCTGATACTGAAGCAATACATACAACATGCAACGCCGGCCGTGAAAGCCTTAGAGTTTACTATGTGTTTGGTTACACTTTTATAACTAAAGCTAGTCTGGTAAAGTCAGGCCTCGAATATTCGAAGGTAGACTACCACCAAGTGTTTCCTTCACCGAAAGCTCAAGACCTTGGTGGGATTTTATAAATAATTATTAGTTTAAAATGCTACACCAAATCAGGTTATTGTAAATTTGCTATTCAAATTAACTCTATTGGATTTTTCTATTGGTGGGTATACCAGTAGCGTCCATGAGTATGACATCCGACATTCACACCACTGAGCTAACAACGCTTCAAAATAAATATTTTAACGAGGTAGGTATATACGAAGCTCTATACTTGCCATCAATAAGTTAACCATAATGTGAAATGACATTTGTTTCAAAACCATATGAAATGATTACAAGAAGAAGAAGAAGAAGAAGAAGAAGAAAAAGATTTATTTGGATTTGATTAGGAAAAGCGCCAAAATTTAAAAATAATTAGAATACAAATTGCAAGGCTGCAACGATCTACGTTTTTTGGAAATTATTAGGAAGGATTTTCCGGCAGTCTAAAATTTTACCATTTCCAGTTTTAATAATTTTTGGATCCAGCATTTGACCATAATCTCACTTGATGATCAGTGATAATGTGGATGAAGGTGTTTTCATGGCAGTCTTAGAACTGGTTCTAAGGACAGCTGCACGAACACACTATGCGTTTAGAGGTAGTCTTTGAAACTTGAGGATTTTAGCTAGCCAGGCGGGTATTCGAACCTAATAGAATGTTTCTTTTTAGCCTAAGTTGTTGGTGAGGATCGAACTAGGTATTATTCAAGTTGACAACCGACGCTTCCACAAATAGGGTATCATTATTGAATAGTTTTTATATAATACCTACATTTGATTGAAACACTTTTGATAAGATAACCTCTGAAAGGTTTTAATAAACTTTGCCTAAGCTAGCTCAGTAATAATAGTCTAGACCGCGATGGCCTCAAAACTGATCCCAGTTTATTTCATGTCTGCTATTGCATTTCCATAAAATTTACTGCCTACGTTTCATTTTGCCTCTTAACTTCAGAACTTCACCCATGCAATCACAATTTGAATCAAATCATCATTTTCTCCCGTACTTCGGGAAATATCATGCAACTTCGCTCCCAAACAAAGAATAAAGCAGTCCATTCGGATTCCCCGCGCAAACTAACAATATCTGAAGCATAACTTCAAGAAAACGAAAAGAAATTGCGTACCATCAAACATAGCTTTGCCGTGATAAATCAGACAGTTTTTTCTTTGGCATTCTTTACACAATGTAACAGCGTTGACAGTACTCTAGGTGTCATGGCAACGATAAACGGTTTTATTTGGAATTACAGGCGGAGACATTCAACTTAAGTATATAATTGTGAAGTGACTATTTGTAAACTTTTAAAGCGTAGGTTTCGAAGATGTTATCACGTTAGACCTAGAATGCTTACTGGCTGTCAAATACTGCTGACTGAACACTACTGCCACGTAGGTTGGCTAATTGCACTTGTCAAGAGCCAGATATAAGACTATAAATATATATAACTTAAATCTCAAGAGCAACATAATACTGAACGATCTCTGGATACTGTCAAAAAACTGTGCGCATCGAATACGTTATTGATTGATTAATATGTGACGGTAGGCAAATATTTTTTCAATTCACCGTTCAGTCTATCGCAATCACTAAAGTGTTTAAAAGTAGGAAATAATAATAAACACACTAAACTCGATAGAAATAGTGTAAAGTTGTTCACATTGAATGGACAGTAATCGCACAAATCTCAGAAATTATTTTAAAAAATTTGTTTCAGTTTTGTGAATAGATAGGTGATTCGCGTTCTTTATAGATGGTGGCGGTAAAAGCAATAAGGTGACACGATGTTAAGTAGTATCTTCTGCCTATAGATAGTATAGTAGATATATACTACCTATATGTACAAAGAATTTCGATTACACCATTTTTTTATTTTTTTATTTTCACATAGTGCCCTACAGCTCTTAAATAACCTTTGATACTGTCTTGTCTGTACATGACATCATCTCAGTAACTCCCAAGAGCGAACACATAATTCAACATAATGTAAGGAATGGTTTGTGGTGCTCGTCAAAGGACAGAAAATGGACATACTCCGACCTTGTTTCATTATTGTAATATTTTCGATGTCAGCAAAATGTTTTTTTTTATCTCAAACAATATTTTTAGTTCGTGAAGATGTCTAAGAAAGCAATAATGGATATTAAGTATAATATTTCTTTGTCAAAATCGGAGAAAATAGTAGATTATATTTTTCATGTTTCGTGATTTATTTCTTATAGGTCTATCGGAATGTACTAATATTTTCTTAATAAATGTTATTCCTGATTGTGCTTCTTTCAGTGTTTTTAATGAGCAATAATATTATTATCAGCACAAAATAATTATGTGCCCTGGTGGTACCGCCCTAGAATAGTACTCCCCAATCTCTTCCCGCGGGTGCCGTAAGAGTCAGCTATATGGACATGGATGACATACCAGAAGGTGGGCAGCAGCGCCTTCTGAGGTTCGGAAATCTTACCGCGCTCGCTAACCCGCCTGCCAAGCGTGGCGAGTGTTGGCAAATCCCCCCTATATGGGAGAAGGAGAATCCAACAGCTGTGGATCTCCTATGGCTGAGATGATGATGAATATTATTGATGAGTTTAAAACAATACATACATTGATGAGTTTAAAACAATATCATGATGAATATTATTATGAAACTCATTCGAATACACAGATAACTTCATTAATAAGGCGAAGAAAATATAATGATACTAGTTACTCCCTGCGGTTGTACGCGCGTGGTGATGAAAAACAGTGATGATGGTGATGATGAAAATAAGCCTATGTGCTAATCCAGGATATAAGCTATCTCCATACCAAATTTTATCAATGTAGCCGTTTGAGCATGAAGAGGTAACAAACATACACAAATACACACTTACACACATACACACAAACTTTCGCATTTATATTATTAGCACGAAGTAGGATAGGAATGCTTTAAATATTAGCTAAACAATGGGAGAACAAGCATTTGGATTCCGTCCACTGTATTGTTAAACAACGTCAGATTGTTGTATGCATTGCTTCCGGGCTGTTTGGCCGTGGTCTATGTGAAACTTGTGTTCCAGACGTTTCGTCGATCACTGCGGTCGACATCTTCAGTGGTTCAGGTCCGGGCGGCGACAAGAGCGTAGAACTCTCCTTCGCGGCGTCTTCTCTGATACTGATGATACTGTACTGTACTCTGATACTGATCTCAGATCATAATCATCCGATATTATAAATGGGAAAGTTTGTGTGTATGTGTGTATGTTTGTTACTTCTTCACGCTCAAACGGCTACGCCGATTTTGATGACATTTGGTACGGAGATATCTTATACCCTGGATTCTTCACCGTTATTCATCACTTGCGGGTAAAACCGCGGGGCTTAGATAGTTATAGTTAACAAGAGGCTAGGCAGCGCGTATAGTATAGTTAGGTGTGAGCCAAAATGGCTGATACCTAACCATACTACTAGACTACCCATATAAAGTCGTTCTATATGGTAATCTTGTACTAAACGTATATAAAAGTAATATAGGTTTAATCTAAATGTCACAGTTCGATGGGTTTTGATTGACATTCTGCCAGACTGGGTGTCATTTTTACTTCGGTGCATTAGCAAATGTCATGTTGAATATGTCACTATATATGTCATTTTACTCAAATATCAATAATTTATTTAAGCGGGTGCCGTAAGAGTCGGCTAAGGGATAACGTACCAGGAGGTGGGCAGCAGCGCCTTCTGAGAATCGGAAATCATACTGCGCTCGCCAACCCGCCTGCCAAGCGTGGCGAGTATTGGCAAATCCCCCCTATATGGGGGAGGCATACGTCCAACAGTGGACGCACATAGCTGAGAAAAGAAAAAAAAGAAAGAATTTAAGTAATAAGCAAAAGTTATGCCTTTCTTTGATTTCTTAAGCACAAATAGCTACAGAACCAAATCAAGTTCTATGGCATCACTTTTCACTTAAAAACTAAATAACCAATATACATACATTCACAGCTATATTTTCATCTCTTTCCCGTAGAGATAGGCAGAGAACACAATGCTACGATCCCGACACACTTCTTTAGATTCTTTCACGCTCATCAGACCTTTCATACAACCTTTCATAATAATAATATTTAATAATATAAAACATTTTTTGATTGGAAATTCTCGTGAATTTGACACATGGCAAATTATGGCATGTTCAATGCTATCCTTGGTGAGGTGAGTTTACGCTGCCAGATCGCGGTGACCAATGAGGATACGCATCGGACATGCCCGAAACCTAGGTCAAAACTTTAACTATAAACGTGTATAAAGCCGGATAATACATCTATATATACTACTAGCTGCGCCCCGCGGTTTCACCCGCGTGCACTACGTTTTTCCCGCTGACTCAGTTATCCCACGGGAACCATACTTCTTCCAGGACAAAAAGTAGCCTATGTCCTTCTCCAAAGTCCCATGTATCTTTATACCAAATTTTATCTAAATCGGTCAAGCCGTTTTCATGTTATGTCGTGACAACGGAAAACGGGTTTCATTTTTATATATATAGACTACATATAACTGATGCAAGTTTTGCGGTGAACTCGTCAACGGCTGTCAAACTGACGGACGCTGGTTCGATCCCTACAAACGGCCTGAGCTTTTGCGCAAAACGCCTTTCGTTTTAACATTTCATAAAGGCCCTGAGGTTTTACCCGCGTGAACTACGATTCTTCCGCTAACTCAATTATCCCAAGGGAACTATATTTTTTCCGGAGTAAAATAATTTTATGTGTTATTTTGGCAAATGTCTTGATTCCAAATTTCATGCTAATCCGTTCCACTGTTATCAAGCGAAGTTACTAACTTAAAAACAACATACGACAGTTGACAGACAAACTTTCGCCTTTGTAATATTAGTGTATGATTACTTTTTTGACGTGATAACGTTTTATAAATTGATGGATGCCAAAATGAAAAATAGTAACGGTAACATTCCAGTAACGTTCCACCTAAGTTTTATCTAGATCTAGATAATATAATCAAAGTCAAAGTCAAGGTCAAAGTCAAGGTCAAGGTCAAAGTAAAATTCAAAGTCAAACTTCAAAGTCAAAGTCAAAGTCAAAGTCAAAGTCAAAGTCAAAGTCAAAGTCAAAGTCAAAGTCAAAGTCAAAGTCAAAGTCAAAAGTCGAAAGTCGAAAGTCGAAAGTCGAAAGTCGAAAGTCGAAAGTCGAAAGTCGAAAGTCGAAAGTCGAAAGTCGAAAGTCGAAAGTCGAAAGTCGAAAGTCGAAAGTCGAAAGTCGAAAGTCGAAAGTCGAAAGTCGAAAGTCGAAAGTCGAAAGTCGAAAGTCGAAAGTCGAAAGTCGAAAGTCGAAAGTCGAAAGTCGAAAGTCGAATGTCGAAAGTCGAATGTCGAATGTCGAATGTCGAATGTCGAATGTCAAATGTCAAATGTCAAATGTCAAATGTCAAATGTCAAATGTCAAATGTCAAATGTCAAATGTCAAATGTCAAATGTCAAATGTCAAATGTCAAATGTCAAATGTCAAATGTCAAATGTCAAATGTCAATGTCAATGTCAATGTCAATGTCAATGTCATACATGATTATGTCGTTATCACGTAAATCTATCGTCCGTAAACCGACTTTACAGACAACCAATTTTTTTCACATATATAAGTTTGCGTTTGACAACTGTCTCACCTGATGTTAAGTGATGACGTTGTCTAGGATTTAGCACGCAAACCTAGAAGGTACCTATTCACTCGCGACTTGCAGACTTCAGGATTGTACATATCGGGAAACACAGACGCGGGCAACGAGTTATATATTTAAGATATATATATTATTTATCATATTATACAACTAGCGAGAAGTGTTATTGTTCAGACCATTTGCAGTATAATAATTAAAATAAAAAGGTACGGAAAATTCGTCGTGATAAGAAATTTAGAAAAAAAGATTCGCAAATTACGGTGTTCTTAGTTCTTATTCTCCTTCTTGTCCTTATCCCACACACGGTGGGGTCGCCACAAAAAGTTTTTCTCTTTCATTAGTTATCATAGTTCTCACCACATTTCATCAAACGGTTTTGTGAGGTCTTTCTTTTCATGTCCTTATCCCATACTAGGTGGGGTCGCCACAACATATTTTTCTCTTCCATTCCCTTCTACCATGTGTTTTGAAGTAACAAACATAAAAAAAACAAATAAAACCAAATTGAGAACTTATTCAATTTTAGGCAGTTGGTTAAACATATAATTTGTCCCATAAATTTAGTACTTTAGTACATCGCCTAGTGTGCAGATAGGCGCTCTGATGTGACGTATAATGGCACTGTAAATCTCGGACGGATTTAGTACAACCGCCTCTTTAATGGCAAGCTGTGAAAATGCACGCACTTGTATTATAGACATACTAGCTGCGCCCCTTGGTTTTACCCGCTTGCTGACGACTGATTATGATGAAAAGTAGCCATATTTCGGGACCTGAACTATCTGCATACCAAATTTCATCCGAATCCGGTCAGCCGTTTGAGCGTGAAAGAGTAACAAACATACAAATTTTCGCGTTTATAATATACTAGTAGCGCCCAGCGGTTTCACCCGCTTGGATTACGGTTCCGCTACCTCAACTATCCTCCGAATTATACTTTTTCCGGGATAAAAGTAGCCTATGTATTATTATCCAGGGTATAAGCTATCTTCATACCAAATTTCATAGCAATCGGTGTAGCTGTTTGAGCGTGAACAGGTAACAAACATACACACTTACACACATACTCATACATGCACTTTTGCATTTTTAATATTAGTAGGATATAACAAGTATAGAATATTATGAGACGTTTACTGAGGAGAGAAATATAAAAAATTGGCCATTTTATTATACACTCGTGCTCTTTTACGAACAATTACTAATGGATAAAGATGCACACCAAGCTAAGCTCGATCCTCCAAACATTCACATTTTTAATTTATTTATATTTTATAGATCGAGTCTTTGACCTATTTGAAGCGATGATAGCTCAGCGGTGGGAGCGTGGGCTGGAAAACTAACGGACACTGGACACTGGTTTAATCCCGACGGCTTCTGATAAAGGTAACACAGTTACCAAATTCCCAGCATAGTAGTAGGGTACTTTCGAGTACCCGCCTGGATATCTACCACCCTCAAGTTTCAAAAATTGTCACCAAACACATTGTGTTCAGGCAGCAGTCTTTGTGAGCCAGTAAGCATTCTAGGTCTAGCGTGATAACATCTTCGACCACATCATCACTGACCATCAAGTCGGATAATGGTCAAACGCTAGATTTATATACTTCTTGTAGTATATAAATCTATCCCCGAGGTTTTACCCGCGTGGATTATGGTTTTTCCACTACCTCAATTATCCCACGGGAACTATATTAAGTAACACGGCTACTTTTTCCGGGATAAAAGTAGTCTATGTGTTATTCCAGGGTTTATCTTATCTCCAATCCAAATTTCATCGAAATCGGTGTAGCCGTGTAAGCGTGAAGGAGTATCAAACATACACCCAAACTTTCGCATTTATAATACAAAATTTATATATATAAAGCTGTATATACAAGGCTTAAATAAGGATAAAGCAGTATTTAAACAAATACCATATTCTCCGCAATGTCTACAGTCTTCCATTTCCCTCAAAGGCGTCTAACGTCTAAAGGATCCAATCCCTTATTCTCAGCCTCAGCCTGAATCAGGGAAATTCTAATCAAGTTCGACAAATGCATTCGCCACAAAGCCCTCATGAATACGAATACTAGCTTAAACTAAATCCTATGCTCGTTATATCCAATCTAACTCAAATAGCCCCCTTTGTGTGACAACTGGTGCTTGCCTGAGGACTTTAGTTGATATTCAGAAAGATGTCCTTTCTTAACCGACTTCAAAAAAGAAGGAGATTACTCAATTCGACCGTATATATTTATTTTTTGTGTGTTCGCATATATCTTCGTCGTTTATGGACAGATTTTGGCGATTCTATTTTTGTTTGACACAGTATACTTCCGAGTAGAGTAGTCCCATTTAAATTTCATCAAAATAGGTCAACCGGTTTTTGAGTAGCACTCCAACAACTGAAAAGTTCTACGCATACATGAATGACATTATAGTTGCGGGTGGACAAATCGGTGACAATGACAACTGATCCCGTGAGTAGCAAAGGTGAATAAAAAAAATACCAAAAAAGGAACCGACTTCAACACTCAAAAGTATGTAAAATAACTTGTTGAAATTGGCACCATGAGCGTAATATTTTGATTAAAGTAACTTTTGAACTATCATGAAACCGATATCGACAATATGTTTGTTACCTCTTCACGCTCAACGACTACACCGATTTCGATAAAATATGGTATAGAGATAGTTTATATCCTGGATTAATACATAGCTTATTTTTATCATCACCATCATCACCGTTTTTCATCATAACGCGGGTGAAACCGTGGGGCGCAGCTAGTAATATTTTAATGTAAACTCAGTCTGTCTGTTTCGTTTTATATACATTCATACAATTAATGTCGATGAATTTTTGTACAAAAATACATAGGTAAGAAGGACCTCGATAAGACCACTTTTTATATAACAAAAAGAATGACGACGATTTGACCGTCGCCGTGGCGCAGTGGTCAGTGTCAGTGACTTGACTTCTGTGTCTCCGGGACCCTGGGTTCAAATCCCGGTAGGGGAAAATATTTGTGCGATGAGTATAGGTGTTTGTCCCGGGTCTTAAGTGTTTGTGTGTTGTGATTGTGTGTGTCCATGCCTCCCGCGACACAGGGAATCCTAGTGCAGGGGTCTGAGTGTGACAAAAAAAAAAGGTTCTCGCGGAATAAGTGAGGTAAATCTTGCGGGTGAAACCGCAGGGCACAGCTCACACAGTATTATATGAATTAAGTGAATATATAAATATGTCATTCTAACAAAAACATTAAGTTTGAGAGTAGCGTTAAGCGCAGACAGATTTAAATCGTCAATTAGTGCCCGACCGCTGGGAGGAACAAATCCGAACTGGTGGGGGGGTAAAAATAGTTTGATGTTCTTGGAAGGATGTGGTTTTGATGGAAACGACATATTCTGAAGCATACAATGCCGAAAATAACACAACTACGCGTAAGTACCACGTTATACCCGTAAAAAACAGTGTAAAGTAATTATGAACGTGAGTTTTATTATTATTAACACTACTCTAGATCTAGACTAGATCTCTCTCTCTTACGTGGATAAAGCTATCTTAAAAAAATGGCAAGCATAGTGTTCAGTCTATCCTAGAGAGCCATTTGACTGGCCGGTTGGCGCAGTTGGTAGCACTCTGCCTTCTGAGCCGCTGGTCCCGGGTTCGATTCCCGGACAGGTCAAATGTGTATGAACATGTCTGTTTGACCTGTGTCTGGGTTTTTATATGTATTTAAGTATATATAAAAGTATGTATATAAGTATATATCAGTCATCAGGTCACCATAGTACAGGCTCTGCCTAGTTTGGGTCAAGAAGACCTAGTAAATGTAAATGTTGTCCCATATAAAAAAAAAAAATACCTATTTTTTTGAGAATATGTTGAGTGATAACTAAAATTAACTAATCATATAATGAAAACTTGTAAATTATTAATAATGAATGCTATCTCAAAACCGGTCGCTTTAAGATCACTACCGTCAGACATATTAACAACGCCAAAATTACACCCTTTGATCAAAACGAAATTTCATCGATACAATCAAAAGCAAAACTTAATTAACACTTCGGTCCCACGCGGTACAATCGAGGTCAAAAGTTGCTAGCTTATCGATTAGACGACGCTTGTTCAATATTAAAACAGTAGCGTAACTTGTACGGTATTATACTTTTTGATAAGATAGCATTCATTACAAAAGCAAATTAATCTCTTGTTACAATCACGGTCTTATTTTCGCCAACTATAAAAAGCTTGACATATCTACACTTTAAGGCAGAATTGCCAGTTGCCACTTCTTTTTAAGACCTTATCTAAACTATATTTTTGAAGAATTCCATATTGTAGCTAATCGGCAATTGGAGGAAGCTCGTTCAACATTTTGTAGGTGTGCGGCAAAAATGATCGGTAAAATCGCACAGGATGTGACTCCCATGAGTCAATAATATGTGGATGAGATTTGAAGCGGTGTTATTAAACTTAAAGTGAACATTAGCAACTGCATAAACAGTATACTCTGTGGCCGAGAACCCAATAAATATGTAAATGTACCCTGAATTGAACCCCCGCGAAGACTTGGTCTGCTCATCCCGCAGATGGAATATTGTCGTCGTAAATAACCATTTTTTATATTTATTATTTAAATCTGAAGTTTCTCCATAGTCTATGTTGATGTTGCGTTATGGTGGTTTTTATTCAACTAGCTATCAAGCAATGTATGTTACCTGTGATGATTTACGGAACTGAATCGTTGTCTCTGACCATGGACCTTGTGAGCAGGCTCAAAGACACACAATGGGCTATGGAAAAGGCTATGCTGGGGGGCCTCAGAAAATAAGGAGATCACTGACAGCCATAAGGAGCCAATGAGGAGATCATAGCCTACAAGTTGAAGTGGCAGTGGGCAGGGCACATAGCTCGAAGAACTCAATGCCGTTGGGGTCGAAAGGTTCTCGAATATAGGCCAAATTAATTACAATACTACAGCTACGCAATAACATTTGAAAAATCCACTTGCTGTTACCTGCTTATAGTTAGGTAATATGCTCTTACGCGCTAACAGTTGACAGCTTACCCTCAATGCAGCATTGCCCCGTTGATATGCCATGCTGATTCGTTGGGCCAAATATGTGCCAGCATTTTGATCATGCGTCGCATCGATCATGCGCTCTGATAAGTTGTGAAAAATCCGAAGAGCTCCCGGTCCCTAAGGGCCCAATGTCTCGACAGTTCAGACCCCAAACAGTCCAAATATGTTACCACAATACTTAGGTTAGCATATTTTTGCCGCTTCAATTGCTCCGCCGAATCAGCCGCGGCTCCTGTAGCGTGAGGCACTACATGAGTTGACACAAAAGCACGAAGGTGTGTTCTTCTGTCAACTCATGTAGGGTCTCAAACTACAAGCCGCCCCAACTTTTAGGAATTAGGGAATACGAGTCATACCACAACTTAGTCATGTTTATGACGTCATAACGTCTTATAAATCGATGAACTCCGGCTGCACGCACGAAAAAGTGTCACGGTCCGCCTGAGCCGAGCGTGCAAGCGAGAGCGCGGAGAAACCGATAGAGAGGCACGATCGGTTGTCTGTTTTCGTAAAATTATAGTCCGCAAACCAACTTTACAGACAATAAAGTGATTTCCATGACAATTTTAATTTTAATCAAAAGCTTGTGAATTTAATTCGATTACAATTTATTTGGCAACATCTGTCACTACTTCTGTGTTATCATCACTTTCATAACAAAATATATTACGTGAGTCTCTTTGCTGCAAAATCACAATATCATTTTGAAAGAGTCTTGTATTTACGATTTCTTGTTAAAAATAGTTTTGATCTGTGCAAATATGCACACAATCTTGGTCAAAATACAATAAATGATCAATACAATTGGCTATTCTTATAGACGTATAATTATTTCAACAAATATGAAAGGTTTCAAGGAAATATTCTCTGCGAGAACAGTTAGCAGATTTATCGAAGCTACGCATCGGGACGCCCCATTGCGCCGTGTTTTGTTTTTGGTCACTGACGTTGTAATGCTTCCCATTATTATGACAGCTCGTTTACCGTTCAAGCTGTACGGCTATGGAATCAATGATATTATATGTTTATATGAGGTAGATGTCGCACAAGCGCGCGGAAACTGAGGCGGCAAAATTAAGTCAATTGTAGTAATTTTGATTACGAGGCGTATTTCAAGCGCAAGTCTAAACATATAGCTATCCTTTTCTATATTATTTGTACCGTATTATCTGTCGCAGTAAGCATGTTTATGTCGTAAAGGAACAAAATTGAGCACCGCGCAGTATGAATATACGTCATCTTTAGTAAAACATCATTGTATGGAATGCCCTGCCCCTTGATATTAGACAAGCCAAATCTCTGGAGAATTTCAAAAAATTGGTATATAATCACTATTTGTCGTTTAAATAACTCTGCATTTTATTACTTATCGTATTTATTTTATATTTATAAGGTATACTATATATTTGTATATTGTTATTGATATTTATGTATTAGGATATAGAAATTTAGTCCAACTATATTGCGCCACCGACTACTACTCACTATGTTACTGTCCATCCAAAGGTTGTCTGGTAGTAATCGCTATACGCGATAAGACCGCCCATTGTGCGTGCCTTAGTTTATGAGTGTATGTAAATCAATTGTTAAGTTTATTATAATGGTAAGTGCAATAAAGAATTATTGTATTGTATTCTATGCTGTTATATAAATGTATTTTCTTTTTTTCATTCTTACACCGACGCCATTTGCTTATATTCGCTCGGCGCAGAGTGTAGCAACGAGCGCCGGTGGCTAAATGGCAAGGGCAGTTACTTATTTATGGGCAAGGCTGTAAGATGGGATTCCGATGCGTAGCGTTGCTCTGGTGCCAACCAAATCCGGCCAAAAACAAAACAGCATCGCCACACATTAACCGAACAAACCCATCACTAGAACGTAAACTCCCACCAAAATTATGCTTTTAATTTGAAACTGGCGGCGAAAGAATTCCGCGGTTCGTAAATTTATGACTTTGGCCATTTATTATACGTGGTTACATGCCAGGCGGGTTAGGAAAGCCTTATGTATGACTTCTGTGTAGACTGAATATTCCCGTCTGTCCCCATGATCTGTCCCCCCATGGGGACATACGGTAAGAAAAAATACCGTCTGTCCCCATGATCTGTCCTCCCATGGGGACATACGGTAAGAAAAAATACCGTCTGTCCCCATGATCTGTCCTCCCATGGGGACATACGGTAAGAAAAAATACCGTCTGTCCCCATGATCTGTCCTCCCATGGGGACATACGGTGGGAAAAATTACCGTCTGTCCCCCGACAAGCAATGGGGGGACAGACGGTACATTTTAAAAATGAAAAACTTACCGTCTGTGACCGTGTGCGTCTTACCGTTACATGGAAGATCATATTCAAATTAATTATTTTTATTATTTATTATTTGAAGTACTTGAAGTTCTATAACTGTTAAGTACTATTTTTTTCTGTAGGGATAAGTTTTATTCACCGCTGACTTTTCAAATATCTTACTTACTTACTTAGTTATATGTAGTCATCATCATCATCATCATCTCAGCCATAGGACGTCCACTGCTGGACAAAGGCCTCCCCCATTGATTTCCACAAGGACCGGTTGGAAGCGGCCCGCATCCAGCCCTTGCCTGCGATCTTAGTCAGGTCGTCTGTCCACCTAGTCGGTGGCCGTCCTATGCTGCGCTTGCCAGTCCGTGGTCTCCATTCGAGAACCTTTCGGCCCCAACGGCCATCGGTTCTTCGAACTATATGCCCTGCCCACTGCCACTTCAACTTGCTAATCCGCTGGGCTATGTCGGTGACTTTCGTTCTTCTACGGATCTCCTCATTTCTGATTCGATCACGTAGAGAAACCCCGAGCATAGCCCTCTCCATAGCTCGTTGTGCGACTCTGAGCCTGTTCAGAAGGCCTATAGTCAGAGACCACGTTTCAGATCCGTAAGTCATCACTGGTAACACACATTGTTCGAAGACCCTCGTTTTCAGGCATTGCGGTATTTTGGACGAGAAGACGTCTCGGAGCTTTCCGAACGCTGCCCAGCCGAGTTGGATTCGACGATTGGCCTCTTTCTCAAAGTTGGACTTACCTAATTGGACTGTATGTCCTAGGTAGATGTAATGGTCAACAACTTTGAGAGTCGAGTTCCCAATTGATATGGGGGCGGGCGCAACATGGGCATTTGACATAATTTTCGTCTTGTCCATGTTCATTTTAAGGCCCACCCTTAGGGAAACTCTGTTGAGGCCTTCGAGCATCGTGCTGAGGTCTTCCATGGATTCTGCCATGACCACAATATCGTCGGCAAACCGAAGGTGAGTGATGTACTCGCCGTTGATGTTGATGCCGAATCCTTGCCATTCCAAGAGCTTGAAGGCGTCTTCCAATGCGGCAGTGAACAGTTTCGGAGAAATAACGTCTCCCTGTCTCACGCCTCGTTGCAATGGAATCGCCCTCGAAATTTGCTCTTGTACTCGGACCGACATGGTGGCGTTATTGTACAAACACTTCAGCACTTCGATGTACCGATGGTCAATACGGCACCGCTGGAGAGACTCAAGCACCGCCCACGTCTCGATCGAATCAAAGGCTTTCTCATAGTCCACAAGCGCTAAACATAAGGGCAAGTTATACTCTTCGGTCTTCTGTATAACTTGCCGCAGCGTATGGATGTGGTCTATGGTGCTGTAGCCTTTTCGGAAACCGGCTTGTTCGGGAGGCTGGAAGTCATCAAGCCTGCGTTCGAGACGATTCGCGATGACTCTTGAAAACAGCTTGTAAACATGGCTCAGAAGCGAAATGGGTCTGTAGTTCTTAAGCAATGTGTTGTCACCCTTCTTAAAGAACAACACCACTACGCTTCTGTTCCATGCTTCCGGCGTTGACCCTTCGAGGACAACGGAATTAAAGAGCTTCTGAAGGACTTTCAGTATCGGTGATCCACCCGCTTTCAGAAGCTCTGATGTGATTCCGTCGTCACCCGGTGCCTTGTTGTTTTTAAGCTGCTTCAGAGCCATCCTAATCTCGTATAGGCTGATGTCCGGGATGTCTTCGGTATAGTGCCGGGTCAGCTTGGCTCTTGGGTCTTTGGCCAAGCTGTCAACAGGTTTAGCGACCGAAGTGTATAGCTGTCCATAGAACCTCTCGATCTCTCCAAGCACCTCTGCTTTGGTCGACGCTATACTGCCATCATCTCTCTTCAGCTTAGTCATCTGGCTTTGCCCAATAGACCTGTCTCTTGCAAACACTTTGGAGCCTTTTCTCCGTTCGATCGTATCTTTAATACAATTTGTACTAAAGGTACGGATGTCGTGTCGCAAGGATTTCCATATTCGTCTATTGAGCTGCCTATATGACGCAGCATCATCGGATGATTGCAGTTGCAACGAGCGTCGTTCAGCCATGAGGTCGAGGGTATGGCTGGAGAGTTTTTGAGGTCTATTTGTACGGCGGGGCTTAAATAACTTAGACCCCACTTCGTGGACAGTTTCTACAAACCTGTTGTTGGTCTCGTCCACCGACGCAAAGTTCTCAAGGCAAGCAAAGCGATTGGATAACTCAAGTTGAAAGCTCTCGGGGTTTTGGATATGGACATTTTGAGGTCGGAGCGTGGATTTCATCAAACGGGACCTCTCAAGTTTAACATTAATATTCAATGTGCCTCTTACCATGCGGTGATCACTACCGGTTTTGACCATGTTGATCACAGAGACATCATTGAATATTTGTTTCTTGGTGGTCATGATGAAATCGATCTCATTTCTTGTGGAACCGTTGGGGCTCAACCAGGTCCATTTCCTTTGAGGCGGCTTCTGAAAGAAAGAGTTCATCATAAAGAGTCCCTCTTTCTCCATGAAGTCGGCCAGCCTCTGTCCCCTAGGGTTCCGTTGTCCATAACCAAATTGCCCCACTCTCAACTCTCCATCACTTCTTTCGCCCAACTTTGCGTTAAAGTCCCCCATAACAACATTGTAATGGGTCTTGGAGGTATGTATGGCCCTACTAATGTCCTCATACATAGCCTCTACCTCCTCATCGGTTCCGAGTTTCGAGGTCGGTGCATATACCTGAATGACCTTCAACGAATATCTGCTTGATATTCTGAGTATTAGGTATGCCACCCTGCTCGAAACGCTGTCGATGGTGATGATGTTGTTAGCGAGGGACTTGCGAACGAGAAATCCGACACCACCTTGGGACTTTTGGTCGCCTTCCCGGTAGTAGAGCAAGTTACCGGATTTGAGAGTTATGGTGTCCTCACCCTCTCTACGGACTTCACATAACCCTAAGATATCCCAGTGTAACTTACTCATTTCTTCTTCCAGTTCGACGATCTTCTCGTCTGCCAACAAAGATCTTATATTGTGTGTTACCAGGGCCAGAGGTCGTTTTTTCAGGGAGTGGTAGCCGGGAATCTGCCGGAGATTCTTAGCACCCCCTGCTCCACCGTTACACTGGCCGCTACCGGAGCCAGCATTAGCGGAGCTGCCGGGGACTGGGGGCCTGGTCGAATTTTGTTTAATCATAATGGGGGGGGTTTGCCAATACTCGCCACGCTTGGCAGGCGGGTTGGCGAGCGCAGTATATAAAATACGAAAGGTGAAGTGTGAAGAAGTGAACCCTCTGAAGGTGCTGCTGCCCATCCTTCTGGTACGTGATCCCTTAGTCGACTCTTACGACACCCACGGGAAGACATGGGGGGGTACTATTCTAAGCCGGTACTCCACGGCCAGTTATATATAGTAGTAGTTATATGTAGTAGTAAGTATGTAATCAAATAAGTAGAAGGGCCGCATAATGGTAAGTTTCCACTTTTCACTCCGTCAATTCTCCTTTTGAAAAATCCCATAGTAAAGCTTCTCGGGAAATTCAAGTTAAGACAATCGTTCCGTTTTTTAACCGATTTCAAAAAAGAGGAACATCTTAATTCGATTCGTATTTTTTTAAATGTTTGTTACCTCAGAACTTTTGACTGGTTGAACCGATTTTGATCATTCTTTTTTTATTGGAGGTAATACTGATTGGGTACACATAATATTACCTAATAAAACTATTAATTACTTGGATTTGTAAGGAATGTCAACTAGTAGGGTAATAGCGTGGCTCTGGAGTAATGTGCTAAGCTACGAGAGGTCTTCTCGTCCAAAATACCACAATACCTGAAAACGAGGGTCTTCGAACAGTGTGTGTTACCAGTGATGACTTACGGATCTAAAACGTGGTCCCTGACTATGGGCCTTCTGAACAGGCTCAGAGTCGCACAACGAGCTATGGAGAGGGCTATGCTCGGAGTTTCTCTACGCGATCGAATCAGAAATGAGGAGATCCGTAGAAGAACAAAAGTCACCGACATAGCCCAGCGGATTAGCAAGTTGAAGTGGCAGTGGGCAGGGCACATAGTTCGACGAACTGATGGCCGTTGGGGTCGAAAGGTTCTCGAGTGGAGACCATGGACTGGCAAGCGCAGCATAGGACGGCCACCGACCAGGTGGACTGACTAAGATCGCAGGCAAGGGCTGGATGCGGGCCGCTTCCAACAGGTCCTTGTGGAAATCAATGGCGAAGGCCTATGTCCAGCAGTGGGCGTCCTATGGCTGAGATGATGATGGAGTAATGTAAATAATTCTTAAATTGCCTGAACCCTTCATTTTTCGCAAGCTTTTAATTAACTTTTAATTAACCTATGTATATTTGTTCGGGTGTAATCTTGCAAGTGAATTTTAAATCAGTTATCTTTAACCGATAGAGCTGAAATTTGGTACACTAGGAAACAGGTACACTTATGTATCTTTGGTGACAATACACGCTTATGGTACTACAAAGCTTTACTGCTGATGGAGTTGGAAGACGGCCATAAATATATACATAATAGACTACTAAACCAATAGAAAATAATTTCACTGTTAGAAGCTACACTGTCCTCGGGTGATATAGGTTAAATTATATTTTTAAAATAATTTGGGATCTTTATAATTTTTATTTTCTTTTACCCGAACGAAACCTGGGCTGAATACTAGCTGAAAATATAGTTGTGACTTTTACTTTGATATTGGAAACTTGCTTTATATCATAAAAAGATAAAAGGTAAGAAAAGATCCAATGTATCTCCGAAAACTTAGATTCTGTACGTCTACTGTGAGTGTTGAAAGTGTTGATAGCTTGGGAAAGATCTTGGGCTCGTATCTCAGCGTGTATTTTTAACCGACTTCAAAAATTCAAGAAGTTCTCAATTCGACTGTATGATTTTTTTATCAATGTTTGATATCTCCGAACTTTCGACTGGGTGTACCGATTTGTGTTTTTTTATTTGAAAGCTGGTGCTTTCTGTGTGGTCGTGTTTAAATTTCATTAAAATCGGTCTAGCTGTTTTTGAGTTACACAGTGTTACGTCTCTCTGGATGACTACCTTGTTAAGGGTGAAGAAATCGGTGAACATACAAAAAAGGTGAAAAGAGTGAAAAAAAAATTACCGGACCTGAAAAGTCTAAAATAATTAGTTAAAGTCGTACTTTTGAGACTTGAAGTCGGTTCCATTTAATGGTATTTTTTTTCAATTACGCAATATGCGATTTGTATTTAGAATGTTATTTTTTTTTTAAATTGTACTTCATTACAAGAACTACAAGAGTGTCGAAATTAATTTCGAATTTAGAAGTAACTAAACAATTGACTGTTGAGAAATTTTTAAGGAATTGTGTTTCCACAGAAACGTAGATACGTTGCTGTACGTAGTACGTAGCTACGTAGAATCTAATATGGGTTTGTAGATTGAGACAGGAAATAGTCAAAGGGGGTTTACGATAACCAAACAACAGTACAATTACACCGTTCATGTAAAATAAGGTCTGACGCAAATTTTGGTCGAGGAAACTTAGTCACTATTGAATTCGAAAGATATCCAATATCTTCGAAAGCAAATTGAAATTCGAAAAGTATTGTTTTAAAGATTCGTGGCTTTTTATAATATAAATATTGTTTAACACGGGACGCGCACCATGATTTTGATTTTAATTGAGTTCCAGATATTTCGGCGCGGTTCCACGCACCATCATCACGGAGAGACTCAAAAATCAAAATTATAGTGCGTATCCCGTGATAAACAATATTTATATAAGAAAAGTATTGATTTCACCATCAACAGAAAATCAAGGCGTGATATTGTGAGAATCAAAATATTTTCCTTATCAAAATTACTTATATATTGACATTATAAAAATATCGCAGAGTATAATAAAGAAATACACATTCTTATTTTTTTATACATACGTTTCTTTGATCTGTGATTGTACAAAAAGTGGTCATAACTGTAAAACTGCAGGTTACAATGTTGAAACAGACCTGACAAAAAAAATGATTTTGTTAAGTTTTTTTTTTTTTTTTACATATTATAAGTTTGCGTTTGACAACTGTCTCACCTGATGTTAAGTGATGACGTTGTCTAGGATTTAGCACGCAAATAATATATATGATATATTATTATATCATATTTAGTAATATGATACGTTTACTGACTGTATCCATACAGCCCTTTGTCCAGATGTTTAAGCACTTAAAGTCTTCAGAATGTTCTAATTTTAAAATACGTTTACTGACTGTATCAAAATAGCGCTTTGCCTAGATGTTTAAGCACTTAAAGTCTTACAGAATGTTCTAATTTTAAAATACGTTTACTGACTGTATCAATATAGCGCTTTGCCCAGATGTTTGAGCACTTAAAGTCTTACAGAATGTTCCAATTTTAAAATACGTTTACTGACTGTATCAATATAGTGCTTTGCCCAGATGTTTGAGCACTTAAAGTCTTACAGAATGTTTCAATTTTAAAATACGTTTACTAACTGTATCAATATAGTGCTTTGCCCAGATGTTTGAGCACTTAAGTCTTACAGAATGTTCCAATTTTAAAAGACGTTTACTAACTGTATCAATATAGTGCTTTGCCCAGATGTTTGAGCACTTAAGTCTTACAGAATGTTCCAATTTTAAAAGACGTTTACTAACTGTATCAATATAGTGCTTTGCCCAGATGTTTGAGCACTTAAGTCTTACAGAATGTTCCAATTTTAAAATACGTTTACTAACTGTATCAATATAGTGCTTTGCCCAGATGTTTGAGCACTTAAGTCTTACAGAATGTTCCAATTTTAAAAGACGTTTACTGACTGTATCAATATAGCGCTTTGCCCAGATGTTTGAGCACTTAAAGTCTTATAGAATGTTTCAATTTTGAAACTTACATACCTGCCAGTTTAAGTCCTATACGTTTCCCTGGTGGCTTGATGAGTTCAATGTGAGTCCTTCGCAATCCTCTCTCTGTGCAGAGTCCAGAGTCGGTAGACAATGAAGTCTGTGATTTGAAAACTGCAACAACGGAAAATTAAAACGTCGGTTATTTGTTACATTGCACTTAAATAATTATTTCTCATCCATAATTTAGAAAGTCGTCCAAGTAGACGCAACACTTATTTGTAATTCAAAAACCACTTAACCAATTATGATGAAATTTAAATGGGACCACAGGGGAAGCACCAGCTTTTTATTTAAAAAATCATCAAAATCGATTTACCCAGTCGAAAGTTCTGTGGTGACAAACATAAGAAAATAACATACGGGTCGCATAGAGAACCTTTTTTTGAAGTCGGTTAAAAATAGACTAATAAATTAGATAATCGAGCAAGCTTTTTATTCGGTTGACCTAACAAATATAAACAGTAATTACAGAGAACTAGACTCGGTAATAAATGACTATAATATAGATAATATTATTTTACTTTAAATTTTTATCTCCCTATTAATTTAACGAATTAATCAATTTTTTTTTAATGAAATATGTACTATTATGAATAAATGAATTATGAGCTATTTAATTTATTTTATTATTTATTATTATTATTTTTCATTACAATACGTACGGTCGTAACCACTTATACTTATCGTTAATTTTAAAATATCTTCATATTACAGTAATTATCAATATATTAAATACAAATGTCAGAAAAAAATTAAATCAGAATAAATAGATGTCAATACACATTAATCAAACGTCAAAAAGTTATATTATCAAACTTTTTCACAAAATGTCAGAAGTTGTCGCAATATATATTGCCATCTATCACAAAATAAGTCACATTCGGTGTTGGCGTCCAGAAATGCGTTGAGAGCATTCAGCGAGCGACACAAGGGGGAGTTGGCTCGCGCTACGGTGTAAGTATTAAGTATTGGTATAACAGTTTTCTAGCTTTTTTAACGTCAAAATGCACGCACCAACTACCGTCTAAATTCCTTTATAATACGCTCGACCATGGCTTTCAACAAGACTCAATAGAATCCCACCATTGGCATATTTACAAGTACCTACATAATATGGCATCAATAAACACAACACTAACCAGGACTTACATCGTATCTTATGTAATTAGTGACTATTTATGTAACAAATCGTTCTTTTTGAAGTTTGCACTTTTATATATCTTTGTTAACTGTTGAGGCTTGTAAATGACTCATCTCTATTTATTTTATAATAATAGCAGTAAGCCACCGATATAAAATTAAATAAAATGTGCGTGAAACAAAGAGCCGCTATGTTTGAGAGGGCAAAATGTGTTCCTCTAAAACGAAAAAATCCTTGCAACTTCAAATATGTTGTACTATAAGCCATCCACACATCAGCCCCAAATACACTTCAGGTGCTTACCATTAGAGTCTGTAATACGGTACATAACACCCTTGTCTTCATTGTTTTTTATAGTCCAACCACAACACTGGGGAGCGTTTAACAAGCTTGAAACCTACAAATCTCCCCGTTTCGCTCGTTAGCGAACAACTTTTACTGTTACTGCAGTTGTAAACTGTTGGTCGTTTCTCCTAAAATAATACCGAGCTGGTGATGCAGTGGAAAACAGAATCTAAGATCTGCAGATAATGTTTGATCTCTGCTCACCGAAGCTTAGCACTTGTACTTAGGGGCAAATAATTAACGTCAACGTTTTCGTATCGTCTTCGTAAAAGTCTGCGCACGTAAATTATCAGATTTATAAGTAAAGTTTATAGTACATAATACAAATTATATACTACATATTATAAATCACAAATATTATTATTAGGAATAAGGTGTTTTGTGAATAAATAAATTTATCATTATCATTAATATACAAAATTTATAGTATATAGTAGTGTATAGTATATAAATTTTGTATATTTATAGTATGTAGTATATAATTTGTATTATGTACTATAAATTTTACTTATAAATCTGATAATTTACTTGCGCAGACTTTTACGAAGACGATACGAAAACGTTGATGTAAATTATTTGCCCCTCAAGCTACAACTGCTAAGCTTCGGTGATAAACATATTAATTCCAAACATACGGACCAGCCCAATGTTAAGAGAGTTAGGGGCGGCCTTTAGTGTGGGACGCTATATGCGTTGACACTGACGCCGTCACACATGGTTCCTAGACACAAATGTTAGGGCTGGCGCCGCGGCTTATATGGCAACTTTATAATACTGGCACATGTTTGGCTCAATGAATCAGCATTGCAAGGCAACGTGGCAATGTTGCTAGCATTCAGGGACCGCTGCCACCAGTTGACAGCGTTCACAGAGGTTCAGCGGGTTAGAGCATTTGAGTTATCTGTAGGCAGCTAATACCCAGAAGATTGCTCAAATGTTATCTTAGTAGCTGCAGTAAGTATTGTAATTAGGCATTAGTGTTTTATTTTAATAACGTAATCAGCTCAATGTAAATGTTTTCAATTTTCAGGGCCTACATTGCTTAGCCAATGTTATCCTAATACAATAACCAGCATCCAAAGCAAATCGTGCTCTTTGAATCACAGAATTCTGCTGACAGTGCCACTGGTGTTCCGCCATCAAAAGTATGACCGAGCAGCACTATTAACCCGGTTGACCAGTTAAGATCACGGGCTTACTCACATTATACCGCGGTGTTTTGAATAGTAAATTATTGAAATGGAATAATTAGTAACCACGTATGCTTGTTATTCAAATAGATTAACATTTCTTCGGTGATTTAAGCACAATTACTTCAAAGAAACAAATCTATTTCTGTATTCGTTAAAAATTTTGTGTCAAGCGTAAGATCTTTTATCACACACACCCCCGCACTAAGATTTCCTGTGTCACGGGGTAAATGACTTTTCCGTATAATATTTTTTTGTAGTTTTGTAACTAAAGCTGTAAGCAACCCAAAAGAAAATAAAATATATTAAATGGTCTTTAAGCGACACAAAAAATTAAATCTATAATAATAGAAATTAAATCGTAAGGCTCTGCCATCATCATCTCAACCATGAGACATCCACTGCTGGGAATAACCTTCCCCATTGATTTCCACAAGGACCGCATGGAAGCAGCCTGCTTCCAGCGATCTTGGTCAGGTCGTCCTCCACCTTTCCAGCCACCTTCCTATGCTGCGCTTACCGGTACGTGTTCTTCATTCGAGAACCTTTCGACCACAATGGCCATCACTACCTCGAGCTATGTGCCATGCCTACTGCCACTTCAACTTTCTAATCCGCTGAACTATATTGGTAACTTTCGTTCTTCCACAGATCTATATACGCACGAAGCGTTATGCTTCCACTTTCTTAATGCGTACTGCCAAGGAATGGAACTCGTTGCCCGAGTCTGTGTTTCCCGATATGTACAATCCTGGAGTCTCCAAGTCGCGAGTGAATAGGTACCTTCTAGGTTTGCTTGCTAAATCCTAGACAACGTCATCACTTAACATCAGGTGAGACAGTTGTCAAACGCAAACTTATAATATGTAAAAAAAAAAAAAAAAAAGATCTCTTCATGTCAGATTCGATCGAGTAGAGAAACCCCGAGCATAGCCCTCTCTGTAGCTCGTTGTCAGACCACATCCCGTATTCGTTCTACAAACCATTGGAGCTCAAGTACTGTTCCAGGTTGCGGAGTAATGTCCATTGCGAGGGGTAAGCCAGTACCCAGTATCGATAACGATGGGCCTGACTCGGGTTAAATGTCACGCGCCGTTTCGTCGTCCTGTTACCGACCGGTTGTTTACATTTTGGAAAGATATCTATTTTGATAAAGTTTGTATTGTTTGCTGAACTTTTGTGTAATTGACATGATGTGATATTTATACTGTAAGATATTTCCGTGAGTGTCAGTTTAGGTAACATAATCAAATCACAGTTGGTAGCGCTCTGCCTTCTGAGCCGCTGGTCCCGGGTTCGATTCCCGGACAAGTCAAACATTTGTGTGTATGAACATGTCTTTTTGACCTGTGTCTGGGTGTGTATATGTATATAAGTATGTATATCAGTCATCAGGTTACCATAGTACAGGCTCTGCCTAGTTTTGGACCTGAAGACCTTGTGTGAATGCTAATAAATAAAATAAATAAATAACGATAGTATTCAAATTTATATTACCTATATTGCTTCCTTAGCCAATTTGATTAGATTCAAACAGAATAAATCATTTGATTTTATAGTCCAAACCGCTCTCTGAATATTTTAAAATCACTTTGACGATTACAATCACTGACTACCAACTTTTTAACTACTCCTGACAGATTTCACTCCAATTCTTTACTAAGTTATAACTTTGCGAATTCTTGTGAAGTCTTGTTTTTAATTCAGGCTTCTCTATGGTCGTTAGCGACTTGACATTTTCATTCTGAAATAAGGATTGCTTTGGCTTTGTCGCCGCTAATTTGCACTGTAAAGCCTGCTAAAAATAATGTCATGCTAGACTGTTTGGCTTCAAGCAATGAAGTCATCATCATCATCATCATCTCAGCCATAGGACGTCCACTGCTGGACAAATGCCTCCCCCATTGATTTCCACAAGGACCGGTTGGAAGCGGCCCGCATCCAGCCCTTGCCTGCGATCTTAGTCAGGTCGTCTGTCCACCTAGTCGGTGGCCGTCCTATGCTGCGCTTGCCAGTCCGTGGTCTCCATTCGAGAACCTTTCGGCCCCAACGGCCATCGGTTCTTCGAACTATATGCCCTGCCCACTGCCACTTCAACTTGCTAATCCGCTGGGCTATGTCGGTGACTTTCGTTCTTCTGCGGATCTCCTCATTTCTGATTCGATCACGTAGAGAAACCCCGAGCATAGCCCTCTCAATAGCTCGTTGTGCGGCTCTGAGCCTGTGCAGAAGGCCCCTAGTCAGAGACCACGTTTCAGTTCCGTAAGTCATCACTGGCAACACAAATTGTTCGAAGACCCTCGTTTTCAGGCATTGCGGTATTTTGGACGAGAAGACGTCTCGGAGCTTTCCGAACGCTGCCCAGCCGAGTTGGATGATTGAAGCAATGAAGTAGTAGAATAAATCTAACTAGTACAAAATAATGTAAAAATGTTCAAAAGTTCTGTCGTTCATTGCATTGTCATGCTAGGCTCAAGGAAAATATTTGGCTTCTATAGCGAAAATTAAACCTACAACTACAGAATACCGTCCTGTCGATTTGCCAACTAAGCTCCACTAGCAATCGGAATTTATTACTTCAATGCAGATGAAGGAATAAAATATATATTTGTAATTTTTATTTTTTTAAGTCAGTCAGTCTTCTCGTGACCACTACCAATGCAATTTGGTCGAAACGTCGAGGTAAATAAATTACTAAATGTTTTTCTCGCGATCAAGCCCCGTTTGATTCTTCTTCTTCTTCTCAGCACTTAAACATCCACTGCTGGACATATGCCTCCCCCGTATAGGGGGGATTTGCCAATACTCGCCACGCTTGGCAGGCGGGTTGGCGAGCGCAGTATGATTTCCGATCCTCAATTATTAATTATCCTTAATTATTCAATCCTCCGTTTGATTTAATAACAATAAAATATATAGTCTGAAAAGTTAAAAGCAAAAAGCCTTTGTAAAAATCATTTTTTTCAATGTGCTAAAACCAAAAAACATTTTTTACTTTAAAACTTTTACAATCTACTTTTTTTATATGTCATTACTTATATAACATGATATAAAAACTTGTAGCGAGGTTTACTTGTCAGGCACTCGTCGAATCAATACATTAATTAATGTTAGAAATTTAAAATAAACATATTCCTAACCTACGTTCATACCTTAGGGGTTTCTCTTCGCCATCGAATCAGAAATGACGAGATCCGTGGAAGAACGAAAGTCACCGATATAGCCCAGCGGATTAGCAAGTTGAAGTGGCAGTGGGCAGGGCACATAGCTCGAAGAACTAATGACCGTTGGGATCGTAAGGTTCTCGAATGGACACGGACTGGCAAGCGCAGCATATAACGGCCACTGACCTGATTGAGATGGCAGGCAAGGGCTGGATACGGGCCGCTTTCAACCGGTCCTGGTGGAAATCAATGGGGGAGGCATATGCCCAGCAGTGGACGTCCTATGGCTGAGATGAAGATAATGATGTTCATACCACCGTAAACAAACTAATATGACCTTAATAATGCTCCATTGTATTCAAAATGCATTTTCGTTTATTTTTGTTTATTTCTAAGCTACAAAACATCAAACAACAGTTTCAATTAAAACCGGCGCGCCTTAACAAATTTCACCCATTGTCTGTTAAAAAAAGGAAAGAAAGCCAGCGCTTAAATCGTCGACCTCGAATTATAACATTCCAAACGAATCATTAATCAGGAGAAAGAAATAAGAACAAACATTAGCAAATTGCAATCTTCCCTTAAATTCATGGAGAGGGCGTGGTGCGAGTGCTAGCGATTTGTAACTCTCGTTATTGTTGATGTTTTGAAATAACACAGTACACTTTAAAGCTACTTCAAAAAGAAGAAAATTTTTTTTTGTGTTTACTCAGATTTTTCGATTGGATGAACCGATTTCAATGATTCTTTTTTAATTTAAAAGCTGGTGCTCCTCGTGTTGTTCCATTTAATTTCATCAAAATCGGTCAAGTGGTTTTTGAGTTACACTCTATTAACTGAAAAGTGTAACGTACTGCTTAGATGTCTTCGTTTTTGAAGGTGAAGAAATCGGTGAACATACACAATGAAAATTGATCCCGTGAGTAGCAAAGGTCACTGAAAGGAGTGAAAAACTAATTTTATCAAAAAATAGAACCGAGTCCAACACTCAAAAGTGTGAAATAAATAAATAATGGAAGTCGGTACCACGCGCTCAATATTTACAACTAGCGACCCGCTCCGGCTTCGCACGGGTATAACTACTTTCTCCACTATTTAATGGATGTTATATACATATAAACTTTCCTCTTCAATCACTCTATCTATGAAAAAAAACTGCATCAAAATCCGTTGCTTATTTTTAAAGATTTAAGCATACATAGGGATGAAGACAGAGACAGAGAAAGCGACTTTGTTTTATACTATGTAGGGATAGTTACTTTTGAACTACCATGGTAGCGACTTCAATAAGTTATTTCACACTTCTTTTTTTTTTTTTTTTTTTTTTTTTTTTTTTTTTAGATTTGCTTATGTATCCCTAACGTAATCAGGGGTGTGTTGTCGTTTTTATTCTAAGACATGAACATTTTACATACATCAAATTGGAGTAGGTGATGACAATTTTTCTTTTTTGTTGCTAACTAAATTTCTAAATACATTCTAGTATAACTATACTAGGTTACATACTAATCTTTCATTTACTATTACATTTTGTGTTGTTTTATTAACTATTATATTTTGATTTACTGCGTATTATTTTAACATTAAACATTTAACTTAAAGCTGATTATTTCTTACTATTTCTTTTATTTATTCTTTTTACTATATTTATACAATAGTTGATAAATATCTCTCTATTGTTATTGTCTAACATTATTTCGTTTATTTTTTCTTTTGACAGTATTACATCTAATTCTCTTTCTAAGTTGAATCTTGCATATCCATATACTTGGCAATCAATCAGCACGTGTTCTACACTCTCATTTTTGAGGGGGTCGCAGAGACACGATGGGCTCTCCTTGCACTTAAAACGGTGTAGGTATTTCACACTTTTGAGTGTTGCAGTCTGTTTATTTTTTTGGTATTTTGCTTTGTATGTGTAGGAATAGCCAGTGAGCGGATCGAAGCTTCGCACGAATTTTATTTTTAGAAGAATCATGTCACTTTTTTAAGCTTTGAAAACTTCGAAATGAAACAATATTTGGCCCTTTTGTTATCTTGTTTTAAGCGTTCTCTCTGTATTATTTTCTTTTCGACGGTCCCGTGGCGCAGTGGTTTGTGTCATCGACATGAATTCTGTGTCTCCGGGACCCTGGGTTCGAATCCCGGCAGGGGCAAACATTTGTGCGATGAGTGTAGATGTGTGTCCCGGTTCTTGGATGTTTGTGTGCTGTGATTGTGTGTGTCCATGCCTCCCGTGATACAGGGAGTCTTAGTGCGGGGGTCTGAGTGTGATGGAAAAAAAAACATTTTTTTTTTGAATGTCTGGCGTTTTTTTTTATTAAATCCTTTTATTAAAATAAAACACTAATAACTAATTACAATACTGCAGCTATTACAATAACATTTGACCAATCCACTAGCTATTGGTAGCCTATAGATAACTCAAATGTTCTAACCCGCTACCGGCTGGCAGCGTTCCCAGAATGCTAGCAGCATTGCCACGTTGAATTGCAATGCAATCAGCATTGCAATTCAACGTGGAGGAGTGCGTTGAGCCAAATATGTGCCAGCATTTTGGTCACGCGTCGCATCGATCAAACGCTCTGATAAATTTGGGAAAATCCGATGAGCTCCAGATCCCCACGGGCCCAATGTCTCGACCCCAAAAGGTTCAAAAATGTAACCACTACCTAGGTTAGCATATTTTCGCCGTTTAATAAAATTAATTATTATTTACAAAAATCTGTTCCATGTATTTATTCTTGCCTATGTATCATCCACGCTAACACTTGGACCGGTTGAAAAAACAAAAACTCGTTCGTCCGTTGGCTTGTCTCCTATATAATGCCATTAGCTGCGAAGCATTAAGCCGATTGGTGCATTCTATAGTTAATGGGTTTGTTATGCATACGAAAATTATTTTTAAATAAAATAAAAAAATCATCTAGCTATTTTTTTATACATAAACAACGATATTCCGATTATATTCGCTATTCCACAACTGTTAGTTTTTGGAATCTAAAATATTCAATGTACTATTTCAGGGTCGAAGACAAATTCTTAACAAAATTCTGGCAAATCCAAAAAAAAATTTGGCGGTAACCAACACAAGAAACATAAAACACGCGTATTTCAGAAGATGAAAAAAACCGGTGATTTTCGTAGCACTGTTATTTGAAGTTATAAGTATAGATGTTTTTATTTATAAGTATTGTAGAGACAATAAACTTAATTAAAAACGACGACAACACAACAACAAACTTAATGACGAATTAATGTAGTAATGAATGTGTGTGTGTAAATGTTTAGGTCAGTATGTGCTTGACATCTTAAGGGTTTGATAATTGTAAAATATCTTCTTCTTCTTCTCAGCGATTGGATATCCACTGCTGGACATATACCTCCCCCATATAGGGGGGATTTGCTAATTCTCACCACGCTTGGCAGGCGGGCTGGCGAGCACAGCATGATTTCCGATCCTCAGAAGGCGCTGCTGCCCACTTTCTGGTACGTGATCCCTTAGCCAACTCTTACGGCACCCACGGGAAGGGGAGACTATTCTAGGCCGGCACCACCACGGCACTATTGTATGATATAAGAAATATCACGACATAGTAAAAAACAAAGTCGCTTTCTCTGTCCCTATATCCCTATGTATGCTTATATCTTTAAAAGTACGCAACGGATTTTGATGCGGTTTTTTTTAATAGATAAAGTGATTAAAGAGGAAGGTTTATATGTATAATAACATCCATTAAATAGAAGAGAAATACTGTTATACACGTACAAAGTCGGAGCGGGCCGCTAGTTAATTATAAATTAAATTATAAGAGCAAAAGATTTTTGTATTAGTGTCGATGTATTAAGAGATTCGTGTCAGAAACATTTCTGTTTCAGCATAACAATGTTGTCACTTTTTGTCACAACACGAAAATTAAGCAAATTACAGACTTGAACTTACCCTTGTTTCTGTGTACAAAATTTCTCACCAAAACAATATATTAAAGAAGTGAACAGGATAAGCTACGCCGCAAATTCTGGCCTCGAAATGCTACAATCGCATATTTATGCAGACAACTCGTTAATAAATTACTCCAAACTCCTACTGTTGCCCAAGAAATATTTCCAAAATGCTAATTAATGGCCGCCAGCACTGAGTTAAGGGGGAACGTGAATTTTAAATGGGAGGCCAGCCATCGCCGAAGTTGGCAGCAAGTCAACTTCTGCGATGGCTACACCCGGAGATAGCAGACAGCATACAGCATTATGTAAACGTATATAAGATTGTTATTAGGTACTGCTTGCTAGTGGTAGCTTGTCGAATATATATACAAGCAGTGGCTCGTGGCTTCACCCGTGAGGATCACGGTTTTCCCGCTATCTCAATTATGCCACGGGAACTATACTTGTTCTGGGGTAAGAGTAGCCTTTGTGCTATTCCAGAGTCTAAACTGTCTCTATACCAAATTTAATCGAAATCTGTACAGCCGTTTGAAAGAGTAAGTTTTAAATGATTTGCTTATCCCATGGTAACATCAGTTTTTTCGGGATGAAAAGAAGCCTATATTATGTCAACCTAGAGTCACCTATCGCCATACCAAATTTCATTGCAATCGGCGCAGCAGTTTGAGTGTGAAAGAGTATTAGTGGTTTTTGAAATATTTGTGTACCCTACAGGAACAGCAACTATTTCAAGAATGAAAAGTATGCAATGTTTTATTCCAGGGTCTAAACTATCTTCATACCAAATTTCATCGAAATTGGTGTAGCCGTTCGAGCGTGAAGGAGTAACAAACACACTCACATACACATACTGACACATACACAGATACACATATCCATACAAACTTTCGGCCTTATATTAGTGGTACTAACTCTATAGTAAATTACACATATTAATTATTAGATGTGGAAACAACACAAAAAGCAATAAGTACACCGAGGTATCAAAAATTTAATTATAAACAACCACAGATGTATTTATAGCATTGTGCCCATAGATGGCGCTGTCAATACGACACCACTGGAGGAAAGATCACGTAATCCATTACGATGAAGCGCGTGACTCCGCCGCTATGGTACTGTAATTTTATTTACCTTCTTTCGTCGCAGGGTGAAAAGAAATGAGTTCTATCGTAAAAGTTTGCTTTTTAGAAATATCAACATGATCTTATGTGGGGGAAATGGTTTGAGTTCATTGTTGTGGTTGTAAAATTGATTGGAAAATGAAAATGTGTAATCTATGCAAAAGTTTTCTATGTGCGCTGGTGAAGAGTAACATAACCTAAAGTTCTAACTAAATATTCGACTATTAGTGGCATCTGAACGTTACTTCCGCCTAGCATAATGATAATGCTAGTCGGAAGTAACATGTATTGTTGCAGAGCCTATCCTATATTTATATCAAATTTCATCCAAATCCGTTCTATAGTTTTTGCGTGAAAGAGTAACAAACATCCATCCATCCATCAAAACTTTCAGATTTATATTAATAGAAGAAGTGTACTATGATTAAATTATCTTTGAAAACGTTATTGCGGACAAATTAAGTTACAAAACGTATAATACCAAAAATATAAAATAACAATAAGACAAGTATACTTTAACTAGCTGTGCCCCGCGATTTCACCCGCGTGGATTACGGTTTTGCCGCTACCTCAATTATCCCACGGGAACCAAACTTTCTTAAGGGAAATCTCAAAATCCTTTCTTAGGGGATGCCTACGTCATAGTAGCTTTATGCACGCAAAGTCTCATACAACCTTTCGTCCCCTATTTTATCCTTTTGGGGGTAGAATTAACCAAAATCCTTTCTTAGCGGATGCCTATGTCATAGCATATACCTGCATGCCAAATTTCAGCCCGATTCGTCCAGTGGTTTGGGCTGTGCGTTGATAGATCACTATGTCAGTCAGTCAGTCACCTTTGAGTTATATATATTTAGATATACCTTATTTTCTACTGTTCTAGGTAGGTATTAATATATTTAGTTTTGATTGCGTGTAACGACAGAGCGTCGAAAAGGGTTGGCATATCGGCTCGCCCAGTGCGGTGCAGCCGGGAAATGACGTCACAGGGTGACGTCATCGTCAGTGGCTGCATAAGTTTAAGATGAGACTGAATTTGTGTGTAAAAATACCGCTAGCAAAAACTAAGTTTACTTTTACACTAGTCATGCTACCAAATTCAAGCTACATCAAACTTCAAAACGAGGCCTTGTTTTTTTGGTCCAAATAACTAAAACTCACCCAGTAGCCTTATTTGAAACTTCAGAGTAGTCCTCTGAGTCTATCGCCGAAAACTTTTATTTTGCACCAACACAATACCAAGAATACTTGTTGGTTTATTTGTCGCGAACTTTCTGAACTCTGCGTGATGTAGAACTCTTTTCAACGTACAACAGTTGTTCATGCAGTAACTCAAATCCGGACAGTCATATCTTAGCGATTTCGATGTATAACAAATTTGACTTAATTGCATAATTGTTTTTTAACAGCAATGCTTTTGATTTTTATCGTCATCTCCGGTAGTTTTACAATTTGATTTTTCTTCAGTTTTAATGTATACTTTAATCTTACATACATATATAAATATTTGCTTGAACTTAATAATGCTCTCATTAGTCTTTTTTTACTAGTTATGGTATACTATTGTCTGTGGAGGTCTGACAGTGAGATCTTTGGCACTGCCCTCTTTAAAAAAGAGAATAAAAGATGTGCTTGTATTATTGTACTTTGTAACTAAAAACTCATTAAATAATATATAAAGTCAATTAAAGTATTTTATTCGCAACACAAACCTAAGATACAACACTAGTACTCATATAATCACTAGTCTCAACTTTAGATTCCCTACAACAGATTTATACCATAAAAGTAATGTTTTATCCGTACGAAAACTTTTTATTTACAAATGTTTAAGCAGATATCATAGGGAAATTGTTCCTAGGTTACCTGTCACAAAAAAAAGGCTTGATAAATGTCCTGTTCCTAGATATTCATGTTTAGCTGCTCGGAAACATTATAATTATCTAGCTCCAGTCTTTTATAATAAAATAAATGTAAAAAATAAAATTAAGAACCTAACTATGTACAAATTCAAAACTAACATATTCGAATGGTTGGAAAAACTAGACTATGATAAGGTGGAATCATTTCTAGAGATAGTTCAGTAAGCTGATGACAGAAACGGCACAAAACATCTATCTCACATCTCTATATCGTAGGTAATGTATCTATGTTTGTATTTAATGATAAAAAATATTTATAAATTGTACATATTTATAATAAGATTCTATTGTGAAATAGAGATATATTTTGGGAAGACACTGCCTTTTGTAACACAATTATTTTTAATTAAAACAAAAGGCAGGGTACACCATATTTTGTAACCTTAAAATATTGCATAAATAAAAATTTGTATTTGTATTTGTATAATACTTTTTACTTGTCACAAGTCAAATAAATGAAACATAATTCAATGATACACATGTTTATCTTGAGTTATGACAAAAAAAACCCTCATTGTTTGAATATGGAAATGTTGAATTACCTTTTGTCTACTTTCAAAACAAATATTATAAAACTGTTATGTAATTGAAATTGCTACTAATAAAAATTCAACCGAGTTTAAATAGTTTTAGATTTAACGTTTGTAGCTTAGTCTTAATTTCAGAAGTTGTATTTAAATTTAAAGTAGGTAGATAATTTATTTTCATTACATAGTAACTTGCAATGTGTCTGTGTGTATATTAAAAAGTAATAAATTTTAACTTTAACTGAAATCGTTACCGACATTTCTGTAAAACTGAAATGAATTCTACTTATTGAAAGAATATTATTGATTATCAATAAACAAATATGTCATACAATCAATTTAGTAATACGTTCGTCATTCTATAAAGTTCTTGTGAAGTTATTTATTTTATCAAACTACGAGTAAACTATTAGTTTTTCTAATTTTTAATATGACTCATACAGAGTTAACTGTGTAAATTATGGTAACTGACTACATTTGAGCATATTTTTTGTAGATTTTTGACTTTTGTTGAACCAAGCATAATTAGAATGTATTTATCTTCCTAGTATATGCGCCTTGTGTCGGTTTGTGAGACTGTTATTAAACTTTTTTATTAATTAAGCTAGATAGTAAGCTAACAAGATACCCAAAGCGCTAACTACGCTATGTGAATTAGCATCATATGGCGTTAGCAAGTCAGCACTTTTAGACGACGTTAATTTATATTTTACAAACTGAGATTAGTTACTGTATTCTTTTTTATACTGTGTTTACACGATCGCAATGTTGAGAACCCTTGTTTCATTTTTTATGCAGACAACTTAACTCAATGCAAAAAGTTAGCGCGCACAATAAAATAGTTTCCACGTAAATGGTAAGATTGTAAGAAGTGTTTTAGGCGAGGAAAGTTTGTTTGTGACTTAGGTGAGCTTTTGGGTGTAGACGCTTTCGGATTTAAGTGACATGACATAAGAAAAAGTAAATTTTACGGTAAACTTTTTCAAAGAACCATTAATAATCCAATCCAAAAATAGTAAGACTGGTGTTAAATAGTCCAATTATTTTTTTCAGCTTTTAATTCTGAGACTTTTTTTTTTCTCAGCCATGTGCGTCCACTGCTGGACGTATGCCTCCCCCATATAAGGGGGATTTGCCAATACTCGCCACGCTTGGCAGGCGGGTTGGCGAGCGCAGAATGATTTCCGATCCTCAGAAGGCGCTGCTGCCCACCTCCTGGTACGTAATCCCTTAGCCGACTTTTACGGCACTCACGGGAAGAGATGGGGGAGTACTATTCTAGGCCGGTACCACCACGGCCATTCTGAGACATATTAATACCAAATATCAGCAAAATTACAAAATAAGTTACAACGTACAAACATTTCATTATCCGTTGTTAAATCCGTTTCAGCCTTTAGAAAACAAAGCGTTTCAACCCCCTACGGACTCAATTATCGTCACTCCGGTCAATGTTTCATTAAAAACCGTACGAAAGTTTCAAATAAGCGTCCCTTCATTACCATGTTATTGCCAAGCGAACCCTAAAATGACACCTAGCAATATACTCCAGTACATAAGAGTTTGAAAAAAAAACCAAAATGTTTGACTGACTGGTTGGCGCAGTTGGTAGCACTCTGCCTTCTGCGCCGCTGGTCCCGGGTTCGATTCCCGGACGGGTCAAACATTTGTGTGTATGAAAATGACTGTTTGACCTGTGTCTGGGTGTGTATATGTATATAAGTATATATATCAGTCATCAGGTTACCATATTACAGGCTCTGTCTAGTTTGGGACCTGAAGACCTCGTGTGAATGTTATTAAATAAAAAAAAATTAAAATACGCTAATACCAACTTTTTAATACATTATGGTCCTTTATAAACAGCGTAAAATTTTGCTACATTTGTTTGCAACTGATGTAAATTTTTAAACTGAGTCGGCGGAGGAGTTCTTAGTCAGGTTGACACACGATATCTATGAAGGGTGACTATGCGCCTTCTGAGCAGGCTCAGAGTCGCACAACGAGCTATGGAGAGGGCTATGCTTGGGGTTTCTCTATGCAATCGAATCAGACATGATGAGATCCGTAGAAGAACGAAAGTCACCGATGAAGAGAACCGATAGCCGTTGAAGTGGAAAGGTTCTCGAATTGAGACCACGGACTGGCAAGCGCAGCATAGAACGGCCAGCGACCAGGTGGACAGACGACCTGACTAAGATCTCAGACAAAGGCTGGATGCGGGCCGCTTCCAACCGGTACTTGTGGAAATCAATGGGGGAGGCATATGTCCAGCAGTGGACGTCCTATAGCTGAGATGTTGATGATGATCTATGACCGCGCTGAGAGCCGGTCACACCCCCATATTAGAAATATTTCGCCACTTGACACACGACCACCTGAAATCAGACTTTAATGCTCACTCCCACGCCATACTATTTCAGTAAAAGATGTGGCAAGCGCATCTCTAACCCAAACAAGAAGAGTTGAGATGAAGCCGCTTGCTCAGGTACGACACTCGCGTTCGATCACGTTGATTCTCCAAAAGTAGAAGCACTTAGAGCTCCGTCATGGCAAATATATCTAAATTCCGATGCCATCAAACCTGCAGAAAAGAGATGGAAGAACTACTGGACTGACATGTTCAATAATGCCAGATTATCAATGTTATCGGAATAATATTATAACACGTGAACAGAGCATATGTAAATGCTGGTGAGACAGTTGTCAAACGCAAACTTATAATATGTAAAAAAAATAAAAAATAAAAATGCGCACGTTTATTCATGTAGTTGACATATTTTGCGAAATACAACAGCTTATGTACTGTCATGACTAATACTGTATCTATCATTCTTCAATCAGTAACCTCATGAAGGGCGCACCGTAAGGGATCAACATATAACCCCCGGATATGCACTACGTGACCGGGGGATGTTTCTTTTTGTCTTAATTAATTCCTGACGAAGGGTTGAAGATCGGGGTGAAAGGTGAATATCATTTATGACCAGCATCCTTACTGGCAGCAACAGCAACAAATGGGAATAAATATAATATATCTGTCAAGCGGGGCGAGCATCGGCAAATCCCTCCTAAATGGGGGTGGCATATGTCCCGCAGTGGACGTCTTATGGTTTTTTTTTAATTTTTTTTATTCACAATAGGCAGGCGTTTGACCACTACCTCACCTGATGTTAAGTGATGATGCGGTCTACGATGATTCACGCCTGCCTAGAAGATACCTGTTCACTCGTGACTTGAAGATGACCAGATTGTATTCATGTGGAAACACAGACTTAGGCAATGAGTTCCACTCGTTAGCTGTACGCACTGAATGTGGAAGCAAAACGCTTGGTGCGACAGGGTGGAACGTCTACCATGTATGGATGTCGCATTGCAGTCCGTCTGGTCGTTTTTTGATGAAATGGGGAAGGAGGTACCATGTTATGTAACTCCTGAGCACACTCCCCGAAATGTATCCGGTAAAAAACCGATAAGCTAGCGACTCTACGTCGGTGCTGCAGGCTTTGAAGTCGTGTCTCGACTAAAATGATAATGATGATATTAATAAATTAATTATTAATAATGCTGAAATAATGATGATGATATATCATCTATACATCCATAAAGTTTATGGATAAAATAAATTTATGTACCTAAAACCAAAGAGATATTAATAAATAATATTTAGTTTTAATTCCGAGACGTTCCGCCTTTATCTCTTTGTTATGGATTCCCGCAAAGTAATACCTGAATCTATAAACATACCTAGTATCAATAAGCGTGTGCTTCTTGTATTCTTTAATACCCATACAACGTACTCAGATATTATTTGTTCGTAGTACCCGCAAGCTATCTCTGAATCGCATCTAAAGATTTGGATGAACATTTTTTATTTTTTTTACACACTCACACCCCCGCTCTAGGATAACCTGTGTCGCGGGAGGCAAAGACACACACACACAATCACAATACACAAACCTCCAAGACCCGAGAACAAACATCTTTGCTCATCACAGAAATGTTTGTCCCGGCCGGGATTCGAACCCGGGGTCGCGCTTCCAAAGTCAGTGTCGCTGACCACTGAGCCACGACGACCGTGGACATTTTTTTGTACTTACATAAATAATGTTAGGCTCAGCAAGTTTAACCATAATAATAGATTTCTTACCTGAGTAAATGCCCAAGGTAAGGTAAGGTCACTGTCACAAACTTAATAAATTAAAAAGCATATTTTTTAAATGAAACTATCGAAAGGATTATACTTTATCGTATTTGAACTCTTGAACACTCCTTTATACTGAAACAAAGGTACTCAAACGTGGACGTTCGTTGGATTGTTTTTTAAAAAGTTGCGATTGGTGCATAGTGCCCTTAATTTTCAGGTTAATTCAAATAAATAAATCAATGTACAATCATAAAGTTACCTAAAATAAGCGCAAGAAGCATTCCAAATCACCTCACTCCGAAATGTCTCTCGAAGCAGAGCAAGATTAAAAGGAAATGAACATGAAACTCGGTAATAAATCTCATTTCAGATAATATTTTTATTACATCTTTAAGTGGTGTTCAGTGGGCCCGAAAACGATTCGAATAGCTTGATGGAGTACACCAATTATTTTTCAGGGGTGTTTATTAACTTGGAATTGTAAAATGAGCTTAACGTCATATACATTTCGGTAGAAGCTGTTTCTTTTAAATTGAAGATATATGTTGACTGGCCGGTTGGCGCAGTTGGTAGCACTCTGCCTTCTGAGCCGCTGGTCCCGGGTTCGATTCCCGGACAGGTCAGACATTTGTGTGTATGAACATGTCTATTTGACCTGTGTCTGGGTGTGTTTATGTATATAAGTATATATATCAGTCATCAGGTTACCATAGCACAGGCTCTGCCTAGTTTGGGACCTGAAGACCTTGTGTGAATGTTAAAAAAAAAAATGTATGTGTGTATAATTAGGAAGTGACGAGGTGGTACCGGCTTAGAGTGCCGTGGTTGTACCTAACTGTTATTGTCATTCACAAGTGTCCCACTAATATGGACGTTATCTTAACCGCGTAGGTTCTATCTTGTGAACAAGATAGAACCTACACAAACACTCAACAACACTTAAAAAGTAACACTTTCAGTTAGTTTGATTGAACACCCCACCCACTACCATTACCTCGAATTATCACATATCTTAATATTATTCATTCAAATCCAATAACCACATGCGTATATCTGCAAAATTATTCTTTCAATATTGAAGCTCTAAAAGAGTTCTTGATACCTGAACTAGATAAATGACTGAGACGTTGATTAACTCTCAACTTAACAAGCACGTATAATTATCTAGGTTTCGTTGTTTGGAGAACTGGGATGTTTGGTGATTAAAACTTTATGCTATTCATACCGTTTTCGTGGTCGAAAAATAATTATTTTGTAAAAAATTTAAGATTCATTTGAGCTCTTTGCTGATGAAAACAAAATTTTCTGGGCATAAAAAATAGAAAAAAAAACTATTAATACCGTATACAGGGTCAAAAATTTAGTATTTTATAAAAACTTTAAGATTCCTTTGAGCTCTTTGCTGATGAAAACAAAAGATTTCAGAGCTTAACAAAATATTTTTAAAAAACATGTTTCAGGCAAAAGTTCCTACGCAAAAATGGGAAATGGTTAAAAGTTTAAAAATAAAACAAATAGAAGGGCACATTTTACATAAATTTGGTTACAAAATGAAATTTGCGATTAGCGATTGCGAATATAGAAACGTCATTTGCGATTAGCGTTTTGGTTGACGGAGACATAGAAACTTAAAAAAGGACAGTTTCTAAAGACCTCACTGCATTACAAATATAAATATTTTTTTTTTTAAATTATGTATATAAATAATATGGGACAACGTTCACACAAGGTCTTCAGGTCCCAAACTAGGCAGAGCCTGTACTATGGTAACCTGATGACTGATATATATATACATAAATACATACTTATATATATACTTTTATACATATACACACCCAGACACAGGTCAAACAGACATGTTCATACACACAAATGTTTAACCTGTCCGGGAATCGAACCCGGGACCAGCGGCTCAGAAGGCAGAGTGCTACCAACTGCGCCAACCGGCCAGAAACATTACAAGTTTCTAGTATTCTGATCCAGAAAGAAACAAAATGAAATTGCAGGTTTTTTAGGCTGGTTAAGTGAAGGCGTTAATTGATTGTACTGTAAAATGTAATTTGTACTGTTTTGTATTGTACGTGCGTTTATAGAGTAACAAGTAAATATTTTACCGCTCTATCTACCACAACACTAAATACAAACTAACTGTATTCATACGTTGAATTTCAACTTGAAATTATTAAGTATAGAGCTCCAACCGAACTTCCAACAAACACTAGGATTTTAGCTTTCATCCCAAAAGCCTACTTTCACAAAAATTCCAAAAAGATTCTAACAAATATCCTCGGTTTTGCAGCATTAGCAGTACCTCCGAAATTACGTCTGCTTCACGTATACATACCTACGTATTACATTAGAATTTTGAACTCGTTACAATAATGCCCTCTCCTGGGGCATGCGGCATCACATTTATGTCCAACTTTATACCAGGTTTTACACCTAACTTTATAGACATTACAGAAGGCTATCACAAAATCGCTTCATCATGTGTTTTTGCTTTGTATTACATAATTTACCGACCCGACGGTACACAGCTTCCAGAAATGCCTTTAGATGGCGCGTCCCATTCAACTCGGTCTCTTGCACGGCGGTGACTTCGCCTCTTCAATCGTTTACGATCACCTATGACGGCCGACGACGAGAGGTCCTTGGAGGAGTCGTGGTCTCTTCCCTTCGTCCCTTCTGAATGGGGGGATCGGGAGGCATCCCACGACACACGAGCCATACCGGTACCACGGTACACGGTACCATATACCAGGTTTTACACCTAACTTTATAGACATTACAGAAGGCTATCACAAAATCGCTTCATCATGTGTTTTTGCTTTGTATTACATAATTTACCGTCCCGAAGGTACACAGCTTCCAGAAATGCCTTGTGCAGAGGCGAAATACGTGTCGAAGAGGTTTCACTTACGTAAGATTGACGTATGTGTACGTAAGTGACGTACGTACGTGTGATGTGTACTTACTGCATGTAATTTATGTGGGAAAGAGGGCGGTGCACGATGCATGCTAGAGTTTGTGCAGAAAGAGAATCGTAATGATATTTGAAGGCAATGCTGTGTATAATTTGGTATATAATTGGGTGGTGTATAATTGACGGTCCCGTGGCGCAGTGGTTTGTGTCATCGACATGAATTCTGTGTCTCCGGGACCCTGGGTTCGAATCCCGGCAGGGGAAAACATTTGTACGATGGGTGTAGATGTTTGTCCCGGGACTTGGATGTTTGTGTTCTGTGATTGTGTGTGTCTATGCCTCCCGCGATACAGGGAATCCTAGTGCGGAGGTCTGAATGTAATAAAAAAAAAAAAAAAAAATAAGATATTCATTTATTGCCTCAAAGTAACGGATTTCAAGTAATGCACAAGGCTTTACATTAAAAATAATCTTACATCTACAATCTCAAATATAATTTAAGTACATAATTGTCCCACTTATTCCATGTTAGTTGTGTCATCACCATCATTCATTTAAAAAAAATTAAATGCAAGTTGTTATAACATATAAAATAAATGTAACAGAAGACAATAGTGCAGAGTCTAACAAAATGAGAAGAAAAAAAAATTAATGTATTTGTCACGTTGAAAACACTGATACTACATTATTGTGCAATTGTAACATCTATATACTGTTTAAATGCGAGTAAATATTAAGTTATATATATCACCATACACATTTTTAAGCAATTATGAATAAAGTGTTTAATGTTAGTTCGATTTTACGACACGACGATTCTCTTTTCGCACAAAATGTAGCCTGGAATAATTTCAAGTCGATGAATGAACACGAATTATTGTGTATTTAATATGGATTTCCATCAAGCAACGCATAAATCTATAAACTTTTTTACGTTAGTTTGCGACAAGCAGTTTTTTTTATTATTATTTATGTGATTTCATTCAAAATATAATAGAACAAAGACGTAAGGCATAATATTCAAGCATTGATTTTTATTGGAACTTCCAGGAAAAGGGCCTGCATTTAGCCGTTTACGATATACATGAGGTAGCTAGTTGATTAAATTCACACACACACACACACACACTCACTCACACACACACACACACACACACACACACACATAGGTATATAGTATAGTATAGGTCTATCCTAAAATCCTACTTAAAGATTTACTGCACATAAATACAAATATTGTAGAGCGATTTGTTCGTGGCCCAAACGCTATGGTTATGATGAAAAATGAAAATATTTTTACGGGCCAAGATTGTTGCCCTGATTATAAAACGCGGAGAAAGAATAACAAGTAATATTATGTGTAGTAACAAAGTTGTAGCTTTGAACGGCATAATCTGGTATGACTGAGTTCTCGCTTGTAGAAATAAGGTTCCATATTGTAGAAAATCTCGTGTATTAGGGAACACGAGAATGTACTGGACATTCTCGTGTTCCCTAAAACACGAGATTTTCTACAATATGGAACCTTATTTATTTTTAGATAAGCGTTAGAAAATACAAATAAACGTGTTCTGTGTCCAGATAGTATGACTAACATCAATGCTAGTTCTGCTTTTAAGAGCAGTAGCACTCTATGTGAGAGTTCTCTAGGGGAATTACTGCCACCATATCTATTTCTTCCGCCAGCCAGTATTGTACGCATTACTGTGTTCCATTTTTAAGTGTATGGTTCCCGGTAAAATTACAGAGACATGAGACTACCAACTTTATGTCCTAGGGTGACGGGCGAAGTTCATTTACGAATTGTATCTGTCTTTAAGCAGAGATTACCACTGAACATTATTTTTAAATCCTGTAGGCCTGTTACTTGTTCCGTCACCTTATCCCATAAAAAACTGTAGAATATTCACTGCTGGATATACGCCTCCCGCATTAATCTTCTTAAGGTCTTTAGTCTCAAGTAGCATCTTAGCATCCAACCAATCATAGTCCATGCGGGTAAAATAGCGGGGTGCAACTAGGCTCATAATATAATATGCCATTCTCAGTGAATTGTGGACAATGCTTTGGGAAACTTTGAGTTTGTGTCCAGGAACGAAATGGGCTTATCATGGTTAAATTTTGTTCTCATTACCACGGTTCGCAAAATGATTTTTTATTTTTATTTATTAACATTCACACAAGATCTTCAGGTCCCAAACTAGGCAGAGCCTGTACTATAGTAACCTGATGACTGATATATATACTTATATACACATACACACCCAGACACAGGTCAAACAGACATGTTCATGATGAATGAGGAGTTTTTTTTACAGTGTAAAGACAGTGATCCTGCATATTTATCTTAACGTTGTGTTATGCAGTCATATGCTATACGCCGAGATTGGTTCGATCGTTCAGATACACAAAATATTAACCAGCTAACATTACCAATATTAGCTCCATAATCTATTTAGAACCATACTTGTACAGTTTTGACACTATCAAGAAGCAACAGTGTGCAATAAATTTGAAAATTATGCATACTAGGCCAGCTGTAAACGCTTGCACAGTATAATAATATGTCGTCAGTAGGTGAACTATGAGAAGTGAAATCCGTATTTGTGGCCGGAGTAGCAATAACTATCGTAATCGTATTTAAATTAAATTTAAAAATTGTATTAGAGAAAGTTTTGTAGAAGAAAGTAACAAGTCTTTGAAGAATGTAACATATTCCATAATTTGTTACTTTCTTTATATTAATTATTAATTGACTGTTGATTGTGACGAATGATAAAAAGTACTTTCGTTTTATGATAGTTATTAAGGTGGACGCTAAAAATGACCCAACCACAACGCAAAAGATGTTCTATTGAAGGGTTAGAGAGTCACTAATAAAAATTACATAGGTCATGTTGAGATGATGATGATGATGATGATGATGATGATGATGATGATGCGTCATGATGTTTGTCTGCTGATTGTAAGTTTGAAGGATACAGTTCACAAACCTGACTGAGCTAACAATAAACAGCTTAACTCACTGAACGCTAATGATCACCGACGGTTATAGTTATTAAGACGTTGACAAGTTGAGACCCTTCTGATCTTGACACCCTCTTTTTACCTTTTACCAAATATTATTTATTAGTAAAATATCGGAGAGATGAATTTTGACCTCATTGGAGATGTATTTGGTAGTACACGATAATTAAATAAGGGCCTGGCAACATTATCTGTCTTCTATACCAGGGTGTTAAGACCGAGTTGGCGCACATTCCATAATATTTAAACCTTCCCAATGCTGCACTGCGTGGCCAAGACGTGAACTGATTCCATCATGAATCATGAGAGGTTAACAGAAAAAAACTCAAATGTAAATATCATGTTTCTTTGATTATTTGACTAACTTATTATCATTTTTCCTTGTCTTGTAAATTATTATTGTGTAACATAATTAATGGAAGGAGAAAAGCTTGTGATGGAAAATTAGGTGACTATTAAGGCTACAAACGTATGTAAAATAAAAAACTAGTTAATTGTCGGTTGCATGTAAGTACTTATTGATGGAACTCGACTAAAAAGCTTATTCACACTCGCCTCAAAAATCGTTTTAGCAATCTACCTATATAACTAGGTATATATCTATATGGGCAACCTTTACTCTATCTTTGTCTCTGAATCTACCACGTCACAGCGTTCTTTTATCAGACCGTTTTTTATACTGCATAGATCTAGCGTTTGACCTTTATCTCACTTGCTGGTCAGTGACAGTGTGGTCGAAGATGTTATCACCTAGAATGCTTACTGTCTCTTCCCATTTTATTCATAAAGGTTACTCCAACTATACCTCACAGAGATCTCATCGAGAGAGCAATTTATCTTACTGAATGTATTGTTTCTGTCACACTTAACATTCACATTCAATAAACCATTCCTTATCAAAGTTAACACATTCATAACACAACATCCAAGTTTAACTTCGAAATTCAAGGCAACACAAAACTGAAGTTACGATACTGTCATGATAAATTATTATTCTGTGACACCAAGCACAGTGTGTCCAAAGACAAGTTCAAATTATTGCTAGAGGGCAGTCATAAATCGTGATCTGCAAACAAGTCGATCTCATGCCTGTAAGTCGTATGAGTCAGACGTTGGGCATAATAGATAGGGAGCATAATACCTTATCTCCCTTTAGCTACATGCTTGTACTTGACTTAAGTGTATTGAGAGAGAAATTAATTAACATTGCGAAGACCAGCTCTTGAATTATTGATGTTTCACATGTGCAATATCTTGATTCAGTTACTTTGCAGTCATACATTTTTTTATTGAAAAATGAACACTCACGTACTTATTTACGATTTTAATACTGCTATCAATCATCACAGAAGTTCTATGAATATTTTCAAGCTAATGAGTTCGAACTATTATAGAGCGAAGTGAAGTGGCTTTACTATTTGCTCAATATTGAGTCGTAGGACTGTCTAATACACTTTATAAAATACCACATAAGAGAACAATTCATGAAGGTTAATTTGGATTGAACGAAGTAAGATTTCATTTGCTAATTTGAAAATATCACGTCATTATTTTATTTGTAACCAAAGTATGCTAAAATTAAATATAACGCAAGAATGACCAAGCTTTTATGAGCTAAAGTTAAACTTCTGGCTCTAATGTGACGACAAACAATATTAGAAAATAGCTATAAAAGTTTTCTCATTTGCAAACAATACTGCCACATGAGTGTTATAGAGTTAATAATAAATGGATAAGACAGTCGACTGCTAAACAGAAACGTAGCTATGTCAAATATGTCCACATAAAACTGATATATATACAACAGTAGCTAAGTTTGAGATTTCGTACGTCCTACACTGTAACATTACTATTAAATATAATATATTCAATACGAATGATATAAATAAGTATATATCTAAAGCTCATACACATGCATTAACAACATGCTAGGCGGAATGTACGTTTAATATTTGGTGAAAATAATCGGTAATTTGTGTAGCTTTTTTTTCATAAATATTGTTGTAAGTTTCGCCTTGCCTCGTCTCGCTATGCAAGGGGTTTCTCTAAGCGAACGAATCAGAAATAAAGAGATCGGTAGAAGAACGAAAGTCCGGCCAATATAGCTCAGCGGATCAGCAAGTTGAAGTTGCAGTGGGCAAGGCACATAGCTCGAAGAAACGATGGTCGTTGGGGTCGAAAGGTTTTTGAATGGAGACGGATTGGCAAGCACAGCATAGGACGGCCACCAATTACGTGGACAGACGACTTGCCTAAGATCGCGGACAAGGGCTAAATGCGGACCACTTCCAATCGGTCCATAAGGAAATCAATGGGGGAGGCCTATGCCCAGCAGTGGACATCCTATGGCTGAGATGATAATGATGATGTTTTCATTTAGTACTGCGACGATCGTATGTATGTGTTTAGTTGAGTGTACTGTACATACAATATAATATAATACATTGTACTGACCTGGACTTGGCTGACCCCCAACTTTCCACCAAGTTTAAAATAGTAGAAGCTCCTGTACTGTCTAATTGTATACCCTAACATAACGTTCCTTTTAAAGCTCGACAGGATGTTTGCATGATTCAGGAGCTTTGGTGACTAATTATAAAAGCGTCGCCGACGGTACCATAACTAATTATAAGTTAATGGTAGTTTCTGCGCGGAATTCCGAAAAAGGAAGTGCGATTGTCGTGTGGAATGATTTACAGATTATGATCATATTTCGCAAAATTTTTAATGATTAATGTTTTTGGATATTATTGTAGACAGACATTTGTTATTTTGCTTAACGATATTTGAGTTTTGCTGTTGTTTAGTTGCTAGCTTGGAATTATTTATCAGTAATAATACTAATGTGATAGTGTGTATTTTTTTGTCTTCCTTTTGGACCATTTCCTGTGTATTACTTAAGTTCTTAATTCTTTTAAGCTACGAAAGAAAACGTATTTCTAACTTACCCAACTAGTATCAAATCATCATATAACGGCCGGTGAGATATTGATTACACGTTTGCCTATTAAAGCATGTTTTCTGTTTTCTGATGAGATAATTAGTGATCATGAATTTCGAATTGGCTTCTTTGAGGTGTTTTTCTCTTGTTTTTTTCGCTCTACTAAGGCCATCCTTAGTATTCCCTAGCACGTATTGAGTTTGGTAAAAATAAATCGTCAAAGACTTCAGATTTCCTCTTATTCCATTCTTACTTAATTCTTGCTTTATTAATCTCCTCTTTTCCAGGTTGTCTCCATTTATATACCCCATTAACCGTATTACTAGTGGTCTGACGCCAAATTGTTGAACGAGCTTCCCCCCTAATACCGAGGGGGCGAAGCTCGAGCCTCGAAGGGAGCCGAGATACTATTGGGGATTCTTCAAAAAGAGAGTTAACAGAGTCTTAAAAGGATTGGAAACGTATCGTAATGTAACCCAGTGTTACAGGTATCCATGGGCGACGGTAATCGCTTACCATCAGGCGCCCCGTATGCTTGTATGCCACATATTTCATTTACAAGCTGTAAGCTCCAGTCGCCAACCTGATGGTGACTGGTTCAACTCTCACCCCGGGTTTGAGTTTTGCGTATAAGTAATATCCTTATCAAAGCATTGTGACAACTCGGTGACTCGGAACCCTCCTAGGTAGCTACCACCCTCTAGTTAGAAAAAAAATCACCAAACACAGTGTGTTCTGGCAGCTCTCTGTAAGCTTAAGTCAAAATTTTAGGTCTAGCGTTTTACTCCTTCAGCATAGTTACTATCAAGTGATATACTGGTCGATAGATCGATAAAGAAATTAAAAATGTATTTGACTAGTGTCATACTTATCAACTTCATATTATTGTTTTTTAACCGACTTCAAAAAAGGAGGTTACTCAATTCAACCGTATATATGTTGTTTTTTTAATATTTTTTTATGTGTGTTCGCGGATAACTTTGTCGTTTATGAACCGATTTTGATGATTCTTTTTTGTTAGATAGAGAGTATACTTTCGTGGTGGTCCCATTCATATTTCATCAAAATCGGACAAGCGGTTTTTGAGTTATACTCCAATAACTGAAAAGTGCTGCGCGTATCTTGATGATATTATTGTCGCGGTTGAAGACATCGCAGAACACACAATGACAATTAATTGATCCTGTGAATAGCAAAGTACTAGTAGTACAGTATACAGCAAAGTAGTAAGTAGTCACTGAAAAGGGTCAAAATTAAAAAAAAAAAATGCAACCGACTTCAACACTCAAAAGTGAGAAATAACGTGTGAACTATAATGGTACCGACTTCAAAAATATTTCACACTTTTGAGTGTTGAAGTCGGCATTTTTTGTTAAAAAATTTTTTGTATTACATACTCACACCCTCACATTAGGATTCCCTGTGTAGCGGGAGGCATGTAGACACACAATCACAGCACACAAACATCCAAAACCCAAGAACAAACACCCATGCTCGTCACATGAATATTTGCCCCTGCCGAGATTCAAATAGAGGACCCTAGGATCAAAAGTCAAATCAACCACTGAGCTACGGCGACCGTTAAAATATTGCCATCGTCTTTGTAATATTGTAACCAGGGTGCCCAGTCTACTAAAATCATGTTCATATTCAGTACAAGGCTAAGGCCAATTCGATGCCAATAAGACAACGTCAAAAATCTTTAGTCTGCTAAGTTCATAGCGGCCTGAATCTGCAATATGTTGAACCTATGCCTACGTCGGTGTTACGGCGTACTACGTCAATAAACTCGACATCTTCAGTGGTTCAGGTCCGAGCGGCGACAAGAGCGTAGAACTCTCCTTCGCGGTGTCTTCTCTGATACTGATGACGACCCCAGTGATCGACGAAACGTCTGGAACAAAAGTTTCACAGAGACCACAGTCAAACAGCCCGAAAGCAATACATACAACATGCAACGCTGGCCGTGAAAGCCTTAGAGTTTACATAAATCGAGAAAGTTTGATTCAATATAGACAACTTAAAAATAGTTGACTACCAAAGCTATCAAAATCGTCATTTGTGAGCCGATCATATTGCCATATTGAATAGTAGACTTAGGCCCCTATCTACAAATATTTGAAGCTAAAACTTAAAATGAATCAAATAACCGAAAACAATATTTGGCACCATCAAACGGCCAAGTCGTTTGAGTGAAATCGCTATTCCACCCAGACGGCCTCCATTTGTTATAACAAATTTGGAACTTAATAATTCATCATCACCATTCCATTGAAACGTGAAGTCAATCCAAATTAACGAAGGCGAGAATAAAGTCCGGAGATTGGAAATCTGGATTAACATTTTGTAACAAACTGTGTAATGAGATCTGTTTTCTGGTACGTGAGATACTTAGGATTTGTGTTACACAATCAGCTCGCGATGAGAAATATGACTCGCTATTAACAAGAAAATTGCTGGAGATCTTGGAATATTTACATTACAAATTGTAAAGATGAATCAGGTTTCCTTGTTTCGTTTTAAATAATACTTGTTTAATTATAGGTACCTAATCATATTTTTTCAACTTACTTCCAAAATAATTAAAAAGTTTTTTGAAATCTATTTTTCATTTTCTGAATTAAAGAGTTACTTCTATTTTGGTTTATTTTGTTTTTGTTAATAACGGTTGATTCGTTTTGCTGTTTATATTTGCCTAATGGGGCAAATGCCTTTATTAAAATAAAACACTAATAACTAATTACAATACTGCAACTACTTCAATAACATCTGAGCAATCCACTAGCTATTGGTAGCCTATAGATAACTCAAATGTTCTAACCCGCTACCGGCTGGCAGCGTGCCCAAAATGCTAGCAGCATTGCCACGCTGAATTGCAATGCTGATTCGTTAAGCCAAATATGTGCCAGCATTTTGGTTATGCGTCGCATAGATCAAATGCTCAGATAAATTTTGCCTAATTACTTGCCTTGCCTAGTAACCGTGGTCAAAACGACCACAAATGCGCTTATACCCTCACCCATTTCATTGCTTTGTTCTTAGTCGCTACACCTTGACAGAGTGGTCGTGGTGGTCAAATCAAGAGTGGTGGCATTCTTGACAATCCGTCGCCACTCGTCTCGTACCGCTGCTTTATAGTACATTCGTGGAGTGGATGGAATTTCATTGTCCATTTTTTTTTAAAACATGACTAAACTTTTTTTAAACATGTGACTTGTAAAGAAAACTACACTTTTCAAAACCAAAATGTATCTAAACTTTCCATTTTCATCGTAAGTACTTGTATTATAAGGCAATGGTACATTGGTTACAATAATCTACTTGGTAAATACAGGTTACAATCTCCTACTCTAGACGTTAGCTGCTTGGTGCTTTATTTTTACATGGACTTATTCATGGTAAATTTGATTGTTCAGATATTATTACAAATCAACTCTGTTACATCTGTCCCAGAACCGTAATCCGTAGACAAGTGCGTTCCAGGTACTTGTTAAGTATTACTAACAGTTCTGCAAAAACGAATGCTGGCGTAAGGTCACCTCTATACCAACTTGTTGAATGTTATAACACCAAATTTGAAAGCGTTGATATTTTGGCCATATCGTGCCCTAGGTATAAAAAAGCTATAATTGAATCACTAAATATCTATGACGTCACTTTGACCGCTGTGAAATAATGTGTTTCAAAATTACAAAACTTCTGTACCTTCTCTCTTGTAGATGGTAATCTACCATAATCCTTGGCCTAAATGTATATGAGATTATTATTTAGTTTATTTATAGTATTATAATGTCATTAATGTAAATAATCTTTTTCATTTCTTTATTGTTAAATAGCGTAATCTTTTAACTCACGTAGCCCAGCATAGAATAAGATTTAATTTTAAACTTCAAGTCGCGAGTGAATAGGTTCCTTCTAAGTTTGCGTGCTCCACCTTAGACCGCGTCGTCGCTTAACATCAGGTGAAACAGTGGTCAAACGCAAGCAATCATAGGAAAAATATAATATCTTTTTAAAAAAAAAAAAATCGAAGTAATTAGTTGATAATGTTGTAGGTAGCATAGTTAGTATTGATACGAACAATTTGTGTTACTTAAAATATAATATGTTACCGTTTTTTTTCCCAAATAAATAAATGCTATAACTGACAGCCAGTCGGCAATCAGCACCCTAATAAATGAAAAACTTTTTATTTTTTCCAATATCTATTTCAAAAGCACCGCAATAAAACTCATTTGAGCAACTCTTTGAGAGAGTCAAGCTCTGAAATATAACGAAAGTCAAACAGAAAAGCAATATTGGACGCATTGTTTTATTTATTTTGTTTCGAATTGTATAAGTACCGAGAGTGACTCAGCAGCTGCGAATTTATTGGCGAACGATATAAAATGAGAAGGCACCTGTTTGTTTAAATGGCGGACGCTGTTAACGTAGAGATGTCCCCCTCCGGTGAAGCTGTAAATGCCGGCAGGGGCAAACAGCATTAGTCCGTTAGAAAAAAAAATTGGTTGTCTGTAAAGTCGGTTTACGGACGATAGATTTACGTGATAACGTCATAATCATTTATGACTTTGACTTTGACTTTGACTTTGACTTTGATTATTTTATGTAATACAAAACTCAAGTGGAACGTTACGCGGAACGTTTCTATTTGTCATGAGTGTTGCTGGTATTCATCAATTTATAAGTCGTTATTACGTCAAAAAAACGTAGAGATGTTATTTATTTGGATGCTTTATAAATATTTCAACATTTTGACTGATAAGGTACATCATCTCAGCCATAGGACGTCCTATGGCATACGTGGTCATATATTTTTTTGAAGTAATGAAAACTTCTTTAGCGGCATTGTGCACTTTTGTATGGGAAAAAAATGTTAAGCTCGCGGCAAGGGCGTGACGTCAATGAATTAGTAAAACGTAGGGAGCGTAGAAAAATTTAAACTTAAATATGTTACGAATGAGGAACATTTTCGTTTGTTGGTAGATATAATACGACCTACTAAAGTCAGCCGCGAATTGTCATGTTTGTGTACGGTAGCGCAACTAATGAATATTGTATTTTACAACATAAATGATAATTAAATAATAATAAATACTTATATACTGATAAACAAAGCAAGTCGTGCGAAATTATTCCATAACCATTCCTAAATATTCAAAAATGCACAACGTTTCATGCGACTGCTGCCTGAACACTTTGTGTTTGGTGACAGTTTTTCAAACTTGAGTGTGGTTGCTAGTCAGGCGGGTACTGGAAAGTAACCTACCACCCTGCTGGGAATTTCATGACGGTGTTACCTTCACCGGAAGGTCAAGCCGTTGGAGGAAATCGAAACAGCGTCCGTCAGTTTGACAGAAGGCGCTCCCACGGCTTCAAAGTTTTATTTTATTTTTAATCCGTATTCGGATGTTTATACTACTACTGCTTACTGAGTACGTGGTTTTATACTATGGTAGCCTAGTGGTATACGCGAAGGCTGTCAAACTAAGCGTCTCTAGTTCAATTCTCACCCACGGCGTTATCTTCAGGTGATGGTGGCTTCATTTTATAATCCACAATCATCCAAAAATCTATGAATATAATGAAATTATGTTACATATTTGGAACGAATTATAATTGTGCCAATGCTGCAAGCATGCTGAGTACGCTGCCAACTGGTAGTGGGGTGGAACATTTGAGCTATCTATAAGCTGTCAACAGTAGATTGCCGTAAGGTTATTGTAGTAGCTGTATCATTGAGATTAGTGTAGCAGATAATCGCTTCCCGTAAGAATCCGTACACTTTCTTCGTCGTCGTGGAATCAATTACACGCAAATTCGCTTATAAGCTATTATAACTCACCCCAAGATGCGTCGCGACCGATATTGGGCAAGGCATCTCTTAGGTACAATCCTAAATACAGATTAACTGGCCAAAAGTAAAGTGTCTAAGTAAGCATAGTAGAAAACATGCCCTACATTTGATTTTAGTAAAGATTCTTCTTAGTGTGGGTTCTGTATGTCATTTCTTAGAGTATACAAGTAATTTAAGCAAACACGAACATTATTTCTTGTGTATGTTTCTAAAGCGATCCTTGTATTATTTGAATCAATAAACTTTTGTATTTGTATTTTGTATTGTCACGTCTGCTTGCTATTTAACTGACTTCGAAAAAGGAGGAGGTTCTCAATTCGAACTATTTTTTTTGTGTGTGTCCTCATAATTTTCGTCTGAGTGAACCGATTTCCAATCGTTCTTTTTTTATTTGAAACCTGGTGCTTTCCGTGTGGTCACATTTAAATTTTATCAAAATCGGACATACGGTTTTTTAGTTATACACTCCAATAACTGATAAGTGCTACTCATGCCTCGACAATATTATAGTGGCAGGTGAAGACATCGGTGAACATACACAATGACAAATTGAGCCTGTGAGTAGAGCAAAGGTCACTGAAAAGGGTAAAAAAAAAGTTTTACCAAAAAATGGAACCGACTTCAACACTTCAGATCAAATAGATATTTGATTTCACACTTTTGAGTGTTGAAGTCAGTTCCAATTTATTGTAAAAATTTTTTAGCCGCAAATTTTTTTTTTTATTACACTCAGACCCCCGCACTAGGATTCCCTGTGTAGCGGGAGGCATGGACACACAATTACAACACACAGACAACCAAGACCCTAGCCAAGCCAAGCATTAAGCTTTTAACTTATATACACAAATCTTTTAAATACATTTTCCGGCTAGAACCTCTTTTCCCCAACTCTATACGTTTTCGTTTGCGTAGGGCAATGTATGGGAACGATTTTAATAATTGTTACGCCGCTGTTCTCTTTTGAAGGTACTTCATATTTATGTCTTAATATTGAGGTTGAATTGCTTCTGTTCCTCGCTGTAAGCTTTTCATGACTACGTGGGTAAAGTACAGCATTTAATAAAAAAACTCTCATTGAAAATAATTTAATATAAATGGTGAATTTTGAGCGACAGGTATTGCTAACCAATATAGAAATTTAGTTTATTAGATCTGAGATGTTTACGCGTGTTATTTGACACATCGTCACGATCAAGTGGGATAATGGTCAAACGCTATATATTTTTTTTTTTTACATTCTATAAGTTTGCGTTTGACAACTGTCTCACCTGATGTTAAGTGATGACGATGTCTAGGATTTAGCACGCAAACCTAGAAGGTACCTATTCACTCGCGACTTGAAGACTCCAGGATTGTACATATCGGGAAACACACACTCGGGCAACGAGTTCCGTTCCTTGGCAGTACGCATTAAGAAAGTGGAAGCAAAACGCTTCGTACGTATATATTTATATCAATAAATATTAAAAACAAAACAAAGATATTGTGACCGTTGTTTAATTTGTAAGTATAAATAACAGTTTATAAACTGACTTGAAAAATAGAAGGAGGTTCGCAATTCGTCAAAATCTTCTTTTATGTATGTTTTTTTATTGGGAATGGATTTTGACGGTTCATTTTTTGTCGACATAATTTATTTATTTATTTTATTTATTTATTAACATTCACACAAGGTCTTCAGGTCCCAAACTAGGCAGAGCCTGTACTATGGTAACCTGATGACTGATATATATACTTATATACATATATACACCCAGACACAGGTCAAACAGAAATGTTCATGCACACAAATGTTTGACCTGTCCGGGAATCGAACCCGGGACCAGCGGCTCAGAAGGCAGAGTGCTACCAACTGCGCCAACCGACCAGTCATCATGCCTGGGCCCATTATTAAAATCAGTTTAGTAGTTTGATTCTTATGAAACATTTGAAAAACACGCCATCTATAATTAAACGAAGGCGATTGAAGTCGGTTGTCCCTATTTTATTTATCAAAACTTTTTCTGATGTACTCGTATTCGTGTTGTTTGTTTTATCGATATAACTTTACCCAAGTTTTCGTTAAAATAAAATAAAATCCCTTCTCGTGCCGAGTCATTGCCTCTCTATCTATCATTCACTGTTGTTACTTTTATACTGATATTTTAATAAATTAAATTAAATATTAATATTTAATCCATTTCAATCACACCACATGAGTGTGTGGTGTGATTGAAATGGTCTTAACATTTGCATCTCAGCCACATGTGTTTTTCATTCATGTGAATTGCTACTCAACATTCATAGTAAATATCACTATGATAATATAATATGAAATGCTCACCATACTGAAACCGTCTGAAGCAACTTAAGGGTGGTAGCTATCCAGGCAGGTCCTCGATCCACCATGGTGGGAATTTGATAACAGCGTTACCTTCGCCGAAAGCTCAAGGCGTTGGTGGGGATAGAACCAGATACCGTCAGTTCGACAGCCAACGCTCGCGCCGCTGATCCATCATAGCTTCAAATTCATCAATAATTATTTGCAACGTATATGTGAATTCAATATCCAATTTAAATAACCTTAATATTATAAATGCGAAAGTTTGCGAGTATAAATAAATATAAATAAATAAATGTTTATTGTCAACAAATTACATCAATTCTGTTTACAATATAGTACTAACAATTCAAAATAGGTACATGTACCAGTTTAACATCAGATCTATGTGAAGATCTTAGCTGCACTAGGTATATTATTTATATAATTTAAGAGTTAAAATAAAATCATAAAATGTGCATATATTAATAATTGACAGCTGTGCTAGGGCATACCTGTGTGACAGCTGCCAATGTCTTCCTGCTGTGTAGGAACATAGTTTAATACACTATGTTATGTTATGTATGTGTTTATGTTTGTTACTTCTTCACGCTCAAACGGCTACACCGATTTCGATGACATTTGGTATGGAGATAGTTTAGATCCTGGATTAATTTATAGGCTTATTTTCATCATCGCAATCACCACCATTTTTCGTCACCACGCGGGTAAAACCGCGGGGCGCAGCTAGTAGACAATATAGGAAGAACTTTCCAACGCTGTACTCATTACATTATCCCCAAATTCTATTACTCCAAGTGAGTTTCATTTGAATTTCGCAGTTGCTAACTACTCTAAACAAATTAAACTTTTGTAAAGTGTCCCCAGATCTCATTTTGATCGTATCGAGGAAGCACCCCGTTTTGAACTCTACACCCAACAGTTTAATTTACCCAGTTAATATACCCAAAAAAACTTTTCTTAAACTTTCTACTCTGAAACTTCACTGGCAGGGCACAATCTTGAGATAATTTTCCGGTAGCCGAGGGAACTTTTAATGTGCTCCTTACTTACATTTTCCGGGGCAGGGAGCAAAAATATTTGACAAAATAAGTGGGCTCGTTTTGGGGGAATTATTTGGGCCGCACCTGTAGGAGAATGATGATTTTATTTTAAGCATGCTAGAGATGGATGCCTATCTTACAGAATACTCAGATATTATTCTTTAGGAGTATGGATTTGAATATATTTATATATCACTCTCAGACCCCCGCACATAATCAAAGGACACAAACACTCAAGACCCGGGACAAACATCTACACTCATCGCACAAATGTTTGCCCCTGCCGGGATTATTATTATTATTTAGGGATATGCAGTGTGAAATAACTTGTCGATATCGGTACCATGATAGTTCACACAACAACTATTATCAAAATATTGTGCTCATGGTACCGACTTCGACAAAAAAATCTGTATTTTCGCAAAAATACGACCTGGGTATCTTCAAGTCATGCGTGAATAGGTATCTTCTATGTAGGCGTGCTCCATCGTAGACCGCATCATCACTTAACATCAGGTGGGATAGTGGTCAAACGCCTGCCTATTCCCAATAAAAAAATAAAATAAAAATGACACGTTATCGGTCATACCATATGTCGAATTGAGTAACCTCCTTTTTTTAAAGTTGGTAAAAATCATGGTTTCCTGCAGAAATATTATATATTTTGTTGGTATTAGATAGTAAAAAATACTGTTAGGACAGATTTACAAAAAAAATACCGAAAAAAGGAATCGACACTCAAGAATGTGAAATAACTTGTTGAATCGGTACCATGATAGTGTACAAAAGTAACTATCATCACAATATTGTGCGCATGGTACCGACTTCGACAAGTTACTGCACACTTTTGTATAATGAAGTCGGTTCCATATTTTGGTAATTTTTTTTTCACCTTTCAGTGCCCTCGGCTAGTCACGGGATCAATTTTCATTGTGTCATTCAACGATTCCTCCATCCGCAAGTATAATGTCATTCACGTATGCGTAGCCCTTTTCAGTTATTTGAGTGCAACTCAAAAACTGCTTGACCGTTTCTGATAAAATTTAAATTTGACCACCTCTATCAAACAAAAAAAGAATCATCAAAATCGGTTCGTATACGATGAAGTTATCCGCGAACACACACAAAAAAATAAAATATATACGGTCGAGTTGAGTAACCTTCTTTTTTAAGACGGTTTAAAATCAGTCTTAATGAATATTCTGGAATAAATAACATAATTTCGATCAAAACACACATTATTAACTTCCGCACTTTATATCGCTAACAGCTTTAACGCTTTCGAAACAAATAAATTGATTGGCCTATTCACGTGCCATTCCGCACTATTTGATAAAGACCCTAATTTTGATAATCGCTCGAACTAGCCAAAAATTCACTAAAACTCTTCATAATGAAATAGCGCTTATTCTTTATAAGCTAAAATTCAAATTCGTACTCCATACAACGCTATCACTAATACGACACGAGTTTTATGTAATTGCTGGCAAATTGTGGGTATTTTAAATAGGCATAAAGTAAGTGGCCACTTAATTTACCTAAGACTACCCGCAATATAAATAAAAACATCACACGCAATCTTAGTGTTGTTATTGATAACTGTCATACTGATTTAAACTTTATTCGACCATGAAAGAACTTATCTTACATCTCTTATCATTCAGAATTTTAGTTTAGTTTAGTTGAAAAAGAGAATCACTACCATTATTCATAAGGCGTAATGCACAAGTAGCCCAAAATCGGGTAAGATGGTAGTAAAATTCATCTTTTAAAAAAGATGCAATCATAAATTCAACACGACTGGTCAATGGCTAAATGCGAAAACTGTGCGGATCTAAAATAGAAAATAAAACCATTCTACCTTTTTTTGTTTTGTCCATTTGCTCGAACTAATCCTTGGACACTGCAAGTTAAACAAACTTCTTTTTTGCAGGGCGGCAAAAAAGCATTTCCTCATTTGAAAGCTTTTAGCTGTAATCCTGCATGGGAGATCCTAACGTCTCGGTTTTCATGGTTAATTAAATACTTGACTAATTAGGAGAGAGGGGTTTAATTTACTTTGATGTCTACTTACTTACTTAGCGAAGGGTCATGCGGGATGACCGCAAAATACCTTCTTATTCGTCTTTTTTATAAATATATATAAAACTATTTATTTTCAATAAGCAGACAACATCCCATATTGACTAAGTCTTATCTATAAAATAAAATAAACTGCAGGGTCGAACTAAATGTTTACCGTGCCTTGACTGTCGATTTATTACCATAACTTTATGATTGAAAATAAACCTTTTCCTTTTTTCTGTATCGTTAATAACAAGAAAAGTTTATAATTTGAAACCGCAAGCAGACCGCAACAGATTTCCAGTCACAATTAAATTCTCAGAGGGTAACGATTTTTTCCCCGCCCTGGAGCGGTTTGTAATTTTTTACCCGCTCCCTACAAAAAGGTTGGAGATGAAAACAAATCGGTGATGACCTGCTTTTGTCGCATGCCCCCTGTAAAACTGTTCTAAAGAATCTTAATTAGGGAGCGGTAAATTTGGAAGCCGCACAGATCATAATATATCTGGATACAGCAAGTTATTTATCAAGCGTACTTAATTGTTAGATACAAGTATACAAATATAATAGATATTGTAATGTAACAAACCGACTAGGACTCACGTGGTAAACACTGGAAAATTACTCTCCGACCAGTTTCGAACTTATTTGCAGTTCTTCATCTGGGAGTTATGATCGTGCCAGGCGGCGAGCGCGAGCCTCAGCACGTAACTGGTCGGAGAGTAATTTTCCAGTGTTTACCACGTGAGTCCTAGTCGGTTTGTTACATTACAATTATGGAAGAAACTCGCGATAGTTTTCAGACCTATAATAGATATGTTACTGATTGATTACTTCTGGTGGATATTCATCCATTGTGTATTCTGTAAGATAGCACTTGTATGGTTCCTTCCTCTCTTGTTTCCTTTCCGCATGCACGTACGCATATAGCCGTCCTGTTCTAATGGTCGGCTACCTCCGTAATGCAACGATATGTCAATCACTCTGCCGCACCTCACCGCGAAAAACGGTCAACACAACCTAAAGAAAATACAGTCCACTAAAATATAAAGGACCAGCTCGCTTTTCCCACCAACTATTCTTTCATTCATTTATTTATTCATAACAATAAGTAACACAGTTGTATGAATCAAAGCGTTACAAATTGGTAATAATTATAACATGATAATCTGACAACATTATTTCTATTTGTCAATTTTACCATAAAAAACTCGAATGATTTATTATGACAAAATGGTACTTATAATTATTATAAAATTAAGGTATTTAGGTATTACATTTACAAAACATGTCAACGATAAAAACATTACATTTAGACATATTTCATCACATCATACTAACGTTATAATGGCAAAAGTTTGTTTGTCGTTTGTTTATATGTTTGTTACTCGTTCATGCTGGAACGGCTGAATGCATTTGCGTGAAATTTTGAATGAGACAGATTATACCCTGGAATAACACATAGCCTATTTTTTCCCCCCGAAAATATTGACTGTTCTCGTGGCATGATAGAATACGCAAAAGTCGTCAATACCACGTACCATTTCGGCACGGGTAAAACTGTGGGGTGCAGCTAGTTAGTAATAAGTTTTCTTCTATGCACGTATTTATTGGCTAACTATAACCTCAAATGCTTTCAACGGTCTTATTATTAAAAATTGTGTAATACACCCCTAATTCGACGTTACGTTACGCTTGGACTAGTTAATTCCAGAGTAACGAAGTTGTAACCATCTCTTAACAACGGTATTAATTAATAGGGAGTAACGTTGACCTAACAATACTGTCCTTACACCATGTTTGACGGCTTTGCCATGGCAACCTATGAAATTTATAAATATAAAGAATAAACACTTTTGCTAACTGACAGACGCCATATTGATTTTGAGGACAGTGACACACGAACATTATATTAACACACTATATTGACTATCCGTATCCTATATATCACTGACACATTATATTTGAGTTTGACTCATTTGAGTAATTGTTTCGCAAGTTTTTGGTAGCAGAAGCCATAATTGAAGAAGAAGGAGAAGAATTGTTTGGTGTACAAACTAAATAGAGTACTGCGTGGTACTGCGGTTTGGCTAGACCAAGTCTTTGGATCACTTATTTATGGTTGAAAATTTTACATTACGTAATTTACGTAACAATTAAATATGAATTAAAAACGCATTTCACTCCGATCATTGGGATGAAGAAGAATATCATAGTCATAAAGTGTTGTTAATGTGACGTGGTATTTATGAATCTACTTAATGCTTAATAATCTACTTAATATTTCATTAACGCGTTTATTATTTCATCAATTATTTTGCAGTATCTTGAAAAAATACACTCATATCATAGACGATATGAAAAAAAAAACTCTTAACACAAATAATTTAAAATAATAAAATTAAGCCGCATAATATTTTTTTATGGTGCCCTTTGAGTAGTTTGTACATTTGTAGAGACAAAGTATTATTATTTCAAGCAGGAATACTCACAACTCTACGTCTAATCTATCGTTATACTAGGTAGCCGCTAGTTTTAACTTTTACGCCGAGACTAATGTAGGATTAGCTTACTCTAAACTTACTTCTTATTTATTATACTGAATTTGGTTAATACATCCATATTACTTGGATTGAAGTTAGTCATTTGTTAGTCTATGTTTATTAAAAAGGCCGTTACTTTTAATGTTATAAAATTATATTCTTTATTCTCTATTGGCTTCAAACTTGACTGTAGCAAGTTTGTTTGCATGTTGTGAATATACTGGACCATTTCTTTGCAAATCCTTCCAAGTTGTCGGCCTTGTCCGAAAGGGCTGGTTTTATTACTAATGGTGTTTATTTTCTTAAAACTGCACGCTTTCAGAGTACTTGTAAGTACTATACAAGTAAATAATATAAATTAAAAAAAAACAATATTCGTGCAAACATGGGTATTCTAGATTTATTTACATCTGTGTAATATAACCTTTTATATAATGTTTGACGGATAAAGTGTAGCGGGATAAATATGCAGGGTTAATTAAGTGCAAGAGTAAGAGCACAATGTTACCTTTGCTATAATTATATATCAATATCTTTTTTTATGACACTTGAACCACTGTCAACAGTGGGACAGTGACCCATTTAAATTTCATCAAAGGTGGCCAAGCGGTGTTTGAGTTACAGTCATATTATACTACAGTAGGAGTATCGCGATAGAAGTACATTTGATAGTTACCACATTGTTTGCCACCAAATACGTTTCAGGATACGCAATTAACCGCTTATATTATTTCCAATTTCCGCAAATAAATGTCCTCATTTTAATCCAAATGTTTACCTTCAACCACACTTGTTCTAGTAAGAGAAGGATTAAAAAGTATAGAGTTAAAATGTTGGTCATTTGTCAAACTTGTCCAATTCTCTCTCTCTCTCTCTCTCTCCAATCTCTCCCTTACTTACACACGCACATACACAACACTCACAACTCATACACACATACACTCTCTCACACACACAAACACGCACACAATAACTGATAGCTGCCTGAACGCACTATGTGTTTGGTGACAGTTTTTAAAACTTAAGGGTGGTAGCTAGCCAGGCGGGTACTCGAAAGTACCCTATTGCCATGTTGGGAATTCGATAACGGTGTTAGCCTCACCGGAGGCTCATGCCGTTAGTGGGGAACGAACCAGTGTTCAGTCGCCGCGCCCACTGCTGAGCTGTCGACACTTAAAAACTTGCTTGTATAAATAGTACAGGCTCTGCCTAGTTTGGGACTTGAAGACCTTGTGTGAATGATAATAAATAAATAATAATAATAATTATATCGTTGCATATACTCTGTTTTTTCCAAGCAATCACTAATCTATGTAAAAAATAGCAATTACCTAACTTTGTTCGCCTTTATGTAAAACAACATTAAAGAAAAAACATCATTATGTCCGTTGCAAAAAATGTTACGTGTTTTTTCTACGGTGGGGCAAAAAAAATGTTTCTCTTTGATGTATAGTATCCATCAAAACAGCTCAGTGTTGGTTATTCCAAATTTATTTTCAAAACTTTTTAACTTGAAAAAAGTTTGGAAGTCTTGTGGTTTCTGTTTCAGGGATATTTTAACAGACGACACGAGATTTCACCATTTTTTTATTTTTTTCATTTTTTCACATCCAAATTAGCCTACGCGTTACAAGGACATGAAGTTTATATTACACTACCTGAAGTGGGAATTACTTGCGTCACTGTTTTTTTATCGCAATAGTATGTATCATCATCATCATCTCAGCCATAGGACGTCCACTGCTGGACATAGGCCTCCCCCATTGATTTCCACAAGGACCTGTTGGAAGCGGCCCGCATCCAGCCCTTGCCTGCGATCTTAGGTCGTCTGTCCACCTGGTCGGTGGCCGTCCTATGCTGCGCTTGCCAGTCCGTGGTCTCCATTCTATAGTATGTATAAACAATATTATTTATACATCTATTGTTATGTTATCTATTATATACATTTCATCGAATCGCTATTTCTCTTGGTCACGGCATCACGCGTGAACGGCTTGACCAATTTCGATAAAATTTGGAGAAGGACATAGGCTATTTTTTGTCCTGGAAAAAGTGTGGTTCCCGTGGAATAACTGAGTTAGCGGGCAAAACGCAGTGCACGCGGGTGAAACCGCGGGGCGTAGTTAGTATATAATACATATTTGAACCGTTCAGGGTCGAAGCATTGGGCCCGTGAGGATTGGAAACTTATCGGATTTTCCAAAATTCAGAGCGTTTGATCGACGCGACGCGTGATTAAAATGCTGGCACATATTTGGCTCAACGAATCAGCATTGCAACGTAACGTGGAAATGCTGCTAACATTCTGGCACGCTGTCAACTGGTAGCGGGTTAGAGCGTTTGAGTTGTCTATAGGCTGACAACAGCTAGTCCACTTACTGATGTAGCTGTAGTATTGTAATTAGCTAGTAGTATTCTATTTTTAATAAATATATCAGACCCGTGAAAAAAAAAACAAATGAATAACGCACGTTAATAATAGTCAAAACTTTTCTTTTGCTTCCATATGCTATGTCACGCCAATAGGAATTTGAAGATTTTTTTATTAAAGAGCTTATGCTTTCGTTTGACGACTGTCTCACACGGCCTAAGGTGTAGCACTCATGCATATCAAGGACTTATTCCCATGCGATAGAAGACTCCAGGGTTGCACCCATCAGAAAACACAGACTCGGGCAGTGAGTCCCACTCCCCGGCAGTACGTTTGAAAACAATGGCAGCAAAACCCTTCCTTTTCTTTCATACGTGCTATCATAGACCAATACTACAAGTAGTAGTATATTATGTTCAAATATTTGAATGAAAAATTCGGCTGCTAGTGGGACTTGAACCCACGACTACAGAATACCGTCCTGTATAGGACGGTATAAGTTCTACCTAGCATGTTGTTAATGCGATACACAATAAAATCTCTTAAAATAAGGGTAGGGTGCCTTCGTTTGATACGATATCAACGGTAATGTTGGTCTATCAGTCCTGTTAAATAATTGTTCATACAATTAAAGGTAGATGGCGCTAATAACATCCCCCGCAGATGTTAATAAGGAAGGAAGTAATTCGGCCCTAGTGGTATGGGCTGCTATAGCTTAGTTGAACAAAGCGACAGGACGGTATTCTGTAGTCGTGGGTTCAAGTCCCACTAGCAGCCGAATTTTTCCTTCAAATATTTGAACATAAGTTTTACCTAGCATGTTGTTAATGCGATACACAATAAAAACTCTTAGTAGTATATTAGTTTATATAGTACTACGCAAAACTGGTTATGTCTATCATACATATATATAATGGAGATGGTCGAATTAAACTGTGTATTTCCAATGCCGATTGTTCGATTCGCCGATGTTTTTAACACTCATAGATAATCTTAAAATACAATTCAACATTTTTTCTTTGTACTAATGAACACAGACTAATATTATAAAGGCGAAAGTTTGTTTGTCGTTTGTCTGTATGTTTAATACTCCTTCATGCTGAAACGGCTAAACGGATTTTCATTAAATTTGGAATGAACGTAGCTTACGTATAAATATTGACTTTTGCCGTTAGATGATGGAACAATACAAAAATCATGACATCCACCATTGATGTTTTACTAAAGATGACGTATATTCATACTGCGTGGTGCTCAGATTTTGTTCCTTTACGACATAAACATGCTTAGTGCGACAGATAATACGGTACAAATAATATAGAAAAGGATAGCTATATGTGTAGACTTGCGGTTGAAATACGCATCGCAATAAAAAAATACTACAATTGACTTAATTTTGCCGCCTCAGTTTCCGCGCGCTTGTGCGACATCTACCTCTTAAAAACATATAATATCATTGATATCAACCATTTCACCGTACGTAATAAAATTTGTTGCCAGACAAAAAAAAGGTACGTACCATCCAACTCATACCCTTGTCCGCTCCATTGAGGTAGATCCTGCGAATACGACTTAGGATCGTTCCGGCTGCCTATAGATATCTTGAGACTTTTCCACAGCTTCATTTTGTCAACATATTTGTCACACTTCACTTTTCTGTCACTGTCACTTCAACACTGTCATCACTGTCACTCTGGAATTACCTGTAATAAAAGAAATATTTTTTTTAGTATCGATAATGATTAGAGATGCATTTTTGCCACCCTTTACTCTACTCTGATACCGGTAAACTTGAAACAACTGGCCACACTTACCATTCTTGTGGCCAGTGGCTTACAGCGCAAGCTGTACGGAGTTTGAATGCATTACTACCTGATATAGGATGACCTAAATCTCTAGATATTAAAGTAAACTAAACAGTATAAGTAATTAACACTTTAACTAAAGATATTAAAGGAAATATTAGAGCAAGACTTTTAAGTTAAAACTATAAAACAGTTTTTTATATAAAATTATAGGTAATAGTCGAAAATATATCCTTTTTACATTGTATATTATGTAAAACTATAAAAAAGTATTTATTCAGGAGTTACTTTGCGGATTTCCATAACAAAACCCATATGTAGTGTTAATTTAATTTTATAAAAGTATTTGTATACATGAAACTTCATGATATAAGAGAAAAAAAATATATTTACCATGACAATGATTTTTTGATGAAAAAATCATTGTCAAGCCTTTTCGAATAATAATGTTCTATTTTAGGCCAATCATCTAACAAGTCGCAAATCACGTCACATCCATACATCAGCAAGAAAGCAATATCTCAAAATTGATGGAGTACAAATTGCACTGTGCGCAGTCGGTCGCGGGTCGGCGCGCGCCGTCAATCTGCTGTCGAAGCAAACAATGGATGTTTTAAACTATATCCGATGGCTGATGGCCGACGACGCTTTAACAAGAAAATTGTTAGGGTTTGTTCAATTTGTATTCACTAATTTATACAAATAACTTTTTTTTTACATAGAAAACTAACAGCTTTATTTCACAAACGATTTTGTTTTAATTCTTCCTTGCTGGCAACATTTTTACGCTGGCAATGCCGCGTAGTTAGCTATTTGGGCTCTAATTGGATGCATTTTTACCAAAAAATGAGTTATGTGTAAGCAGACTAACGCTGGTCGAAGCAGGTTTCGGGAGCTTTGAAAAAATATACTTTGTAGTAGGTACCTACATGTGGTATATTTATATAAAATTATTCTCAATCTAAAGGCAGTCTCTTATAATTTTGTGTCTCAGCACTTTTAACACGAACTTTTAACTAGTGTCAATCTACTGGGACGACACCATCGCTGTCGCCTTGTCGCTAGCTTTAGCGTCGTCCCACGGTCATCCCGGTAGAATACAAGGTCGAGAGTCCCTGGTATACACAGTCAGACACCGAGTTTGACGTCGAGCTCGAGGCAAAAACATCCTGGTTAGATTCTCTCCAAATAGTCAAAGAGCAAACATCCTTATGGCCCACTGATGGACCACTTTGGTACCGGGGCAAGTCGATCTGATAACTCCCTGTCCTGGCGACAGCTCAAGCCGAGGTCCGAACCTCAGTGGTGCCCTTGAGCTAGTCGCCTCGTCCTCTCCTAGTGGCACAGCGCCGTCAGCGCTAGCCTCACTAGGCGGTTCGCCTTCTGCGCCCGGACAAATATTGGGCTGAGCACCGTCAGCGCTCGCCCCCCCCCTCCGGTGAAGCTGTAAATGCCGGTAGAGGCAAACAGCATTAGTCCGTTAGAAAAAAAAAGCGTGTTCCTATAGTCCTCCAAGTCACCTACAACAATATCGTCGTAAAATTATTTCGTTACCTGTAAGGCATAAAAATCAATAATACAAATACAAATAACTTTATTTTACATACATTTGTGGTCTATAATACATACGTAAACCCATTGACCCCGAACTAGTTTGCACTGTGTTTCGAGATACAATGGCTTCTCCTTTAAGTACGCCAAAGTATACAATAAAAGAATAAAAGTCACTTAATAAATAAAAAAAATACAAATAATACGATCAAGCGCATATTCAATGCATAGTGAGTGTGTGTGTGTGTGTGTGTGTGTGTGTGTGTGTGTGTGTGTGTGTGTGTGTGTGTGTGTGTGTGTGTGCATGCGTGAGCGTTCTTAACTTAATACAAATCCCCATCAAATCATTTTCTCGAAAATACAGTAGCAAAGTTCTCGCTCAAATCAAACACTATATCGTTCGAATGCTCTTTATTGTACTGAATGTTCCACTGTTTACAAAGATATGCAATAAAACCCACTCAGACTCGTGTACTGACGTCGTTTCTATCTAACATTTACCGTCTGTCGGTTAAAACGACTGAAAGGAAAATATTTTCCTACTAGCGAACAGCTCTTACAAAGTGGTTGTTATTTTGTTCGACGCAATGATTCAGCATTGCTTGCCTTGGCTTATTATAGAGTTGTGATAAAGATCTCACCGGTCTAGTGTCCGGCATAACCTGTGTAAAAATGGCCGGATAAACAAAGTTTTCTTGAAGCTTTGCTTACTCCGTATATAACCACTATTTATTATTAGCACAATTAAGATAATAATGATAACTTGACACCTGGTAAAATCATCAACTGACTTCCAAGAAAAGGAAAGGTTCTCAATTCGTTCTATGTAAAACGTTTGTTAGTAATGTAATTTATGAACTTATAATATTTATAACTAAAACATTATTTTCATCATTGAAAGGGATACTTATAAACATTATATTTTATACCCAATATATTTTTTTAAACTGAACCTTGATAAAGAATATATTAAAGTACCTATATATATTAGTCCCATATGAGCGTAATAATATGGGCTGTGTTTCTTTTCTTGAATAGAAAATGTTGGAAATACCCTAATGATAAGAAGGTCGTAAATCGAATCTTTTTCTAATTTCTGATCTAATTTCCATTTCTAAGCTATGTCATTTTAATGTTTTCGTTTTAATTATCGACATAGTTTTTTCAGATTGTTGGTACTTTGTCTAGTTTGACATGATTGTTTTTTAGGTGTGCTTTTAATATAAACTGATTTTCTTCATTCGGTTTTTTTTAAATTGTGATCAAGCGCAATCGTATAACGCTTAAATAAATGTAATGCTGTGAACTAAGAACTGGCCAACATATATTATGTAGGTCTATATAAGACACTAATCTTCTTCTTCTTGCCCATATCCCACAACAGGTTGGGTCGGATCAACACGTTTTTCTCTTCTGTTTTCTTCTATCATTAGTCATCTCAGAACTCTCACATTTCATAAAAATGTCATTCTTCACAAAGTCCATTCATTACTTCCCTGGCCTTCTTCTACCTTTACATCCATCCACACTCATGCTCAGTATTCTTTTAGTTATATGTTTATCTCTTCCCTCCTCATGACGTGTCCATACCAAGCGAATCTATCCTCTTTTAACTTATCAATAACTGGTGCTATTTAAAAGTTTTTTCACTTATTCATTATTTTATCCATCCTAGTCACACCGCACATCCATCTCAATATCCGCATCTCTGCCACATGCACTTTTCTTTCATCAACCTCTCTTGCTGCCCAAAATTGCAATCCATATATTACCATAGGTCACTATGGTCTTATAAAAGTTGCTCTTGAATTTCAGGGGCATTTCTGTTATTGAATGAATGAATATAAGTTTATTTGCTATATATATGAAAGATAAACATAGTAATAAATTGTAACTATAAAATAAAACTATACAAGGCATGTCATTTTGGTACCAAGTTACAAAGCAAATATAAAACTAGCAAATTGGCCTCAACTCAGCGTTGTGCTGATCTTACGATCAGCGCTGAACTTCCTTTGAAGCTATTTCGCTGACATCAGCGACGGTTATTCAAATTAATTAAATAAATAATTTATTTACGTCTCGGTCAATTTTGCCGTCGTTTTGGACCAATGAACCGAGGTACCTGAAATCTCAACAGATTAGTAAGGATACAAAATACTTTATGGGAAAAATTGGATGATCCACTATGATAATATATACCATGATATAAGAGACTAATATCTCTTATAATTTGGTTTTCTTGCAGTCCGGCATAAACATTACACGTCTCATATCTACTGGATTTCCTATATATGCCAAGTTACTGTAGAGACGTTGGTTCTGCAAGTCATTTTTAGTTGGGTAAATAATGCGTAAACGTTCAACATCGCTAGTTTGTGTAAATTTGTCTGTTCGTTGCAATTTGCCCGTATTTATCTATTAACGAAACACATTCCTATTCAAAATTATGAATAGAAATTCGCGGTGCTTTGTAATCTAAATGGCTTTGGAAAATCTGAAAAAGTACTTTTTTTTTTTTTTTACACATGGTCTTCAGGTCCCAAACTAGGCAGAGCCTGTACTATGGTAACCTGATGACTGATATATATACTTATATACATATACACACCCAGACACAGGTCAAACAGACATGTTCATACACACAAATGTTTGACCTGTCCGGGAATCGAACCCGGGACCAGCGGCTCAGAAGGCAGAGTGCTACCAACGGCGCCAACCGGCCAGTCAAGATATACATTGATATCTATGTATAATTTATTTGATGCGTAAACATCTACATTCTCATTAGCTTATTAAAATCTCGTGAGTGTAAAATAGGTATTTTAAAGAAAGGGGTGCGGGACGGGACGGGACGTTACGACGAACGAACCGCACTCAAGATCCCGACAAAAGATTCCGGAAGAAGCCGAAACAATTGTCGATCGTGATATCGACTTCGCCTAATTGTTACCTTATAACCGTATATGTATACAGAAAAGGAAGTATCTCATCTTACGACTATTATAAACGATCGGGTGTATTGTTTGCGTTAGTTTGTTTGCTACGACTTAACGTTATAACAACTGAAATGGATTTGCATGAAATTTAATGGGAAGATTTCTAATAAACAACAGAATTCTAATTTTAAAAATACTACTAGTTTGGTCAGGTGGACCGACGACCTGACTAAGATTGCAGGCAAGGGCTCGATGCGGGCCGCTTCCAACAGGTCCTTGTGGAAATCAGTGGGGGAGGAGGCCTATAACCAGCAGTGGACATCCTATGGCTGAGATGATGATGATGATGATGACTAGTTTCTGTGGTAGTATAACTAGATTTCCACGTGAAACCTCATACTTCACAATGAGTTGGCGGATAGGCAAGTGGCTAGCGGAAGTGATAATTGTTTAAAAAAACTCTAGCAGTAAGATTTACAACACATTACACTAGCGACTGATGATGATGACACTAGAAACACCAACAACGCACAAGAAGATAATAAAAAGTAAACAAATATTATGTAAGATGACGTTAGATATGTCAAGAACATGGGTGCCAACTCAGCATAAAATTTCCTACGTCTTAGTTAAGATTCAGCTCTATATATATTATAAAAAAACAGTATACAGTGACACCGAGGGGCGCTTAACATCTATTTCTTATATACTGTATAGAATAGCGTTTGACCCACAGATTCTGTGGTTTTATCTCACATGACGGTCAGTGACGATGTAGTCGAAATCGTTATCACACTCGACCTAGAATGCCCACTAGCTCTCAAGGACTGCTGCCCGAACACACTATCTGTTTGGTGACAGTTTTTCAAACTTGAGGGTGGTAGCTAGCCAGCGAGTTACTCGAAAGTACCCTACCACCATGCTGAGAATTTGATAACGATAACCTTCCCTGGAAGCTCATGCTGTTGTTGGGGATCGAACCAGTGTCCGTCAGCTAGCCAGCCGATGACGCTCCTCCCGCTGAGCTATCATCGCTTCGAGCCTGCCTCGATCTGCCATCACTGACATGTCAACCACGCCAGCTGTCTCAAGAGCGTAAAGACTGATGTAGAATACAAAGACATGCCAAAAGATGAATAAAATGAACTTCCAATATACAAAACAAAAGAACTCCTGACTAATGATCCTCAGAGTTGTGAATCAGATGATGCGAAGAATATGATTGAACCAAAACACATTACCGTGCGTAATGACGCAGAAACATAACAAATTGACCTAATTCCCTTAAGTTTCGTTCACTGTTGGTATATCATACATTATTCAAGTGAATAGCCGTAACAAAAGATTAATTAATGGATTTATCCAAGAACGAGATAATATTTTGTGTTTATTGACCAAAGATTTCCATATCGGCATTGACAAGATTAATTATGTAATTTAATGATTTTGATATACTATATACTACTAGATACTATATCAAAATCATTAAATAAATTATGGATTGCTCAAATGTTTTTGTAGTAATTGTAGTATTGTAATTAAAATTTTTAGACTTTAATTTACCTAAAACTTCCCGCAAATTTATTAAAACCATCTAATTTTAGTGTTGTTATTGATAAGTGTCGTATTAATTTAAACTTTATCGTAACCGTACAAGAACTTATCTTACTTATCTCATTTTACAAAGCGCTAGCGCTACTAAACGTGATTGTCAGGGTATATATGATATATTTTTCCACTCGAGACAAAACTTTTGGACATAACCTGCACTTATTTCGAGTCTATTGTTACACCTACAACTGTGGTTATTTAGATAATACTAGAAAAAAAAATTTAAAGAAAAAACCTTGTATGTTTAGTTTCAACTGTTAGTGCAAGTGTTACTTTATTGAATAAATAAATAAATCAATTTTCCAGAATTTTAGTTCCGTTTAGTTGATTAAGCGAATAACTACCAATTATTAATTAAAAAACAGGTAATTAAATGTAGGAAGATAACAAACTTAGAGGTCATCTGGGGAGGCTAATCCTTCCAACCGCGCATCCTAACGAAGCCCTGTCCGTTAGCCGTTAACGGCGTTAACTGATTACCCTCTCGTGTTACGGGACTTGAGAGGGTAAATATACACGAGAGCAGTGAGGGCATCGACGGCTAGAGGGTAATCACCTTATAGAGTAATTGATGCGGTGTGCAAATATATTACCAGATAAGATTTTGTGATCGAATTGAAAACTATTTAGCTTAAACTACGGCTTAACGTACGTTTTTGAGGTGAAAATTCTTTAGCAGCGTTGTGCACTTTTGTACACCTCGCATCAGGCGCTAGATGTCAACGATTTCGTAAGCTGGAGGGAGCGTAGAGAAATTTCAACTTAAAAGTGTTACGAATAAGGAAAATTTTCGTTTGTTGGTAGGTATAATACGATCGTTTTAAAGCAGACCGCGATCACCTCGCTCGCCCGTTTAACATGTTGATTTTGACTTCATTCTATTGTATGCTCTATCGCCCGCACTATAATGTGTAATGTGCAGGTACATGAAATCAATAAACTGCTAATAAAATACCTTTTGTCATGTTTGTGTGCGATAGCACGATAAGTGAATTTTGTATTTTACCCCATAAATGCAAGTTTTCACTTCTGCCGGCACTCCCGGAAAAAACCGGTTTCACACCCGTTTTTTTATTACTATAAGCTTGCGTTTGACAACTGTCTGTCTCACCTGATGTTAGGTGTTGACGCGGTCTAAGATGGAGCACGCAAGCTTAGAAGGTATCCTATACACTTGTGACTTGAAGACTCCAGGATTGTGGCTATCGGGAACACATACAGACTCTGGCAACGAGTTTCATTCCTTGGCAGTACCCACTAGAAAAGTTGAAGAAACGTATATTGGTCAAATAGGTATTCCAACTGGGTTCGTGACTTTCTGAGTCACTTTTTCATGAAACAAGTGCTTTCAGCCGGGTATGTGAATGCACTGAGTTAAGAATAAAATAGGTAATTCTAATCTCAACTTTTTCAATTCAGTTAATTTTATTATATGTAAGTGGTAAGTGAAGATATCAAATGAATTCCATATTTAAAAATTGATTTCATTTCATTTTGGTACGCATACCTATATTTTTCAGAAAAGTAAAAATGATTTTAAATTATTTCTTTACGTTCAAATGTACTTCCTATTTTGGCTAGAACTAGATTGGCTTTGCCTAGTTTCAGGTCCGTTACATTAATTCACTATTATAATAAGATAGCTAGTGGATTGTAATCAGTACTTTTCTTCTTTTTGGAAAACATATTAACTTTACTAACTTACTTTAATGGAACTCGTTGCCCGAGTCTGTGTTTCCCGATATGTACAATCCTGGAGTCTTCAAGTCGCGAGTGAATAGGTACCTTCTAGGTTTGCGTGCTAAATCCTAGACAACGTCATCACTTAACATCAGGTGAAACGCAAACTTATAATATGTAAAAGAAAAAAAACTTACATACAAAATCGGATATTAATGCAGAAAAGTAAAATGGCTAGTAATACTTCTTCCAATGCGGCCCGACAGCACGCGGCTCCAATTTATATTTTATATTTATATAAAGCTTCAGGGAAAAATATAGTTTTACAATAATGGATAGCGTTTAATGTCAGTTGCAAGGATAATAAAGGCCCAGGTCAAGGGCACTCTAAACCGACGCTCTTGTGTGAAAGGTTTGATGAGCGTGGATGAAGCAAAGGAAGTGTGTACTAGTGTAGTACTGTCAGTACTAGACGAACCGCGACCGGGTCCGCGAGCGCCCCGTATTCTCCTTGAAATAGACCACCGAATGTGGTTGAAACTATAGTCGGAACCCTCTGACTTATTACGTGAGTAATTCCCGTGTTTTCTACATTCATAATGTGTCAAAACCACGTCAGTTTTAATAACAAAGAAATGTGTCCGGATCATGGCAATTGGAAGGCTGTGGTCTCTGCTTACTCCTATAGGAAAGAGGTGATTTTATGTATGCAAGTTAAGACAAAATTAGCGGTTAAAAATAACAACTGACGCATAAAAAAACTTTTATACCATGAATTGAATATAAAATTTAAATTTTCATGGCATAAAAATAATATATACTAAAATTAATGTTTTAAAGCTTACCAATAAAAAAATAATTTATATCGAAAGAATAAAATACTTAATTTATCAAAAGCGTTTTTTATTTGGTCGTCGCTAGCAAAATACTGGAAAATTCTGCCTCATTCTCATTTGAGGCAAACCACGAGCTTATGAAGTTTCTCATCTGATAGTTTGCGTTGTCAAATGTATCGATTGTTGTCGGTATCTGAGCAGACTCTGTAACAAACTTTACTAATGGTTGCTATTAGCTACGTATTCGACTTCTATGACATAGACTATTCAACTGACATTGACTGAAATGCGATCGATATCTATATCAACCTTTTGATTGAGTACGAATGGCTGTAGTTGATAGATAGATATACACTTTATTGAACACAGTAATTAAAATAATAATCAACAAAACCATTAGGGCTGGTTTTAGAGTCACGCTGACCGCCCTAGTCGGCGCTGACAGCCAAAACGTATGAACTTATAATATGAAGCGTTTTATACCGGTCGCTTCCGCCTTCAGTGAGCGTTCTATTGTCAGGCCGAGTGATCCACGTGATATTCAAACCAGCCTTAAAGATAACAACTGTGACAATAGGTGGTTTTGTCGCTGTCTGCAATCTCTTCCAGACAGCTTTTAAATGGAGAGGAAAACGTTACCCTGGCTTAACATATATGCTTATTTTTACCATCACCATTAACACCGTTTTTCATCACCACACTGGCAAAACGGATTTGATTGAAATTTGGTATGTATATACTTAAGGTCCCAAAATAATGCATAGGCTACTTTACATTATCATCAATCATCATCACGCCGGTAAAACCGCGGGGTGCAGCTAGGATATCTATAATTACCTAACTACCTCTTACCTTACTTTAATGTACCAATCGAAGGTAATGCAGAACCTACGACACAAGAATCATTTCTTAGTGTAGATTCTGCACGTCAATATTTAAGTGGAATTTGTATCCTGTTTACGATAATAAATTGAATTTAATAAATGGGCACTAAAATGTATTATATATAATAATATAGATATGCAGTAATAATAGGTACATAGGTGCGCACTGCACACTGCACATTGTTTTGTCAATTGTTTTTTCGATGTGGTATCGCAAAACAATTGAAGTCATATTCAAGTCAAATTCATCCGTTATTAAATATGGTCATATGCATTCCGTAGATTCTGTGCGAAAGAAAGAATTTATTATTTAAACGTAAGGCATAAATATAAAAATTTAATATAAATACATATTTCTTTTCCAGCGTAACAATAGTATCAAGATGTCACAGTCGCACTCTAATGACAGAACAGTGTTGTCAAGATAACAAAATATATTAATTAAATACAACTGCGCCCTCAGCGTAAGATGGTTCTCTCAAAGCACAGACTGTTTCAACATTTGATAATCAATATTACATGTATTCTTAAAATTCAAATTGCTTTAGGGATTTTTCATGTAGCTGTTAGGAAATAATAGGAAATAAAAGATACTTTCTTTTCTTTATATAGTTCAAAATATTCGTTATTCAGAATCTCAAATGTTATGTCTACAAGTGCATGTTGTGACTATCTGTAATTAGGGCTTCATGAAATACATAAACAAGCATTCCTATTTTTACCAGGAAAACATGTAAGCACTACAGATAAAGATAGGATAACATTTAATTTAATGCCTTAAGTATTAGCACATAAAGAGTTTTTTACAAAAACGTGATTGACCTGTCCGGGAATCGAAACCGGGACCAGTGCCTCAGAAGGCAGAGTGCCGGATACTATATATTAATCATGCGCCTGCATCTCACAGTACTGCAAGCAATCTGACACTCTTCAATTTATCCTCAATAACATCATACTCACGCGCCTTGATCATGATGCAATTGAAATAAAATAAAATAAATCTATATGCTTTTGTTTATGCTATGTGCAACTATTCTTCGTTCGATGCGACGCGTGACGGCTCAACGGATCAGCATTGCGATTCAGCGTGGCAATGCTGCTAGCATTCTGGGCACGCTGCCAGCCGGTAGCGGGTAAGAGCATTTGAGTTATCTATAGCCTGCCAATAGCTAGTGGATTGCTCAAATGTTATTTATGAGCTGCAGTATTTTAATTACTTATAAGTATTTTTTTTATTAAAATTGACCTGACCCCGGATTCGAATTCCGGCAGGGGCATACATTGGTTCGATGAGTGTAGATGTTTGTCCCGGGTCTTGGACGTTTGTGTGCTGTGATTGTGTGTGTCCATGCCTCCCGCGATGCAGGGAATCCTAGTGCGGGGGTCTGAGTGAGATAAAAGAAAAAAGTATATTAGTAGGATCATCATCATTACAGCCATAGAACGTCCACTGCTGGACATAGGCCTCCCCCATTGATTTCCACAAAGACCAGTAGGAAGCGGCCCGCATCCAGCCCATTAGTAGGATAATATAGGAATATTATATAGGTACGTTTATAACCAATGCGAGAGAGGCACCATCGATCGTAAAATATTTGAGGTCTGCAAGTGCTTGATAAGCTAAATCCCTCGGCTTAACGGTGAGCTGGCTTGAGTTCTGGGTAGAATAGCTTATTTATTGAGCTGGTAACTAATCCATCGACATCTTTTGAAGCATTTCAATGGATCGCTGCAGTGTTAATTTAATAATTAGTGATTGATGCCTTCGTTTTATTGCATTATTTTAACAATTTGTATTTGTTGACTCATATGAATAACTAGTAGCGCCCCGCGGTTTCACCCGCGTGGATTACCGTTTTCCCGCTACCTCAATCATCCCACGAGACCTATACTTTTTTGAGGATATAAGTAGCCTATGTGTTAATTCTGGGCTTAAACTATCTCCATACCAAATTTCTTCGAAATCAGTGTAGCCGTTTGTGCGTAAAAAGTAACAAACATACACACAAACTTTCGCATTTATAATTATTAGTTGAATAAATATTTATTTATAAATAATTTGCTTTGTATAACGTACATTATTTTTTTTTTCATTCATTCATCGCAGCCATAGGACGTCCACTGCTGGACATTAGCCTCCCCATGTAGAGGGGATTTGCCAATACTCGCCACGCTTGGCAGGCGGGTTGGCAAGCGCAGTATGGTTTCATATCCTCAGAAGGCGCTGCTGCCCACCTTCTGGTACGTGATCCCTTAGCCGACTCTTACGGCACCCACGGGAAGAGATGGGGGAGTACTATTCTAGGCCGGTACCACCACGGCAAATCATACATTATTTTAAATTTTTTTTTAAAAATTATTTTTAAATCACGTACATTATTTTAGGGTCAATAAATGTTTCTGATTCTGATTCAAACATCAATGGTTTTGTGCCAATGCAAAAAAAAAAATACAAAAAAATGGAACCGACTTCAACATTCAAAAGTATGAAGAAACTTGTTGAAGTCGGTACCATGATAGTTCAAAAGTAACTATTATCAAAATATTGTGCTTATGTCGACTTCGATAAGTTATTTCACACTTTTGAGTGTTGAAGTGGGTTCCATTTAAAGGGGTAAGTTTTTTTTTCACCCTATTCAGTGACCTTTGCTACTCACGGGATCATTTTTTGTCAGTGTGTTTGTTCACCAATTTCTCCACCCACAACTACAATGTCATCCAATCGAAAGTTTCGTCGAATCACCCACTCGAAAGTTAACGAACATATAAAAACAACAAACACATATGGGTCGAATTAAGAACCTCCTCCTTTTCTTGAAGTCGGTTAAAAATATAAATAGGGTATGAATTAATTCTGGTCGTTAATTTTACCGCAAACGATGTAGCAGTATGATCGTTTTAAACGGTTCTATACTGTTCTCGTAATCATCGTAACACATTAACACGTTAAGGCCCAGCCTTCACCTAATTAAAAAATCTTTAATTTTTTAAATTATGTACCAAAACCTTTGAAAAGAAAAAACGTTGCTCTTTTACTGATAAATAATAGAAGATTGTATTAGTAGATAAATGTAAGCCAATAACTATTGCGGTCTTTAAACCTAAAACCTACTAGTTCACATACTATAACAGTCTAAATACATATGTTACATCAGTAAAATGTAAATCCGTTATTGGCCTTAGGTGTAAGCTACTTGTACAATGATTTGTTTATAAAGGGCTGTGGATTTTGTAAATAAATAAATACAAAAAAAAATATATACCTATAATAATGATTAAAAAAACCAGTCAGGTATGAGACGGACTCGCGCACCGAGGGTTCCATACAAATGTTTATTTTTAAGTTAAGTAACAATTATTATAGAAGAAGCTAGTATACCCCAAAACACAGTGCAAACTAGTTCGGGCGCGTTCGGTTTAATATTTAAAATTTAAAATCGACATAAATTATGCGTTAAATAAAATTTTATAAATTAATCTAACATTCCGAATTGTTTTCATATTGTTAATAGTGCCAATCAATATAATGCTGTGTTTTTTTATATGTTGAATATAAAGATAAAAGATTAATAAGTAGAATGTATTTTGACGTGATAACGTTTTATAAATTGATGAATGCCAAAATGAAAAATAGTAACGGTAACATTCCAGTAACGTTCCACCTAAGTTTTACCTAGATCTAGATAATATAATCAAAGTCAAAGTCAAGGTCAAGGTCAAAGTCAAAGTCAAAGTCAAAGTCAAAGTCAAAGTCAAAGTCAAAGTCAAAGTCAAAGTCAAAGTCAAAGTCAAAGTCAAAGTCAAAGTCAAAGTCAAAGTCAAAGTCAAATGTCAAATGTCAAATGTCAAATGTCAAATGTCAAATGTCAAATGTCAAATGTCAAATGTCAAATGTCAAATGTCAAATGTCAAATGTCAAATGTCAAATGTCAAATGTCAAATGTCAAATGTCAAATGTCAAATGTCAAATGTCAAATGTCAAATGTCAAATGTCAAATGTCAAATGTCAAATGTCAAATGTCAAATGTCAAATGTCAAATGTCAAATGTCAAATGTCAAATGTCAAATTTCAAATGTCAAATGTCAAATGTCAAATGTCAAATGTCAAATGTCAAATGTCAAATGTCAAATGTCAAATGTCAAATGTCAAATGTCAAATGTCAAATGTCAAATGTCAAATGTCAAATGTCAAATGTCAAATGTCAAATGTCAAACGTCAAACGTCAAACGTCAAACGTCAAACGTCAAACGTCAAACGTCAAATGTCAAATGTCAAATGTCAAATGTCAAATGTCAAATGTCGTCAACGTCAACGTCAACGTCAACGTCAACGTCAACGTCAACGTCAACGTCAATGTCAATGTCAATGTCAATGTCAATGTCAATGTCAATGTCATACATGATTATGTCGTTATCACGTAAATCTATCGTCCGTAAACCGACTTTACAGACAACCAATTTTTTTTTTATTGTTTTTATCTTCAGTTGTTCATGAGTATAATCCTTATAAACTACTATAATTATTGGCTCTATTGTTGGCCTCAACGGAGTTGATCCGTTAAGATCAACTTCGCTCTACTATACATAAACAGTATACATAAACTCCGCTACGAACGCTTGTATAGTAATACTTCATTACTATAGAAGCTGCTTTTTCATGTTAAGCTGCTGTCTGTGGGTGTTCGTTTTTTTTTCCTTTCTTTTTTTTTATATCTTGGCCAAGACCATAGTCCGAGCTTAGGGGTAGGCTGAAAAACAGCGTTATGGTATCTATATCGTGGGAACATGACACATGCTGAGCCTATTCCTTTTGCCTTAGATATTTGATTAATTAAACATGTCCTGTATAAATATTTCTTTTTTGTGGCAATACATGATTTATTATTATTATTCATCTTCATCATTTCAGCGATACGACGTCCATTGCTGGACGTATGCCTCCCCCAATGAATTCCACAAGGACCGGATAGTTGTCTATCCACCTTGTGGGCGTAACGTTTATCGTCTCACAATCTCATGCCGTCGGCACCTTAATAAAATAGAACATTAACAAATTATTGTATACGTTTGTGAATGTAATTAAAATGGAGCTTTAAGTCTAATTATAAACACGGCCCTCAAACGAGGCTATGTGGAAATTATAATTTTTAATTATGTTATTATAATTATGATTCAACGTCCTCCTTTTCCTGTTTATACTAAGCTTCTCATTATTTTACACTTAACGAAGGAGGAATTGTGATATGAAATCAGGGTGTGTTTTTTTTAATGATGACTAAAATTTATACCTCAACATTTTTCTGGCTTAGCGTATTCCATCAAATAGAGACAAGATGGAAGACAATGCGACATCTATAAATGGTAGACGTTCCGACTTGTATGAAGTGTTTTGATCACGTTACAGAAAAATACGAGACCCGAGAACATCTATGTAAATTACAAAAATATTTGCCTCAGCCGGGATTTGAACCCGGGGGGTCGCGGTTCTAAACTCGGCATCACTGAGCCATAACAATAAACATTCAGGGCCATTGGAAACCCAATAAATATATTGAAAAAAAAAAAAAAAAGTAAAAAGAGGCGTAGCGTACTGAAATAGGGCGCGGCTTTGCTATCATTACTCACCCGTCGATTTTAAAATCCACTCCTGGGTGTTGAGGTGTCAGAAGCAGATCGCTAATAGTGATAATACCAATTATTACCAAGACCCGGGTTCGATTCCCGGACAGGTCAAACGTTTGTGTGCATGAACATGTCTGTTTGACCTGTGTCTGGGTGTGTATATGTATATAAGTATATATATCAGGCATCAGGTTACCATAACACAGGCTCTGCCTAGTTTGGGACCTGAAGACCTTGTGCGAATGTTAAAAAATAAAAATAAAAAAAAATACCTTAGCACATAATTTTTATATGTTTTTTTACTATATTCTATGAAGAGTACCTACATATTAGGGAGTAGAGTTACAAAAATACAAAAAAACAAACATATATAATAAATTATTGTATTTTTTTTCTATTGGTAAAATCAAACTTACATTTAAATGTTACACAAATCTCAACACAAACATTATTATTTTCTAAGATTAACTTAGTAATAACTATCGCCATTCGACAGCAAAATCCTACCCAACGGAGAAGCAGTATTAACGGCTAAGACGGGCTCATATCAAAACATTATCCCAAAACACACATTACTCCACTGGCAATAAGGTGTAATTTCGAATGGTTGAACATTATTTTGAATAGCGTCAACAAATTAATGATACAACTTAAATGTACTTTACCTTACTTAGAATAGAGTTGTTTTTGAAATGAAGCCATATATTGTACTCCGTTAATTGTATCAAATCTTACGAGATTCAGCCCAGTGATTCACATCTTGGTACGAAGCCAGTACGACTGCATTTTCAAATTATGCTTATTGTATCTATGAGACAATGTTTGTATTACATAAGTAAAACCGCCCCGTTTTTCAAGAATAACTGAAATCTTTTGTTAACTTTGACCCAGGTAGTTTTTTTTTTGTCTTATTATAAGTTTGCGTTTGACAACCGTCTCAACTGATGCTAAGTGATGATGCCGACTAGGATAACGATAACTAGGATAATGACGCACGATAAAGAACTACGTTCTAAACGTAGTTCTTTATCGTGCGTTGCGAAAGAGAGCTAGACGGAAAAAATTACGACCAAAAGTTGTAACGACACTTTTTGCTATAGTTGTAGGCCGTGCGGCGTGCGCGTGTTTCTCTGTCTGTCTCTCTCTCTCTCATAGAAAACAAGCAAGTGATTTTTGTTTCGTCTTTCTATTTCGCATTGAACAGTATAGTGTCGCTACGATTATTATTGTTGAGTATGTACAGGTTTTTTGTACATAATAAATAATAACAATAACGAATCTTGACAGTGTTTTTGCACATATATATAGAGTGGATGTGTGTGTTTGTAAATATATGTACAATTTTCTTAGCTAGCAGCTAGTTCAGAATAATTTCTTTAAAATATCTAATAACAGTAAGTGTGATACATGCAACATCATTACCTTTGAAATATTACTGGTCAAATCATAATATGAACAATTTGTGGAATTTCATCAGATTATATTAATCTGATGTACATAGTTTTAGTGGTCCACGCGCGAATGGCTAGTCAGTTTGTCAAATATTTTTAAAACTATTTATTAAAACTAAAGTTGCGCATCTATCTTTCCGTGTCTTATCTATGGTCTGGTATATCCAGTAGTGTACAAAAACAAGCTCAAATAAAATCAGACCTACAATAAAAGAAGTCGGCTAAAATCACTCAGTAGCCCCTGTGAAGCTGTAAATACCGGTAGAGGCAAACAGCATAAGTCTGTTATAAAAAAAAAACACTCAGTACTCTGGCAAATGTAACCAGTCACTTCGAGAGCATAGATTAGGTTTCATTGGCAGCGTGGATGATTCACGAATCTGGCGAGGAGCCAAGCTTGAGTGCGCTTAAGGAGAATAGCTGTGGACACTGCTGGATGATGGATATGTTTGAAGTGTCCCTTAATTATGTTACTAGTTAAATAATATAATTAAGCTGCATTTCAAAGAGTAATCCTACTAATTTTTGATTGGAAATTCTCGTGAGTTTGACACGTTATTATATATATGTGGTATCCGGCTTTACTCACGTTTATAGTCAAAGTTTCGACCTAGGTTTCGAGCATGTCCGATGCTCATCCTCAGGTGAGTTTACGCTGCCAGATCGCGGCGACCACTTTACAGTGGTCGCCGCGGTGGTAAAGCCGGATACCACATATATATAATAATCCTACTAATATTAAAAATGCAAAAGTTTGTAAGTATGGATACATGGATGCAGGTTTTGTTATAATTATCTAAATTATACCTTAGGAATTTATATATTTTTTTACTAATTAGAGTGGTTCACAACTGGAACAGGTTGCCAGAGGAAGTAGTCAGTGCTACATCGGTCAACAGCTTTAAAAACCGACTCGATGGCTGGCTGCAGAAAAGTAAAAAATCTCTTGCTAACCTGTTACCAGTGCACCAGTGGAATGTAAACACTGTGGACACTATGCGGACTGCCTAAATAAAATTTCGACACAGTGTGATATAGGCACATCAGCTTAATGCGGCTCGCCTATTATTCAAATAAATAAATACGTTCGTTTTTACAAAGTTGTACGAAGTAGAAGTAGATTGTATTGATTTCGTGTGATCGGTCGAGACTTCGACGGCTTGCTTGTGATTTGTTCAAGAGGACTTGACCAATCACAAGCAAGTAAGAGTATAACAGTGGGGGTAAGCGAACAGGCAACGCATTTTGGAAGTATGCCCTGCCATTCGTTTTCCGACATTTGTCTGAGTAACTTGTATTGTGCCGCTGTAGGCTTTGTTAAGTAAGATTGTACCTCTAAACATATATATCTATATTTATAGCAATAGGACCTAAAGCAATAAAGCTGATTTTCAAGTTCACAAAGAGTGTTTTTGATTCAAAGTCCTTGCTTCTGAGTGTTGAACCAGTACGGTTTATAGTTTGTTACTCTTTCACGCAAAATATACAGAACGGATTTTGATGAAATTTGGAACATGGCTAGTTTATAACCTGGATTGAAACATAGACTTATTTTCAGCATCACCATCATCACCGTTTCCCATCACCACGCGGGTAAAACGGGATGAAATTTGATGTGTAGATACTTGAGGTCCGGGAATAACAATAAGGCTACTTTTATCATCATCATAATCATCATCAATCCTCACTACGTGGATGAAACCGCGAGTTGTAGCTAGTAACAAATATATGCAAGCTGTAAAATATAACTAAAAATAATATGTCATAAATTTTACTGTAATGTAAATAAATAAATTTTTAAAAAAATAATTAAAAATCTAAATTTCGTGGTGAGCGAAAATGCTCTTTACCTATACTTGGATAAAAGTTTCGTAAATATTTGATACTAGTCGCGCCCCGCGGTTTAACCCGCGTGGATTTGTTATTTATAGTGTAAACGCACAAACCCCTGTAAACATTGCATTTGCCCATACACACATACACAACCCCATACACAATGTGCTCAGTACATAACGTGTTCAGGCAGAGCAGTTCTTGAGAGCCAGTGAGCATTCTAGGTCTAGCGTGGTAACATCTTCGACCACATCCTCACTGAACATCAAGTGAGATAGTATTCAAACGCTAGATCTATACAGTATAAAACAACACACACAAATCCGTCCAGCCGTTCCGGTGTGATTGAGTAACAAACATCCATCCATCCATCCATCCATCCATCCAAACTTTGACATTTATAATATTAGTGGGATTTGTTTACTAAGGTCTTCCTACCTCAATCCGTCAGTTTGACAGCCGATGTACCCACCGCTGAGCCCCATTCGTAAGCTAAACTGTCGTTTCAACTAAAGGAGGTTCTAAAAACTTTTAAGGATCCCAGGAATCCTTAATAATTTTGTAAGTTTCAAAAGGTTTCTGTAATAAATATTCTGTTGCTAAAAATCATTCTGTTATTAGCAACATAATATAAATCGTTGCTATCTGAGCCGCAGAACTTTAAACACAAAAAAATAACATTTGTATTTGATTATTTGCTATTTAATTTAATCCTCGTCTCTCTCTTAATTAGCAAATTGACAGATTTTTTTTTTTCACACTCAGACCCCCGCACTAGGATTCACTGTATCGCGGGAGGCATGGACATACACAATCACAGCACACAAACATCCAAGACCCGGGACAAACATCTACACTCATCGCACAAATGTTTGCCCCTGCCGGGATTCGAACCCGGGGACACAGAAATCATGTCAATGACACTAACCCCTGCGCCACGGCGACCGTCAATTTACCGACCGATTAATTTATTATTAGCTGTTATTAATGCTTATACCTATGTATTATTAATTTCCAATTTCAATGCGACCTGTCAAAGGGAGTACCTGTCCAGCCATCCCGTGAAGTGGTGACGCTGGGACTTGATGTCAGTGACCCAGTAAACTTGGAATCATGTGAAGAGCAAATGTTATATATTATGTACATTTATTTAGTCTCAGATCGTTTTTTTAACTTACTCGTATTTTTAATCGACTTCAAAAAAGGAGGTTATTCAATTCGACCGTATAAATGTTTTTTTATGTCTGTTCGCGTATAACTTCTTCGTTTATGAACCGATTTTGATGATTTTTGTTTCGTATGATAATGTATACATCCGTGGTGGTCCCATTCAAATTTAATTAAAATTGGACAAGCGGTTTTTGAGTTACACTGCACTAACTCAAAAGTTCTTCGCATACCTCGACGATATTATAGTCTCGGGTGAAGCCATCGGAGGACATAAATAATGACAATAATAATTAATCCCGTGAGTAGCAAAGGTCACTGAAAAGGGTAAAAAAATAATTACCAAATAATGGAACCGACTTCAACACTGAAAAGTGTGAAATAACTTGTCGAAGTCGGTACCACGAGCGCAATATTCTGATTATGAATGTATAATACACGGGAGTTACTCACGTAATAAGTCAGAGGGTTCCGACTATAGTTTCAACCATATTCGATAGTCTTTTTCAAGGAGAAGGATTGAATATTCTGATGCTAGTTACTTTTGTGAACTATTATCGTACCGACTTTAACAATTTATTTCACACTTTTGAGTGTTTACGTCGGTTCCATTTTTTGTTTGGTATTTTTTTTTAAGAACCCTTATTATGATAAAGTTTCAAAAACTACTATTCCTCTTGAAATGCTTTCGATTATATTTTTTTTTACGGTGTCGTGGTGGTACCGGCCTAGAATAGTACTCCCCCATCTCTTCCCGCGGGTGCCGTAAAAGTCGGCTAAGGGATCCCGAACCAGGAGGTGGGCAGCAGCGCCTTCTGAGTACAGGAAACCATACTGGGCTCACCAACCCGCCTGCCAAGCGTGGCGAGTATTGGTAAGTCCCTCTTATATGGGGAGGCATACGTCCAGCTGTGGACGTACTATAGCCGCGATTTTTTTTTTTTTTAATATAAACAGTCAAGGATGTTTTCTACTCTAAATAACCCTTAAACCATAATATGGATATAGTACTAAACTATTGTGCCTCTTTAAAACGGGGCAATTTACATGTGAACTATTTTTTATACACTTTCATATCCTCAAGGATATGTAGTAAACTTGGGTTTCGCAAAGTGAATGACCTCCCTTCTTTGAAGTCACCCGAAATGATTATCTTTTTTGGAACACAAAAATAGGGCGATTCTACAAAGCGCCAGGATAAATGTAAATTGAGTGCCCTCGAAATAAACAAAATAAAAAGAACTTTTCACTGAACTATACGATAAAGTTCATAATTAGAAATTTATACTCTATGAGTCACGAGATAAAGTTCAAAATGTACAAGGAAATGTTTATGTTTACCGTAGTAGTGCAAAGTTCAGTAATGAATTTAGTAATTGCTTTAATTTATGTAATTGCTAATCGTTTTTGGATTAAAATGAAGTAGTTTTATCGTATCTAGTACACTGACTGGTTTTTAACTAAATTTATGATTAGTGTAAGGTGATGGTAAAGCGCATGGAGTTTCTTTACAAGATCAAATCAGAAATGAGGATCTCCTAGATACGGATCTCCGTAGAAGAACTGAAGTCACTGACATAGCCCAGCGGGTTATCAAATTGAAGTGGCAGTGGGCAGGGTATATTTATTCGGAGAACTGATGGCCGTCGGTGTCGAAAGGTTCTCGAGTGGAGACCACGGACTGGCAAGCGCAGCATAGAACGGCCACCGACAAGATAAACAGACGACCTGTCTAAGATCGCAGGTAAGGGCTAAGTGCGTGCTGCTTTCAACCGGTCCTTGTGGAGATCGATGGGGGAAGCCTATGTCCAGCTGTGGACATTTTTTTAAAACTGTATAGACTTGACCACTATCTCACTTGATGGTCACTGACGATGTGGTCGAAGATGATATCACGCTCGACCTAGAATGTTCACTGGCACACTCAATGGCTGCTGCCTGAACACACTACGTATTTTGGTGACAGTTTTCAAACTTGAGAGTGGTAGCTACCCAGGCGGGTACTACTCCACCCTGTTGTTGGGGATCGAACCAGTGGCCGTCTATTTGACAGCCGACGCCCTCCCCGCTAAGCTATCATCGCTTCATGAAAACTTATGGCTGACATGAGAATGATGATTGTACAGTGAGAATAAATACTATGTTAACATGAATTATCTAACATTCCATCCTAATTATCATCTGAAGAGTTACAAGGCAACTTTCTTACCGCGATAGTAGACTGTTGACGTAGCAACTAGTCTTTTAGTCGACTTATTTACTATGAAAAATGTTGAATATTTTATCTTCTATCACCAATTTTGAGATTAATCAATTATTCCATGGTGCGTAATAGTACTTTTTTAATTTATTACACTTATACCCCCGCACTAGGATTCCCTGTGTCGCGGGAGGCATGGGCACACACAATCACATCAAACAAACACCTGAGACCCGGGACAAACATCCACACTCATCGCACAAATGTTTGACCCAATAATTTTAATTTATTTAACAAATGAAACTGACTTAAATACTCAAAAATTTGAAATATTTTTATTCAATCTTTTCAGTCGTCTTTGCTACTCACGGGATCGATTGTCGTTCACCCTCTACGAGTATAAGGAAGTTATCGAGATAGACGTAACACTTTTCAGTTATTGGAGCGCAACTTTAAAAGTTCTTGAATGATTTTGATTAAATTCAAATAAAATTTCGAAAGTATACTCTATCAAACAAAAAAAGAAACATCAAAATCGGTTCATAAACGACAAAGTTATAATACACATAAAAAATACGGTCGAATTGAGTAACCTCCTTTTTTGAAGTCGGTTAAAAGTAAATTCACCATATTACTCTTGAATTTTAGATATCATGTAATACAAAAACGTAAAGGAGAATAAAATCAGAAAGAAACAGCGCATCAAACGTATGAAATGCGATAGAAATTCCAGTGGGTTTCCTTAACGATTTTCCAATCATTTCCGCGCAATTCCTATATCTTCAGGGACTTGGAAATGATTTACTATAATCGATTCTTTCGGCGAATTCATGAGATATATTGGAAGAGCATTGTACAACAAATGAAAGAATTCAGAATAACGATAGTATAGTATTAATATATTGTGGTATTATAGCATTTATGTAGCATTCTGTAATATAAGACTTCGCGGAATCATTTATTCATAAATACGCCAAAACAATGAGATGCCTGAAGAGAAAGGTCTTCTGGCGTCTCTAGATTTCTCCGAAATATCAAAAAGAAATGTGGTCTCATATTTCCTCGCAACTTGTACTTCCAGTGAAGGCAACATTGTGATCAAATTCCAGTATGGTGGTAGGGTACATTCGAGTACCTAGTTGTTACTGCTTCGCGGTAAATAGGGTAAACGAATTTGCATAAAATTTGGAATTAAGATAGCTAAGCCTCAGGATTAAAAGTAGCTTATTGTGTATAGGCTATTTTTTATTCTTGTAAAATATGCTCCTGGGATAATAGAGGAAGGGAACAAAATAGATTTACTTAAACAGTTCATAAATTACAGATTTAGGTAAGAATAATTAAAACAACAACACAATTGAGAACATCTTTTTTTTCATGGAATCGGTTATCCTCCTATTCCAATTACGTACAGAACTTTGACTTTTTTTTTTACATATTATAAGTTTGCGTTTGACAACTGTCTCACCTGATGTTAAGTGATGACGTTGTCTAGGATTTAGCACGCAAACCTAGAAGGTACCTATTCACTCGCGACTTGAAGACTCCAGGATTGTACATATCGGGAAACAGACTCGGGCAACGAGTTCCATTCCTTGGCAGTACGCATTAAGAAAGTGGAAGCAAAACGCTTCGTACGTATAGGTAGTATATCTACCATATAGCGATGGCGAATTGCCGTACGTCGAGTCGACCGATGATAGAAAGGGGATGGTGGAATCAGATTGTGTAAGACCATATATATACTATATACGACTATACAGATTATAGATTTATACAGAGTTCTTACGATAATTTTGTACTTAATACGCATGTGCATAATTCTCAATTCTATGCAAAGTCTTTCACTGTTCAAGAAATACATCTTTGGAATTCTTTGCCTGTGGGCATACGACAAGCTAAGTCACTGTCAATTTTTACAAAATATGGTCAAGAATCATTTTTATCATTAATTCCATAAATATGATTTTTGTGTGACCATGTATATTTGTAAGTATAAGTTTATATTTATATCTATATTTTATCTATACCTAGTTAAAAATATTTATGTATTAGAATTCAGAAATAACTTTAGCTATACATACTTTTATCTAATTAGTCAAACAGATGCACTACTCTTACCGTCTGCTCCTTCCTCCGTTTCTGTCCATCCAAAGGTTGCCTTGAAGAAATTGCTACTAGCGACAAGACCGCCCATTATCGTATCAAGTATTAAATTTTAAGTTTAGCTTTAAGTATGATATGTTATTTGTTTTTTGGTACTGACAATAAAGAGTTTTTGTATTGTGTTGTAACGAAATTCGACTATAACATAACGTTAGATAATACCACCATTGTACGGTAATGCCATACTTTTTATCCTTAACCTAATTTGCCCTTATCTTCGACACTATAATTAAAACGAGTCAACCCTCTGTCGTCACATCAGAACGCGTCCCTATTTTAGTCACTCATTAGGCCCTCCAGGTTATTATTATTTTAATAATTACCGTCCCTTCGTGGGAGGGCTCCACAGGATATTATTTATGAGAATATAATTTATAGACCTGATACGAGTAATTATTGCAGTGGTTGTAATAAATTCGCTTTTAAAAATAGCATAATATTACCGTACGCTGTTGTTACACGAATTTATGGCGGGAAACGCGTGTGGCTTATGAAATTTTTGGTGTTGATTTATGATTTTGACAGGTATCTAAGTAATAAGAAGCTTCACCTTCAGACTACTGTTAATACTGTAATTCTTAGAAATGAATGAATTATTTAAGTGTCTAGATGTACAAGCAATTTTATTAGCCATAGCTTTACAATCTTTTGAAATTTTTTTCGACTAAACTCGATTTAACCTACAATGAAGATTTTCTGTACTCAAATAAATTATTATTTATTTATTTGAAGAAAGGAAAATAAATGAAATGTTTAATGGTAAACCGGGAACACTCACGTTTTGCCAGTCGTTACTTCTCAACCAGTGTAGCAGCAGCTGCGCCCCGTGGTTTTACCCGCGTGGTGATGATTGATAATGATGATGAAAAGTAGCTTATGTGTTATTCCGGGACCTGAAGTATCTACATACAAAATTTTATATAAAACCGTTTTATCTGTGCAGTGATGAAAAAGGGTGATGATGATTATGATGATGATGATTATGATGATGATGAAAATAAGCTTGTGTGTTAATGCAGGGTATAAGCTAGTTGCATACCAAAGGAGGATGTCAGAACCAGCCTTGCTCCCGAAAAACGAAATGACAACCAGTTCATGTATTCTCTATATATGAAAATTTAGATTGTATTTTTGTGGATTCCGAGAATAATTTGCATTATTTATAAAGTTGGGAATCAGAAGTACTTTTATTTTATTTATTTATGTGATGTTTGTAGTTTTCGAACGCACCCTATGCTTCTCATTGTTTGTTGCGTTCGAATACTTACGCTCTGAAATTAATTGTTATTGTTCCTCTATAATCTGTAGTCAGCTGCTCTGTAGACCCGGACTGCGTTCATAAACACACCCATGTCTATTTTATTCCAGAATATAATAAGTAATCTGTATCTGTAGCGCGATCCATGCAATATTGCTTTCTCTGTCTACGATGCTATAGATGGATAGCGATCCATTGAATGGTTCTTATATGGACGTGTAGTTAGCACACTGATACTGATGATTTTCCATGATAACTTTTTACTCCCAACTTCTAGGAAAATGATTGAATATACAATATAAAATGTATATATTGCTCTATCGATACGTATAAGTTTCATTCATGAACGCGGTTTCATTTTTCTAGGCTGCAAATGTAGTGCAAGGAGCAAAGTGTAGTAGTGAATGGAGTCTGCCATCCTCCTTTCCAAGTTCTTAACGTCTCTTTTGGTTACGTGTCCGACGACAGGAGTCGCTGGAGGCATATAGTGGAATCCTACTAATTCTAAATGCGAAAGTTTGTGTGTATGTGTGTATGTTTGGTACTTCACGCTCAAACGCCTACACCGATTGCGATGAAATTTGGTAAGGAGAGAGTAGTTTGAACCCTGGATTAACACATAGACTACTTATATCCCGGAAAAAGTATAGTTCGCGTGGGATAATTGAAATAGCGGGAAAATTGTAATCCACGCGGGTGTAACCGCTGGGCGCTACTAGTGTTAAATATACCGTTAATAGATAATGTTATTTATTGTATTTGTCGCCATGTCAGTATAAAAACTTTTATTGAGCAATCTTCTTTCATTTGTAACTATCAAGTTAATTAAAAATAATTGTTGTGTTGTTAATGTTTCCTTCATTTCTAAGTAGTATTGAGTAAAAAAATTAACGCGCGACACGCTTTGATTATAATACTATTACGTTCAAATATTTAAAGGAAAAAAGCGGCTACTGGTAGGATTTGAACCCACGAGTACAGATTACAGTCCTGTACATTGTTAAAGCAATCGGGGCTTGATCGCGAGAAAAACATTTAGTAATTTATTTAACTCGACGTTTCGACCCAGTTGCATTGGTCGTGGTCACGAGAAGACTGGAGAAATGCGGGTGGCAATAAATGTTTTTCTTGCGATTAAGCCCCGTTTGATTTAATAACAATGTGTTCGAATCGCGAAAGTCTAAAAATTACAATTACAGTCCTGTAGTTTTTCCATCTAAGTTATTGTAGCTAAAGGACAACCACTAATTACCAACTAGATTAGATAGATAGATAGATAGATAACACTTTATTGCACAAAGGGGACATTACATAGATAAATTTAACATTTTTATAGTTAATTAAATTGTACAATCGGCGACCTTATCGCTAAACAGCGATCTCTTCCAGGTAACCGTAAGCAGATGTAGATTAGTACTTACTTTAAGATTGATCGATCGATCGAATACCTTTGTGACCGCTGAAATAAACTTATTCTTATTCTTACTACGTCATTATATTTAAAAATGTAAGCAACGAAGACATGAAAATGTGCATGAAATAATTTGTTCGAGAAACGTCGCCGACAGGTGGCGTGGACGTTCCGACGCAAAATTATGTCCAATTAGGTACCTACAGCAGCTGGGCCGTTAGAGGGTTAAGTACTAAGCAGGCTAGAATATTTGTTCTTAATTTAGTACGTGAGTGGAGCTGGTAGGAGACACGTGTTTATTTATTTGGTCTTGTTTAATGTACACTTCTTAGGACCAAAAGTATTTTTTTTTTCAGTAAATTCTGCCCAAATGCTGTAACTTACAAGACAAAAGACATTCTAAACAAGACATTCTGTTTATTTGAATGTATAAAACATGGGAGTTACTCACGTAATAAGTCAGAGGGTTCAGTTTCAACCACATTCGGTGGTCTTTTTCAATGAGAATACGGGGCGCTCGCGGACGCGGTTCGCATAGCTAGGCGTGAAAAAGACCACCGAATGTGGTTAAAACAATCGTCGAAACCCTCTGAATTATTACGTGAGTAATTGCCGTGTTTTATACCTTCATAACGGGTCAAAACCACGTCAGTTTTAATAACAAAATCCTTAATGCCATCAAATGTTTTGTTTTTTTTAAAGGGCAAATGCCTTTATTAAAATAAAATACTAATAACTAATTACAATACTGCAGTTACTACAATAACATTTGAGCAATCCACTAGCCATTGGTAGCCTATAGATAACTCAAATGCTCTAACCCGCTGCCGGCCGGCAGCGTGCCCAGAATGCTAGCAGCATTGCCACGCTGAATTGCAATTCGTTGAGCCAAATATATGCCAGCATTTTGGTCACGCGTCGCATCGATAAAACGCACAGAATTAAATTGTATGTTGTGATTTAGCTTGAAAGAGTAACAAACATACAAACGACAAAAAGACAAACAAACTTTCGCCCATATCAATTTTTATTTTATTTATTAGGTCAACAAAACCAGTTCACATATTAAACAATATTAACATTTTGACATTTAGAAACTTTTTCTTCTTTGACCTATCGAAGTAGACATAGCATGCAAATAAATTATCATTATATTATGCTGAAAAGTCAAAAATAACTACTAAATATTAACGAATTACATGTGCAATAGGAAAGTTATAGTGCCGTGATGGTACCGGCCTAGAACAGTACTCCCCCATTACTTCCCACGGGTGCCGTAAGAGTCGGCTAAGGGATCGCGTACCAGAAGATGGGCAGCAGCGCCTTCTCAGGATTGAAAATTATACTGCGCTCGCCAACCCGCTTGCCAAGCGTGGCGAGTATTGGCAAATCTCCCCTATATGGGGGAGGCATAAGTCCAGCAGTGGACGCCCCATGGCTGAGAGAGAGAGAGGAAAGTTATTACCTAGACAAAACTTTTGGAAAGAAATTAACCGATGCATTAATATAACCTCGATATAAGTATGACAACGTGGCATTAAATTAAAAACAATTTTATGAGCACAACATTAAATTCCATAAGCACAATCTCGAGGCGCACTCAAAAAACAACTTCGACAAACATGAGGAAAGTTGGAGAAGCTTCTAGAAAATTCCAAAACATCCGAGAGCGAATCGATTTCGGCTTCCGCTAACTGTTTCACGTTGCAAGACATCGGAAAGTTTTCCGAACTTCAGGAGGACGACGCAAACAGGTCACAGAGATATTCATATTCATTTTATAACTTGCTGCGCCCCGCGTTGTTACTCGCCATTTGGCATGAAGATATCTTATACCCTGGAATAATATATGGCGTCCAACGGTCATCATCAAAAAAGGAGGAGGTTGTCAATTCGACACAAATTTCTTTTTTATATATTTGTTGCCGCATAACTTCCAACTGCACAAACCGATTTTAATCGTTCTGTTTTTATTTGAAAGCTGGTGCTTCCCGTGTAGTCCCATTTAAATTTCATCAAAATAGGACAAGCAGTTTTTGAATTACACTTCAGTAACTGAAAAGTGCGTTCTTATATTATAGTAGTGGGTGAAGACATCGCTGAACACACCTACACCACAATATCAATTGATCCCATGAGAAACAAGGGTCAAGGGTCGGTACGATGATAGTTCAAAAGTTACTAATATTAAAATATTGTGCACCTTTGTTACTCATGGGATCAATTGCCATTGTGGTGTAGGTATGTTCACTGATGTCTTCACCCGCTACTAAAGCGTCTAGGTATAAGCACGCACTTTTCAGTTATCGGACTGTAACTCAACAACCGCTTGTCCAATTTTGATGAAATCGGGACCACACAGGAAGCACCGGCTTTCAAATAAAAAAAGAACGATCAAAATCAGTTCACCCAGTCGGAAGTTATGAGGTAACAAACAAAAAAAACATACGGGTCGAATCGAAAACCCCTCCTTTTTTGACGTCGGTTAAAAAAATAAAAACATACAGGGATTCTAATTCTACGCAACAACTAATATTGAACACTAATACAAGTTTTTACAGTTTGAGTCCCCTCAGCTTATTTGGTTGCAAGACCAACAGTCGTTTTATTGCAACAGTAGGTACTTACTCAATACCAATGATGTTTTACTAAAGATGACGTATATTCATACTGCGCGGTGCTCAGATTTTGTTCCTTTACGACATAAACATGCTTACTGCGACAGATACGGTACAAATAATATAGAAAAGGATAGCTATATGTTTAGACTTGCGCTTGAAATACGCGTCGTAATCAAAATTACGACAATTGACTTAATTTTGCCGCCTCAGTTTCCGCGCGCTTGTGCGACATCTACCTCATATAAACATATAATATTATTGCTCAAACTGTATGTATGGTTATGTATACGTTTGTCTATACATATCCATATGAATAAAGACAGACAGATTAATTCCATTATGATATTTTCACCGTCCACCTCAAAGTATCCGTTAGCCATATCTTTTCACAGTCCAGTTCTTCCCCGACTTCAAAGCTTAGCTCAAATGAGAATTTATTAATTTTCTTTTATGTGTAAATAAATCTGCCGTGTGTATCACCTCAGATGATATATTACATTCGCTGTGGATACTTATATTAAGAACCTAGATGGTTGATTCGAGATAAAAAGTTATCGTCACATTCGAACCAATATTTTTTTTTAACACTTAGGCCCCCGCACTAGGATTCCCTGTGTCGCGGGAGGCATCACAATCACAGCACACAAACACCCAAGACCCGGAACAAACATCCACACTCATCGCACAAAAGTTTTGCCCCGGCCGGGAATCGAACCCAGGGTGCCCGAAGACACAGAAGTCATGTCACTGATACTGACCACTGCGTCAGGGCGAGCGTTATCCTTCTCTCGTAGATGGCCGATGGTTTTTCTGACAGTCATCATCATCATCTCAGCCATAGGACGTCCACAGCTGGACATAGGCCTCCTTCATTGATTTCCACAAGGACCTGTTGGAAGCGGCCCGCATCCAGCCCTTGCCTGCGATGTTAGTCAGGTCGTCTGTCCACCTGACAGTGTGACAGTTAAATTATATAATATAGCAACATAACAAGCTTTTAAATGCTGTAACTGCCAACTATGTATTATTTAAATTTTTAGCACGAACTTTACATGGGCAAACTGTTGAAACTAATATATACTATATACCTACATAAATATACCTTGACCATCTTATATAGAGCCCCCTCAGACATACCTTGGATGACTAATTTGAAAGCTTTCTGTGCTTCGGAAGGGGTAGTCTCGGGTATTGTCATATAGAATATCTATGTGATTTGGGTTGTCTTGAAAACATTTGGCTGGTTACCAGCCCATTCGCCAACCTGCATTGGTCAGCCAATACATTATGGCTAGCACTCCTCTACTAGAGAAAAGCCCTGACTCAGCAGTCTGAACTTATTGCGTTGATTATGCTTTGCTAAAGCATAATCCCCGAATTATTTATCTTTCATAATTGACTACACAGAAACGCTTGAAGGACAATTTTCCAACGGAACAAAACATAATACAGAGCTTAAAATTCACTCTAGTCTCTAATAAATCTATGCATAATAATCTCTGAAATCGAGATAAAACTCTTTTCGGGTAACGAATCGTAAGCTAAAAGAAACCTTGACACCGTGGTTGTAAGACACATATTATGAATGAGTGAACTGACCGGTTAGACTGCCACATTTCTACAGAATAATATAAAAATAGCTGGTAAAAGAAAAGCAAAACTCACGTATTCATTTCGTCTGTCCACTGAAACGGGAATTGAAACAAAAAATGACAGCTAACACAGGCCAGAGCAGGACAGAGGCCCTAACATCACTATACTATGTTTGACGCATATCATTTGACATCCTGAATCTTTTTTTCGTTTTATTTTTATTATCTGCTTTCAACTTTAGTTTATTTCATTTGAGAATTCACTAAGTGTTAATCGAGTAACCTGCCTATATGACGAGTTTTCTTTTTATATACTGTATAGATGTAGCGTTTGACCACTAGACGATCTTTGAAGATCTTATCACGCTAGACCTAGAATATTATGCACGCTGGCTCTCAAGGAATGCTGCCTGAACACACTATGTGTTTAGTGACAGTTTTTCTAACTTGAGGGTGGTAGCTAGCCAGGCGGGTATTCGAAAGTACCTACCCTACCACTATGCTGGGAATTTGATAACGATGTTACCTTCACCGGAAGCTAAAACTGTTGTTGGGGATCAGACCAGTGTCCGTCAGTTTGACAGGCGACGCTCCCCTCGTTGAGCTATCATCGCTTCGAATCCTACTAAAAAGATAAATGCGAAAGTTTGTGAGTATGGAATAGGCTGGATGTATGTTTGTTAATCTTTCACGCCTAAACGGCTGGATGGATTGGATGAAATTTGTTATGGAGATAGCTTATACCCTGGATTAACTTATAGGCGTATTTTCATCATCGCCACGCGGGTAAAACGAATAATTTCCAGGAATAACACATAGGTAACTTTTCATCACCATCATAATCTTCCATAATCACGCGGGTAAAACCGCGGGGCGCACACTGGTTCTCAAGGACTGCTGCCTGAACACACTATAAGCTTGGTGACATTTTTTCAAACTTGAAGGTGGTAGCTAGTCATGCGTGTACTCGAAAGTACCCTACCACCATGCTGGGAATTTGATAACGGTGTTACCTTCGCAAAAGCTCAAGCCATTGACGGGGATCAAACCAGCGTCGGTAAGTTTGACAGCCGACGCTCCCACCGCTGAGCTATATCTCTTCTGTGACGATGTGTTCGCAAATGAGATAGTGTTGAAACGAAAAATCCGTGTGAGGTATTAAAAATTACACGACAGTTTGTGAAAAAGCTGCGATGCTGAACGCTCACGCATGCACTTACTTACACACACACACACACACACACACACACACACACACACACACACGCACGCACGAACACACGCATACACCCTACACAGCCACACACTCTCACTCACCCTACACAGCCACATCTACGTATTGAATATGCACTTGATCATATTTGTATTATTTTTTGATTGAGTGACTTTTATTGTATACTTTGGCGTACTTAAGTTGCGATTATTATAGGAGAAGCCATTGTATCCCGAAACACAGTGCAAACTAGTTCGGGGTCAATGGGTTTACATATGTAATATGAACCACAAATGTATGTCAAATAAAGTTATTTGTATATAAAAATTATAAAACGTAAGTACATAATGAAGAGAGTGTAGAGAGTGTGTGTCTAGCTGCTCGCACCTATGCGTGGTACTCACATATTGTTATGCAAGTATGCAGGTAACAGTAGTAATTTATTTACAATAAATAATTTATTTGTTTATAGATTTATTATATTAAACACAAATTATAGCATATCCAATGATATGACCTAATTAATTAATATTATTGTAATTGTATTTGATTTTTGTAATTGTAAGTGTATTTGATATTTGTTATTGACGTGTAATGACTATTACCAATAAATTGAGTATGAGTATGAGTAACTTCCCAACTGATTAACGAATACATTCCGGATTGCACCAGATCAATAATATGCTAGACCGGAATGATTAAATGATTCAAAGGTACTACAAAGCACTTAGCAGCTGTGACACCGCGTCCTCGAGATTGAAGATGCGCATTGATTTGCAAATACGAGTAAATTAGTCTGTGGAATGCGGAGAAGCGGATCGCTGGAAGGTAAGTGGTTTTTATCATACCTACTCATCCTTTTTTTAAATTTATTTTAGGATCTACAAACAGTACATAACAAAAAAATACAATTAAGTGCGAAAAATATATGTATTAGTATAGGTAGCTAATGTACCAATAGAGTAGACCACAGATTAATAACATAAATAATTACTTTTATATCTAACAAATCAGAATTTGTTTACGCTTTAGTTTACCTATGTCTATGTATGTTAATTACTATAAATGAATACATTATGTTCTTAAAGTAAGTTAGAAAATAAGCTTAATCACTTTGACTACTAATGTTAATAGATTTATCAAAAGCAGCGAATTAGGAATGAAAATAATTAAATTGCTGCTCAAGAGACATTGGACGGTGATAAAGCAAGCATTATATTATAGATTGTGTGTTAAGAAAGAAAAACTGATTGAAAGTGAGTGTATACTACCCTCACCACCCAATATCTCTAACACTGACTTTTCGAAACTCCTAAAACTCTCTTTAAATATGTCTATATTTTTCTGACAGGAACCTTCTATACTATTCAATATCAAAATGAAAATTTGAGAACGCAACTAACAAGAGCTAAACTCGCCGACTAATCAGAAAAGGGGGCACTTGAAAGAAGCCTGTCAAAAATGTGAAAAACCCTTTTTATTATTTTTGATTCGGCACAATAATTCTTTTCGTAACAAGAAGCAATGGTTACGATTAGGGCAAACGCAACAGTGCCCTAGCCAGTCTTACCAATATGGTAAGTGTTTGGTAGTCTTTTCATGATGGTATTCACTATAGCTTTCTCAGGTTCGGTCAAGCAATAACTCTCAATTTATTGTATTTCATTGTTTGTTTATTTTATTTTTGACTATATTAATTTGACATAAGTAATGCATTAATTTTGAACTGACATTTTATTGTATTTCATTCTTTGTTTATTTTATTTTTGACTATATTAATTTGACATAAGTAATGCATTAATTTTGAACTGACATTTTATTGTATTTCATTGTTTGTTTATTTTATTTTTGACTATATTAATTTGACATAAGTAATGCATTAATTTTGAACTGATATTTTATTGTATTTCATTGTTTGTTTATTTTTATTTCATTTTTGACTATATTAATTTGACCTAAGTAATGCATTAATTTTAAACTGTCATTTTATTGTATTTCATTGTTTGTTTATTTATATTTTATTTTTGACTATTTAAATTTGACATAAGTAATGCATTGATTTTGAACTGACATTTTATTGTATTTCATTGTTTGTTTATTTTTATTTCATTTTTGACTATTTAAATTTGACATAAGTAATGCATTAATTTTGAACTGACATTTTACTGTATTTCATTGTTTTCTATGTGAACAAAATGGGTGTAATTTGCCTGAAAATAAATAATTTTGAAATAAATAATAATGAATAAGATCATTTTAACTGTGCCGAACTTCGAACAATGATGGCGAAACTGACAGAGAAAAACCCCAGACTCGTGAAAAAACTCCAACAAGTTTGCTCTATTTTTTTAAATTATTTTTTTATTGGGAATAGGCAAGCGTTTGACCACTATCTCACCTGATGTTAAGTGATGATGCGGTCTACGGTGGAGCACGCCTGTCTAGAAGATTCCATGAGAACACAATCTTGATATCAACTACGCATGTTATTACACCCGTATAAACAGTGTAAAATAATTTGTTGCTATTTACTCCTATGAAATGTGGACAGAAATCGTTGAAACTTGTCTTAACTAATCCTCCAAGCAGTTGCCACAAGTGTCCGAACAAGACAGTTTACTAACAAACTTGTACATACGAAAGTAACCCTTAAACTATCCCATTGCACCGTTGGTATTGAACCAGTTACGAACTACTCACAGTTACATTTGGTGTATAGTTTCGAAGGAAACTATCAAGCAACAAGAAACTACTGAAATTTCATGCAACAATGCCGGAAATTAGAAACAAATTATTTGCTGAGAATTGACGACACCGACACTTAAGGCCATTCGGTTCATGTCCATAAACTCTGATCTAAGCTCTGTTTGTTGGAAAATATATATATATATACCCTTATATTTTCCTTTTAAAAATATATCTCAGATTTAAATATTTGAAGGAAAAAATTCGGCTGCTAGTGGGACTTGAACCCACGACTACAGAATACCGTCCTGTCGCTTTGTCCAACTAAGCTATAGCAGCCCGTACCACTAGGGCCGAATTACTTCCTTCCTTTATTAACATCTTGCGGGGATGTTTTAGCGCCGTAGTCGTGGGTTCGTCGTGGGTCGTGGGGTTCTGTAGTCGTGGGTTCAAGTCCCACTAGCAGCCGAATTTTTTCCTTCAAATATTTGAACTGAAGCTCTGCCTAGCATAGCGTTAATGCGATACACAATAAAAATTTCTTAAAATATCTCAGATTTATCATCCAGTTGCGTCAACACTACTTACGTGCACCACCACCCCCATCATTTCCCACCCTCACCATAACACTCTCTCCCCCCCTCCCTCTCACAAACCTACACTTATAACTATCCTCCTCACACACAACAACATATGGTATATTATAATTATATTGTACATCGCTTCACATTCACACAAATCAGAACTAGTGGTACCTTTATCAGTTAAGAAACCAACCATGCAAATTATACTTTATAATAATTCGCATTTCTGAGATCCAAGACACAAGTTTTTCTTAGTTTGGGTCTCAACGTAAACAAGGCTTAGATATATAACAAGTCTGTAAACATGTGTTACACATAACTATATCTGTAAGTCTTTTTAAGGAAATAAACATATTTGTATTTGTATCACGCTTTTGAAGCTATGATAGCTAAGCAGTAGGAGCGTCGGCTGGTAAACTGATGGACGCTGGTTCTATCCCTATCAACAGCTTGAGCTTCCGGTGAAGGTTATCAAATTCGAAGGAGGGTGGTTCACCTTTAAGCTTGATAACCTGTTAGCAAACAAATAGTGTATTCAAGCAGCAGTTCTGGAGAGCCACATATATTTATTTTAAATAAATATATTTATGTTATCTGTGACATAATTATCTGAGAACGCAGGGCGCTGGCAGTTCGATGTAACATGCTGGCCCGTAGGTTTGCTACGTGTAGTGATCAAGTAAAAATTACGCTTTTTAAAGCTTATTGTCAGACTTTCTATACCTGCAGCCTGTGGACCAGATACACGCAAAGAGCTTCCAGTGCCCTGCGTATTCAGTATAACAACGGGTTTCGTATGCTGATGGGGCTGCCCCGCTTCTGCAGTGCATCGAACATGTTCGCGGAGGCACGCGTCGATGGTTTCCACGCTATATTACGCAAAAGAACCGCATCGCTGCTGCAAAGAGTCCGTGGTAGCCCCAACACCATACTACAAGTAATAGCCGGTAAGCTAGATTCGCCAATAAATAGACTTTTTTTTCGGGTGTTGGCCAGATAAAAAGTACCTTTAAATAAGTGTTTACTAACATATATATAAAAGTTTACTAACAAATGGGTCTTATTGCCTGAATAAACAAATTAAAATAAATAAATAAATAAATAATTACGTAGTTTACCTCTTTATTACCTAACCTCTATCTTAAGTACACATGCGGGAATGATCAATCAAAAATAATCCCATCAACATCAACCTCAATCAACAAAACTCACCCTTTACAATCTTCAATAAAATGGTAACTTAATAAAAATATTATTTCATCACTAATGGATAAACAACTAAGGTGAACTAATTCAAAAGCATCGCAATTTCAACGAAATTCATTCTTATTTCAGAGGCGCTTAGGTTTATGATAGTAGATTGATATATATCAAGACATTGTTAATTGAAATGAATGCTACAACCAATTATCGTCCTACTATATACGGTCATAGAGTTGGTATTGGAGTGAATGTTTGATATCAAAATGTAGTTGAATCAAACAATTGACCCCTATACATTGAGGCAATTGAAAGTCGCAGTTGCGTTCGAGATGTGGGGTACAGATCTCTTTGATGGCTCATTTGGTAATGAAGATAATTGACGGGTTGATTCCGTGTGTTCAGTCGGTGCTAGGTTAATGGAAGTTATGTTTTTTATGTATTGTTGTAGGTAGGCCATCCTTCCGGGATTCCCCAGACTTCTAGTTTAAAAGGCGTCCGGGCAGTGTTTTAATGTTAGTTTTAGTTGCCGCACTCTGTAAAAAACTCTGCTAAATTGTCCAGTTTTTAAACTCCAAAATCTTGGATTTTCATTTTTCTTGTCCTGGTAGGCATTTTGGAGATGGCAACCCTAGTTGTAAGTATAGTACATAATGAATAAACCGCTATTTTGTTGGTTGAAAATAGCATTGTTTTGTTACCAACATATAAAACGGTTCCACTAATAAAATGTGAAACATAGATAGACATTACATTGGTCAGTTTGAGCAAGTCTAAAATTATACGTCATATAAAAGTCTGTTCTTAGGAAGCATGATAGCTGTAAACATTGGCAACGTTATTCTGCCGCATAAGCGTTTTGCTTCCACTTTCTTAATGCGTACTGCCAAGGAATGGAACTCGTTGCCCGAGTCTGTGTTTCCCGATATGTACAATCCTGGAGTCTTCAAGTCGCGAGTGAATAGGTACCTTCTAGGTTTGCGTGCTAAATCCTAGACAACGTCATCACTTAACATCAGGTGAGACAGTTGTCAAACGCAAACTTATAATATGTAAAAAAAAAAAAAAAACTGATAGTAAAGTTAAATATACACGATACTTGATATAAATTATTTCGTCACTGTTCGACGTTTTAATTAGTTAGTTGTTCCTACTAAATATTAAAAACGCAATAAAAAAATGGGAGATGAGGGTAGGTGGGTGAAAATACTGAAAGAAAGAAAGAAAGAAAATACATTTATTCAAAACATGACGCAACATTACAATAAACAACAATTACGATACATTTACATACGACACATTAGAAGACACACACAATAGTGCTGTAATGTTGCGAGATGTCAGGAATGAGTCTCGACTCAGCATTCGCTAGGGTTACTGTGTGTGTATTGTAGTTGTCTATGTCTTAAATAAATATGTTTTTTTTTCACTTTTTCAAAAACAATAAACGTTTCTCTAACTGTTCTACCCCTAAGTAACTATTAAGTCAATTCTAAAGTAGGAAATTATTTTATTTTATACAGTGCAACTTCATTTTAATCAGAACAACAAAAGGACTATACAATCGTCCCAATCATCCACTCTAGAGCTTGGAAGGTTAAGATACAATAAAGGTAATTCCCACCCTCATCCATATGGATCCGTAAGCCGATACAACGCGGAAATTACGATTCGATATTATCTGGTTCTAAGGGCCCGTCTATTATCCGATATTACGGTTAGGACTATCGCTTTGATTGAATTGGTGAGATTTCGTTTGTAGGTTATGTCGCAATTATGACTTTTTGTTATGTGTTACAGTGTTAATTATAATATTATAGCTAGTGGATTGCTCAAATGTTGTTGTGTATTGTAAATAGTTATTAGTGTTTTATTTTAATAGAAAAAAAATTCGATTATTCTTATGTTTATGGTTTTCAGTACTCTTCTAAGAGACTGTTATACATCAGCAGGTCACTAGATCGATCCCCACTCTGGGCGTGAATTTTTGTGGGTTTCCAATAAGTTTTAAAATCTTTTAGATCACTCGCTGGGTTTAAACGGTTTTTCTTGATAGCCAGTCAATATTTTATTTTTATTTTTATTTTTTTTAATATGGGACAACATTCACACAAGGTCTTCAGGTCCCAAACTAAGCAGAGCCTGTACTATGGTAACCTGATGACTGATATATATACTTATATACACGTATACACCCAGACACAGGTCAAACAGACATGTTCATACACACAAATGTTTGACCTGTCCGGGAATCGAACCCGGGACCAGCGGCTCAGGAGGCAGAGTGCTACCAACTGCGCCAACCGGCCAGTCGAATAATATTATAGGTCTACTGTGATTCTAACTTAGAGCACGTCATCAACTATCAAATGAAATATAATTCTTGTACCTACGGGCAGTACCTACTTCCCTGGGCGAACTCTCGCATAGAGTGCTACTGCTCTGAAATATAAGACTTTTTCTGAATAAATAATAACTTGAGTAAAATAGATACAGTGGCTACTCAGAATCGCAAAGGGAAGAACAACCTAAAATGTAACTTTAAAAAAGAAATGGTATATGAATATGGGTCTAAGCCATGAGGCGTCCACTGGCTGGACATATGCCTCCCCCATATAGCTCAGGATTAGCCAATACTCGCCACGCTTGACAGGCAGGTTGACGAGCGCAGTATGATTTTCAATCCTCAAAAGGCTTTGCTGCCTACATTCTGGTACTTGGCAAAGGTGTTACGGCCTCGTATTTTGAGGGTAAATTTCCAAACTTTAAAAAAGGAGGTAAAGGGTTGTTTTTCCCTAAACCAATGCTTAAAACATTAATTACAGGCGCGTGATTTCTAAACAGACCTCAGGTTCTATCCATAATACCAATAGCAGGCTTTTAATCCTTTTCTCTAAAACATCCAGCCAAGGCTAGAATAAAGGCAAATAAACTTGCTTTAACCACTGAGGTACTATTACTACGTATAGAGTAGCTATCATAAGCTATTGTCATGCTCCATTTTGCTAAGAAGTTGAATTAAAGTCCGCTGCAGCGCTTATAAACATTACTTAGTCGTTCAACTAGACAGTACAAACACAAAACGCTAGAACGCTTTTAATTGTTAAATGTAACACAAATCTGCTGCAGCGCAAGACAATAATTAGTCGCTTAACTAGACAGTATCAGCACGCAGCGCTAGAACGCTTTCCGTTCAACAACTACTTGACGCTCGGTTATAGACTATATATATATAATAGACTAAACTGCGGACTCAGTACAGAACTGACAAAGTTTTGTTTTGTCAGGACGGGCGTTGGATACTCACTGGATAGTTGCGGTACGCTGTACCGCAACTCGTGGTTGATCTATGATATACGTTGTCATCTCTATACGTAGTAGTACCTCAGTGGCTTTAATCCCACAATACCCCACTTCTATACAAAATAACCTCTCCAAAATATTTGATCCCGGGGTTGAAGTTTCACTTATACCTTTTTATGTGAGATCAAACAAACTACTTTTCCCTATTTCTCCTTGTAAAAAGCTTTGGGCCATTAATTTATTCTGTGTTTCTTTTTGTACATTTTGCGTGAAACTCGTAAGGTCATAAGCAACGGGTATTATAGCATTAGACGTTGGCCTGGGTCCGTAAGATCTTTATAAGGAAACACTAGACAGATAGATAAGACAGATAAAATAATATTTTATTACCAACTAGTACTGCCCCGCGGTCTCACTCATTAGCATTCCAATTATTAATTAAATAACTAATAATAAATGCAGTAGATATAATATACAAATAAAAAAAATAATTAGTTGTCTGTAAAGTCGGTTTACGGACGATAGATTTACGTGATAACGTCATAATCATTTATGACTTTGACTTTGACTTTGACTGACTTTGACTTTGACTTTGACTTTGATTATTTTATGTAATACAAAACTCGGGTGGAACGTTACGCGGAACGTTACTATTTTTCATGAGTGTTGCTGGTATTCATCAATTTATAAAACGTTATCACGTCAAAATATATTTTTAACTTTTAGTTAATGCAAACATGTATAGCTCCTCTCAAATAACGCTAAAAAAATAATGATCTAAGGGTGCTGAAATTACAAGCTTTGCCGAGTTTGGGAATAGATAAAAAGGTTAATATGTAATTCAAAAACATACAAGATACATTTTTTTCTGTCTATGTTAAGTATGCATTTTCCTACTAATATTATTTTTTTTTTTTATTTTTTATTTTAATTTGTTTATTCAGGCAATAAGACCCATTTGTTAGTAAACTTATATCTATGTTAGTAAATACTTATTTAAAGGCACTTTTTATCTGGCCAACACCCCAACTAAATGTCTATTTATTGGCGAATCTAGCTTACCGGCTATTACTTGTAGTATGGTGTTGGGGCTGCCACGCACTCTTTGCAGCAGCGATGCGGTTCTTTTGCGTAATATAGCGTGGAAACCATCGACGCGTGCCTCCGCGAACATGTTCGATGCACTGCAGAAGCGGGGCAGCCCCATCAGCATACGAAACCCGTTGTTATACTGAATACGCAGGGCACTGAAAGCTCTTCGCGTGTGTCTGGTCCACAGGCTGCAGGTGTAGAAAGTCTGACAATAGGCTTTAAAAAGTGTAATTTTTACTTGATCACTACACCTAGCAAACCTACGGGCCAGCATGTTACATCGAACTGCCAGCGCCCTGCGTTCTCTTTCCATATCAACTTGATCATCAAGATCTTCAGTGACGAAGTGTCCTAAATACTTATACTGATAAACACGCCTAAGATCGATACCGTTAAGCTCAATCTTAGGAACTGTTTGGGGTGCTTTACCTGCCGCCCTAAATACAATGTATTCACTTTTCCTACTGTTATATACAAGTCCATGTTTACTGGCATAGGTTTCACACATTATAAATGCGAAAGTTTGTGTGTATGTTTGTTACTTCCTCACGCTCAAACGGCTGCAGCGATTTCAATGAATTTTGGTATGGAGATAGTTTAATCCCTGGATTAACACATAGACTACTTTTATCCCGGAAAAAGTATAGTTCCCGTGGGATAATTGAAATAGAGGGAAAACCGTAATCCATGCGGGTGAAACGGCGGGGCGCTACTAGTATAAAATAATTTTAAGTTTTAAAAAATAAATGCGAAACCTTTCGATTAAATTTAACATAACATAGTCACATACCGAGTATTATATAATTATAAAATACAAGCCTTATATAACTTTTGACTGTTTTTTTTCTGTGTTTCTTGAATCTGTTACACAATGTTCCTGAATGGCGTTTTCCTTTGTCCTCAGTTAAAGCCATTGAGCTGCTTGCACTATAGTGTGTAACATCAGAAAGAAATTAATTTTGCCGTTAAAAGACTCCAAATGCAGCTCCAAGGCAATTCGTCAATCAAATGAAGTGTAAACCGGACCCCGTGTCGCGTAATCCGATATCGTCAGATTCCGGAATCCGGTACAACACTACGCGGAGAGCGCCCAATTTTTCCGGATTACGGATTTACGATGTATCGGACCGGACTGGACAGAGGACGTAAAGCCATATCGATTGATTAAAGCTGGGTGTAATGAGCTTGTGAATCAAACATTGTTTTTGTTAAAAATTTGCTTGTTTCGTTGGATTTCAATATGGCACATGCATGTCAGTAGACACACGCAGACTTAATATATTACCTTATTTATAAGAATTTTAAGTCCGAAGATGAAGCTTTTTCTATTGTTTCGTGTAGATAAACGTTTACAGTTTTGTTAGTGCGATATTTATTTATTTATTTATTTATTTATTTATTTATTTATTTTTACATGGAAGACCAACGGCCTTCTTTACAATAAAACAACTTAATATTTAACAAAAGGCCAATTATAGGTCCTCACGGATAATGACATTATATTTTTACAATAATATCGTGAACCACATATTATGCAAGCATTACTTTTACACGTATATGCATTATAGTACTAACAAAACCAGTTTAATATGATGAAGAGAATGAAGATGAATATGATATGCATTAAATAGGGCAGAAATCATTTGAATAAAAGATAATGTTTTGAAATTCACAATTTTTCACTTATCATAGACAAACTGACTTGTCTGAACATTAAGAAAATCTTTTTTTATAATGTATAGATCTAGCGTTTGACCATTACCTCACTTGATGGTCAGCGACGATGTGGTCAAAGATGTAATCACGTTAGACCTAGAATACTCACTGACTCTCAAGGACTGCAGCCTGAACACACTGTGTTTGGTGACAGTTTTCCAAACTTAAGGGTGGTAGCTAGCCAGGTACCTACTCGAAAGTATCCTACCACCATGCTAGGAATTTGGTAACGGTGTTACCTTCACCGGAAGCTCAAGGCGTTGGTGAAGGTTGAACCAGCATTCGACAGTCAACACTCCCACCGCTGAGCTATCGTCGCTTCGAAATTTTATTGATTTTCGAAAGACTAAATTTTTTTTCAATCCGATTTCTTATATATATCAGGCATGTAAACTTCATGTATGTATATCCTCTAATAAAGTTTGCAGTAAGCAGAAATCCTAGATCAGAATCAGAGATCAGAGTAAGTTTCCGTCCGGTGTTCGGGAGTTCGAATGCATAAAACATGGATTTGAAATCTTAAATCCAAACCGGTGTGTGACTTCGCTTCGGGTTTCAGCTCTTTTCGTTTGAAGTGAGATGGGATGCTATTTGAACTGCTCTAGCTTTACCGTACTGTAAATGTTAGCGTAGAGATTTTTCTTTGAGTATCACTTACCATCTTATCCTGAGCAGATAAAGCTAAGCATTATTCGATTCGACGCAGGGTAATTATTGGAATTAAAAAGTCAACTTAATGTCTCAATGGTTTTCACCCTTAACTTTTTGTGTTAAGCCGCAATGAATTTGATGTGTGATTTGTATTCTTTGTGTCCTATCTATGGTTAATTTATTTGTTAAATTATAGTCATTTTTTGTACATATTAGTCTAAAAAAAATATAAATACATTACATTTTGTAATTTATCTGCCTTTTATGCACAACAAGCGCTTAATTTTTTTTAAATACCTTTATTTATTGAATAATTAATTTTTAACAAAACATCTACAAATTTCAGTAATAAATAGAATATATTCGTCTATAAAATAGAAGTGAAAGCTACACGGTTTCTAAGCTAACATCAATGATGTTATATGTTTATATGAGGTAGATGTCGCACAAGCGCGCGGTAACTGAGGCGGCAAAATTAAGTCAATTGTAGTAATTTTGATTATGACGCGTATTTCAAGCGCAAGTCTAAACATATAGCCATCGTTTTATATATTATTTGTACCGTATTATCTGTCGCAGTTAGCATGTTTATGTCGTAAAGGAACAAAATCTGAGCACCGCGCAGTATGAATATACGTCATCTTTAGTAATACATCATTGGCTAACATGAAAAGCGTGTGGTGACGATGACGCGGGTTTCACGCTTTTTGTTCACCCAAAAAGTACACATATATACCTACACAGTATACATATAGCTCATGTAAAGCGTTCGATGACGATGACGCGAGTTTCATGATTTTTGTTCACCCAAAAACTACACATATATTTTTGTTTACTCAAAAGTGCTCAACGCGCCTCAAGAAGTTTTCACTTGAAAAACTCGCCTCGTATAGGAAAACGTAACATAATCGTTTCTATTGAAAGCGGTAACAACGCGGAATCGATTTTAGAACACAATGCGTCGGTAATCCTTAAGCCGATAGTACACACACCGATGGTCGAGTTTCTTGTTCGAGCCGGTATTCCACATTCCTTTACATACCTATAGGTACTTAAAAAGTGCATGTGGCAGAGTTGCGAATGTTAGATTTAGATAGATTTGTGGTGTGACTAAAATTCATGATAGTTCAAAAGTAACTATTAACAAAATATTGTGCGCATGGTACCTACATCGACAAGTTATTTCACACTTTTGAGTGTTGAAGTCGGTTTCATTTTTTGGTAAACATTTTTGACGGCTGTGTTAGCTGGTGTTAAGTGACGACGTGGTCTGAGGTGTAGCACGCAATACTAGAAGGTATCTAACTATGCAGTCCTATACTATTTTGTTTAAGACTTTGTCTGTGATTTGCTTTGAACTGTGACTTCAAATTTTGTACTGGCTACGCACTGTGGATTCTCTCGTGCAGACAATTATCCTTCGCTATCAGAAAATAAAAGTAATTTCTATGTTACCTGCGTGAGAACTATGAATCTTATCGGTAATATAAGTATTAGAATCGCATTACTAATTTTTAAGTTTATTAACATACAAAAATGTAATCTTAAATGTTTGTAATATTAAAGTGGATAGCTAAACGCCTTTTCGTGAATTGTAGGTATGATTAAAATATAGAGTGATTTGGCAAATCGAAACCGCAGAACAAACCTTTGTACTAATTATTACAGGTACAAATTCTGACACACTGGGTGCGCTGACGACTGGTAGCAGTTAGGAATGTGGCTCACAAAAAATGTCGGTTGGAATATGGCCGCCCCTTCGGGCAGTCCAGCCTATCTGCGATCATCGATCCTAAAACTATTTGTTCTATAATCCTAAATATCATGTAATCGTTTCTATTGAGGGCAGTAACCACGGAAAATCGATTTTACCTCACAATGCGTATTCCTGAACTCGATAGTAAACACGCTCATCGTCTCAACCTTTTTGTTCGAGGCCTTCATAAACTCTTTCGAATAATAGTGAGAGAATTATCTATGGTGGGAGAGTACTGTATACAGTCAATGAAATTTTTTTCTTTTTCAACAAGTCATTGCACACTTTTGAGTGTTGAAGGTATTTCAGTTTTTTGGTAGAATTTCTTTATATAAATGCCCTATAAGTTTAATAACAAAATACTTGGTACATTACGATTAGGTGTAGAATAAATTAGACTAAATTTTTTTTTTTTTTTTTTTTTGTTTTTTTGTCACAATTTTTTTTTTTACACAAGGTCTTCATGTCCCGAACTAGGCAGAACCTGTACTATGGTGACCTGATGACTGATGTATACTTATATACATACTTTATATATATACTTATATACATATACACACCCAGACACAGGTCAAACAGACATGTTCTTACACATAAATGTTTGACCTGTCCGAGAATCGAACCCGGGACCAGCGGCTCAGAAGGCAGAGTGCCACCAACTGCGCCAACCTACCAGTCAACTACAATATACTATACAAAAATTACATACCTTCTACATTTTAATCTAATAATCCGCTACCAGTTGGTGAGGTACCGAAAATCCTGGCGGCATTGCCACCTTAAATTTCAGTGGTAATTCTTTGTTTAAGATTATTTTTTGAGGCAACATTTTGTGTAATAAGCATGGATGTTCGTCCTCGAACTTAGTTGTTTATGTAATGTGATTGTGTGAACGTGCCGCGAGAGGTATGTTTACTTGATGGTCAGTGACAATGTGGTCGAAGATGTTATCACGCTAGACCTAGAATGCTTGCTTGCTCTCAAGGACTGCTGCCTATGTGTCACCGACATTTTATGTGTGTCGTGACAGTTTTTCAAACTTCAGGGCGGTACCTAGCCAAGCGGGTACTCGAAAGTACACTACCACCATGACGGTAATTTGATAACGGTGTTACCTTCACCGAAAGCTCATACCGTTGTCAAAGATAAAACTAGTGTCCGTCAGTTTGACAGCCGACGTTCCACCGCTGAGCTATCATCGCTTCGATGATAAAGTGTGAGTAAGATAAATAAATACGAGTACTTATGAATATAAAAATAAAATAATATTATTAAATCATATAAAACAAACAAAAACACATTAAAAACACAGATTCTTCTAATCAGGGTAAACATTTATTTGATACCGAATTAATTTGGAACATTCGCGGACAAAACCCCAAGGTCCTAATTAATTGACTTGTCAGAATGTACTCGTTAAAGTTTAAAAAGACCCATAAAAAGTTGAGTGGGCTTAAGTCGCCGACTTTCATTAGGCGGACTATGATTGTTGTTTTATTGAGCAGTCTTTGGGTTTGATTAAGTAGACCTCCAATTTGTTGTGGCTGATGACGTCAGGGGTAAATGAGTTTTTAATTTCGAGTCCACTTATCACAGAGCGGAGGAATGAATCATTATACTTCTTAAGATCAGCGTTTTGTACCACCCACGCTAGCAAATTGCAAGCTTTGAGAGTACAATTATAATTGAAAATTTTGATGTAAGTTTCAGCATAGACCAATATTTGCCGTAAAAATTTAGCGGTGCGTTGGCCCATCTTCTAATTTGCTATTTATATTCAGAGGCTGAAAGATATCGTGAAATTCAGCTATAATTGTAATCTAACAGTTTATAGTACGACTCTTGTGTTGTATACACTGGAAAATTACTGTCTGACCAGTTTTATACTAAAAGATAACTTGAATCGATCAGTATGGAACTCCAAATAGTCAATTATTTTAGTGGAATAGTTTTGTGCTAAGACACTTATTTTTTCATTCACATTATAAAATGTACACGCAATAATCGATTCGGCTTTTGTTACAATTATATTCGAAACATATTTAAGTAATTTAACATACAACAGTATTACTGACTAAATGTTACATATTTTAAATACCTAAGTAACATTTAGTCAGTAATACTAAACTAACTACTAACCACATTTTATTCATTCATTCATTCATCGCAGCCACAGAATGTCCACTACTGGACATAAATATGCGTCCTCATATAGGGGCGATTTACCAATACTCGCCACGCTTGGCAGGCGGGTTGGCGAGCGCAGTATGGTTTTGCTATAATCAGAAACTGCTGCTGCCCACCTCCTGGTACGTGATCCCTTCGTCGATTCTTACGGCACCCGCAGGAAGAGATGGGGGAGTACTATAATAGGCCGGTACCACCACTGCACCACATTTTATACATCATAATAATTAACGTTGTTTATTATGATGTATAAAATGTGGTGTCTAACTTAGGTCTTGTGAGCGTCTCACAACGAGTTATGGAGAGTGGTATGTGTATGAGTCAATCGAGAGGCGAGCCAAAAGAATCATCGGCTGTAACTCTTTGGTGGAACGTAGGCTTCAGAGCCTTGAACACCGGCGTAGAGTAGCAAGCCTATCGGTTTTCTATCGGGTGCATTTCGGAGAATGTGCACTGGAATTACACAACTGATTCCACCATCCCCTTTCTATCATCGGTCGACTCGACGTACGGCAATTCGCCATCGCTATATGGTAGATATACCACCTATACGCACGAAGCGTTATGCTTCCACTTTCTTAATGCGTACTGCCAAGGAATGGAACTCGTTGCCCGAGTCTGTGTTTCCCGATATGTGCAATCCTGGAGTCTTCAAGTCGCGAGTGAATAGGTACCTTCTAGGTTTGCGTGCTAAATCCTAGACTACGTCATCACTTAACATCAGGTGAGACAGTTGTCAAACGCAAACTTATAATATGTAAAAAAAAAATGTAGGAGGTTCCTCAACGCGATCGAATCAGAAACCGACATAGGTCAGCGAAATGGCAGTGGGCAGGCCACATAGCTCGAAGAACAGATGGCCGTCGGTTCAAAAGGTTCTTGAATAGAGACCACGGACTGACAAGCGCAGAATAGGACGGCCACCGACAAGGTTGGCAGACGATCTGACTAAGATCGCAGGCAATGGCTGGATGCGGGCCGCTTCCAACCGGTCATTGTGGAAATCATTTTTTTATCACACTTAGACCCCCGCACTAGGATTCCCTATGTTGCGGGAGGCATGAACACACACAATCACAACACACAAACACCCACGACCCGGGACAAACACTTATACTCATCGCACAAATGTTTGCCCCTGCCGGGATTCGAACCCAGGGTCCCGGAGACACCCGGCGACCGTCATTTGGGTGTATGTCCTGCAGTGGACGTCCCATGGCTGAGATAATGATACGATATGATGTATAATGAGAATTTTTGACATATATGATAAGGTAAGTAAGCTGTCACAAACTTGATATCTTATCTCGTAGAGGAGGGTCTTAGAGGGCATTGTTAAGTCTTTGTTTCATCATAAATACAATAAGGGTATCAAGTTACGAGAGTATACTGTCAAAAATAGTTGTCAAGTTCCGTAGCTTGATATAAATTAATCACGGTATCCTAAAAAAAGGAATTATCTGTTACTATTAAAAAAAATGTTATACAATTTCAATTCTTCGCTCCAAAATATTGTGTTCATAAGACGAAACATATCTACGTAAGAAAAATAAGCCGCTTTTGAAAGGGAATGACCAAAAATAGACGCAGTTATTGTATATCTCTTTGATTTCGGAAGTAATGATTGAAGATGTACGTTTTTGGAATTTTCCTTGATGTTATAAAAAGAGGGGATCTTTGTGCGTATTGTTTTCTCATCTGTGAAGACTTTTCTTATGAAAGAGATTATTTTTTGTTCAGTTTCGGGTGCGCATTGCTATGATTAATGTCCAACTGATAGGGATGGTCAGATGTTCTATTTATTTTTGAAGTTTAATATCTTTCATCATTCAGTAACAGAGAAGACGTCGCGAAGGAGATTTCTATGCTCTTGTCGCCGCTCGGACCTGAACCACTGAAGATGTCGACCGCAGTGATCGACGAAACGTCTGGAACGCAAGTTTCAAATAGACCACGGCCAAACAGCCCGGAAGCAATACATACAACATGCAACGCCGGCCGTGATAGCCTTGGAATTTACATATTTCATACTGTGCAATGATTTACTTTTGCGTCACTAAGGCCTGTACTGAAAATCAGCGCTACAGACTCGTCTGCAGCACATGCTGAGCTCAGACCATTTCAGACATCACTACGTAAAATTAGTATTTTATTAGCAGTATTATTTTAGTGTTTTTTCGTCTTTCTTAAATGTTTTTTACTTGTAAGTTATGTCTATGTAAAACCTAAATGTGCCTTTCTCTTGTTTTATATGTAGTTGTTATGTCAGAAATAAATCATTTTCTTTCAATCATTTCATTTTCTATTTATTATATGTAAACTCTAAGACTTTCACGGCCGGCGTTGCATGTTGTATGTATTGCTTCCGGGCTGTTTGGCCGTGGTCTATGTGAAACTTGTGTTCCAGACGTTTCGTCGATCACTGCGGTCGACATCTTCATCATCTTCATCAGCCCGAAAGCAATACATACAAAATATTTATTATATGTTTTTTAGGTATTCATAAGTGTTTTATTCTCATTTATCAATGTGCTTATAAAGTGGCAGAGCGAGAGGCATAGATACGGGATGGCGAAGTTCAAATTTGGAGAAAGCGCATCGAAATCTATAAAATTACAAATTTTCATAACTCCCTGATAATTTTCCACCTAAAACTACCAAAATGTGTGTACCATACTATACCACCATCCCCATTTTAATATTGGTCAACCAGAAGTACGGCAACGCGCCATCGCTATATGGTAGACATACCTAGGCTTGCGTGCTACAAGATAGATAGATAGATAGATAGATAGAAAACTCTTTATTTGCACACTATTTCAAAACCACACACATAAAGAAAACAAACAAACAAATATAGATACAGTGATACAAAGGGCGGCCTTATTGCTTAAAGCGATTTCTTCCAGGCAACCCAAGATGTTTCCTACATCTCATTATATCATATTATAGGTACAAATTTTTTTCGTATCTCGAAGACTCCAGGAAGCACCGGGCAGTACCGGCAAGCACAGACTCAGGCAACGAGTTCAATACCTTGCCAGTTCACACTAAGAAAGCGTAGAAAGCATATACTTCATATGTAAAGGTAGTGTATATCTACTATATAGCGATGGCGCATTGCTGTACGTCTGGTCAACTGATGATAGAATAGGGAAGGTGGATTTCAGGTATGTAATTTCAGTGGTTGATTTAAACTTCTAGTCTATGAGCCCTTGGTTCAAATGCTGGCAGAGGCATACATTTATATAAAAGCATTCGTGAATGTGAATTGTGAATGGCACAAGCGATGGAAGACCTCAGCACGATGCTCAAAGGTCTCAACGGATTTTCCAAAAGGGTGGACTCTAAAATGAACATGGACAAGACGAAAATTATGTCATGTGCCCATGTTGCACCAGTCTTAGTATCAATTGGGAACACTATTTTTTTTTATTTATTTTAGGATCTACAAACAGTACAAAAACTTACAATTAGGTGCGAAGAATATATGTATAAGTATAGGTAGTTACTGTACAGCGTAGACATCAAATTAATAAACTTAAAAAATCAAAAACTTAAAAATAGAACCCTATAATATTAGACATATTATAGGGTTCTATTTGTAAGTTTTTAAAATCTCTATTCTCGAAGTTGCTTGTATGGAACCATGTTTTCTGCGACACATTCTTCCACTACTACTGCAAAAGTGTGATAAAAAAATGCACATGATCCGAAAAGTGTTTAATAAAAAACCAATAGGCTCTGCGCTGGTTTTCAAAGCTCTGGAGCCTACGTTGGTTTACCTATGGAAGGTGATTCATTCATTCATTCATTCATGACAGCAATAGGTCGTCCACTGCTGGACATATGCCTCCCCATATAGGGGGGATTTGCCAATACTCGCCACGCTTGGCAGGCGGGTTGGCGAGCGCAGTATGATTTCCTATCCTCAGAAGGCGCTGCTGCCCACCTTCTGGTACATTATCCCTTAGCCGACTCTTACGGCACCCACGGGAAGAAATGGGGGAGTACTATTCTAGACCGGTACCACCACGGCTGGTGGCTGGTGGAAGGTGATGGAGAAGCCTTAATATCGACTGGCCCCACTCGGAAATATGACAAATATTTCAGCAATAGTAAAAGTTTCAACCACATGAACAATTCATTAATTTCCCATATGTGTGATAAATAAAATAACGCATCGACCCCTATCAATGGCCTGGCGTCGATCCAATTTGTATAGATTACCGCCGCCCTGGCTCGATAGGGAATTACGTGAAAAATGGTTTTTAATTTATCTTTTGATATGTGAACGTACTGCATAATCCTTGGAGATTGGAAGTGGAATTGGTTTACTGATTGTCGATTTTATGTGTTTATTACCGTTTCGGAAAAATGCGCTATAAAAAATAAAAAGAATCATCAAAAGTGGTTCACAAACGACGAAGTTGTCCGCGAACACTTATTTTTTACTTTTTCTTTTATTAAGGAGATAATTGAGAAACCTCCTTTTTTGAAGTCGTTTAAAAAGGTAGACTTGAGTAGACTTTTTGTAATGTAAAACAAAGCGCCCGCGTCGTAAAGATAAATCGTTTTTTTATTTAAAAAAAATTATTATTTTTTTTATTTTTTTTTACATATAAGTTTGCGTTTGACAACTGTTAATATTATATCTTTTGGCAGTAGTAATAATAAGTTAAGCATGTATTATAATGATTAGTTTGAAAAAAAATGTAGAATAATGATTTTTAACAATCGCCTTTTTGGTCTTTGTCGTAAGGTTTGGTATTGATTGATACTAAACTGTCTGATTACTCCGGAACTTACCCAATTCACAGTGAAAAAGTAGTTCAGTGAACCTCTTCGATGTACAGTATAGGATTGTTTCTCTGTTTCTATTTGAGTAACAATCCATCTCAGTGGAATTTGTCGGGATTTCTGCCTAATTCAGGATCGGATATCGCTCTCGCAGGATCAGATATTGATCTCGCGGGAAACGACTTCTAACTTTGTGCTTTCCTAATTGTTTTACAGAAAGTTATTTGGAATGAAGTTAATATTAAGGGCCGGTTGGTTGATTTACGATACTAAAGAAAGTAATAGTAAGAATAGGCACAAAGAAGATATCAGAAAACAATTACCTACAACAAGATAATTATTTTAAAAAAACAAAAATCTGACTGCGTTAATATCTGCCATCTTTATTAAATTTATTAAAGAATATTTTACTATTATTATTAGTAGATTTTCTATCCCAAAACTCCAATAAAACAAACAAGTAGAGATTTAGAAAAATTATATGTTTTCAAAATACATCGAGTTCGTGTGGTATCAAAATAAAGAATTTTATACGGTGATTACAAATATATCTACTTGTTTGTTTTATTGGAGTTTTGGGATAGAAAATCTACTAATAATAATAGTAAAATATTCTTTAATAAATTTAATAAAGATGGCAGATATTAACGCAGTCAGATTTTTCTTTTTTTGACGTGATAACGTTTTATAAATTGATGAATGCCAAAATGAAAAATAGTAACGTTCCGTGTAGCGTTCCGTTTCCGTTTCCGTCAAAAGTCAAAAGTCAAAAGTCAAAAGTCAAAAGTCAAAAGTCAAATGTCAAATGTCAATGTCAAATGTCAAATGTCAATGTCAAATGTCAAATGTCAATGTCATACATGATTATGTCGTTATCACGTAAATCTATCGTCCGTTAACCGACTTTACAGACAACCAATTTTTTTTAAATAATTATCTTGTTGTAGGTAATTGTTTTCTGATATCTTCTTAGTGCTCATGCTAAGGAATACTAAGGATTTAGCTAAATCTTATTAGTCCAGATCGTCACATACTTTGTCCAAACTACCAGGATTTTATAAAACACAAAGTCATCTAATTTGAATTAGAAAATTGAGACACCGAATTGGTAGATTTTCGGTAAAGCAATTTATTTGCAAATAATGCTGAGACATTTAATTCGGTTGAGGATTTTTAACCGCATCTCAGCTTAGTGGCATCCAATTACTCGTGGTAGGTGCTTTTTGAATAAGTGGAGCTTAGAGTAAGGTCTCTGGGTTACCATTGATATAAATTTCTTCAGAATTAAACATTTTTCTTTTTGAATCAGGGACGAGCTTAATGTGGTTCCTATTGATAGCAATTGGGCCTTTTAACCTTTAGATAACTACAAAAGAGTACTTATTAGAAAAGCCGCATTTTAGTCTCATAATTATTACAATAAAGATTTTAACGATCAATATATTCTTATACGTTTTATTTATAATAAGATTTATAATAAATTGCCACTTAGTGTAAGAAACTTGCCCGCAAATGAATTAAAAAAGAAAATGATGCAGTTTATGAAATTTAACCCTTTTCATTCCATTATTGAGCCTACAGGAAACTGCGTTTAGTGGAATCTTTATTCTCGTATGAATAGATATTTAGTTATGCCTCACTGTGTTTAATATTAATATCATTTAAATTGTTCACATAATTATGTATATTTTCATTGTAAAAAAACATTATTAATCTGGATATCATGAAAATTTGACTTGCCTAGTATAATTTTAAGATTATAAGGCTAATAAATATTTCTATTTATATTTTTAATTTCAGCCATAGAAAGTCCACAGCTAGACATATGCCTCCCTTATTTATTTCCATAAGGACTGGAGGAAGCGGCATCCAGCCCTTACCTGCGATCTTAGTCAGCTCGTCTGTACACCTTGTGGTGGCCGTCCTATGCTGCGCTTAGCGCTTGCCAGTCCGTGGTCTTCATTCGAGAAACTTTCGACCCTAACGGCCATCAGTTCTTCGAGCTATACAAGCTATGCGTTCTTCTAAATAGCAAATACTAACTCTTTGAAATAAATCCGTGATAGAATACATGCACCAAACTTAATTAATAGAATTACTCTTACGCATGCATATGCATCAAGTTCAATTGTAATTCAGCAACAAAGTAACAAAGCTAAGAGACTCAACCCAAAAGGAAGCGTATCTAGAACTGCGACCACTCAAACAAATGAAACATGACATCTCTACCAGGCGCGACATGTCTGTGATGAAATCATTGATGTGACAAGCAAATAGACGTGTAACGGCTATCACATGCGTATCAGTTTATAAGCACTAATAGCTCATTCTATCGAATAGAACGGATTACCTTTTAATAATTAAATAAACCTATTATTTTTTTAAAAATTAACGAATAGGCATTATTAGTTTATCTATATATTTTAAGCATAAGATTGCTTGTCGCGCGGTAAACAGTCATTATCGGTAGCAGGTAAAGACGGAATAAACAAGCCAAGTAAACTAAATGCCACTATCACTACACACAAACATACAGACCCCACCCAATACAAATTTACACCCCCAACACACCCATTCACACTCACCTCCACAACCACCCACTCTTACTCGACACACACATAATACAATTATATGAGTTCACTTTTTATTTAGATCTCCCTTATCCAGCTTATGCTAATGTAATGTAACTACATAATGTAATATAATTGAAGTAAACGCAGAATCTACGACATAAGAAATATATATATTATTATAATAATTTAAATATATATATAATTGTAATGTAACAAACCGACTAGGACTCACGTGGTAAACACTGGAAAATTACTCTCCGACCAGTTTCGAACTTATTTGCAGTTCTTCATCTGGGAGTTATGATCGTGCCAGGCGGCGAGCGCAAGGCTCAGCACGTAACTGGCGTTGAGAGGGCTGCGCTGCATCAGTCAAATTGTCCCGGTGCGCACTGTCACTTGAGTCATTGTCACTGAGAGTGTCATTGTCACTGTCACTTTGGTGATGATGATGGTAGGAGGCCGGTTTACACACCATGCTTGTCGTGTCGTCCTCATGTTTCCATAGCCCGGATGTATCGCCTATATCATCCTATGTATCGTCAACATGAGGACGACCCGAGTCTGTGTTTCCCGATATGTCAAACGCAAACTTATTATGATGTAGTAGCATAAAAAAGCTAATATATAAAAAAAATTGGTTGTCTGTAAAGTCGGTTTACGGACGATAGATTTACGTGATAACGTCATAATCATTTATGACTTCGACTTCGACTTCTGACTTCTGACTTCTGACTTCTGACTTTTGACTTTTGCCTTTTGACTTCTGACTTTTGACTTTTGACTTTTGACTTTTGACTTTTGACTTTTGACTTTTGACTTCTGACTTCTGACTTTTGACTTTTGCCTTTTGACTTTTGACTTTTAACTTTTGACTTTTGACTTTTGACTTTTGACTTTTGACTTTTGACTTTTGACGGAAACGGAAACGGAAACGGAACGCTACACGGAACGTTACTATTTTTCATTTTGGCATTCATCAATTTATAAAACGTTATCACGTCAAAAAAGGTTATGTACATTTAATTTTGTATAGCCTAAAATATAAAGAACATGTACCTACGTATTTTATTTCACAACGCTAAACAAGTGTAATAACTGTAGTCATTATTAATACAAAATAACTGTGATAAAATATCACACATGACAGATCTAAGAGAATAAATTGTTCTATGGCTGCAACAATCATCACATTACACAGTAAAATAAAACGTACGACGTATGTAACTAGGTTGTAACTGGATAGCAACTGTATTGTTGTTGTGTATGTGATGTTTATTGCAAGACTGGTTTTCCATTTAAATAAATCCTGTCGCATTGAGTTATATTTGAATCATATTTATAACCATGAGTTGGCTGAGTTTTTGTCAATTGGAATGGACTATAAAATGTTAACATTCAAAATAATGCATTGCCTATAATTCTACTTGCTTAATCTATATCTTGGCCTCTGGTTTTGATCATAAAAAGTGATACATTACTAGCTGTTAAAAGTTTTTAATTTAAAACAATCTCGCTTCTGACAATATAATCAGATGATGTAAGCCGACGCAATTCAAAAGTAGCAGTGTGCATGCAAATTATGTCATCTCAGCCATTGGGTGTCCACTGTTGGACAAATGCCTCCCCCAATTGGGGTGAATTGCCAATACTCGCCACGCTTGGCAGGCGGGTTGGCGAGCGCAGTATGATTTCCGATGCTCAGAAGGCGCTGCTGCCCACCTTCTGGTACGTGGTCCCTTAGCCGACTCTTACGGCACCCGCGGGAAGAAATGGGGGAGTACTATTCTAGGCCGGTACCACCACGGCGCAACAATCACTTCATGCAAATTATGTGCATGAAGTTAATAAGTCTCCAACATTTGCCTGAAAAGCACTAATTCAGTCATCAATTACTACTTTATCGCACTACAAATTTGAAAAACAATTCGTTATTAGAAAATCTACTAACGCACGTTAGTTTCCGCGCTCATGTTCGGTAATAATTGTGCTCACGTTCGCGCTCTCGATTGCGGTTACGTTCGCGTTCACGTTCGCGTTCACGTTCACGATCACGTTCGCGTTCCAAACGCTGTACCGATTACAGATGATTAGAGAGTAACCGTTGATGGTATGGTTAACGAAAATATACTCTCTGTGGCTTAACATAAGGTTAAGTTACTTTTCTTGCTCAGCACCTATTGCATAGTCCTCTATTCTGTTTATTTGTGTGTTTGTCTCAAACCTTACCTGTAACAATAGAAAACATAAATTACATAAGTGCATTTAAAATTGAATAAATAAAAAAATTTTTTGGAACAAGCTTAAACACTCAAAAGTATGAAATAACTTGTTGAAGTCAGTACCATGATAGTTCAAAAGTAACTGATATCAAAATGTTGTGCTCATGGTACCGACTTCGACAAGTTATTTCTTACTTTTGAGTGTTGAGCTCGGTTCCATTTTTTGGTAAAAAATTGTTTTCACTTTTTTTAGTGAACTTTGTTACTCATGGGATCAATTGTCATTATGGTGTAGGTATGTTACCTGTGTCTTCAGCCGCTACTATAATGTCGTGTAGTATAAGCACGTATTTTTCAGTTTTTGACTTGTATTGTAAATTTAAATGGGACCACACGGGAAGCACCAGCTCTCATATAAAAAAAGAACGATCGAAATCGGTTCACCCAGTCGGAAGTTATGCGGTAACAAACACAAAAAAAACGAGTAGAATTGAGAACCTCCTCCTTTATTGAAGTTGGTTAAAAATTCATTAAAATGACACGGTCACGTCTCTTTTTAACGATTTGATTGATTGATGACCATTGGGATTCATTGCCTAAATCTGTCCTTTAGCAGATATACAATCTGGATGTCTTCAAGTCACGAGTAAACAGGTATCTTCTAGACAGGCATGCTTCAACGTAGACCGAATCATGACTTAACATCAGGTGAGATAGTGCTCAAACGCTTGCCTATTTCCAATAACAAAAATATAAAAAAGTACCTCCTGCTATATCACAATAACATTTATATAACTAAATAGATGTGGAAGTAGCTTAAGTAAGCCTCAAGTGTTTCAATCCGCTAAGCCTCTGTCCAGCAGTGGACGTCTTATGGCTGAGATGATGATGATGATGACCTTCATAATGCCAGCAGTTTTGTCCCGTTGAATTGCAATGCTGGTTCGTTGAGCTGGCACATATTTAAGCCAACATGAATTGTGATCAAGCGTCGCAACAAGGCGCGCCCAAGATAAGTTTTGAAACATCGTTTTTTTTATACTGTATCGATCTAGCGTTTGACCACTATCTCACTTGATCGTCAGTAACGATTTGGTCGAAGATGTTATCACGCTAGTACTAGAATGATCACTGAGTCTCAAAGACGCCTGAACACACTATGTGTTTGGAGACCTAGTTTTTCAAATTTGAAGCTGGTAGCTAGCCAGGGGGGTACTCGAAAGTATCCTACCACCATGCTGGGAATTCGATAACGATTTTAACTTCACTGGAAGGTCAAACTGTTGTTGGGGATCGAACAAGTGTCCGTCAGTTTGACAGCCGAGGCTCCCCCGCTGAGCTATCATCGTTTCTCTGGATAGGTTAGGTTTTCTTGGTTGAATAAGCACGCGAAGCTAGTTCTAACTTGTGGGCGCTAGAGCGTCAACGCATGCAGCTTCCCACACCACTTGTGTATCTCCATAATCATATTATGATAATATCATGGTAATATAACAGACTAGATGTACATTACGTTCATTGTACATAATAGTAGGTATGTGTTTAAGGCCGACGACGTTGTATTTCATCCATTGTAAGAATTATTAAAAAAGCTATAGCTATAGTAAATAATTTTGATTCGATTTGTTTTTGATTGCTCATTTGAGTAATACGTTTAAAGCAAGTTACTAATATAATTACGTAAACAAAACATTCCATGTTCTAACTCCTTTCAACAAAACAGACGTAAACGATCATTAACCCTTTCCCAGAACTCAGTTTAAAATGCATCAAAACCGAACAGCCGCTCTTGAACCAAACATGGCCTTCTTAATAACATCTCCTACAATGTTTGCTACAAATAGATCAATAGCTTCAGCTTCCAATAAAAATACAGTACATTCTATCTCAGCTGGCATTAAACTGTAAACTTTAAATATAGTAGATTAAAGCTTAGAATAGTTTGTATTGACACACAAAGAGCAATGATCGCAGGCTGAGAGCAGTTAGACGCAGCGATTTGGTTACACAAAAGTGTGATATGTTACAAAACGGTTATTTTATATAGTTGAATTCAATGATGTTTTACTAAAGATGACGTATATTCATACTGCGCGGTGCTCAGATTTTGATACTTTACGACATAAACATGCTTACTGCGACAGATAATACGGTACAAATAATATAGAAAAGGATAGCTATATGTTTAGACTTGCGCTTGAAATACGCGTCGTAATGAAAATTACTACGGACTGTACTGAATTGACTTAATTTTGCCGCCTTAGTTTCCGCGCGCTTGTGCGACATTTACCTCATATAAACATATAATATCATTGGTTGAATTATACTATAAATGTATAAACCTATGTGTTAATCCGGGTTATAAGCTATCTCCATACCAAATTTCATCGAAATCGGTTAAGCCGTTTGAGCGTAAAGAGGTAACAAACTTTCGCATTTATAATATTAGTAGGAGTAGCGTAGGATTTTCTCAAGCTAAATACACTGTGTATCGTTATCATAATTGTGTTGCTTGTCACTGGGCACCGTCATTTTACAATTTTTTTTTTTTTTATTGATGTGGAGGGTAGGCGAGTTTTGTTGGTGACAAGTAGTTGTGCTCGAACTACGGAATAGTGCGCATTTGTTAAAACCGCGGAGCCTCGTATCGTTAGAGATACAGCTTTCCATCGCATGGACCATCGTTGTATCGGCCGGTGATCAGACGACTTCCGGATATCGTGCGTGTGTGGTGGAATGTTAACAACTTCAAGAATTCGAAGCGGGACGATCGTGACCAAACTATCGGAGGTCGAGGAGGTGTTAGCTGCGGGAGACACGGAGGCATACCCAGGTACGCACTTTTACTTATTGTCTCCGAAATCTCGCAAACCCATATTCAATCGTATGTATAGTTAGCAATTATCCCAGGGTAGCAACAAAGCCACCCGCTATTTTCGCTTGGGTGCGAATGCTACACTCTGATACGCCCCGTTCGCAAATCAAATCTGTAATGACGTCATCGCCAAATATCCACTTTATTTTTGTGACCGTCTTTATCGACTGAAAGATGATAATGGCAGTAATCTAACGGCTATAGCCATAATGGCTAAATGTGTCGCCGTAAAAAATAAGGGGTTTCATTAACCCTCATTATGGAGAAAAGAAGACCAAAACCTTACTTACAAATAAAAGAAAATATGAAACTAATGATTATTTGATTTTTTATTGTCGCTGAAGGAAGGGAAAATTCGAGGTGAACTTCTCCGCTGCCAACGACGAAAGATTTAGTAGAAATCCTCTGTTTAAAATGTGCCATTGGCACCGTTGTGGATCACCAGATGGATAAACGTATGAAAATGATGGTTCGACATATCTTAAATTGTTTCCTTAATTTTCAACGGTTACCTTCGCTGGCGCTGCTATGGTAAATCTACGAACGTGTCATATAAGCTACTTCTAACAGATGTCGATACCTTTCGACTGGGTTGAGTAAGTAATCAATAGATGGCGCTGCTATGGTAAATCTACGAACGTGTCATATAAGCTACATTTTAACAGCATAATTACCACGTGTTGTTGACGCTATAAAATTAATGTAATATAACAAAAACTTTAGCCACAGCAACGCGTGGCCGGGTCAGCTAGTATAAATATATATTGTGATTGGATATATACTTGTAGGTATTTGATTAAGGCATTTATCATTACTTGTAAATTATATGCCTATATTCTAGTATTTTATGTAATGTAATTAAACAACGCCAGAGTATACTATTCTATTCTCCTATGCAAAAAAGGTTGTTTGGAAGAGATCGCTGTGAGCGATAAAACCGCCCATTGTTTCATATTGTATTTAAAATTGCCTAGTAATAAGTTTTTACGTGAAGGTGTTGCAATAAAGAGTTAATCTATCTATCTATCTTCAAGGCGGAATTAAAGAGATTCATTTCAAAGCTCGACGAAACGCAGTACAGGTCGATAAAGGCAATTAAAAAATTAAGTTAAGCAATTAGCGAGTAAATTAGCGTTCGCGGCACGGACTTGTGCGCTTGCTCTTATGTCTACTGGCGAAAGTTTGCGGGGCGCGGGGGTAAGGGTACGGTCCATTCCCCCGCGCTTTTAGGATGGGTTCAAATAACTTCAAAGTTATAAAAACAATTACCAAAAATGGAACCGACGTCAAGACTATAAAGTGTTAAATAACTTGTCAAAGTCGGTACCATGATAGTTCACGAAAGTAACTATCATCACAATATTGTGCTCATGATACCGACTTCGACAAGTTATTACATACTTTTCAGTCTTGAAGCCGGTTCATATTTTTTGGTAAACAATTTTTTTTCACTACTATAATATCGTCGAGGTATGCGTAGAACTTTTTTCAGTTATTGGAGTGTAACTCAAAAACCCGCTTGTCCGATTTTGATTAAATTTAAATGGGACCACCACACAAAAACATATGTACGGTCGAATTGAGTCTTCCTTTATTTGAAGTCAGTTAATAAAAATATTTTGATGGTCGCGGTAGCGGCGCAGTGCTTAGTGTCAGTGATATGACTTCTGTGTCTCCGGGACCCTGAGTTCAAATCTCGGCAGGGGCAAACATTTGTGCGATGAGTGTAGTTGTTTGTCCCTGTTCTGTGGGTGTTTGTGTGCTTTGATTGTGTGCGTGCATTCCTCCCACGACCCAGGGAATCCTAGTGCGGGGATATGAGTGGAAATTAAAAAAAATGATATTGCAACTGTGTATTCCCAGCTAAATAAAAACATCAAATCAACAGATAATACTATCCTCGTACCCTTAAATAAACTTTTGGGGTGACAATATTTTGTAGCTACCCTCATAAAAGCGATAATAACACGTTACAGTAATTTATTTTACGCGTCGTAAAACACTTGGAGATAAACAATACAACCATAAAAATTTATCGTAAAAGTAGGATTTGTTGAATGACCAAAATGTATTTGGATGTAAACTTCTTTGTCAACGACCGTTTTCATTTGTACGCTGGTTTTGGGCGCGAAATTCATAACTTGAATATTTTTCACATTTAACCAAAAATTTGGAAAAAGAATCCATTTTCCCAAACTTATCAGAGCGTTTGATCGATGTGACGCGTGACCAAAACGCTGGCACATATTTGGCTCAACGGATCAGCATTGCAATTCAACGTGGCAATGCTGCTAGCGTTCTGGGCACGCTTCCAACTGGTAGCGGGTTAGAGCATTTGAGTAATAGGCTGACAATAGCTAGTGGATTGCTCAAATGTTTTTTTTTTGTAGTATTGTAATTAGTTATTAGTATTTCATTTTAATAAAGGCATCAGCCCTCATAATGCATTATGAAAAAAAAGTGTTTCCGTCACAAATTTTGAAATAAAAAAATATTATATAACATTTTATTTGATAAATAAGTATTTATGTATACAAAATTGTCCATAAAACTGTATTATGATGTAGTTTTAGTTAATATTCTTTATAAAATAAATAAATAAATATTAGAAACTGGAGTCTTCACCTCACGATTTGATAAATAAAGCATTCTTGGTTCATTTTTGATTATTATTATTATTATTATGGGACAACATTCACACAAGATCTTCAGGTCCCAAACTAGACAGAGCCTGTACTATGGTAACCTGATGACTGATATATACTTATATACATATACACACCCAGACACAGGTCAAACAGACATGTTCATGGACACAAGTGTTTGACCTGTCCAGGAATCGAACCCGGGACCAGCGGCTCAGAAGGCAGAGTGCTACCAACTGCGCCAACCGGCCAGTCTATGACCGGTTTTATTTGGAAAAATAAAGTCTAGATGAGACTTTATTTTTCCAAATTATTCATACGGTCGATAGAGGGGTTCAATCAAATGTTTTTTTGAAATAGAACTGAAATTACAAATTTTATTTTAAAAATTTTTGTCGATAATTCACAGTACGACAACAGATATTGTAGAGAGAAAGTAACTCGTTAAATTTTCACACATCGATTCTCTTTGTCGCTAGGCTTCCTCTCTTTTTTATTAAGTCATTAATATTTCAGCAACGTTGGCATTAGGAACATCTTTGTGAAAAGATTTTTGTATCGAATTGCTATTATATATGAATTGTACGGTCGCTGTGGCTCAGTTGCAAATGGCATGACTTCTGGTCTTCGAGGACCCAAGGCTCAAATCTTGAAAGGTGGACAGATGACTAAGACCAAAGCTAAAGGCTGGATGCGGGCCGCTTCCATCCGGTCCTTGTGAAAATCAATAGGGGAGGCATATGTCCAGCAGCGTACGTCCTATGGATGAGATAATGATGATGATGAATTAGAAAAAAAATTGTTTAACAAAAAATGCATGAGCACAATATTGTGATAGTTACTTTTGTGTGAACTATCATGATACCGACTTCGACAAGTTATTTCACACTTTTGTACCGTAACTTGTAGTAATGCAAAAACCGCTTTTTCGATTTTGATGAAATTGAAATGGAACTACCATGGAAGTATACTCTATCTAACAAAATAAGAATCATCAAGATCGGTTCATAAACGACGAAGTCATCCGCGAACATACATAAAAAACAAACAAAAAAAAAATAACATAATTATACGGTCTAATTGAGTAACCTCCTTTTTTGGAAGTCGGTTAAAAAGGAGTAAAGTGCCCTGCGACCGTGTGATCACGGGCCATGACCAAATGGGTGGTCCATGAGGAAACTTTTAGTCCACCTGTCAAGCAGTTAGTTTTCGAGTACAAGTCCTCTATTCTATTTGTCTACTCGCCATCGTATCGATTAAAATGAATCTCCTTGGTCACGACATCACGCGTGAACGGCTGGGCCGATTTCGATAATTCTTTTTTCGTCGTGTTTGTCATTGTCAGATGAAAGATCTTATGAAAAAAAAAATAGGGGAATTAGCGCGAAAATTTCAAATTTAAGAAATCTTAAGGACTAAATTTATTCTCTTATTACTTACTTATTTATTTATTTATTTATCTTTTTTGATGTAACCTTAGCCCAAACTTTATGTTTTGTTTGCTAAGCACGAAATAACTGTCAGTTGTTTGACAGCATGAGAGATCGCACACCGCCAATATCGTTTACAAATATCGTATCAAAATATACAACAATCATTACTAGAGATGACGTATATTCATACTGCGCGGTGCTCAGATTTTGTTTCTTTACGACATAAACATGCTTACTGCGACAGATAATACGGTACAAGTAATATAAAAAGAGATAGCTATATGTTTAGACTTGCGCTTGAAACACGCGTCGAAATGAAAATTACTACGATTGACTTAATTTTGCCGCCTCAGTTTCCGCGCGCTTATGCGACATCTACCTCATACAAACATATAATATCATTGACAACAATAGAAATAATTACTATACTATTCCAGTCCTAATTTAATAACAGGACAACGTCTGTCGGGTCCGCTTATCACATAGTATATTAAAGTAAAAGATACACATAAAGACGAAATCTCGGTCTAAGTGATAATATATAGGAAAATAACAAAATACGGAATCCTCATAAAATATACCCTTAGCATTAGTGAACAATAAAATAAGCCTCGATAACACCCCTAAAACGGATAAATGTACTTACGCACCCCACCGAGGGTGGATACTGTTGATATATACTATCCTACTAATATTATAAATGCGAAAGTTTGTTGGTTTGGATGTTTGTTGCTCTTTCACGCAAAAACTACTGAACGGATTTTGATGAAATTTGGAACATGGATAGTTTATACCCTGGATTAACACATAGGCTTATTTTCATCACTATCATCATCACCATTACCGTTTTTCCACCTATCTACCGTTCGCCAATTCATAAAACGGATTTGGGTGAAATTTTGTAAGTAGATACTTCAGGTCCTGGCTTAACACATATGCTACTTTTCATTATCATCTTAAGCATCATCAATCATTACCAGGCGGGTGAAACCGCGGGGCGTACTATAAAATTTACAAATATTGACAAGGTATCAGTGTTAAGATTCAATTGTAACATAAGTAATAATATTTGAAAACTAAAACGTGAAAATTACGCGTAGTCGATATCACGACCAATAGTTTCGGCTTCTTCCGGAAGCCTTCATCAGGTCCTCCGTCGTAACGTCCCGTCTCGCACCGCCGGACGGGATGTTTTCAATTTATCGATCGTGGTATCGATAACGCGTAAGTTTTACGCTAAACCCGTTAGCAAATATTATTAAGTTATAATTTTTTTTTTTATTTATTTATTTATTTGCACAAAACACTTACAAATATACATTATACATTACTAGAATACATGGATAAAGACAGATAAATACATATGTATGTGAAAACAGTATAAAAGGCCTTTAGCAGCCGTGCTAGGGTCACCCGTGTTACGGCTGCTAAGCTACTTCCTATCATCAAAGCAATACATAATAATCCGCAACAAGCATCCTGAAATAACATAACGTAATAAATATATTATTAAACAACATTGTTAGAAGAAATAGAATAAAAATCCAAGATAAGTTAGACAACTATAATGAGTTGACGATAATACAAGTTTAATAATTAAATAAATTTAATAATACGATAGGTTTGCGTGCTCCATCTTAGACCGCGCCGTCGCTTAACATCAGGTGAAACAGTGGTCAAACGCAAGCTTATAATCTTTAAAAAAAAAAAAAGTTGAATTTCAATATATATTTCATGGCTTTTAAAATGGACGTTCTTATCGATTCTGTGATGTTTGATAATTATAACTTTGCTTACTGTAGGACTTTGCCTTAGAATGAACTGATATATACAATTTATTTTTCATGTAAAATGTATGCCTTTTTAATGATCCTATGAAATGATTACATGAAAATCTCTCCAACCCGCCTGCCAAGCGTGGCGAGAATTGGCAATCCCCCCTATATGGGGGAGGCATGTGTTCAGCAGTGGATGTCCTATTGCTGAGAAGAAGAAGAAGAAGAATGAAATGATCGAAAATATATTTTTATCGAAATCAATTCAGTTGTCCTCTTAAGATAAATTTGAAATTATTCCGCGCGGTAGTGGGGTTACAATCATTCTAGGGAATTGACTTTTATTGTTTTTAAATTTATACCCACGTTTTGAAGGCTACGCGGCTGATACTTATGGTCTCTGGTGGTCTTTGAATGGAAAATGAGTCATACTTGCGTTAGTTTCAACAAAGAAAATAAAGTAACATAATTCATAAGCCAAAAAATACTTCTTCTTCTTCTAATCGTGCCTCTCCACTACTGGAGGTCGGCCGTCAACTCAATGAATTTTTCCCGGTCTTGTGTCATGCGTAATAGCTCTCAAAAAATACTGATTACATGTTATGTAAGTCTTTCAGACCTAATATTTTAATTTATCTAATATATGACAGTAAAAATGTTTTATATTCATTTTTCAAATAATATGTTCATTTAAATTATACTAATAAAGGGCATTTTTACGTCAAGTTTTCGAAGAACAATATCCGGGGCTCCCAGGATTTGGACCCACAACTACAGAATACCGTCCTGTCGCTTTGCCAAGTAAGCTATCGTATCACTCCACTAGCCATCAGTATGTATACCACAATTGCAGCTTGCAGATGAAGATAAGTACTTTTTCTTAAAAAATTTGAACGTAAGTTTTGCCTATAATGACGTTAACGCTTTGAAACATAGAAGTCCTTAAGCCCATTCTTTTTATGTAAATAATTTCTAAGAAATCGAACACATCGTCACTGACCATCAAGTGAGATTGTGGTCAACAGCTAGATCTATACAATATTAAAAAAAAAATCCAATTGTTATGGGCAGAGGAGACGCTTAATACCAAATCTCCATTTTTGCCGAAACTTTCTAAGCTTCTATTTCCAATAAATAATTTGTTAACTCCTTAGTCCTTTAACAAATTTAAGGGAATTTCACAAGAAGATGATAAATTATACCAAATTCGTAACAATAACTTAGCAAAGACATAAAACCGATTAACAAAGCCAGTTCGAGGGTAAATCAGGAAAATTGACAGCAAGATCCAGACCCTTTATGTTTTTGTTGGAGATTAAACGCTTCAACCCCAAGTTGCCCCAACTTTAGCACCCCCAAAAACAATATCTCCGCAGACTATAAAATAACATTTTCACGGTTATGTTATCTCTTGATTTATTATGAAATAAAATTTAATTTATCGGCGTATAAAGAAAATTTACAGAAATTAAATGTGAGGGTTAATACTTGCTCAACAGAAAATTTTCTTTATAGACTAACTCTTAATACTAGCCTAAGATTTTATGCTTAATGAATTTATGATAGATATTGCTATAAATACTGTAAAATGACCTTTTTAAGATGTTTTCTCGTTGAAATCTCTAGAACGCCTTTAACAAGAATCGATCAGTATACCATGTAATTATATACTGCCGTGGTGGTACCTGCCTAGAGTTGTACCTCCCTATCTCTACTACCCGTGGAGACGGCTTAGGGATCACGTATCAGAAGGTGAATGGCAGCGCCTTGTGCGGATAAAATCAATATAATAATAACATCAATACGCTTGCCAACCCGCCTGCCAAGCGTGGCGAGTATTGTCATATCCCCTTAAAAAGACATCCTTCTCCTCCTCAGTCGTTCCCTCATTGATGAGGATCGTGACTTTTCCCACGAAGTGCGATGGTCTTCACTGCGTCCCTCCACTTGTTCCTATCATTTGCTTCGTAGAGTGCTACGTGAACTGGCGGTAAACAAACATAGAGATGCCTATATCCAGCACTGGATCCTCTACAGCTGAGATGGTGGATGGTGGTGGATCAGTATAACCAGTGATGACTTGTTGAACCGAAACGTGGTCGGTAACTATGGGCCTGTTAAGACCCAGCGACTCACATTTGTTGCTTCCGTTTATATTTAGATGCTCACATTGTTAACGTTTGAAGCAATGGATTAATAATTATAATAATAATAAAAAACTAATAAAAAAAACATTGACCACTGCCATCCATATATTTTCCTTCCATACGTTTGGTCTGGAAGAAATCGCTGACAGGGACCGCCTGTTGTTGCAATTGTTATACTAAAATTAATTTGTTATTTATCATATAAGTTTACTGTGTTCCAAAGAGTGTACATCTGTCCCATATATTTATTTGTAATTAATTTTATTAGAGCTAAATACAAGTTATTAACCCTTTACCAACCCAGCAGTGGTCAGTTGACTGCAAACAGGCTGACGATGATGATGAAGACCTAGTTACACACATTACTACACATACATTACACACACAAATACACACATTCATAACACTTCCAGAAACACAACACACACACTAAACAAGTAGTTTTTATAGCTGTTTATATTATAAATTATGTATTTACTTGACGTAAGCTAAGTCTTTTCTGGGAGAGGCCATTGGCTCCTGAAACACAGTCCCACTAGTTCAGGAGTCTTTGGGTTCACAATTTGTTTGTACACGAACTATTTCAATAAAGTATATTTGTATTTGTACTTTATTAGTAAGGTCTAATATGGGATGTCTGAGTCAAAGCTCTTAGTAGGTCCAGGCTTGCGATGCAGTACAACTATTTTTAGATAAATAGATTCGAGAGATTGGATCTGATAAAGGCCTTAGCCCTCTTGAGATAGTAAGTCTCAGATAAAGGCAGTTAGTTTAATTGAATCAATTTAGAAGCAATTAATTAATGGTGGAAAGGCTGCGTAGGTGCTACAATTGTATGAGATTGACATGAATGGTGAACAAAAGGTTTCCAGAAAACGTTTTACTTTTAATTAACGTGGATAAACATATTGTTTACATGTTGTTTAATAATATATTTATTAAGTTATGTCATTTCAGGATGCTCGTTGCGGATTATTATGTATTGCTTTGATGATAGGAAGTAGCTTAGCAGCCGTAACACAGGTGACCCTGGCACGGCTGCTAAAGGCCTTTTATATTGTTTTCACATACATATATATATATATATACAACATTCACACAATGTCTTCAGGTCCCAAACTAAGCAGAGCCTGTACTATGGTAACCTGATGACTGATATATACTTATATGCATACTTATATATATACTTATACACATATACACACCCAGACACAGGTCAAACAGACATGTTCATACACACAAATGTTTGACCTGTCCGGGAATCGAACCCGGGACCAGCGGCTCAGAAGGCAGAGTGCTACCAACTGCGCCAACCGGCCAGTCAAATTTATATTATAATAACTATAATTTATTTTATCACTTCGGAAAAAAATCCCTATATCCTTTTATAGTTAGTGGTCTGAGACAATTAAGTTGTTATTAATATCATCCTGGTGACTTATCACCTAATATTCTAACATTGTTTTATTTTTACATACATAATAGGTATATTCACGGCTCTTTCCCGTAGGGGTAGGCAGATACTACACTCTTCCAATAACCATAATATATAATATCAGTCATCAGGTTACCATAGTACAGGCACTGCCTAGTTTGGGACCTGAAGACCTTGTGTGAATGTTAACAAATAAAAAAAATATAATAATCGCCTAGGCCTTTCTATTATAACACTATCATTCACTTCACCCTGTATAGCTTAGACGACCTTCTTTCGTTCACAAAAATAATACAAAAGTTAACAAAGTAAGGACAGACATTTTAATTTATAAATATACATTCTTACTAGGTGGGGTCGGCCAAACATGTTTTTCTCTTCTATTCATCACTATCATCATCATCTCAGCCATAGGACGTCCACTGCTGGACATAGGCCTCCCCCATTGATTTCCACAAGTACCGGTTGGAAGCGGCCCGCATCCAGCCCTTGCCTGCGATCTTAGTCAGGTCGTCTGTCCACCTGGTGGCCGATTATTATTATTATTTATCTTCTATTATTGGTCAGGTTATTGCACACACCTTTAATTAACTTCACACAGTCCATCCATGCCTTCTTCGACCTTCCTCATGTTCGCTATATGTTTTGTATCCCTCCTAACGCTTCCTCTGATATACCTACTTATTCCTTATTTTATCTAATCTAGTCACATCTATGTCTAAATTCGCATCTCTACCAAGTGCACTTTTCTTTAATTTTTTTTTTTTTTTTAATGATTATAGGCTTGCGTTTGACCACTGTCTCACCTGATGTTAAGCGACGACGCGGTAAATTTTTATTTAATTTTCATCTACCTCTTTTGCTGTCTAACGCTTAGATCCATACATTACTACATTACAAATGGGTAATATAATTAACCTACACTATTTGGAAATTATTTAAACTTACAATGAATTACAAATACTGCTTTAAACGTTACCCTCATTTAGTTCTTGTGAATAAGTTTGCAAGCGTGCCTGAACAGTGAAATCAGTATTGAGTACGAGCATTTCGCTCTAAATCCTTTCCTGAAAGCATTTTTAGACGGAACAGCGAATAAAGCAACAACGGTGGCTATTGTACCCATGTCCAATATCTCCAAGTCACAGGACCAAAGCTTAAACTTATTTATTCCAAAGCGCGACCATTTTCATTCTTTCGTTGTGGGTAGATCTGGATTTTCAAACCGACTTCAAAAAAAGAGGAGGTTCTATGTTGTATTTATTTTTAAAATATGTTCACCGATTTCTCCGCAAACTGTTGATCGCTTTTGACATATATGTTTTATTTTATTTACGTTTTCGAGGTGGTTCCATTAAATTTTATCATAATCGGTTTAGTAAGTAATAATAATAATAATAATATTTGGTGGAAAAACTGACTTCCATGACCACCTGCCGGTCAAATTCAAATAATTTATTGTCAACTCTTAAAATTTTACAATGATTGTCTGCGTTTCACTCAAGCGTCTCGCGTCATGAGTTGACTCATTTGTCAGTGTCATTTATTATATCAATCATTATGTCTACGTGTATAGTTAATTTAGTATAAAAAAATTGGTTGTCTGTAAAGTCGGTTTACGGATGATAGATTTACGTGATAACGTCATAATCATTTATGACTTTGACTTTGACTGACTTTGACTTTGACTTTGATTATTTTATGTAATACAAAACTCAGCTGGTGGAACGTTACGCGGAACGTTACTATTTTTCATGAGTGTTGCTGATATTCATCAATTTATAAAACGTTATCACGTCAAAAACAATACAGAGAATCCTCTAAAGATTCATATTCCTATTCAACCTAGGAATATGGAATTTCAAAGGATCCCCCGTATTGTTTTTAAACGTTTGCTTAAACGTAGAAATATAAAAAGTGTTAGTTACATCTGATTAGGCCTGGGTCAGAACTTGATTGTCTGGTATCGAAAACAGAGGTATAAACGCCAATGCAAACTAAAGTTCCACGTTTTCTGTAATGCAACAAAATTCTGCCTCACGCTGTATATACTTGGTCTGGCCATATTAAATATAAACAAAATATAACATTTGAATTTGGAATCTGTCATATAAAAATGACAGATTCCAAGTTCAAATGTAATATTAAATATAAACAAAATATTACATTTGAATTTGGAATCTGTCATATAAAAATGACAGATTCCAAGTTCAAATGTAATATTAAATATAAACAAAATATTACATTTGAATTTGGAATCTGTCATATAAAAATGACAGATTCCATATTCAAATGTAATATTTTAACCCCCCTATGGGGAGCGACCATTATTATGGTCTCTTTCAAAATAGGCTCGTTCCCACACGACGGTGTGAAATATTAAAATGCGAATCTTTAAGACTCGGCGCCAAATCATAAAGCTCGGTCTACGCAGTCTCGGTTGGAAAGGAACGTTTCGGACTTCATCAGAGCTGAAGACTGGCCGTCGTCTAGTCCCGATCTTAATCCGCTGGATTATGGATGGATATGGATATGGATTTATGGTCAGTTTTAGAGAGTACGGCTTGCTCTAAAGGCCATGATAATTTAGAGTCCCTAAAACAATCCGTACGATTGGCAGCGAAGAATTTTCCCATGGAAAGAGTGCTTGCTTTTATTGTTAACTGGCCTCAACGTTGAAAGGACTGTATATCTAGTCAATAGAGACCACTTTGAATAAGCTTTGTATATTTTTAATTGTTTTATATTTATGTATTAAACTAACACACTATAAAAGCAATAAATGTTATTTGCTATAGACATTTTTTTCTTTGTTTCAGTATTTATGGCATGACTGAATAAGACATATTTTATACGCCAAAAGTCGTTTCAAGGCAACCATCTCAATCTGAATACTGAGCCAGTGAACTGCTTAAAGAGTACTGCTGTCATAATTATGTGGAAATAATACCTCAAATTTGTTTTTTTATTGGGAATATACAAGCGTTTGACCACTATCTCACCTGATGTTAAATGATGATGCGGTCTACGGTGGAGCACACTTGCCTAGAAGGTACCTATTCACTCGTGACTTGAAATATCCAAATTCGTAGTCATGTGGAAACACAGATTTATTGATAACAATGTTATTATAGTGACATGGAAAGAAATGATATTTTATCAGTTATTTTCTGTCGGTGCCGTGGTGGTACCGGCCCGGCCTAGAATAGTACTCCCCCATCTCTTCTCGCGGGTGCCGTATGAGTCGGCTTAGGGATCACGTATCAGATGGTGGGCAGCAGCGCCTTCTGAGGATCGGAAATCATACTGCGCTCGCCAACCCGCCTGCCAAGCGTGGCGAGTATTGGCAAATCCTCCCTGTATGGGGGAGGCTTTGTCCAGGAGTGGACACCCTATGGCTGAGACGAGTTATTTTCTAATTATCCCGCATAAAAATAAAATAGTTTTAATGTTGGTTGTTAAATAACTATTCTTGTTTTCTAAGAATAAACCTACGCTTGCGTAACTGTGACTTAGTGAAAAATGTAACATACTCACAATTTTCTTTTCAACGAATACTTCAGACTGAATTCCCGAGGCATATTAAATTCCTAGGTTTAAAATGGCTAGACCATTTTATCTTGATGCAATTTAGAACCGTCGCAGTAAGTGAAGGCCTGTTATGGATGTAGTTTTGTGGAGAAAAATGAATTTTATATATTTTTTAATATAAGAATTCGTATTGATTTTTAGAAACTAAACTAAGGATTGCAAAACGGGTAGATCTCTATTAGTTACGACATTTTATTTATTTATAGGTGAGTAATGAACTAAGAGCCCAAGTGCAGCAGTGGACGTCCTATGGCTGAAATGATGACGATGATGATGATTGAACTAAAGCATCTCTTTGTAATCAAAGTCAACAGTAGTGGGATACTTTTACCATATCAGATATAGGTATATAATTCTATGGTTTCTATGTGTAATTTTTTGTTATGTAATACTTATTATAATGTTGTATGTATTTTTTTGTATCCTTTTGTATCCTTTTAAGCCTTTTGTATAAGTGAATTGGGAAACTGTAATGCTTACATAAGTGTATGTATGTAAATAAATAAATCCGACATGGAAAAGGTATGTATAGTCATAATCGTTATTTATTTTTATTTTATTTTACATGGAAAACAAACAGCTTTATTTCACAAACGATTGTAGGATCATGATGACAAGTTTACATTTAGCCTTAAATAGTTTTCACTTTTAGAACTAGAAAAAACAAGCGACCCTTATAGATAACGCGACGAGATAATAAAAATAATATAATAATTTAATGGAGTACTAATCACATGCTGACTATCAAAGTGCTATAGTTACTTACATGCTATTGGTGAAAGTCACATAAATCAATCATTGTACATAACAGTAATGAGATGTGTATATATATTTTTTTTTTTTTTTATCCCAAGTGTCATGGGTGTTTTTTACTTATTTTATTCTTACTTTTCGTCCTATTTTTTTAGCGATATTTTTATAAAAAGTTCATCGAAGAAATCTTTAGAAATCATGTTCTTAAATGCATTTTTATTTAGCATGAATAGATCACAACGATCAGAGAAATTTAAATTAAAGTTATTCATTGTACGAAGCAAATAGGCATTTGCACGATTATTATTGGTAATTATTGAAAACAAATCAGTGCATCATGTATACATTTCAAGTATGTTTAATACATATATTAGTATAAGTCATTTGTCATTGTATATGTTATTCATGTCCGCATGAAGCACTGCTGTCTACCTGAGTGTCAAGTCTACTAATTCGAAGTTCATATTCAGTCTGCTGCGAGGCCCAGCCGATGCCAATAAGACAACGTCAAAAATCCGTAGTCTGCTAACTCATAGCAGCCTGAGTCTATGTTCAATCTATGCTCGGCCTATGTCGGTTTAGTAGGGCATTTGACGTTTAATGTACTAACAGACTACGGAAATAACGCGCTGTGTCATTGAATCTAGAATTGAATCAAGATTGATTCAATATGGACGAATTAAAAATAGCGGACTACCAAAGCTGTCAAATTCGCCCATTGTGAGCCGATCATATTGCCATATTATTCAATAGTAGACTTAGGCCCCCTGATCGCTAATACCGCATTATGCCGAAGCAGTCGAAGCGTGCAAGCATTTTGCTTCCACATTCTTAACGCGTACTGCCAAGGAATGGAACTCGTTGCCCGAGTCTGTGTTTCCCGATATGTACAATCCTGGAGTCTTCAAGTCGCGAGTGAATAAGTACCTTCCAGGCTTGTGTGCTAGATCCTAGACAACGTCATCACTTAACATCAGGTGAGACAGTTGTCAAATGCAAACTTATAATAAGTAAAAAAAAGCCTCCTCTTACGGCACCTACGAGTTGGTAGAAACTGGATGTATAATTCTGGGCCAGTACACTAATTATTTATATGTGATATCCGGCTTTACTCACGTTTATAGTCGAAGTTTCGACCTAGGTTTCGAGCATGTCCGATGCTCATCCTCAGGTGAGTTTACGCTGCCAGATCGCGGCGACCACGTGAGTAAAGCCGGATACCACATATATATATAATAATGTGTCAAACTCACGAGAATTTCCAGTACACTAATATCCAAGAATTTAACATTAAACAGTTAAATACTAAAATACAACACATTCACGACAGTATAATAGTACAAAGCCGAGCGTATCGAAAACTGGTACAAACAACTTTCGAACATTTTACAATCGCCAATAAAACGATGGCGCAGAGCAATGAATCCAATAGTTTTATATTATGCGATAATTCACCCGTGCAATGCAAGTTTGAAACTTTGCAAAGTGCTAGCGTGGCTTGCTTGTAACTAGTGCCCTAACTGTTCGACAATGTGGGTAGAATCGGAACATTCTATATCGATGACCAAGCATATTTGTTTCGGGAACTACAATTTCTTTGAGATTTTAAGACAGAATTAATGGAACAAGAGAGAATGTATAAGTTTCCATTCTATCGGAGTCATTTTACTCATTGATAAATTGGGAAAAATGTGACTCACGGCCCCCCTTTTAAAATGTGTTATTCATATAAATATAATAATATACGTAAAACAGGAGACCACGGACTGGTAAGGGTATAGCGTAGAAAATCCACCGACAAGGTAGACAGATGACTATAACAAATTTTGGCCCATCTGAGCCATTTCTCATTGATCTTTGTCTAGTAATGAACAATTGACATCCTATGAATGTGATGTGTAGTTTTAAGTACGGTATACGGTACGGTATTTGTGTCCGAAATTCAGTGAAAATGTACATATACCCCCAGTTATTTATGATTAAAATATTCTGTACCACTTTGCGCGTTCGCGATGCCAGTCAATGAGTTCTTACTGAAAATCTGCGCTAAGTTTGCCAAACCTTAGCAAAATGCTGATAGGGACTCATTGCTGGCATCTCGCAACACTGCAATATAGTTCCATGTTTTTTTATTGATTTTAGATTTTTTGTTATTTATCATATATTGTAGTATTCTGTTTTGTCAGTAATAAATATCTTTTCTTTCTTTTTTCTTTCTATACTGATAGATCACTTCGTTCAACATATTGCAGACAAAGTTGGTCTTTTAAGTTTCAGCTTTGATCTTCGCTTCATGTGAAGCGATTCCGAAAATGAAGTAATTTCTAACTTTAAGAGTTTTCGGTCACGGGTCATTGACTTTGCACAGATTTCAGATATTTTCTTTTGAATCACAAAGTTATATAACGATCGCCTCAAAAGTAATTTTGCTAAGCACTGTCATTGATGGAAAAAAGTTGAATAGTTTTTTAGACATGCTGACAAATAAAATGATTCTATATCCGACGGTTATTGATTCGATACCCGCCCTTAGCTAGAACTTTTCATCAACATCTCAGCCATAGGACGTCCATAGCTGGACATAGGCTCGACCTCATCTAGCCCTTACCTGATTCGATCTTAGTCAGGTCGTCTGTCCACCTTTTCGATGGCAGTCCTATGCTGCGCTTGCCAGTCCGTGGTCGCTATTCAAGAACCTTTCGACCCCGACGGCCATCGGTTCATCGAGCTATGTCCCCTTCCCACTGCTACTTCAACTTGCTAATCCGCTGGGCTATGTCAGTGACTTTTGTTCTTCTACGGATCATCTCTTTTGTAATTAGATCGCGTAGAGAAGCCCCGACCATTGCTCGTTGTGCAAATTTGAGTCTGCTCACAAGGTCTATAGTCAGAGACCAAGTTTCCGTTCCGAAAGTCATCACTGGTAACACATACTGATCGAAGACCATCGTTTTCAAATATTGCGGTATTTTGTATGAGAAGACGTTGTGGAGTTTCCTGATAGAACTTTTATTATCTTTAAGACCTGTGTAAAGGTTATTGTTAGCAGGCTACAAGCTTAGTCGCAAAAACCTTCACCACACACTCAGCGTGATCAGACACCTGCCATTGAATGTTGATGAAAAGAAGGCTTAAAAATGAGAAGCTCTCATACGCACAAACGCACTAACAAGCTCTGGCGACGGGGGGCGGTCCAGGGGCTCTTACGGTGGGACGCCAACTAGCATGATGATCTTGTTCTTGGGTTTTCCAATGGTTGTCGAGGCAACTATGCTCCGAGCTGGTCCCCCAGCTCAGGTTCCCTTATGATCGCGTCAAATAAGGTAGATTGAAATGATGACTTACCCAGTCTTTATAAGGCAAAGTATCTATTTAAATCTCTAAAGCAGGCATCATAAGTCAAATTTTTGCTTGCAGGGTGTTCGATAAAACCAAGTTGAAGCATAATAATATACATTTTATAAGGTAATATTCAAACAGCTTTATAATTTAGAATTCATTACGTTAGAGTTCATTTCAGATCGTTCAGTAAAAAATCAAGAGGCATCGCTTCATAGCGATTTTTATTCTTTAACCGTTGAATGTTCGTTCTCGTTGTGCATATCACCTAATGTAATGTACCCACATTAATATAGGTACAAAGTAAGGAACAAAACGCTTAAGTTTATGTAATGCTTAGAAAATAATAGGTAAGTACCAAGTTAGCGAGGCGTAGGTACTAATTTAGGTTAGTATGCTATAGTAAAAGATAGGAAATATTGAGTATAATATTCACAGAAATATAATAATACAAATAGAAAAAGGTTGAGGTAAGTACACACAGTTGTTGTTAAAGCATGTCACTCTAGCCCCCCCCCCCCAGATATATTGTGTTATGAAACGATCCATAGTCTTGGCCAACAGCTTAATATCAGATGGCAATTTGAAGATTTCACTGTTGTGACGGTGAACCGGTCGATTAAAGTTGGATCTAGCTTGAAACTAATTAATTCTAACTTCAATCTCTCTTAGCGTCTAAACCTAACTCATACCCACAACGTCTAACTTTACTATCTACCCGCTTCTAGCAAATTATAACATCACTCAAGTAACTAGTTGTCTGTGTAAGTAAGGTCTGGATTACAAGTGTCAACTAACACTAAACTTGGCATTAAGTTAATTCAAGTTGGAGCAAAATGGAATAAATAATTTCAGATGTATTAAAAATTTAATGAGTAGGTAGGGCCTTCTGAGCAGGCTCAAGGTCGCACACCGAGCTATGGAGAGGGCTATGCTCGGGGTTTCTTTACGGGATCAAAACAAAAATGAGGAGATTCTTAGAAGAACAAAAGTCATCGATTTACTCGTTACCCAGCAGATTAGCAAGTTGAAGTGACAGTGGGCAAGGCAGATAGGTCGTAAAACTGATGGCCGTTGAGGTCGAAAGATTCTCAAATGCAGAACACGGACTGGCAAGCGCAACACAGGACTGTCAGATATCTACAAGGTGGATAGTCGATCCGATTATGATCGCAGTTAGGATTTGGATGCCGCCTTTATTTTTTATTTTATTTATATGTTATATATCTTTAATTTTCTATCTTTCCACCAATGGGAGAGGCATATGTCCAATAGCTGAGATGATGATAATGATGACAAATTTTTTGACTGAATAAAAACAATAATATTTTTTTTATTTAAAGTACAAAACTATATCAACCAATTTTGTAGGGATTCAGAAAACAGTGTCATTATGTTTTTTATAATCTTGCAGCGTTGGCAATTTATTATATATGTTAAAACCACTGTATACAAATGCTTAAAAAAAACTCCAATTAGGAATTCTTTATGTATTACTAGCGTCCCGGCCCGGCTTCGCACGGGTGGACATAAGATTTTTTTATATTTTTACCTTATTTATTTATATTTTTTCTTTATCGCGAAGTTTTTTGTAGATATTGATATGTTTTTTAATATTCTAGAACATACTTTTATTCTATCATCAATAGTTTCCGCAGCGCATGCGACGAAAGACGTTCTAGGGCACTTTTTTTACACCTATGGTTACGTTACTTAAGTTCTAGTAAGGATCCCTAATCTTTCTAGCAATATAATAAAGCCTATGTTACTCAGGGTTAATGTAGCTTTCCAATGGTGAAAGAGTTATTCAAATCGGCACAGTAGTTTTTGAGTTTATTCATTACAAACATACACACACACACACACAAAAATACAATTTTTTCCTCTCTTCTTCTTCTTCTTCTCTGCAATTAGACATCCACTGCTGGACATATGCCTCCCCCATATAGGGGGGATTTACCAATTCTCGCCACGCTTGGCATGCGGGTTGGCGAGCGCAGTATGATTTCCGATCCTCAGAAGGCGCTGCTGCCCACGTTCTGGTACGTGATCCCTTAGCCGACTCTTACGGCACCCGCGGGAAGTGATGGGGGAGTACTATTCTAGGCCGGTACCACCACGGCACTACCTTTTTCCTCTCTATAATATTAATAATAATAAAATAAGTGTCATCATCATCATAATCATCATCTGAGCCATAGGACGTCCACTGCTGGACATATGCCTCCCCCATTTCATAGTAATAAGTGTAGATAAACTCAAAACCAATGTCCACCAGTTATTGAAATGTAGTCTACTGGCCTATTGTAAATATACTTAAACACTGAATGGTTTTCCAAATTGCAAAAACGTGCCCAGCTGTGGGCCATTTGAAAATGAAATGTGATAATTTGAGAGAATTTTGTTTTTGATATACAGTCGAGTTGCTTCCTTGGGTACATTATGCTTGAATGGTCGACCAGGGAGTAATAAAGGCATTGGAATACCTGAAGTAGTTGCTGAAGGTATTTGATAAATGAAACCGAAATAAATAAATGTTTTGGTTAAGAAGATCTTGTATTCAATACTTACGCTCAAATTTTTGAAGTTTAAAATTCGGCTACTTGTAGGATTTGAACCTACGACTTGAGAAAACCGTACTGTCACTTTGCTGTTTAAGGATGTAGAAGTTTTCCTTCAAAAATTTGAACGGAAATTCCACCTAGCTTGATGTTAATGCAATGAACCATATAACTCTTTGTAACCAATATTGCTTAAAACAGACTTCCGGTGAGGTTTTACATTCATATGAGCTTTTTAACATTTGTCACTTTATAATTTCGTTAGTATGAACTGATTTGAAGAATTCTTAGTTGTATCTCAAGAAAGTGTCAAAAATGATAACTGTAGAAGGAATTCATGGTTTTTAACAGCAGTATAATTTTTTTATACTGTATAGATCTAGCGTTTGACCACTATCTCACTTGATGGTCAGTAAAGATGTGGTCGAAGATGTTATCACGCTAGACCTAGAATGCTCACTGGCTCTCAGGGACTGCTGCCTGAACACACTATGTGTTTGGTGACAGTTTTTCAAACTTGAGGGTAGTAGCTAGCTAGGCGGGTATTCGAAAGTACCCCACCACCATGCTGGGAATTTCATAACGGTGTTAACTTCACCGGAAGCTAAAGCTGTTGTTGGGATCGAACCAGTGTCCGTCAGTTTGACATCCCGAATCGCTTCGAAATCCCGAAACAACGGTACTTTATAATAAACTAAGTAGAGAAATACAATTATGTATTAAAACTAAGACGATTTCTTTCTTAATATTCCCTTTACTTTACTAAACCATTTAACCATGTATTCCAAAACTTGAAGTGGTTCGTTTAACTGGGGGAGAATGTTCTGTCTGTCAGTTTCTGACATTCAGCTCTTCTATGACAACTATATCGAAATGTTTGCTCCGTAACTCAAGTAAATCATTAAATGAACTAGCCATATCTGATATGTAGCCTGATTAGCGCCTCGACCTTGCGTGACACTTATCCTTAGTCACTATTGTACAGTATATATGAATGGTATTTCACACCGTAACAGTTCTATAAACTTTTAAAACGCGACCCGGATCAAAATTCTGCCCGAAAAAAGCTGACGGAATTGAACTATTATTTACAGCGTGCATTCGGCATTTTCCGAGGAAATAGAGGTTTTTTTCGAAAGTGCTGGTGTACTGGACTGTACGGCTTAATATCAAAGATCGATGCGGTAAACCGACTGTGAACCGAACCGATGTGTAAAGTTTAATAACTCTCTTTGGTAACCTATAAACTTCTGACGCATTTTCCCATTGTCATCTTTTTGATACATTGAAGCGATGATAGCTCAGCGGTGGAAGCGTCGATTCTCAAACTGACGACCCAAATGCCCTCCATTAACAATGTATAAAACACGGGAGTTACTCACGTAATAAGTCAGAGGGTTCCGACTATAGTTTCAACCACATTCGGTGGTCTTTTTCAAGGAGAATACGGGGCGCTCGCGGACGCGGTCGCAATTCGCCTAGTACATTAAGTTGAGACTACTTACAAGGTACTTTTGAGTACGCGCCTGGCTAGCTACTACCCTCAAGTTTGAAAAACTGTCACCAGACAAATAGTTTGTTCAGGCAGTCCCTGAGAGCCAGTAAGCATTCTAGGTCTAGCGTGATAAAATCTTCGACCGAATCGTCACTGCCCATCAAGTGAGATAGTAGTGAAACGCTAAATTTAAACAGCATAAAAAACAAAAATTTCTTTAATTACGTTAAATATATCGTGGTGCAAGATATATTCAAGGCATACAAACTCAATTAGACTGTTTTATTAAATTTAATAACAACATCTTATTTGTAAACCTTTTCCTTCACAAATCTATTATCCTGCAGGTGTGGCTTTCTCTTCGCATATTTAGGTGTTCCACTTACCATGTTTGGGGGCGGACAGGGTTAATAGCGTTATATAAAAAACGGCTTGTTTCCCATCGTTTTACCCCCATACATTATTCATTGTGATTATGTTACGCTTCGTCATGTTTATGAAACAGTATGTCAAGTAATCATACTTTAGACGGCGAACTTGATGTGTTTCATTATTAAAATATACCAGATAAGATTTTAGAATCACACTAATATTATTAAGGCAAAAGTTTTTCTGTCGCTTGCATACGTCAAATGATTTGTAGGGACAAACTCAGCTGCTAATGGGACTTGAACCCACGACTGCAGAGTACCGTCCTGTCGTTTTGTCCATATAAGCTATAGCAGCCACTACCACTAGCATCCGAATTTCTCCCCCCTTCAAATAATTTAAACGTAAGCTCCGTCTAGCTCGTTGTTAATGCAATAAACTCTGTCGGTTTTATGTTTGTAACTTTTTCACGGTGAAACAGCAGAACGGGTTTGCATGAAACTTGGAATGAAGATAGCTTACACCCTATAAGAAGGGACGTTACGACGAATGCACCGCACTCAAGATCCTGATAAAAGGCTTTCAGAAAAAGATGAAACAATTGTCGATCGTGATATCGACTACGCGTAAGTTTCTACCTGTAAGCTTCTCTGCAATCTGTTTCATTAAAAAAATGATAAATAAGCGTTTCACTTTAAGAGTATTACTGTTTCAAGTGACGGACCAGATGGTCTATAGGGGCAAAAGATTCTAGAATGAAGACCAAGGACTAACAAACACAGCAGTTGAAAACTGGATGCACTTAATCTTGTGATCCAGTTTTCAATCAGTATGTCATATGCTTGTATAGTTCTTTCTAGCAAACGCGCGCTGTTATGTAACATAGAAAAATAAGCAAATTACTAAACCTATGCGGTGTTTTTTTATACTGTATAGATCTTGCGTTTGTTCACTATCTCACTTGATGGTCAGTGATGATGTGGTCGAGGATGATATTACGCTAGACCTGGAATGCTTACCGGTGAGGATTTTTCAAATTAGAGGGTAGTAGTTAGCCAGAGTGCCGTGATGGTGCCAGCCTAGAATAGTACTCCCCCATCTCTTCCCGTGTGTGCCGTAAGAGTCGACTAAGAGATCACGTACCAGAAGGTGGACAGCAGCGCCTTCTGAAGATCGGAAATCATACTGCACTCGCCAACCTGCGTGCTAAGCGTGGCGAGTATTGTCAAACCCTCCCTATATGGGGGAGGCATAAGTCCAGCAGTATACGTCTAAAAAGAAAAAGCTAGCTAGGTGGGTACCCGAAAGTACCCTACCACCATACTGGGAATTTGATAACGGTGTTACCTTTACCGAAAGCTTAAGCTGTTGGTGAGAATAAAACCAGCGTCAGTCAGTTTGACAGCCGATGCTCCCACCGCTGAAGTATCATCGCTTTAATGGTATTAAAACAACTAATTAATTTTCCTCATGCAAAGTCAACTTTCCTTCTAATATCCAAATATCACTTTTCCGTCTAAACTTCAAAGATGCTTACTTATCCCTAATAACAAAAATAATATCATTAGGCCGTACTTATTCAATTTAAGTTCGGTAACTCGTAATAGCTTTTAGTAAGTTTTTTTTTCTTTAGCTTATAGCGTAAACAAGGTAAAAAAGTTTATTTTAATGGCGAAAAGATTACAATGTTTCAAAACTGTGCAAATTGGTTTTCTTTTAGGTTATGATCGCCATATTTAATTGGTGGCCAGATTAAATAATGTTTTGCAAGGCAAATGAGGTTTGGCGGTAAATAAAAATTTTGCCAAAAAGTGGAACCGACTTCAACACTCAAAAATGTAAAATAACTTATTGAAGTCGGTACTATGATAATTCACATAAGTAACTATTATCACAATATTACTCATGGTAACGACCTCGACAAGTTATTTTACACTTTTGAGTGTTGATGCCTGAATTTTTTACACCCTTTTCAGTGGCCTTTGCTACTCACGGGATCAATTGTCATTGTGTATGTTCTCCTATGTCTTCACCCGCAACTATTAAAGTTGCTAGTCGTGGAGGTATGCGTAGCATTTTTAAATTATTGTAGTGTGACTCCAAAATTGCTTGTCCGATTTTGATGAAATTTATATACTTTGACTGGCCGGTTGGCGCAGTTGGTAGCACTCTGCCTTCTGAGCCGCTGGTCCCGGGTTCGATTCCCGGACTGGTCAAACATTTGTGTGCATGAACATGTCTGTTTGACCTGTGTCTGGGTGTGTATATGTATATAAGTATATATATCAGTCATCAGGTTACCATAGTACAGGCTCTGCCTAGTTTGGGACCTGAAGACCTAGTGTGAATGATAATAAATAAATAAATAAAAAATAAATAAATAAAAAAAATATACTCTATCAAACAAAAAAAGAAAAATCAAAGTTGGTTTATAAACGACGAAGTTATCCGTGAACACACATAAAAAATGGGCATACTTATATATACGGTCGAATAGTTATTGCGTTATAATATAGTAACATCCGTTTTTTGAAGTCGGTTAAAAATTGTAAAATAACTTGTTGAAGTCGGTACCATGATAGGGCTATCATGGTACCGACTTCAACAAGTTATTTCACATTTTTGAGTGTTGAAGTCGGTTCCACTTTTTGGCCTAATCCTACCTAATCCAGTAGATCACACACTGCACAACAGACAGAATCAATTATAATAACTAGTAGATTGCTGAAATGTTATTGTAGTAGCTGCAGTATTGTAATTAGATATTAGTGTTTTATTTTAATAAAGGCATGTAACAATCAAAATGTAATAACTGCATCGAATACTTACCATCTACATTTTGAACGCAACATTTTTATAGTGCAAACTCAAATCTAGCGAGTCAATTTGTGAAATTGGACAGGTCCGCTGGAAGTTTAGCAACAAATAAACGATTTCGAGAAAAGTCTGATATTTCAAATTGAACTGGTTTGCGCGCTAAGAGGTTTTGAGTATGATGGTGCTTTTTGAAATGTTTGTATTATGTAATATGGTTGTGATTATTTTTAAAATTCAATAAAATAATCTGGAGATTAGAGTCGTAATGCTTTTTTTTTTTTGGACAACATTCAAACAAAGTCTTCAGGTCCCAAACTAGGCAGAGCCTGTACTATGGTAACCTGATGACTGATATATATACTTATATACATATACACACCCGGACACGGGTCAAACAGACATGTTCATACACACAAATGTTTGACCGGGAAAATGTCTGGGAATCGAACCCGGGACCAGCGGCTCAGAAGGCAGAGGCTACCAACTGCGCCAACCAGCCAGTCAGGTTTAGTTCAAATATTTTTTTATTTTTTATTTTTTTTATTTATTAACATTCACACAAGGTCTTCAGGTCCCAAACTAGGCAGAGCCTGTACTATGCTAACCTGATGGCTGATATTTACTTATATACATATACACACGAATCCGTGGGGTACCGGCTTAGAATAGTACCCCCCCATGTCTTCCCGTGGGTGTCGTAAGAGTCGACTAAGGGATCACGTACCAGAAGGATGGGCAGCAGCGCCTTCTGAGGGTCGTATTTTATATACTGCGCTCGCCAACCCGCATGCCAAGCGTGGCGAGTATTGGCAAACCCCCCCCTATGACAGTACAAAATAAAACCAGGCCCCCAGTCCCCGGCAGCTCCGCTAATGCTGGCTCCGGTAGCGGCCAGTGTAACGGTGGAGCAGGGGGTGCTAAGAATCTCCGGCAGATTCCCGGCTACCACTCCCTGAAAAAACGACCTCTGGCCCTGGTAACACACAATATAAGATCTTTGTTGGCAGACGAGAAGATCGTCGAACTGGAAGAAGAAATGAGTAAGTTACACTGGGATATCTTAGGGTTATGTGAAGTCCGTAGAGAGGGTGAGGACACCATAACTCTCAAATCCGGTAACTTGCTCTACTACCGGGAAGGCGACCAAAAGTCCCAAGGTGGTGTCGGATTTCTCGTTCGCAAGTCCCTCGCTAACAACATCATCACCATCGACAGCGTTTCGAGAAGGGTGGCATACCTAATACTCAGAATATCAAGCAGATATTCGTTGAAGGTCATTCAGGTATATGCACCGACCTCGAAACTCGGAACCGATGAGGAGGTAGAGGCTATGTATGAGGACATTAGTAGGGCCATACATACCTCCAAGACCCATTACAATGTTGTTATGGGGGACTTTAACGCAAAGTTGGGCGAAAGAAGTTATGGAGAGTTGAGAGTGGGGCAATTTGGTTATGGACAACGGAACCCTAGGGGACAGAGGCTGGCCGACTTCATGGAGAAAGAGGGACTCTTTATGATGAACTCTTTCTTTCAGAAGCCGCCTCAAAGGAAATGGACCTGGTTGAACCCCAACGGTTCCACAAGAAATGAAATCGATTTCATCATGACCACCAAGAAACAAATATTCAATGATGTCTCTGTGATCAACATGGTCAAAACCGGTAGTGATCACCGCATGGTAAGAGGCACATTGAATATTAATGTTAAACTTGAGAGGTCCCGTTTGATGAAATCCACGCTCCGACCTCAAAATGTCCATATCCAAAACCCCGAGAGCTTTCAACTTGAGTTATCCAATCGCTTTGCTTGCCTTGAGAACTTTGCGTCGGTGGACGAGACCAACAACAGGTTTGTAGAAACTGTCCACGAAGTGGGGTCTAAGTTCTTTAAGCCCCGCCGTACAAATAGACCTCAAAAACTCTCCAGCCATACCCTAGACCTCATGGCTGAACGACGCTCGTTGCAACTGCAATCATCCGATGATGCTGCGTCATATAGGCAGCTCAATAGACGAATATGGATATCCTTGCGACACGACATCCGTACCTTTAGTACAAATCGTATTAAAGATACGATCGAACGAAGAAAAGGCTCCAAAGTGTTTGCAAGAGACAGGTCTATTGGGCAAAGCCAGATGACTAAGCTGAAGAGAGATGATGGCAGTATAGCGTCGACCAAAGCAGAGGTGCGTGGAGAGATCGAGAGGTTCTATGGACAGCTATACACTTCGGTCGCTAAACCTGTTGACAGCTTGGCCAAAGACCCAAGAGCCAAGCTGACCCGGCACTATACCGAAGACATCCCGGACATCAGCCTATACGAGATTAGGATGGCTCTGAAGCAGCTTAAAAACAACAAGGCACCGGGTGACGATGGAATCACATCAGAGCTTCTGAAAGCGGGTGGATCACCGATACTGAAAGTCCTTCAGAAGCTCTTTAATTCCGTTGTACTCGAAGGGTCAACGCCGGAAGCATGGAACAGAGGCGTAGTGGTGTTGTTCTTTAAGAAGGGTGACAACACATTGCTTAAGAACTACAGACGCATTTCGCTTCTGAGCCATGTTTACAAGCTGTTTTCAAGAGTCATCGCGAATCGTCTCGAACGTAGGCTTGATGACTTCCAGCCTCCCGAACAAGCCGGTTTCCGAAAAGGCTACAGCACCATAGACCACATCCATACGCTGCGGCAAGTTATACAGAAGACCGAAGAGTATAACTTGCCCTTATGTTTAGCGTTTGTGGACTATGAGAAAGCCTTTGATTCGATCGAGACGTGGGCGGTGCTTGAGTCTCTCCAGCGGTGCCGTATTGACCATCGGTATATCGAAGTGCTGAAGTGTTTGTACAATAACGCCACCATGTCGGTCCGAGTACAAGAGCAAATTTCGAGGGCGATTCCATTGCAACGAGGCGTGAGACAGGGAGACGTTATTTCTCCGAAACTGTTCACTGCCGCATTGGAAGACGCCTTCAAGCTCTTGGAATGGCAAGGATTCGGCATCAACATCAACGGCGAGTACATCACTCACCTTCGGTTTGCCGACGATATTGTGGTCATGGCAGAATCCATGGAAGACCTCAGCACGATGCTCGAAGGCCTCAACAGAGTTTCCCTAAGGGTGGGCCTTAAAATGAACATGGACAAGACGAAAATTATGTCAAATGCCCATGTTGCGCCCGCCCCCATATCAATTGGGAACTCGAATCTCAAAGTTGTTGACCATTACATCTACCTAGGACATACAGTCCAATTAGGTAAGTCCAACTTTGAGAAAGAAGCCAATCGTCGAATCCAACTCGGCTGGGCAGCGTTCGGAAAGCTCCGAGACGTCTTCTCGTCCAAAATACCGCAATGCCTGAAAACGAGGGTCTTCGAACAATGTGTGTTACCAGTGATGACTTACGGAACTGAAACGTGGTCTCTGACTATAGGCCTTCTGAACAAGCTCAGAGTCGCACAACGAGCTATGGAGAGGGCTATGCTCGGGGTTTCTCTACGTGATCGAATCAGAAATGAGGAGATCCGTAGAAGAACGAAAGTCACCGACATAGCCCAGCGGATTAGCAAGTTGAAGTGGCAGTGGGCAGGGCATATAGTTCGAAGAACCGATGGCCGTTGGGGCCGAAAGGTTCTCGAATGGAGACCACGGACTGGCAAGCGCAGCATAGGACGGCCACCGACTAGGTGGACAGACGACCTGACTAAGATCGCAGGCAAGGGCTGGATGCGGGCCGCTTCCAACCGGTCCTTGTGGAAATCAATGGGGGAGGCCTATGTCCAGCAGTGGACGTCCTATGGCTGAGATGATGATGATGATGACATATACACATCCAGACACAGGTCAAACAGACATGTTCATTTCATGCAAACATGAACATGTCTATTCGCTCGCCAGCCAATAAACAGTCTAATATTTTTTTTTAATCTAGCCGTATGATAAAACATCCAGGAACTCACCTAAAACCAAATTGAAAATCAACTCTAAAACCTCTTAGAGTAACCCACAAACTTTACAAACCTATCACACGTTTTGTTGTCTTGATTTTTGAAAAGTCTGCCAACGTTAGCTTATTAGTATTCAGGGCGCATCTAGTTTTCCTGAATCCGTGCTGTTCCTGTCTCTTCCCTAGATGGCTTCCAACACGTTGAATAATACGAACTAGTTTTATGTTGTTATCATGTTTTTGTACTGTGACGTTTTCTTTACAGAGATTGTGTTCTGTCAACGAGGATTAGATTAAGGTTCTTTTGTAAGAAGTGGGGTATGAACTGACTCCGTGTCTTTTGGAGTTTATTTCAAACCGAGACAAAGCTATGTGCGAAAAGTCAGTTTCTTAAGTAATAATATAAGACTTCTCTTTGAAACTATGCTTTTTACTGAGATGTACATTATGTATTATATTATTATTCAGCGTGGCAATGCTGCTAGCATTCTGGGCACGCTGCCGGCCGGTAGCGGGTTAGAACATTTGAGTTATCTATAGGCTACCAATAGCTAGTGATTTTTTCTTTTTTTTTTTTTTTACATATTATAAGTTTGCGTTTGACAACTGTCTCACCTGATGTTAAGTGATGACGTTGTCTAGGATTTAGCACGCAAACCTAGAAGGTACCTATTCACTCGCGACTTGAAGACTCCAGGATTGTACATATCGGGAAACACAGACTCGGGCAACGAGTTCCATTCCTTGGCAGTACGCATTAAGAAAGTGGAAGCATAACGCTTCGTGCGTATAGGTGGTATATCTACCATATAGCGATGGCGAATTGCCGTACGTCGAGTCGACCGATGATAGAAAGGGGATGGTGGAATCAGATTGTGTAATTCCAGTGCACATTCAGTGAATTGCTCAAATGTTATTGGAGTAGCTGCAGTATTGTAATTAGTTATTAGTGTTTTATTATATTATATATCTGCACATTATGTACCTATGTAAAACTCGTCCGCATCTGCGTCCGCGTTGATTTGTGAAGTCGGTTGTATTATTTTGATAAAGCAATTCAAGATGAAGTGATGATAGCTCAGCGGTGGGAGAATCGGCTGTCAAGGTGGGCTACTATCGACGTGCAAAGAACAAACGACGGGCACCATTCCGTTCCTGGAGGCCTACCTCACGACACCAATTACAGGATAGTGCTTGCTAGCTGCCCACGGAAAACAGATACACTCATTCCCACGCCCATAATGCGTGTGCTCTCTGCCTAAAATATAAATACATATAAATGAACAAAAGAAGGAGGGTTATGTTTTTTTTTTTTTTTTTTTACATATTATAAGTTTGCGTTTGACAACTGTCTCACCTGATGTTAAGTGATGACGTTTTTTTTGTTTTTTTTTATTATTTTCGAGTGTTTGTGTATGTATGTATATTTCTTTGGCACACCCTAGAGCCTAAGCGGCTTGTCGTATTTTTATGTGAGTGGTATCAATAAATTTGCCTTAATCGTGAAAGTGACACTGAGAACCTGCATAATTAAAAAAAAATGTTTTTTCAAAATACTTCGAGTAAGGTATCAAAATAAGGGATTGTTATCGGTGATAACGAATATATTTATGTACCTTATATGTTTTATTAGAGTTTGGAATAGGAAATGCTAATAGCGAAATATTCTTCAATAAAGTTAATAAAGATGGCAGATATTGACGCAGTCGGGTTTTTATTTATTTTAAATAATTATCTTGCTTTAGCCCATAATAGTTACAACCTAACAGGGTGTCAAGTCTACTAATTCAAAGTTCATATTCAGTCTGCTGCGAGGCCGAGCCGATGCCAATAAGACAACGTCAAAAATCCGTAGTCTGCTAAGTCATAGCAGCCTGAGTCTATGTTGAACCTATGCTCGCCCTATGTCAATTTAGTAGGGCATTTGACATTTAATGTACTAACAGACTACGGAAATAACACGCTGTGTCATTGAAATTAGAATTGAATCAAGATTGAATCAATATGAACGAATTAAAAATAGCGGACTACCAAAGCTGTTTTGACAGCTTTGGTAGTGGCAATATGATCGGCTCACAATTGGTGAATTTGTTCACCAATTGTGAGCCGATCATATTGCCATATTGAATAGTAGACTTAGGCCCCAGGTCTGTATGTAAGACTAAAATACAATATACGAGTAGTCGTTTAGTCGAGTGGGTCATTGAATATTGCTTCAACGTTCAGTTATATTAAATTCTTTGTTGCGCACACAATGCATGCACAGTAAAGCTGGAGATATCAAGGTTTACCACATTTTCAGTTTGAGTATTTTCTTAGTAGCTATGAGCTTTTAAAGATTATCAAGAAAACGAGTGAAGCAAACGTCTCAGTAGCTGTTTGAACAAATCTGATTTTATATAGCATAAATTAAGTACCTATGGTAAGGTAAAAAGCATTGTTTTCCTTGATCAATTATCTAGCTATCGTCCAAATCAAAATTGAAAACATATTAACCACGTGACTCTTCAATCATCTTCTTATATTTGAATCATCATCATCATCACCTTATATTATAATCATCATCATCATCATCATCATCATCTCAGCCATAAGTCGCCACCGCCGTAGCATTTGAGTTATCTATAGGCTGATAAAAGCTATTGGATTGCTCAAATGTTATTTCAGTAGCTGCAGTATTGTTATTTGACGGTCGCCGTGGCGCAGTGGTAAGTGTCAGTGACATGACTACTATGTCTCCGGGACCCTGGGTTTGAATCCCGGCAGGGGCAAACATTTGTGCGATGAGTGTAGACGTTTGTCATTGGGTGTTTGTGTGTTGTCATTGTGTGTGTCAATGCCTCCGGCGACACAGGGAATCCTAGTGCGGGGTCTGTGTGATAAAGAATAAATAGTTATTAGCATTGTATTTTAATAAAAGCATTTCTTTTTTTTTTTTTTTTTATCGGGCATAGGCCCGACAATAGTCATATTTTATTTATACATACATTATATTGTACAGAGGGCCATATAGCGAAAAATATCTAAGTACTAAGAGAGATAGACACTAAAATTATATAAAATTATTAGGTAATGGTAGCTCCCCGCGATTTCACCCGCGTGGATTACAGTTTTCCTGCTACCTCAATAATCCCACGGGAACTATACTTTTTCTGGGATAATAGTAGCCTATGTGTTAATTCAGTATTTAAACTATCTCCATACAACATTTAATCGAAACCGGTGTAGCCGGTTGAGCGTGAAGAGGTAACAAACATGTACACACATACACACACACACACACACACACACACACACACACACACACACACACACACACACACACACACACACACACCAAAACTAACATAACTCTATGACACACATACATAATAAGTTTGATAATAGTAAATAAGTCTTAGCCTTAGAATAAGATCTCTCTTACCGAATTAGTGTACTCGTACATGCTAAATGCTCTTCTCTTTTTTAATAATATCGCACTTACCTTTGGAAACTTTCATGTTTGTTTTTTAGTTAGTTCTCACACGCTACTCGTAATTACAAAAGAAATGTTCTTGTATCTATTTGTATGCAAAATTAGTTAAGGTTTTTACTATAATATACATGTGTAAATGTATACGCTAACAAGTTCCGAGGGAGGGGCCAGGAGTGCCATTGCACAGGGTCTACCTAGATTGGGCTTCTGCTCTTCATCTTCTGCTCCACAGAACCTTAACAGCCAGGCAAACGTTACATAGATGGTGTTAGTAGTTTAAGATTTTATGTGGGAGGATAATAAAAAACCTATTATTATTATTATAATTATAATATTAGTAGGATAAACCATAATGTAATATATTTTATTAAATTAGTAATAGTATAGTATTTTAATTTTGTATTTTGTATGGGTATTGAATCCATAATTTGCACGCCTTGAAGGTTCGGATATAGTGCCCCATATCTTATAAACATAACATCTGTTCAATGTACCTACCCTTATCTGGCAAATAAATGATTTTGATTTGATTTGATTTGATTTGATATATTCCATCTAATCTAATATATCTAACAATATGTTGGTGGCTCCCCTTTGTTGTTTGAAAGTTGTTGTGACGCGTAACAACAACAACACACACACAACTAGCCCGTATCGTGTAACTTGTAACAAAGTTTAACAAAAACAATAGGAAACAAAACTTTAACAGGAAATCTCTCTAACATCAAAACTATGGTTACCCCACAAATAGAGTCTTTGCGGTTAGTTTGTATGTTTTTATTTTATTCATGCACTATCAACCCTTTTAGGGTGATAACGGTTGCCATGTTAAGGGTTGAATAAAACAACGCAGCGAATAAATAACAATGAGTAAGCAAGCTGTCATTTTAAAAAAAACACAGTAAGTAGGCTGATTTTCACAAAAACTCGCTTTTTAAGGTTCCGTACCTCAAAAGGAAAAACGGAACCCTTAAAGGAACACTTTTTTGTCTGTCTGTCTGTCAATACCATTTTTCTCAGGAACCCGCGGAGGTATCAAGCTAAAATTCATATCGAACATTCAGGTCTATAGCTCCTTAGAGCTGTAAAAAAAAAACCAATTTCTAAGCCAACGTATTCAAAAGATAGACACATTCGGAGGCCAAGACTCATTTTGGGTCCCTGCGCCGTGCTGAATGAATGAATGTATTCAAAAGATACAGCCGTTTATGCTGCAAATTTTCGACACTCGCAAGGGAATCAAAACCTACTTCCTGTTAACTGAGGAGCTTGAAATTTGGTACGAAGCAACGTCTTATAGCACAGATAAAAAAAATGCGAAATGCATACAATTTTCGTTACATCATACAATAAAAATATTTTTATAATTGTCAACTTACTTTTCTTTCGTACGGAACCCTCGCTCCGACTCGCACTTGGTCGTTTTTTTATAATATTCACATTTGTTTATAAGGTTGGCGAGTTATTTTCATTTTCGGGACAATAGCTCAATTCAATCGGAATGCGGAGAAACTCCTTATACATTTCAAAGTAGAATTATATAACTATTACGTAAAGCAATACTTTATAGGTGTTTTTATTAGTTTTGAAGTGATAATAGCTCAGCGGTGGGAGTTTCGGCTGTCAAACTTACGGGAGCTGGTTCGATCCCCACCAACGGCTTGAGCTTCTATTGAAAGTAGCTGGAAGACTAAGTATAGAAAAAATCATTTGATGTCATAATAGAAATTAATTAATGTACCAGTAGTATCGTATATGAGTAGCCACATTTTGGTTATAAAGAGAAGATTTGAGAAGAACCGAAGAAGTATTTGTGAGAAGTTCAACGTTTATCAAGAGGAAGTTACTCCACCTCCTCCTTTTTTGAAGTCGGTTAAAAAGCAAACCCAATACCTAGTTTGTCTTGCTGCACCAGAGTTTATAAGAGTTTGGTATTGTAACATTGAAAAACATCACACAAAGAAATGGAATAGACGAAAGATTTATGTTACGTTTAAAAACCAGGCAAAAAACGTCTCAATTTAAATAAATTAGATTGCAATGAGACATTTGTATTATAATCTTAACTCCATATACTATATAGTAAACTGTGGTCAACGATGTTGGTCCCACAATTATCCTATTATTAATTAAGTTTTATTTATAAGTATATTGTGAGACTGTATGTAGATACTTATAATAAATTTAAAAAAAAAAATTGTAATTTAAAACTATGTAACAGAACCAAAAAAATACTTAGTTAGCGAAGCGTACATTTCGCTCTAACATTTTCGTACAAGTGAAAATTAGATTAAAGTTTTTCTCACAGTCCGCTCACGACTTAACGCTCGGCTATTTAACCTAACGAGGGTTGGCAGTGTGGCAACACCAGTTAAATGACGTAATTGAAATAGTGTGCCAGGAAATTTGATCCTTATGTATGTATTTTACATAGATATTATATTCGTGGATATCTACGCAGATTAAATATCTTGCAAATGTTTGTCATTTTTTAACTATTAAAACCATTTTTTTACCGACTCAAAAAAAGAAGAAGGTTCTCAATTCGATCCGTATCTTTTTTTAAATTTGCTACCTCAGAACTTTCGACTGAGTGGATCGATTTAGATGATACTTTTTAATTTGAAAGCTGGAGCTTTTCGTGTGGTCCATTTATATTTTATCGAAATCGAACAAGCGGTTTTTTGTGTTACAATCCAAAAACTGAAAAGTGCTAGGCATACCTCGACGACATTTGACGATTACGGGTAAAGACATTGACGAACATACACAATGACAATCGATCCCGTGAGTAGCAATAGTCACTGAAAAGGGTGAAAAGCCATTTTTACCGAAAAATTGAATTTTCTTGTTACCCTATTAATATTAAACAATATAAAAATATACAGTTTGTGAGCTACATCTTTACCATTTTTTTTATTCAAAATTATAAGTTTTACTTCAATATATTTTAAGAATTGAATCAAACTGTATGTCTTAAAGCAGCATCATTTATATATATTTTCACTTTTTTATATACAATAGCATTTTTTAAAATAATGTTTTTTTTTATCACACTCATACCCCTGCACTAGGATTCCCTGTGTCGCGGTAGGCATGGACACACACAATCACAACACATATACAACCAAGACCCGGGACAAACATCTACACTCATCGCACAAATGTTTGCCCCTGTCGGGATTCGAACCCAGGGTCCCGGAGATACAGAAGTCATGTCACTGACACTGAACACTGCGCCACGGCGACGGTTAATAATAATAGTATAATAAAAGTTATAATAGTATATGTATATATAGTATAAGTATAAATAATGAAAGTTAATAATGTATGTTTAGATAAAAGATTAATTAATAACATATACTTTTGATTCTTTATGTTTAATTGGTAATTAGTAGAACTTTTTTAAGGGCTCTTTTCTTTACCTTAACCGATGGAACACAGCATCATCTAAAAAGTTATTTGCAATTACTTGAAAGGTGAAGTATTGACTACTTACTTCATAAATATTGACAATGAAGTCTATTCGAAGGTAGGTTAAGAAAAACAATACCGCTTGATGGTTCTCACAATAAGTCCCACAGTAAGGCAGTTCAGAAGACAATGGCTGAGAACCATTATTATTCCATGGCAATACCATCTAACAATAACATTTAAACAAAGCGATATTCAGTCACCCGTAAAGGAGCAGAAAACAAAAATACGTTTTTTTTGGTCGGAAAATTCACGGTATACGATCTCATTTCCGTTTGCGTGGTATTTCCGTGTGACATGACGTATGGTATTTTGTTTCAGTATTGTAACGACGTTACAATTTGCCGATATATTTATGAGATTAAGAAAAAAAAACCCTTTTAGTTTTTTTTTTTTTTTTTATATATTACACTCAGACTCCCGCACTAGGATTCCCTGTATTGCGGGAGGCATGGGCACACACAATCACAACACACAAACAACCAAGACCCGGGACAAACATCTATACTGATCGCACAAATATTTGCCCCTGCCGGGATTCGAACCCAGGGTCCCGGAAACACAGAAGTCATGTTACTGACATTGACCACTGCGCCACGGCGACCGTCAAAGTTACCTTTGCTACTCACGGTATCAATTATCCGCAACGCAGAAGAACACGTATATCAGATTCTTATGGATTGTGTTCGTAACGAAGGGCCTAGACGTAGATTATTTAGTGACAGTTCCATTGGTGCATGTAATGCCTACTTGTCCTACCCTCAAAATAAGGCAAAAATGATACTAGAATTAGTTAAGTACGGTCTTAAAATTAAAGGTGGAATGTATGCTACAATGTATTGTGTGTAGATTGTATATAGATTTATGTTTCACAGAGCGGCATGTTCGCATTAGCGATAAAGCTCTTTAAATAAGGAAGAAAAAAAATCAATTATCCATTATATATGTATTTATCCATTATATATGTATGTTCACCGATTTCTTCACCCTCAATAAGGAAGTCATCTTGATAGACGGAACACTTTTCAGTTATTGGAGTGTAACTCAAAAACCGTGTGCCGTGGTGGTACCGGTCTAGAATAGTACTCCCCCATCTCTTCTCGCGGGCGCCGTAAGAGTCGGCTAAGGGACTACGTACCAGAAGGTGGGCAGCAGTGCCTTCTGAGGATTGAAAATCATACTGCGCTCGCCAACCCGCCTGCCAAGCGTGGCGAGTATTGGCAAATCCCCCCTATATGGGGGAGGCATATGTCCAGCAGTGGACGCACATGGCTGAGAAAGAACTCAAAAACCGCTTGAGTGATTTAAAGAAATTGAAATGGGATCACCTAAAGATTCATTAAAATCGGTTCATTAACGACGAAGTTATCCGCAAACACGAATTGAAAAACCTCCTCCATTTTTTTAAATCAGTTAAAAATCATGTATAAAATCCAAATGTCGTAAAAGCAAATGTCCCTGCAGCATTAGTGTTTTTTCTACACCACGATCTCATTTGATGGTCAGAGATGATGTCGATTGGCGGAGTATGGCGATGTGGCCGAAAATGTAATCTCGCTAGACCTAGAATGCTCACTCGCTCTCAAGGACTGCTGTCTGAACACGCTATCTGTTTGGTGACAGTTTTTCAAACTTGAGGTTGGTGCTAGCCAGGCGGGTATTCGAAAGTATCCTACCACCATGCCAGGAATTTGATAACGGTGTTACCTTCACCGGAAGCTCAAGCTGTTGTTTGGGATCGAACCAGCATCCGTCAGTTTGACAGGCGACGCTTCTCTATCTAGAGCTATCATCGCTTCGAACAGTACATGTCATAGTGCAGATGCTGTCATCATTTTATCTTTGAAAATACTTTACTAAAGAAGGATGGCAGACTCCCATACATTTGCATCCTAGAAGAAAGAAGCCCCGTTCATGAATGAAACTAATACGTATCGATAGAGCAATAAATACCTTGTATATTGTATATTCAATAATTTTTCTAGAAGTTGGGAGTAAAAAGTTGTCATGGAAAATCATCTGTATCAGTATGCTAACTAAACGTCCATATGCGAACCATTCAATGGATCGCCATCCATCTATAGCATCGTAGACAGAGAAAGCAATATTGCATGGATCGCGATACAGATCACATATTATATTCTAGAATAAACTAGGCATGGCTGTGTTTATGAACGCAGTCTGGGTTTACAGAACAGCTGACTACAGAATTTTTTTTTTTTTTTTTTTTTTTTTAATACACTCAGACCCCCGCACTAGGATTCCCTGTATCGCGGGAGGCATGGACACACACAATAACAGCACACAAACATCCAAAACCCGGGACAAACATCTACACTCATCGCACAAATGTTTGCCCCTGCCGGGATTCGAACCCAGGGTCGCGGTGACACAGACACAGTCATGTCGATGACACCACTGCGCCACGGGACCGTCAATTTCATCGTCAAGTTTATTGAGTAACACTATCAATTAACTTCACAGCGTAAGTATTCGAATGCAAAAAATGCAAAAAACATATGAGAAGTATAGAGTGCATTTGAAAAATACAAACACCACATCTAATATTTTCAAGTAAATAAAATAAAAGTACTTCTGATTTCCAACTTTATAAATAATGCAAATTATTCACGGAATCTACAAAAATATAATCTAAATTTTCATATATAAAAGATACATGAACGGGTTGTCATTTCGTTTTTCGGGAGCAAGGCTGGTTCTGCCATCCTCCTTTATAAATGTATATTCATACGTCTAGACACACTTACATAAGCTAAGCTCTATTGAATATGTACGATAAACATCTTAAACTTAATAACAATTGGAATCCAGGTATAAGAAACATTTTAACATTTCAATGGGCCTTACATCAAAGGTACAGATATACAGCACCCGGGGAATCTTAGATTTTGATCTTCATCCTCTTGAGTGGATCTTGAATTGTACTTACGACGTTTCAAAGGCTTATAAGAATTTTTTTTTTAACATTCACATAAGGTCTTCAGATCCCAAACTAGGCAGAGCCTGTACTATGGTAACCTGATGACAGATATATACTTATAAACATACTTATATATTTACTTATATACATATGCACACCCAGACACAGGTCAAACAGACATGTTCATACACACAAATGTTTGACCTGTCCGGGAATCGATGACCAGCGGCTCAGAAGGCAGAGTGCTACCAACTGCGCCAACCGACCAGTCTACGTGTAGTTATATAGCAAACTATTTTTTTTAATTATGCAGTTTAAAAACAAAAAAAAGACAATCCGACTACCAATTAGTACTTCGAGAGTATTTAAATATTATCCAAGAGTTTTATGGTTTATTTCAATAACAACACGCTAGGTGGAACTTACGTTCAAATTATTGGAAGGAAAAAAATCGGCTACGAGTGGGACTTGAACGACTACAGATTACCTTTCTGTTGTTTTATCCATCTAAGCTATACACACTTCACCAGTCGTCCGAATTATTTCTTCCTTTAACATCTGAGGGGATGTTGTTCTTAGCGCCATCTACCTTTTATTGTATGAACTATTAATAGGACTGATAGACCAACATTGCAATTGACATCGTATCAAATGAGGGCACCATACCCTTATTCTAATAGTTTTATGGTTTATTTCATTAACAACATGCTAGGCGGTATCAAACTATTTGAAGAATGTAATGAGTTTTACTTTTTGCCATTCACTGCCTTAGAATTAACCTAGAAGTAACTCCCTCAGCGCCCTCTCCGTCTGCCAAGTATGGCTACGGGGTAACCTCGCCCCCTACTCCCCAAAAGGCATGTAGAGGCATATATCTAGCAGTAGATAATCTACGCCTGAGATGATTATGAAGACTGTATTATATTTTTCTCTAAAAAGAAAACAAAGTGCGATCGTCCAAGACTAAGAAAAATGGAAGTATGGCCAGTAAGCATTCTAGGTCTAGCGTGACAACATCTTCGACCACATCGTCACTGACCATCAAGTTTAGTGAGATAGTGGATAAGCGCTAGATCTATACAGTATAAAAAACTTCTAACATACCTAACAAGATATCTACGTAACACATTGCTTGTGACAGCGGCGATTATCGGAGCGACTTACCTTTAATTTAACACGTTTGATTTTTAATAAATGCATTATTAAATTAAATCATTAATATAACATTAAATGCATTGCGTCATCACAATGGGAGTTAATACTTTTACTTATACGTTTACAATACAATACAAGAGAAATCAATCCAATATAAAAAGTTATAAGTAGTTATAATAAATAGTTTTCCAAAATTTTAGTTCAGTTCAGTTGAATAAGCGAACCACTACCTATGTCACTTCTTCTCGTCGCCACGACCTATACAACTTGGTCAAAACCTAGAGGTAAATATTAGAATAGATCTCAAGGATTGGCAACGTATCCCCCCGCCCCAATGTCCCAGATATTCATAGGCGACGGTGATCGATTACCATCAGTCTGTATTTTTATTTACCACGTGATAAAAAAATGTCCTTTAGATCATGCTTTACATATCAAAAGATGGGTTAAAGTGATTCCCGGAAAGGCCCAACTATTGTCAACTGAACAAGTTGACAATCGAGATCAAATCTTGACGGTTTGGATTTACTTCATTCAACACAATCTTTTCATGAATAATGGTACAATTGAAATCGGACGTTTCTCATATTATACATATGAGAAAAGTAAATAATTGTGTACATCTTCTTCTTCTTCTCAGAAATTGGACATCCACTGCTGGACGTACGCCTCCCCCATTGAGGGGGGGATTTGACAATTCTCGCCACGCTTGGTAGGCGGGTTGGCGAACGCAGTATGATTTATCGATCCTCAGAAGGCGCTGCTGCCTACCTTCTGTTACGTGATCCCTTAGCCGACTCTTACGGCACCCACGGGAAGAGATGAGGGAGTACTATTCTAGGCCGGTACCACCACGGCACATGTATATATCTTAGTTTAAAAACTACAAAAATAGATGGGGGTATGAATGTGATATATAAAAAAAAGACATGTGGCACTCTGGGACTGCCGCGGTAAAGCAATTGCGTAGCATTTTTATAAATAAATAAATAAAAACGTATTTATTGCCAATAAAAACACAATTCGTAAACACATAACACAAAAAAGGTAAATTAATACATAGTACGTACACATTGCTTATTTTTGGCAATAGGGGTACGCTCAGCACTAATCTGCGTAACCTTGAGGATTACACAGGGCTGGTTTTCAGCGTACTCCTTTGCTCGAATCCGGTGTTAGTCGACAGTTTTGTTGTAGCGGGTAGTCAAAATAGTACAAATAAAAACAGAAGTCCTTATGAAAACAACTAACCAGTATTATTAAATAATAATATATAATAAAAGTAAAAAAATAAGAGAATGTTTAAGGTTTGTTGTGATCTAATACATTAAAAAGGATTGTCATTGGTACAGTCGTAAAACGCTTGGACGATGCGGCTGCTAAATTAGACTTGTAAGTACGGAAGGCTGGAGTATGAGTGTGAGAGAGTGTGTGTGGGAGTGTATGTGAGGAGATGTGTGGTGTACAATAGTAGAGGGGTTATACTCTAATCTTGGTTTGTGTTTTAAAGGTTGCTTCAAATTGCTTTTCATATCGTTGTAATAGTATTTTCTTATAATTATTTTTATAGAGAGAATAACTTATCTTTTTTCTCATCGGAGGTGGGATATTGTTCCAAATTTTTGATGCACTGTATTTGAAGCAACCCTTGAAGCTGTTGGTCTTATATTTATGTGTGTATAGAGTGAGCAGGAGTTTTGATCGAGTGTTGGCCAGATGAATGTCTTTCATAAAAATGAGCTTATCAAAGAGGTATTCCGGTTTTTTATTCCAGATAACTTTATGGGTTATACAGGCTGAAGCTCTTCAAGTGAAGCTCTTTTCTTGCCTTCATATTTAGTATGCTTTTCTGTACAAGATAAGGAGTGATATGATTTCTCCGAGGTATGCCAAAACAGTATCTTGCGCATGCATTCTGAAGTCTTTGAATAGCACCTTCGGTTTTAGCATAGCTCAACTTATGCAACTAATATATGAATAACTTATGCAGTAACGCCGTTACAACCAATGCCACCTAGAGGCGAGTTGCTGAACTAAACAGACAAGCGTGATATTTCAAAAAAGTTATTAAAAGTTCTGCTATTCATCGATAGATGGCCAAACTAAAAAGTATTACCGCTGTGCCGGTCGGAGTGGGGGGTGTTAGGTTATTTTCGTTACGGAATTTCTGGATTCGGTCTCCACGCTCAAGGCCCGCGATAAAAGCTATGCAAAAGCTTAAAAAGAATCTCGTCAAAATTTGTGATTCCCGTGGAATTATTGATGTAGCCGGAAAACCGTTATCCACGGGGGTGAAATCGCGGGGCGCTACTAGTTAGTTTACAAACTACGTATCCTGTATAATATTTACTCGTACAGTAAGTTCATTAGTTTATTTATATATAAGTTGAGCTCTGATGTCACTGAGCCAAACAAGCCTACCTGGATAAAGTTCTGTCAAACAAACTGACAGGTACACGTAAACACAGCCTCCACCTATATAACTTGTGATATTCTGATAGTTTACATGGAGTTATTCCTTTGATCAAGGTTGACGGATTGACAGGCTTAAGAAACTTTTTGACATAGTATTGAGTTGATAAGTAACAGCTTTTATGTCAACGATAAAAAGGTATAAATTAAAAATTAAAAAATTTGCGAATTGTTTTGACTATGTTATGGTGGTATTATTTTATTCAAAGTAACTAAAATTGTTTAACACAATAAAGTTATCGTATCAATGGTTGACGGATTGACAGGCTTGACAAACTTTTTGACATAGTATTAAGTTGATAAGAAATAGCTTTTATGTCAACGATAAAAAGGTATAAATAAAAAATAAAAAAATTTGCGAATTGTTTTGACTATGTGATGTGGTATTATTTTATTCAAAGTAACTAAAATTGTTTAAAAAAATTAAGTATTCGTATCAATGGTTCCCAAGTAGAAGAGTTGACGCGATTTACTTAACAACTTAGAAAAAATATATTTTTTAAGTAACTCCTGACAAGAAAAATCTTAATCGAAAACTATATAAGTATCATAAAAATAATTAAAAATCTGTAAAAGTATGTGCCCATGAATCCTTTCCATACCCCACATGACACGGCTAACTCAATTCAAAATTTAAACCGTCGTTTTTAATTATTTAATTACAAAAGTTTTAATTACAATTCATAGTTCTAAATCAACGGGAAATACATATTAAAAAGAGTGTCGAAATATACGTTTTTACGTCACAAATGGCCGTATCTTTTATTACGTAAACTAAGAAGTAAGATTTTTTTGTAGCTTCAAAAGACTGTAAGTATTTGTATATTGTCTTAATTTTAACTGAATACTCCCACGCGTTTCCGAGTTAAAGGGTCTTGACAAACGCACGGACGGACAATAAAGTGATTCTATATGGGTTCCTTTTTAGGTACGGAACCCTAAAAGTAGAATAAGGGACAGGGTTTACATGTTTGTGGTCAATTTTACACTGATTTAAACGGGTATAACGTGGTACTTACGCGTAGTCGATATCACGATCATATGATCGTGATATCGACTACGCGTAAGTACCACGTTATACCCGTTTAAATCAGTGTAAAGTATTCATGAGCGTGAGTTTTAATATTATTATTTGTGGTCAATGTTTACAAAAGATGGAAAGTGTGAAAGTGATATTGAGAGGGAGTCAATGAGGTCCCTCCTTGACTTCCATTGATAAGGTGAATAGAGCTTTAGATTCCTAAATGATCAGCAGATGTCGAGAAAGGCACGCTTGGCTGTATAGAGGAGCGTTGGTTCCAACACTAATGTGTGGCAGTGAAATGTAGTGAATAAGATAGAGAAAAGTATTTTAAGATAGTTTGGTCATGAAGAGAGAATGAACGAAAGGAGATTGACTAAGCTCGACCTGTATACCTATACATGGGTGAAGTGAATGGTAGCGTTGGAAGAAGAAGGCCTAGGCGAAGGTTCCAAAATAATTTATTTTTTTAATATTATAAGCTTGCGTTTGACCAGTGTCTCACCTGGTGTTAAGCGACGACGCGGTCTGAGGTGGAGCACGCAAACTTAGAAGGAATCTATTCACTCGCGACTTGAAGACGCCGGGGTTGTACCTGGGTTGTACCGGGAAAGCACAGACTCAGGCAGTGAGTTCCACTCTCTGGCAGTACGCATTATAAAAGTGGAAGCAAAACGCATCGTGCATAAGGGTGGTATATCTACCATGTAGCGGTGGCGCATAGTCGTACGTCTGGTTGACCGATAATATAATGGAGATGGTGAAATTAAATTGTGTAATTCCAGTGCACATTAGAAAAATCAGATTGAAGAACTTCAAAGAAAGGGCCAGGTCAATGGTACTAATGCGACGTGCTGTATGAAAGGTCTGATGAGCGTGGATGAAGCGAAAGAAATGTCTCGGGATCCTAGCAATTGAAAAGCTGTGGTCTCTGTCTACCCCTACGGGAAAAAGACGTGAATATAATTATGTAGATATGTATGTTTAGATATTTCAAAAGAATATTGAACTTAACTCCTTATTTCCAATAAAAAGAGTAACATTATCGTACTTGCGACACGTTTCATACGCGTCACTCCGGTATTGACATCTTTGTGTGTATCATAGATATTGTGACAGTATCCAAAGTCACGTGATTATAGATTTTTCCTATCCTACTATTTTTATAAAGGCGAAAGTTTGTGTGTATGTTTGTTACTAACTAACGCTCAAACAGCTACACTAATTTCGATACAATTTAGTACAGATTTAGTTTAGACATAGGCTACTTTTCATCATCATCATCATCATCAATCCACCAAGCGGATAAAACTACAGGACGCAGCTAGTTGAAAATACTTCTCACTTTAATGCCTTAAAACATACATTAATCTACGTATTCTGTCACTACTGAAGTTATTAAATAACGTAAGTTTATACCTATCAGTTTTAGTGATTTTTGTAAGTTTTTTCTTTATTTATTATAAGTTTGCGTTGGACAACTGCCTCACCTGATGTTAAGTGATGACGTTGTCTAGGATGTAGCACGCAAACCTAGAAGGTTAACTAAGTTAACCTATTCACTCGCAACTTGAAGACTCCAGGATCGTACATATCGGGAAACACAGACTCGGGCAACGAGTTCCATTCCATATTAACTCTTATTGCAGCGTTTAAAGCGTAATCAGCTCAATAAGTTGCCGCAGCTGGGAAATAAACCTTCCTTTCAGCAAGGATTGATTTAGGATTGCAGTTTTAATATAAAGTAATCATCAAATGTGACAATAATTATATTCATTTAACGGAACACCGCAGTTTTACCTGCGCTGGCTGTGGCCATATTGTTTACTCCTATAAGGGGTAATTTTCGAAGATCAGTTCTTAGTGTAGTAGTACTTCATAAAAACTAATTGTGTGCCAGATTTTAACTAAACTTAAGCTGTTGTGTGCTTTGACAACTTCATAATGTTTCAAACTTGAATCATCTACTTTTTACCGCGTAGCAAATATTTAAAAAAACTTTTTATTTCTTACATGTACATAATTATGTTGGTACATTACTTACATGTAAAATCCTATAATTAAGGTGGAGCATGCAAGAACTAACTATCATTCAGACAATAGAAATATGCATTAATTAATAAGGATTTTATATTTGTTTGTTTTGTGTGTTTTTATATGAGGCTTCCGGGCGTTTTTACTGAAGCTTCAAATTTTCAATGTACAAAGCTTATGTACTGTCAAGTACTTATGAGATTGACATCATCGCGTGTAGCACTCAAGTGCTTGACTACAACGAGAAATGGAGCAAAAATAAAATGTCAGAGCGTTCACTTGTTCTGAGTACACTTGCCTTTCCACACTTTTGCAACATCATTTCAGGAACTGTTGTGTTTATTTCACATAAGTAGCGCCTCACGGTTTCACCCGCTTGGATTACGGTTTTTTTTTTTTTTTTTTTTAACATTCACACAAGGTCTGAATTTTTCCCGCTACCTCAATTATCCCACGGGAACTATACTTTTTCCGGGATAAAAGTAGCCTATGCGTAAATCTAGGGTTTTAACTATCTCCATAGTAAATTTCATGGAAATCAGTGTAGCCGTTTGAGCGTGAAGAAGCAACAAACATATATACAACTATGGTAAGCGTGTTTGTAGCTTTTCTAGGAGTGAAACATTCACACTTGGTCTACCGGTCTTTTGGTCTTTAAATATCAAGTGTGCCAGTCTGGCCTCGCACTGCAGATGGAGATAGTCCCTTATTTTCTTAATCACAAGAACTAGCTAAAGTTCACGAAAACTCTTCTAACAGAGAAGACGCCGCGAAGGAGAGTTCTACGCGTTCTACGGTTCTGAACCACTGAAGATGTCGACCGCAGTGATCGACGAAACGTCTGGAACACAAGTTTCACTTACAACTTTCACAACGTTAAAAAAGTTATTGGATTTAAAAGTATTTAGTTTGAATGTACACAAGAAATGCCTATATTTGCTATCTTGTAGGCAATTCTGGTGGGCTTTGGCACTTATGCTGAAATCGAGCACAAATATTATATAATGACCATTAATAATAATTGGTTTGTTCCAATCAATATAATTTCAAGGCAAAAGCTCTGAACTAAGCACTCGCTAATTGAATGGACACCCTAAATAAAATAATCAGAAATATTTTTATAATTGATAAATTTCATTGGGAATTTATTAAAATCAAGAAGGCTTTGCTGTTATAATTAATTTTCGTCTCAAGGGTATTTTTCAAAGTTATTTAAGCCTGCGTAGGTAGCTGGTGAAAAGAGCTTAAATCATTATTGATATTGATAATGAAATATATTGCAATTTCCATTATAATAGGAAACGTAAAAATCCATTACTTTTTTTATTTTAAGTTTCTAGTAGCGTCTGGCTAACTACCATCTTGAGATTAAAAATAGTTTTACCAAAAATTGGAAACGATTTCAACGCTCAAAAGTGTGAAATAACTTGTTGAAGTCTGTACCATGATAGTTCAAAAGTAACTATTATCAATATATTGTGCGCATTGTGCACTTTGGTAAAAAATGGTTTTTCATCCTTTTTAGTCACATTTGCAATAACAAATGTGTACATACATTTTTTTACAAATTTTCTGTGTATCAATGTATCAATGGTCATTATGTAAAAAAAAAGTAAAATTTGGTTTTATTTTTCCATTATTCTACTATATTATTCAATAAAACGTGATTTGCCGCAAATTATAAAGACCAATATCAAAACCAACCAAACACCTTAATAATGTTCTTGCTAGAAACACAGTTCAAAATGTAATATATAATGTTATATAAGGTTACATTACCAACTTAAAAAATGATTGTAATTTTTAGACTTTCGCGATTCGAACACATTGTTAATAAATCAAACGGGGCTTGATCGCGAGAAAAACATTTAGTAACTTATTTACCTCGACGTTTCGACCAAGTTGCATTGGTCGTGGTCACGAGAAGACTCTATTTAAGGTTAGAAATTAAGGTGAGAGGGAAAATGATCAATCTGGCATTTAATAATCCATTACATCGCATGTGCCGGCTTTATTATCAAATCAGCACTCAGGTCGATATATTTCATCAAAACTCTTTTACTTTTACAAATGTTATTGTCAGAATTACCTTTTTTTTTTTACTATTATAAGTTTGAGTTTGACAACTGTCTCACCTGATGTTAAGTGATGACGTTGTCTAGGATTTAGCACGCAAACCTAGAAGGTACTTATTCACTCGCGACTTGAAGACTCCAGGATTGTACATATCGGGAAACACAGACTCGGGCAACGAGTTCCATTCCTTGGCAGTACGCATTAAGAAAGTGGAAGCAAAACGCTTCGTGCAACCTTTGAGTGACTTTTTATTTTGTAGTTGACGCTAAGCATTGATAATGTTTTAATTTTGCAAATGCTGTGTACAATACTTGGGTTAACAGACTAAACATGTAATATTATACTACGTGTATTGTTTTTGTTTTGTAAGTAATAGTTTGTTAACCGTTTTTGTTAACCGTGTTTGTTAACTGAATTGGCAAATCCCCCCTATGTGGGGGACGCATATGTTCAGCAGTGGATTTCTCATTGCTGAGAAGAAGAAGAAGAACCGTTTTTGTACCAATTTTAAATAAATAAATAAATCTCAAAAATCCACTTCTAAGTATCAAAATAACACATTACACAGTAACTTGTCGCCTTTTGACATGTTTCATGTCCCACGTGGGACTGTTTAACTACCACCAGGTGGGCAGTTTTTTGCCCGACGTCCCTTTTCGAGCCGTTTATTTCAGTCACATCTCAACCCTTAGGGACGTAACGGGACCACTTTTAATGACATGTCGTAAACGAATACATAAATGAGCAATCTAAATAAAAGTGTTGAAATGCGTGGAAGTAGTATAAAAGTTTTTTTTGGCAGGTGTTTATGACTGTTTTTTTTTATTTATTTATTTAATGATTAACATTTACACAAGCTCTTCAGGTCCTAAACTAGGCAGAGCCTGTACTATGGTAACCTGATGACTGATGTATATATATATATAAGTATATATATATATCAGTCATCAGGTATATATACTTATATATATATATACTTATATATATATATATGGTGGATATATGGTATATGGTGTATATATATATATATACACCCAGACACGGGTCAAACAGACATGTTCATACACACAAATGTTTGACCTGTCCGGGAATCGAACACGGGACCAGCAGCTCAGAGTGCTACCAACTGCGCCAACCGGCCAGCCATTTTAGAAATATTTCATTTTACAGAATATATTTAATCTCGATAGATAGACAGAAAACTCTTTATTTGCACACTATTTCAAAAACACATAAAGAAAACAAAGAAGTATAAATATAGTGATACAAAGGGTGGCTTTATCGCTTAAAGCGATTTCTTACAGGCAACAAAACAGACAGGGGTTTTCATAAATTTTAATCGATGTTACTATCGTTAGCTTCAATGGTGCTAGCATCATCACCATAATCTTAGCCATAGGATGTCCACCGCTGGACAGGTTTCTACAAGAACCGGTCGTAATCGTCCCGCATCTAGCAAGTTCAACACTGCTCGAGGCTTCTGTCTTGGCAGCGAGATATTATGATAATTATGAGAGTTTTATGGTTTATTGAAATAACAACATCCTAGGCGCAACTTTTTTTTGTATATTACACTCAGACCCCCGCACTAGGATTCCCTGTGTCGCGGGAGGCATGTACATACACAATCACAGCACACAAACACCCAAGACCCGGGACAAACATCTACACTCATCGCACAAATGTATGCCCCTGCCGGGATTCGAACCCACCCTGGGTTCTAATCACAGAACACCCGGAGACACAGAAGTTATGTCACTGACAGGAACCACTGCGCCACGGCAACCGTCGCCGTGGCTAGTCCCGACTAGGGGGACATTAAACATTGAAACAAATCTGTGATAAGCGTACTTTATTTTTACCACACTATCACCCCTGCACTAAGATTCTCTGTGTGGCGAGAGGCATGGACACATGCAATGATATCACAACAAACATCACATAAATGTTTGCTCCTGTCGGGATCCGAACCCAAGGTTCCGCGGATCAGAAGTCATGCGACTGTTTTTGTAATAAAATTGTGTGACAATACCTCCCGCGACACAGGGTATCATAGTGACGGGGTGGGTGTGAATGAGTTTAAAATTCAGTGGAGCCAGATTGGCTTAAGAAGTCTTTGTTCCCAAAGAAACCTTTACAGCCTGTTAAATATTTTATTTTTATTTTCCGTAGGTATCGAGAAAGTCCCGTCTGTTACAAAAACCGTCAAATATATTCTTAAGCGAAGATGCATGACCGAACTATGCTCCCAAGGCTGTTAGACCCGACCTTGATATTTCATAGGCTATTCGGTAAGCTGAAGTTTCATGAATATTTTTATAAACATTTGCATGCTCAATAAGGCTGTATTTTCACGCTTTAGGGTATATTATACTCTGTCTATACTAGTTGTATAAATATCATAAAATTGTTGTTCAGATTGGCTGCCAGGCTTGGAATAGAAAGAGACAACATGCGGGTTGCTCAAATGTCTCAAAAATCAATCGAATAAGAAATCGCAATGAACGTTTATCCGACTAATATTGTAAGGGCGAAAGTTTATAGCAATGTGAATATGTTTGTGAAAGCTTCACGCTCAAACAGCTACACTAATTCCGATGAAATTCGGCATAGAGACAGCTTAGACCCTAGATTAATACATATGCTAGTTTTCATTCCGAAAATAATTGCTGTTTTAACTTGGGATAAGCAAATAATTCAAAAACCTCTGTTACTCCATCACACTCAAACGGTTGTAATCCACGCGGGTGAAGCCGCAGGGAGCAGCTAGTGTTATAAGTAGTATTCCTAAATTAGTTATATAATTAATTGATTAACAAATAATTCATTGTTGTAGTTTGACGAAAAGAAAGTCGAAAAGTGTAGCAATGGTCAAAGCAATAATGTTAGACGGATGACCCCCTGATCGGCAACCAATTTTACGAAATATGTGCACGCTCCACTGCCACATCAACTTACTAATCCGCTGGGTTATGTTGGTGACTTCTGCAGATCTCAATTATCATTTGATTTCGTAGAGAAACGTCTCCATAGCTCGTTATACTGTCTTGAGCTTAGTAACAAGGCCTACTCTGCCTTCTGAGCCGCTGGTCCCGGGTTCGATTCCTGGACAGGTCAAACATTTGTGTGTATGAACATGTCTGTTTGACCTGTGTCTGGGTGTGTATATGTATATAAGTATATATATAAGTATGTTTATAAGTATATATCAGTCATCAGGTTACCATAGTACAGGCTCTGCCTAGTTTGGGACCTGAAGACCTTGTGTGAATGTTGTACCATAGTAAAAAAATAAAAAAAAAAATAAAAAAAATGTTTTTTTTTTAGGAAGTAAATAAAGTGCATTATAAGAAGAAATATACCTGCCACCTGGAGTTTCATGGTTCATTACATTCACAACGTGCTGGACAAAAATTGCGTTCCATAAAAAAAATGAACGTGTTTATACAACTTTAAATAATATATAAGACTTAACATTTTTACAAAAATAAATAAACATTTATTGATTTTCTAATTAATATTTAACACAGGAAATGTTTATGATCTCTTTATTTAAGTAATAATTAGTTTAGGTATGTACCAAATAGAAATATATCTAAATTAAGATTTTGTTATTTACTTACATTATTTGTATGTACTGTTGAATTATTTTAATTTAATTTTTTTCATTATCCTTTTTTAATCAATTTGATTTAGTGAAGATTTTTCTGTTTAAAATGACTAAAGCCGAAATATTTTTCCAAGATACCCTGTGTTTGGGCTTGATTGAGATTGTGAATTTTTCAATAATCAATTGAAAAAATAAAATGTTAAAATGGAAACTTTATTGTTTCCTATTTTTAAATATCAATTTGGAAATGTTCTTTCATAATTATTAAAGAGTAAATATTTATTTTCCTACTACGATATCAATCTATAAAAATCTATTAATAATATTTTGCTTACATTAACACAAAAATTACCAATACTATAAGACATTTCCATAAAATTTCGTTCAAAAATAATTAGATACATGATCACAACAGTTGTTACGGAGAACTTCCAAAATTAACGTATCCAAAACGAAGTCGTCACGTATTTATAGATTAAGAAAGCGTCATACATAAGGACGAAAATACTTACTTGGCGTCTGAAAATCCTTTTGAAAACACTCCTGAAACTTCCAAGTCATTCACATTTAAATACACTCAAAATTTTGCCGGGATATATACGTCACAAATCGCACTGCGCTAAGCACTTTTATTAGATCTCTAACACATTTACGGGATAATACTTGAATGTCACTAATATCGTAATGTAAGTTAAGACGAAAGCGACGAAACGACCTACATCCACGATGGTCAGGACAAGACTGAGCTTTGGATTTTCGTATACAGTTGTTGTGTGGGGTGGGTATGTTCCCGTATAAGCAGTAAGGACAATTTCAATCCATCACATCATATTTTTATGAAATAGCTGGCGAACAAGCAGATGGGCCGTCTGATGGTAAGCGATCACCGTTGCCTATGGATATTTGTAGCACTGGGGGTATTACGATACGTTGCCAATCTTTTTAAGACTTTGTTAACTCTCCTTTTGAAGAATCCCGTATTGTAGCTAGTCGGTAATACCGAGGAAGCTCGTTCTACATTTTGCAGGTGTATTTTATATATTTTGCAAGCAAAAACGATCGGTTGTATCTTACAGTGTGTGAATCTCATGTGTCAATTAAAATGGCATAATAAATATGTAACACTGCAGTTTTTGGATATGTCTGTACTCTATTTGATTTCCACGAGAAATATTTAATTCACATTGGCAATGTTAGACACATACTTGTATAGATACTGTTCTTTACTCTGTATTGCGATTTAAGCCCATACTACTAGAACAATTCAGTTTGATGTAGTTAAAGCGTTTATAAACCTTTTTTGAACTTCTTTTTATTTTTCGTTTTGGCTCCGCACTTCACAGGCCAGGTATATACATTCAAGTTTTGTTGCATCAAAATAGCTTAGCCTAAAAGATTAGCTCAAAACTCCTTTCTCTATTTCATTTTAGTTCAATAAAGTAGCGGACCCTTAATTAACTTTATTTAGTAATTGCTGAGAGATGAATAGAAGTCAATATTTTCAATTGAGACTATTTTGTTACAATTTTCTGCACTCGTGTATTTTCACGGACACTATGCTACTTACGGACTACATCCGAAGTACCCTTTGGGAAATAAAAAAAAATGTAGATTTTTGCCATATAATTTATAATTTCATCATAAATACTGTCTACTAGCTGTGCCCCGTGGTTGTACCCGCGTGGTGATGAAAACCGGTATTGATGGTGATGATGAAAAAAGCCTATGTGTTAATACAGGGTATAAGCTATCTCCATACCAAATTTAATCGCAATTGTCGTTTCGGTCAATTCGTCGTTTTAGCGTGAAAAGGTAAAAAACAATTGTTTAAGTTACATTTTACCATGCCAACAAATTTAAATATTTTTCATTAAACTCTACAACCTTTTTTATCGCTTGTTGAAGATAGGCCATAGAGAATTTCGAACATTAAATTATTTCAAAGGCTATTGTATAAGAAGGTATGTATAGATCTTTTATTTCTTGATAAATATTCTCTCTACTGTTTGTTGAGCAAAGATCAAGCTTGCTCAGCCAAGCAGCAAAGCTATTGAAGCATAAACAGGATAATGCCATAAATCTGAGGGTCATATGGCAACTTGTCCGCAGTAAAACTGAGTGCTTTGATCTATCACCGTAGGCTTATGGTTGTATGCCCTTGGATTATATTTTCGGAAATATCCTTGGCATACAGTAAAGGATAAAATATAAAAAAACGCCTTTATTAAAATAAAACACTAATAACTAATTACAATACTGCAGCTACTACAATAACATTTGAGCAATCCACTAGTTATTGGTAGCATATAGATAACTCAGATGTTCTAACCCGCTACCGGCTAGCAGCGTGCCACGTTGAACTGCAATGCTGATTCATTGAGCCAAATATGTGCCAGCATTTTGGTCACGAAAAAATTTAAAAAGCTACCTACATTTATCATGAGTAATATTATAAATAGCTATATAACAAGGCAATAAAAATATTAAATTTTATTAAAACTCAATGCAGATAGGTAATTGTTATTTGTTATTTCAATCTTTTTAATAATCTCATTATAAACCATGGATTTTTTTACTGAAAATGTACCATTGTTAAAATAAATAGTACCTACTTTAGTAATGTTTGATATAAGTGGGTACAGTACAGTGGGTACAGTAGTTTGTGGCTCTGATTGTTCTGAAGTTATGCTCTGATTGTTCTGAAGTTATGCTCTGATTGTTCTGAAGTTAGGCTCTGATTGTTCTGAAGCTAGGCTCTGAACGTTTACTGGTAAAACCATTATCATCGAGCAAAGTGAGCGACATAGAAATATAACTTCAACGAATAACTTTTTACTGTAACTCTTGCCTTATATACGTGCATTTTAGATCAGTTCATTTTTAATGTAATATTGACCAAGGGATTTTTATTTATTATTATAATAAGTTTGTAATTTGTATTTTGAATTCACCAATTTCGTGACTTGTAATTGAACAATCAATCATATCAAAAAAATGTGTTACCAGTGATGACTTACGGAACTGAAACGTGGTCTCTGACTATGGGCCTTCTGAACAGGCTCAGAGTCGCACAACGAGCTATGGAGAGGGCTATGCTCGGGGTTTCTCTACGTGATCGAATCAGAAATGAGGAGATCCGTAGAAGAACGAAAGTCACCGACATAGCCCAGCGGATTAGCAAGTTGAAGTGGCAGTGGGCAGGGCATATAGTTCGAAGAACCGATGGCCGTTGGGGCCGAAAGGTTCTCGAATGGAGACCACGGACTGGCAAGCGCAGCATAGGACGGCCACCGACTAGGTGGACAGACGACCTGACTAAGATCGCAGGCAAGGGCTGGATGCGGGCCGCTTCCAACCGGTCCTTGTGGAAATCAATGGGGGAGGCCTTTGTCCAGCAGTGGACGTCCTATGGCTGAGATGATGATGATGATGATGATGAATTGAATAATCCTACTTCCTACTAATATTATAAATGCGAAAGTTTATGTATGTGTATTTGTGTATGTGTGTTACTTTTTCACGCTCAAACGGCCACACCGATTTCGATGAAATTTAGTATGGAGATACTTTAAATTCTAGATTAACACATCTTTTTCTTTTCTCAGCCATGTGCGTCCACTGCTGGACGTATGCTTCCCCCATATAGGGGGGATTTGCCAATACTCGCCACGCTTGATTAACACATAGGCTACTTTTATTCCGGAAAAACTGTAGCTCCCGTGGGATAGTTGAGGTAGCGGGAAAACTGTAATCCACGCGAGTGAAACCGCGGGGCGCTACTAGTTATGACTAAAAATGTTTATCTGTTTAACTATTCTTCCTCTGCCAGTCGTTTTTAAAATGAAACAGTGGTTGATTATTAAAATACCTTTTTTTATTGCAAATTACAATTACAAATGCGACCATTTTCACCTGCAGACCAAAAAACGTACTTTACTGGTAACTTACTTTTTTTAAAACATTCAAGGCCACTTTATATCAGTGAATCACCTCCGAAAATACCAAAGTAAGTTATCAAAATCATTGCAATTAATTTACACCATAAGTTTGAAAGGAGTTCCGCGGTTCTCCTAACTTTACCTCAAAGGCGTAGAAACTCATGAAACTGCTAGCTAGTGATTTTGTTACAATTATCCCATCACCAGCTTTATCAGAACCCTGGAGACCTTCCTATTTTATTTAACAATCAAGAGTAGGTATAGATCAAGTTTAATTGGATATGATAATTTTCCCTTTGTTAAAATATCTGCAAACCTAGACGTTACCGAATTATAAAGTGTTATTTGGCGCTATTCAGGGGTCTATCAATTTTTTTAAAAAATTAAATGATCGTATACTTAGACAGAAGTAACTTCTTATTTAACTTTTGATTCGAACAACTATACACACATATCACTTAATATTTAAATTTCTTTTGAGGGACATAATTATGAACAAGAATCTACTAATATTTACACTATCCAAGGAATATGTCTACTTGTATAATCGCACTCAGAGTCTCAAGACACAGGCTGTCGCCTAGTTTGAGACTTCCTGGTAACTCATAACTTAATCACATATTGTTATACTCCATATATCTTGTAATTTGTAGTGTTTTGTGTTGGACAATGTACTTTTTAGAAATAAATATTGATTGATTGATTGATTGATATAAATTAGAATAATAACGTATATTAAAATCAATATATTCAAAAAATATTTTAGACCTAATGGTCTGTGATATTATATCAGATTAATCCCAATAATATTAATAATGTGAAAGTTTGGATGGATGGATGGGTGGATGGGTGGATATTCGTTACTCAATCACACCAGAACGGCTGAGCAGATCTGGATGAATTCTAAATTTTCATCAACACCATCGTCACCGTTTTTTATAACCATGCGGTTAAAACCGCGGGGCGCAGCTAGTATTATAAATGTGAAAGTTTGTTACTATTGGATGCTTGTTACTCTTTCTCGTAAAAACTACTAAACGGATTTGGATGAAATTTGGCACAAATATAGATTATAGTCTGGAATAGCACACAGGTTACTTTTCAGCCTGAAAATAGTAGCTATTCCCGTGGCATAAGCAAATAATTCAAAAACCACTGTTACCCCTTCACGCTCAAACAGTTGTATACCGATTTCGATGCGTTCTCCATCTTAGACCGCGCCGTCACTTTACATCAGGTGAGACATTGCTCAAACATAAGCTAAAGAAAGAAGACCAAAAGGTGGGCAGCAGCGCCTTCTGAGGATTGGAAATCATACTACGCTCGCCAACCCGCATCCAAGCGTGGCGAGTATTGGCTAATCCCCCCTATATGGGGGAGGCATATGTCCAGCAGTGGACGCACATGGCTGAGAGAAGAAGAAGAAGCTAAAGGAAATATTCGAAATTACGCCCTTATGCAAAAAACCCCGTGAAAGTTATTAAAATGATTTTTGATAAAAATGTGCAATCGACCTGATTAATTGGGCCTGAACAAATTGCCTTCATATATTTATATATATATATATCGACGTAGGAAAGCATATTTGCTGTAAGTAGACATATTGCAATTGTTCACCAGAGCCAAAAAACTTTATTAATTTCGGAAAAAAATTAATAGCGTCTGACCTATCCATGATATTGCTACCATTTTTGGAACATGGGTTTATTTAACTGCCAGTCACCATTTGCAATGTAAACTTTTAATCCAAAGTTACTATAAGTGCGTGTTTGGCTAGTTACAGCAAACAGTTTTTTAAATCACATACCTTTAAAACGCTGTAACTAAGAAAGAAAAATGTACGCGTTGATGGAAATATTATCAATTAACAGGCGGTAAACGTGCTGTATGCAGTACATTTATTTATTTGGGTACTGCAATTCAAGATGTAAGATTAAATTTATAATTATGATTAGATCTAGAAATGCAGTGGGTCAGTTGGTAATGTAATGATTGGTTGAAAGTAAATGGTAAAATAAATATTTTTTGTCTGAATACAATGTTTTTATTTACATCTTGCGTTCCTAACTAGTTTTAGGGCCTTAGTTTTTATTATATAATTTAAATTTATTTATATTTATTTATAATTTTAATATATATTATTTTTTTATGTTTTATCTCTTATATATAATAGAAAAATACTTTTTTAATTCATATTCATATCCAAAAAATATTTATTTAAAAGTAAAAAACAGAAACTTAGTGGCAATTTGCCTTATTTTAGAACGAAAGATGTAACGAAATACAATTATAATTGAAACTTTACATAAAGACATTGTGTCCAATAAAAAACATATTAAAGGAAAAGTTGATAAACCAATGATATTACAATTATGTTATCGCGAATCATTCACATTTTTTTCAGTCATCTTCATCGGTTTCGGGTAAACAGTCGTTTGTTTTACAGCTGTACTTAAAACCTAAATATTCTTTGGCGTACATATTTGGAATCATTTTTTTCTCCACTAATTTTATTAAGTCATTATATTTTTGTTGGGATATTGGTAACATAGTCGAATATAAATTTGATTTCGGCATTGCATTATTGAGGCTGCTCTATTGCTATATTTGCACTATATTGCTGGCAATTGCAGAACTGTTTGAACAAATAAATTGCATCTGCACAGCGCCATTTGTAGCAGTACTTATGCCAGGACCAGGGAATAGCTTGAAGATGATACCTGCACTACGTCGCCCTCAATCGCAAAACTCGTTGAAGGTACTAGAGATAGACACTGAAACTGTAGCAAGTTACTTTGAGTAGCAACACCTGTATCAAGAACTGGAGATGGACATTGAAGTTGCGTTTGCACGTGGCTCTATTGCTGCACATGCTCTAAGACCGGAGGGTAAACTTTCAGGGTCCATCAATTTTACGTTGCTTTCGATCATAGCTCTCTTCTCAGTAGCTGGTGATTTACTTTGAGGCTGTTCCATATTGCTCTCAACACCACCAGCTAATTCTGGGATAGAATAGAGATATTGGGTTTTGATTTGCTTACCATCATTCTCAACTGGAAAGTAGGCTTTATAAGCTGTTAAATGTGGAATACTTTCATCCAAAACACCTTTATTATCAATGGTTACAGTAAAATCTAACATAGCATGTTTTGTAGTACATGTTTCGTGAGTCATTTTGCAATCTTTATGCAAGTCTGTTGGGATGTCCGTAAAAGCCCGAAGCTTGAAGCGGTGGCGGTAACATTTGTCTTAGTATGTGGTCGGTTGCAGTCATGTATTTTTCTAGGTTTCGAAAATGTGAAGTCAATTCTTTGCTACTAGTCATGTCCTCTTCCAAATTCCTTGTATGTCGTGGTGTCGTTTTGCAATTATTTTGCGAAAAATTATTAGATTCAACGGTCTGTGATTTTATTTCTTTGTTGTTCAATTTCGAAGGAATTAAATTGCCTTGTAGGTATATATATATATATAGCTTTTTTTTCTGATTCTTCTTCTTCTTCTCTCAGCCATGTGCGTCCACTGCTGGACATATGCCTCCCTCATATAGGGGGGATTTGCCAATACTCGCCACGCTTGGCAGGCGGGTTGGCGAGCGCAGTATGATTTCCGATCCTCAGAAGGCGCTGCTGCCCACCTCCTGGTACGTGATCCCTTAGCCGACTCTTACGGCACCCACGGGAAGAGATGGGGGAGTACTATTCTAGGCCGGTACCACCACGGTGAATTCTGATTCTAATGGTAGTAAAAAGTCAGTTTAGGTATTTTGTCTACTTACAGCAAATATGCTTTCCTACGTCGATATATATATATATAACAATCGAATATAATCGCAACCTCTATGTATAGGTCTGATTTTCGTCTATGATTAAATTACCACATTATTTGGGAAAGTTTGAATCCGAAAATCTCCTGAATGCTCCTTTTTTTCAAACTTGCTTTTTTAAGTATTATAAAGACCCGTTACTTACCAAGTTTGTTTCAAATTATGAGAAGTATGCCGTAACGCCGTAGCCAAGGATTTAGAAAAAGAGATAAGCATGTTTTATGATCAAAATTTTTGGGGAAGATATTGTATGATGTAGGTATTGTACTTATATGAAAGAGAACAAGAAGAAAAAGAAAATAGTTTTATTTAAGTAACAAAAACACTTATTTAAAAAAAAAATAATTAAAATACATATTTGAAACATGCCTAATTATTGCGTTAATTTTCATGTCTCAAATCGGTCCCAACTCAGCATAATGCTGGTTGTAAACCAACGCTGGTCTATTGTAAGAATAATAATAGTAAGATATTGAGAGTATTACTTATAACCATATTGCTAATATTTAGCATCATAATTAAATCATTTTTTTAAAGATTTGTGGAGTATATTATTAAAATAAAACACTAATAACTAATTACAATACTGCAGCTACTACAATAACATTTGAGCAATCCACTTGCTATTGGTAGCCTATAGATAACTCAAACGCTCTCAACCGCTACCGGCTGGCAGCGTGCCCAGAATGCTAGCAGCATTGCCACGTTGAATCGCAATGCTGACTCGTTGAGTCCTTCAAACGCTCTGATAAATCCGATGAGCTCCCGGTCCCCACGGGTCCAATGCTGCGTTACCCAAATCATTATCTCAGACATAGGATGTCCACTGCAGGACATACGTGTGCCTCCGCCGCCAGGGCTAGTTGGAGGCTTCATGCACACTTGGTCATCTCGTCTGACCAAGTATCAGTGGATATCCTGCGCTGCGCTTAAAAGCCGCCTAACCGTAAATATCGTTCCATTAAGGCGCTGTGAGTAGACAAACCACTATTTTTAAAAATGTATTTTAAGCCATGTGTAGAAGACTCATTTGCGTGCTCCATCGTAGACCGCATCATCACTTATCATCAGGTGAGATAGTGGTCAAACGCCTGCCTACTCCCAAAAAAAATAATCTCAAACACTTACGACAGACGTCAATTTTTTTTTTCTTCCACTTAGACCCCCGCACTAGGATTCCCTGTATCGCGGGTGGCATGGACACACAATCACATCACACAAACATCCAAGACCCGGGACATAATCTACACTCATCGCACAAGTGTTTGCCCCTGCCGGGATTCGAACTCATGGTCCCGGAGACACAGAAATCATGTCAATGACACTAACCACTGCGCCACGGCGACCGTCTGAATTAGAATTAAAAATTAAAATCAATTTTTTTCAGGCATAAATAAGACCCATACAGAAAATAAAATACAGTAGAATAACTATACAGTTAATATATGAAACTTATATATATTAACAGTCATTATATCCGAGCAACTATAATATGGGTGGTGGCCGTGGTGGTACCGGCCTAGAATAGTACTCTCCCATCTCTTCCCGTGGGTGCCGTAAGAGTCGGCTCAGGGATCACGTACAAGGAGGTGGGCAGCAGCACCTTCTGAGGATCAGAAATCATACTGCGCTCGCCAACACGCCTGCCAAGCGTGGCGAGTATTGGCAAATCCCCCCTCCCTATATAAGGAGGCATACGTCCAGCAGTGGATGCACATGGCTGAAAAAAAATAAAATAATATGGGTCTTTTCAAAAGGAGAGTTAACAGAGTTTTTAAAGGATTGGCAACGTATCGTAATACCCCCAGTGTTACAAATACCCATAGGCGACGGTGATCGCTTACCATCAGGCGGCCCGGCGGCTTTACTTGTTTGCCACCTATTTCATAAAAAAAAAAATATAGGTACGAAAATCTTGTTGGTGCACGACCTCACTTCACATTCACTTTTTCATAAATTACTTTTCTGGTATTTCTGTAAATACGTGTCGGGAATCTCATTTTTAAAATATGTATTAAATTTAAATTTCTTAACTTTCTTAAATGCTATATGTCGTAATAAGAAAAAGCTCTGTCCCCTATACTATACCCTGCTAATATTATAAACGCGAAAGTTTGTATGGATATATGTTACTCTTTCACGCTCAAACGGCTAAACGGATTTTGATGAAATGGGTTATGTAGATAGGTATTCAAGGTTCCGAAGTTATCTTCAGTGATATGACTTAACACACATTTAAAAACTTTAAAATCGTTTCTAAACACCAATAAAATTTTATCAGAAAATTTATTGCAGACAACGCAAACAAAGAAATATTTGAAAACAACAAACAGTTTCTTCAAAATCCAGATAAGAACGTGCGCCAAAATAACCAACGAAGTTGGGGTTTGCTTGAGACAAACACACTGCAACCAATTTGGTCATTCTTTGGCCAATATTTGACAAAAATGGGGGTCCTACTATTGTTCCTAAAACTATATTTCAATGTTAATATTTACCCGTGGCCTTTATTATACCCGAAACCTATATTAGACCGCAGGCCTATGTGCAACAGTGGATGTCCTATGGCTGAGATGATGATGATGATGATGATTTATTTTTATTTTTGTTTACATTCACACAAGGTCTTCAGGTCCCAAACTAGGCAGAGCCTGTACTATGGTGACCTGATGACTGATATTATATACTTATATACATATCAGACACAGGTCAAACAGACATGTTCATACACACAAATGTTTGACCTGTCCGGGAATCGAACCCGGGACCAGCGGCTCAGAAGGCAGAGTGCTACCAACTGCGCCAACCGGCCAGTCAGATGATGATTTACCTATGATCATATCATCGCTTGTAACATAGCCGAGATATCGAGAGATCAAAAAGACACTGTAAATATCACATTTATACAGTTCAATTTTTTTTCAATGGTATCTTGGTAATGTAAAAAAAAATGTATGCAAGCATCCTTCTTACGATGTACACTCGACTGGAGGGAAAACATACAGTTTTGTCCGTTCTAATGCTAACCAATTATTTTATTGTCTGGCAGCCTTTAACGCTCAACTCGCTTCATTTCAGTATGTCCACCCTTGTATTCAGTCGAAGAGTAGCTGAGAATCCTGAATACAATCACATCAGGAAATAATCACAATCCGAACTTGCTAACCTAAATTGTATTTACGTCCTGTGCTTGCGTCCTACCAGTTTGCAATCGAACGTAAACAAATCTGTCTAACATTTAATTTAAACTGCAATGTTTCCCATGTGTTCAATATTTATAGAATAGTATTTACAACCTTGCGTTAAAACTATATTTGCACAGCGTCTCCCAGAGTTCCAATTCCCATTCATATATAACAAAATTAATAAAATTTGCGATCTCCGAAGGAAAAGAATAAGAGAATGTAAAGATAGTTTAACAAAATACTTACGCACACTCACTTATGACCAGACAGAGAATTTCTTAAAGATTGTTTCCTAGCTGTAATTCTAAATGTGAAAAACTCCACCATCTACATCGAAACAAATTTTATATCATCTTACACACACTCACCCCATACATCATACATCTAAGGGAATATGTAAAATAAAAATAAAAAAATGCTTTGTTATAATTGTAGGTATCCAATCTTGTTTTTTCAATGTATAAACCGCACCATACATATACAAAAATAAAAGTTGTTTAAACGCTAAATCGTGGGTCCTGCGATACAGGTTTACCTAGTGCAGGATTCACAAGCCATCACTAAACCTTAATGTCTAGTAACTGTATATTATACATATAGTACACATATATACATACATTTAAGTAATTACATGTTTAGTTTATTAAGGTTAATCTTTTGGTGAATAAAAAATATTTCTATTTCTTTCTTTCTATTTCTATTTGTCAGAAAGTCGATATTTTGCAATGTGTCCACTGAAACCGTGAAAAAGATGGATGAATAGATAACACTTTAATGTAGTACATCAACATAACACGATATTTAGAAAATAAAACAATAACAAATTTTTCAAAATTGGCTGTCATATCGCTAAGAAACGATCTCTCCCAGACTACCTTTGTAAGGAGAGTAATTAGGTTTCTGAGAAGAGGTGCGTTCTTAAGTTTAAACGAGTAAAAGAAATAATAAAATAAATATTCAAAATAGTATATATACATACATATTTTGTTTCCAAATTTAAATCAGTGTAATTTTTGTAATACAATATGAATGTTATCATTCTGTAATGCGGTACTTACGCGTAGTCGATATCACGATCGACAATAATTGTGAGTGACAATGAGTGCGAGACGGGACGTTACGACTAACGCACCGCAGTCAAGATCCTGATGAAGGCTTCCGGAAGAAGCCGAAACAATTGTCGACCGTGATATCGACTACGCGTAAGTACCACGTTATACCCGTAAAAAACAGAGTAAAGTAATCATGAACGTGAGTTTTAATATTATTATTCTGTAATGCGTCGAGTATTCTAGTTCAGGAGCCTATGGATTTAAAAATAGAATGTAATATTTATGTCAATAAAATTTAAAGTAGCACCCCTAGTGCAAGCGTTGCTGGCGTCCTGCCAATAAGCATGAATCATAGCGCCCGCGTAAACCGCGCGCGATTTGTCAACATGGCTGCACACACACATGCACGGTACCGCATATGTCGCGTGTAACACACTGAGCATGTTTTTGTGTGCACTTGAACTTTGTTTTTTACATATTGTAAAAAGCTTTTACGCTTACATGCTTACGTAAATGCGTCCATTTGTTACCGCGATGCACAAGTAAGTTATAGGTTTTAATGTCTCACACATTTGCTAATGAAGTTATAATTATTTTTATTTGTTATTTTTATGTGCTTAAAACAAATATTTGTTTTTGAGTAGATATAGTTTAGCATTAATGCACGTTTTGCAAATTATATTTGATGTCGATTCTCTTAAAGACGTATTTCTGCTAAATATGAAGAAAGAGAACTAGATTTATTATATGTATATAAAAACTTCACTAACCGCTAACCATAAACTCTAGAAACACACTTTTTGGAATATACCATTGCCTCTCATGTATATTTGCCATTAAATAATTTATTTAAGAAATTGGAAATCCGTCTGTATCACAGTTTTACAAACATGACTTTCCAATTGCTATAAACTATTGATTCTGTGCAGTTTGAAAACGGTTTCTTGTGAACTGCTATGTTAAAATAAATATGGAACCGGCTTCAACACCCAAAAGTGTGAAATAACTCGTTGAAGTCGGTACAATGAGCACAATGGTAGCTAGCCAGGTGGGTACTCACAAGTACCTAACCACCATGCAACGAGATTTTAAACGATGTTACCTTCAAAGGAAACTCAAGCTGTTATCGGGGATTGAACCAGTGTCTGTCAGTTTGACAGCCGACTCTCCACCCGCTGAGCTATCATCGCTTGAAAATATCTCTCAATAAAAAGCCTTTATACTACCGGTATAACTCAGTGCTGATTAGGATTAAAATCATCTTAATTATGAGATTTTACGACTTTAATGTGCCCTGCCATCTGCTATTTTGATTTGCGAATCCGTTGGGCTATGTCAGTGACTTTCATTTTGTTACTGATCTCCTCTTTTCTGATTCGAATTTGTAGGTATTTGCTGAACATAACACAATTGTCCCATTTTCTTCTTTTGTATAGCGTAAAATATTGTATGCTGAAAAGCTAAGCACAGCGGACGTTTTTTATCTGTGACCTGTGTTACAATAAATGACATTTGATTTGATTTGATTAGCTTGTTGAGCGGCCTTGAGATTGTTTTCCGGACCCATGAGGCTACGTGTTGTATGTATTGCTTCCGGGCTGTTTGGCCGTGGTCTATGTGAAACTTTTGTTCGCCTTCGCGGTGTCTTCTCTGATACTGAGTACATCAGTATCAGAGAAGACACCGCGAAGGAGAGTTCTACGCTCTTGTCGCCGCTCAGACCTGCACCACTGAAGATGTCGACCGCAGTGATCGACGAAACGTCTGGAACAAAAGTTTCACATAGACCATGGCCAAACAGCCCGGAAGCAATACATACAACATCCCAGCCGTGAAAGCCTTAGAGTTTACATGAGGCTACGATTTGATTAGGTATTCTGCTAGCACTTTGAAGTTATTTTAGTATACTAATAATATTTATTGCTTAAGCTTTTGAAAGATTCGAACAGAAATTTGATAGAAAATTCTTGAACACAAATATTTCAACAGTTAATAAAAACTTCAGCTACCAAAGGCACGCCAGGGGCATGTTTTTTAAAATTACAAGTCCAAATACTTGTGATTGTAATTCTACGACATACAATTATGACTATGGTTCAATTAAAGTAGTTTCAGTTCAGCTAGTCTCGCGGCAGCGGATACTAATGTTAGTGATGCACTAAGTTCTATATTGGTTTACATGTATACATGGGCGCCGCCAGGATTACTTTAAGAAAGGTGCATCTGCACTTACACATTAGAATATACACATAAAAAAACTAAGCAATTTGTACGGTTTTGAACGTTCGAACGATTTCCCTACACCATTCGTTTCGATGACGAAGAGCATGAAGATAATTATTTATTGACAAGGTGATGAACCAATATTGACGCAGCCTTCAGTTTTTATTTACAGTAACTCAATACAAAAAACTATGCCGTAAGAGTCGGCTAAGGGAACACGTACCAGAAGGTGGGCAGCAGCGCCTTCTGAGGATAGGAAATGATACTGCGCTCGCCAACCCGCCTGCCAAGCGTGGCGAGTATTGGCAAATCCCCCGTATATGGGGGAGGCATATGTACAGCAGTGGATGACAATTGCTGAGAAGAAGAAGAAAAAGAATACAAAAAACTATGTATTTTCCTTCCTGACAGGGGGGTGCAAGTGCACCCCCTTGCACCCTGCTGCCGGCAGCCCTTTTACATTTATAAATCTTCACGGTTTCCCGAAGCAAGTTATATTTTTAGACTTTTAATAGCATAATCTTTCAGTTTGTTACCATAACGACTTGTACTTTTGCACAGTAGGCTCTAAAATACAATTTCCGCTTTAAGTATCTTAAAGCGTAAATATTTTCTTTACTAAATAAGCATGATAAACTGATGCATAAAACAATAATAGTTTTATAAAAACTTTATTCTGACGGAAATATTTAAAGATTTAGAAGGCAAGTTTCTTGCAGTTGTCATTCTTTCATTGATCAACTATCTGGACACTGAAAAGATGCTGTTCGAGAACTTGTAGAGAAGTATAAGCAATTATTTACTGATTCCATGAACACACACTCAATTGAACATAATTACATAAATATAATCATCACTCACACTCACACACTCAGCAACAAAACATACTCTCAACTCACTGCACACAAAACAGAAACAGTACATATACAGCTCTGAGACAAATTCTTACTGTTGTTTAATGAAAGTGTGTATAACTGTTATTGATTGCCAAGTAAAGGGACATTTATTGTCATGTTCCTTAGATGAAAGAGTCTTGGATTTCATAGTACGGGTCTCGAGCCTAGTTTGGGATCCAGGTGCTCTATTATATTTATGTTCGGAAATGCCTTTTCCTAAATAAATATATTTTCATTTCATTGATGTATTTGCATTGTTTTCTCAAACAAACTTAACTTGTGGATATAAAAGAAGACCTTTTTCCTTTTCTTGAAAGCACTTAACATCAGGTGAAACAACGGTCGAAAGCAAGATAATAATATTGTACAAAATTAATAACTTTATAATACATACTATTACTAATGCTAAAATATTATTAAATGTAATTCCCTTAGTAGTAGAAAAAATTTAAAATAACTTTGTACCAGTGCCTGTGAGACACCATAAATACAGGATTTCAAATAACATCATTCAACACCAACGGTAACGACGAACCAGACGATGACCCGTGTAAAAGTTTTCTTTTTTCTTAAATACAGTTTTAAAATCATCACACTCGTATGTAAAATGATGTTACCTCACAAGCACAACTATATACAAATTCAATGTTAGAAACGTTGATTATAATCAAACATCTGCTCATCAATTTTTTTAAAAAACGACCATCTGCACCACAGTACCTAATACAAAAGTCAAAATAAGAACTTCAAATCAATTTAAAGCTGGCTGGAGAGAATAAAGTATGGTCTTATCGAAACAGCTGGAATCCCATTACAAATATAATAATATGCTAAGTACCTATAGCTGTTATCATGATGCCATACGGGCTTGTTATTTTACTGTACTATATTGTAAGAAAAGTAAAATTTAGAACACATCACTTTCAACCTCTATCTGTCGGCAATAAGGGTCATGTTCTATTCAAATGATTAAACTTATATTAGTGTGATTTATTTGTAATAACTTCAACAATTTTTGAGCGAAATATAACTACATTTTATCGTTTTAATTCATCAAAATAACCTAAACCTCAAAATGTATTATAAAATAATTAAGATTAAATGATTTAAGAAAGTATTTCCTGACAGAGCCACATAATTAAACTGTCACTGCCAAACATTCGTAGTAATTTTTATTCTAAATAGTTCTTAGTTTACCGCCATATTATAAAAGTTTATTTGCTGAGTGGTTATCGCAATGGAGCTCAGACCTCGACAGTTTGAAACCTTCTTACAGTGTCCTAGAACCTTACAAACATTCTACTCACTATTTAATATTTACTAAAGTATCTTGTCGTTACATTCTCGTTGAACTCAGATACACACGACACACACATACACACACGCGCATACAGAGATACATACACGTGCATACACATGCACACAACTACACGCACATACTCACACCCTCATCATCTAAATTTCGATGCGTAGATTGATTTATTTATTTACCCTAAAAACTAAATACAATTAGTAGTGATGATCGATGATGATGGAAAGTAGCCTATGTTCATTCAAATCCGTTCAGCCGTTCTAGCGAGATTGAGTAACAAACATCCATCCATCCATCCATCCAAGCTTTCACATTTATTTGAATAGTGAGATTATGTACCTAGGTTATCCATCCTAACGCTGCTGTCTGTAATACAGTTTAAAACTACAACAGACATCAATATCATCATTATCATCTTCAGCCATTGGAGGTCCACCGAATAACATGTGAAAATAAACAAGGGCTAGTGTGTTGTGAGGGTTTCTCATCCAGCCTTTTCCTGCGATTTTGATCAGGCTATCTATGCATCTATCTATATTTTAAAATGAATTTCTATTTTCCTTGGTCGCGGCATCACGCGTGAACGGCTTGACCAATTTAGATAACATTTATTATAAAGATAGATGGGACCTTGGAAAAAAACATAGACTCATTTTTGTCCTGGAAAAACTATGGTTCCCGTGGGATAACTGAGTTGGCGGGAAAAACGTAGTGCACGCAGGCGAAACCGCAGGGTGCAGCTAGTCATCAATAAATACCGAGTAACACTCCTCACGTTCTCATTAGACGCTATATTAATTAAATATAATGCATAATGAAAATTAAAATTTTGATAATTACACATTACATAAAATTAGTCTAAAAACTAATACAATTACAACACTACACTTACTACAATTGTTTCATGTCTTAGTAGTGCAAGTAAGTTGCAGTAGTGCAACTAACTAGCACTACTAAGACATGAAATAATTGTAACACGACAAAACTATTTCATTTTAATTTCAAAAAAAACGGTGGTAGTGACTGAGTTTTGGAGTAAGAGATAAATAAAAAATCAGTTGAATTTTGAATTTCCTCCTTTTTGATAGACATTAAATCTTAGTTCAGCGGTGGGAGCGCCGGATGTCAACTGACGGACGCTGGTTTGACCCCCACCAACGGCTTGAGCTTTTTGGTGAAGCTAACACCGTTATCAAATTCCCAGCATGATGGTAGAGTACCTGGCTTGCTACCTCCTGTAAGTTTTCAAAACTGTCAGCAAACACATAGTGTGTTCAGGCAGCAGTCTGATCAGTCAGCAGAAATATTCTAGTTCGACCGTGATTACACTTTCAGCCACATCGTCACTGAACATCATGTGAGACAGTGGTTATAAACTAGAAAATATAAAAACTATATTTTTTAATATTTTTTTTATAAAAACAAAATCTTTTAATCCGTGTATAAATCTAAGTAAAAACCAGTACCTACGATCAAACTATGAGTTCGTTGTTAAACCACCATTTTGCTGCACAATTTTGCACCATCATAGTTCGGAATGGGTTTCCTATTTGAACTAATATAGATAGATAGATTAGATAGTTATTATTGAAAAGCTTGGAAAAAGTCACCAGCATAAAATATATGGAAATAAGTCACTGTCTCTTTGTACATAACAATTCATACCATTTGCAATAAACCCCTGTTTTATGTGCAATGCTATGAAAACCCGCGCGGGAATCGCGGTAAAGTATTGTATGTGAGCTAGCTTTCACAAGGAAAATATAGAATCTATATTATCACCATCCTCTTTTACTTAACTTGGATTGTTATTATGTAAGAGTAAAAGTTAATTTTATGCCAAAATAAATGGGGTACGCTGTGGGTAGGCCCCAGCTTCGCTCGAGTAGCCTAAATATCGATAAACACATCTCCGCTCTAGGATATCCTGTGTCAAGAGGTATGGACATATGACTACAATCCCATTACAATGCAATGTACAAACATGTACACTCATCACAGAAATGCTTACCCCAGCCGGGATTCGAACCCGAGGTCGTGGTTGCAAAGTCAGTATCACTGATCACTGATCTACGACAAATGTAAGGTAAAATTAATTTCATAGGCTGCGTAGATTTTGATCTGCATTGGAATAAAATAGTTTGATGAAATTAATTTTAAACAAAAAATTTTATAAAAAGAATGAAAAAGGAAAAGAATTAAAGATGAAAATTGATCTTTTATTGAAGGATATATTTGTATTTACATTTTTGATGTAGCGATTTATATAATTATAAGTAGTGATGGGGCCGACGATGATCAATATTCGATACTTGATACGTTTATTGGCGCGGAACTAGTAGCAATCATTACAGTCTAATGTTACGTAGGGTTAGCAAAGAAAGAATAATTTAGCGAATTATATGTGTCCGTTTTGTAATATCTTCCATTAAAGATTACCTATACCGTCTTTTTTGCTGCAGGGTTAAGTTCTAATATGACATCCGAGAACTAGCTGCGCCCTGCGGTTCACCCGCGTTGTTATTAAAATTGGTGAGCCTATGACACTCACAAATAACGGGGCTTTGTATTGATAAAATAATTATCAGAATCGGTGGAGTAGATTCAGAGATTAACCCTTACAACGTCACAAACCCTACCTGTTTATAATATTAATATCGGTATAGTAATATACTAAAGATGAAACTTCCAATACGAGTAAAATCACAAGAAAATTGCTCATAAATAGATAATTATCTATTCTGCTAAGTACTAACATGAAAATGATATATTTTACTCAATATCTAGCGTTCATTCCGAAAAAATTGGTTTAGGTTAAGACGGAGGGACCAGTGCCTTAATTAGTTAAGGCACGGGTTATATTATTTTCCCAATTTTGATTCTAGCATTTAAAAGACTTAATCAGATAGTAAAAATGGACATAAATACTTCAGACAAATTTGGTTAATTTTAAGATTATTTCATAGCATATATAACAAATTTTTAATTTATTAAATGACATTCATGTGTCAAAGGTTCTTAAATTTTGAAGCGATATAACTACAAATTTACAGGTAATTTTATATATTTATATTCTCTTCAATTAACACTACAAACAAAAACCGCTTTTTCAGTAAATAGATTTCGTGTCCGTTAATGTATTGTTGTGTAGTTTATCTATAATTGTTCTTAAATTTATGGCGGCCTTAAGGTCAAGGCCGCAAGTCAAGTTCTAAAAGAAATTTTATTAAAAATATGTTAGTTTTAAAATTTATGCGTGTTCAAATACCTGTTAATTATAAAATTATTTTTCCACACTTTTTTTTTCTGACAGTACATGCATCTTTTTAAAGCCCTGGTTCAATTTGAAAATACACTCCTATATCCGGCGGTATTGAGTACAGATAACGAATTCGAAACGCTCTTACTTGTTACAGTTTTTATTTCATGTTATTACGGATGAAAAGCGCTTGTAGTGTTCGTTAGTGAGCATAGGTTGAGAATCGGGCTATGATTTATTTCTTGTCTTTTAATGCCCAGCACTTTTTATATAAAAGTGTTTCACTCAGCCAAGTTGCCGTCCGCGGAATCACGCACAGTGGAAAGCCAGTTTTATCCGAGCTGCCCCAGCTGAAACTGGAACTTCGTCGAATCATGGTGAAATTATGCACCATGATGACGGTCGCCGTGGCGCAGTGGTCAGTGTCAGTGACATGACTTCTGTGTCTCCGGGACCCTAGGTTCGAATCCCGGCAGGGGCAAACATTTGTGCGATGAGTATAGGTGTTTGTCCCGGGTCTTGGTTGTTTGTGTTGTAATTGTGTGTGTCCATGCCTCCCGCGACACATGGAATCCTAGTGCGGGGGTCTTAGTGTGATGAAAAAAAAAAAAGAAATTAGGTTTAGTCATACAAAGTTACGCTGTGGAGTAAATATTGCCGCCACGGTCTCATTACTAATGTATTATGATTGATATCAAAATTGCAATGTTCAAGTGAAAAGGAGGGTGATGACGTCATCAAAGAAGGGTCATTTGCCCTCGTGCAAATATTTTGGGGTGAATACAATTTAATTTGTTCCACTCTTGTAACTTTTATGTCGTGACATTAGATCATAAAGTACTTTTATTATGTTTTTTTTTCATGGGGCAAATGCCTTTATTAAAATAAAACACTAAAATAGCTAATTACAATACTGCAACTACTACAATAACATTTGAGCAATCCACTAGCTATTGGTAGCCTATAGATAACTCAAATGTTCTAACCCGCTACCGGCTGGCAGCGTGCCCAGAATGCTAGCAGCATTGCCACGTTGAATTGCAATGCTGATTCGTAGAGCCAAATATGTACCAGCATTTTAGTCACGCGTCGCATCAATTTTGGAAACTCATAAATTTCACTCACTCTCTAAAATTTTGGAAAATCCGATGAGCTCCAGGTCCCCACGGGCCCAATGTCTCGACCCCAAACGGTTCAAATATGTAACACCTAGGTTGGCATATTTTCGCCGTTTATTATTACTTGAGTGTTTTAATGCATTTAATGAATAGATATCACATACAATTATTTTGTTTTTAATTACTAAAACATACTTAGGTACTTAATCATATTTTTTAAATAATAGAAAAATCTATTTTCCATACAAAACTAAATAATTACAAAATGATTAAAATACGTTCAGCTGTTCTGGCGTGATTCAGTTACAAACATCCATCCATCCATCCAAACATGTACATGTATACCAAACTAGTAGCGCCCCGCGGTTTCACCCGTGTGGATTACGGTTTTCCCGCTACATCAGATATCCCACGGGAACTATACTTTTACCGGGATAAAATTAGCCTATGTGTTAATCCAGGGTTTAAACTATCTCCATATCAAATTTAATCGAAATCGGTGCAGCCGTTTGAGCGTAAAGAAGTAACAAACAAAAACATATACACACAAACTTTCGCATTTATAATATTAGTAGGATTAAGAGAAACGGTAATTGAAATTAAGTGTATGTGTGAGTGTGTGGTGTGTATTTATTAAGATTTAGTCTGTTTTTGGGTGCGAGGCTAAAACTAAACAAGAACGAGTCAATACATTTTTATCATTAACCGACTATAAAAAAGTATGTTGGATAATATTTTTGACATTAATTTCGTCCACACCAAAGGAAATATGGCGACCGCACCATAATACGTTTTTACAGCCAAAATAAAAATTACACTTAACATGAGTGAAGTGCGATCATAAAAATAACGGTGATAAATATTCAGAAACGTAATAACCGTGTTGACCTTTTATGTGTCTGTGGGCACGATTTTATTGACGGATGAAAACGTGAAAATCGATGGAGTAGTAATGTGTTTTTTTTTTTTTTTTTTTTAAGATTATAAGCTTGCGTTTGACCACTGTCTCACCTGATGTTAAGCGACGACGCGGTCTAAGGTGGAGCACGCAAACTTAGAAGGAACCTATTCACTATATGTGTAAACATTTTTAGGTTTTATGTCATCATCGTTTCAGCTGGAAGATTTTCATGCCTGGACATATTATGCCCTCCTCATCAATATCTACAAAAACTGTTTAGAAGTTACTGAGAAAAGCTTTCTTTAACAGTTTTTTTAATTAATCATAATATGTCCAACTTATCAGTCGATTTACAGATGGCGCTTGCTATGCTAGCTGGACTAATCCACCTTTATCTTCTCCAAATAGAGAGATTTTAAACAATCCTCTTTAAAAGAAGATTAGTCAGCAGTTATTTTTTTCACTACTACGCGGATACAATCGCGTATTAACATATTTTTTCTTCTGTTGTTAAACTGATGTTGAACCATTTCTGGCGGTTAGTGGTACCGCGAATACGCTGTGCTAAGTGTGGCTTTTTAAATCAAGTCAGTCCAGCGTCTTGCTGAAAGACTTCATTGTCTATTTCTTTACATTTGGCCACCACAAGCAACGATCGATAATGGGGTAGTATTTTCAAGAGACTCTTAGACAAAGAGAAGCCAGTACCTCTGACTGAAAATTGAACGGAATCAAGGTTTTGCATGATTGTTGTATGGGACATTTTAAGGAGAAATAAGTCTTACAATATACTATGTATATTAACTTATTTTGTTAAAACTTATCAAGGATTACGAAAGTTGAAATAATGCGTTCAAATATGTACTTTTATTATACTGTTTATATCTAGCGTTTGACTACTATCTTACTTGATGATCAGTGACGATGTGGTCTAAGATGTTATCACGCTAGACCTAGAATGCTCACTGTCTCTCACTACATTGGGCTATGTAACAAAATCCGCAAATGAGTCATCTCCTAACGTATAAAAACTTTAAAATTATAAGCTAAATTATTATAATAGTAGTAGCCTAGTAAGTCAATTTATAATATTTATTGTCTAAATAGTGCCATACCAAAAAGATACTAATTATTTAGAATTCAGATATTGAATTGGCATTTTGCCCAAATTTGTATTATTCATGACACGCTTAACCTATTTGAACGATTTAATCGTCAATTACATAGGTTGTTAATTTTGTGGTGAGCCAATGCTGATTATCGCAATCAAATAAATATAGAGATGTCCATCTATTGACTTGAAATACATGTATCGATAATTTTAACACACCAGCGTGATGTGTTTCCCAGCGTGATGTGTTTGCTGATCGATGGACGCAATTGTGCAGAGAATGTCTGACGTCCTGTGAAATGATAGACAGTGTAAGAAATAGTACCATGAGTTAATGTAGTTGTTATTATTTTTTTATAAATAGCTTATCTGTATGTCATAGCGCAATGGTGTAATCTGTAATCACGTGTTTTTTCGTAGCATTAAAAATATGCAAGTCGAACTTTCCCTTCTTTGTACTTGTTAGAATAATATAATAATATATAATCCAGACCACTACTACTTGTCTCTGCTCCGTTGTCTCCTTCTTGCTCGAACACCGGCATTATGTTTTGTACAAGTTTATATATTAAATTGTAAAATATATAGAAATAAAACCGCATCTTATCAGTTACAATGTTTAGTTATTCCAGCAGTACTCTTGTTTGTCTGTGAGGTACTCTCTAACGTGCTTTAAAAACAATACATATAGATAACTTTTATAAATATTTTAAAGGAAACGGTTTTGAAATCTTTGTTGTAATCGATTGCTAATCTAACAATATGTAAAGTTAAAAAATCATAACTATGGCATCTTTAAAACCATCTTAGGCATGCAACAGTTGGTCGATTATCAAATGAAATGATAGTAGTAGTCAAAATAATAATGTTAACTATTTTGTTATGTTATTAAATGAGGATCATGACAAAAATCAATTTGTTGTAAAGCTGTTAGAATCATCACTACTAACGTTTATCCGTAAGTTACAATATCGATACTTTTAATCGTGTGTCAACTCTCATTTCTAATCCCAATTAACAGCTAGAAAAGGTACTATAAAATTTAACATGCGTCGAATACTAATGGTAGTGATTCATTGAATGTAACAATAATTATTATAGTTCGTGAATAGGTGATCATTAATTGTATCAATATTTGCGAATTTCAAAACACTAAGCAACCAAAGATATAAGCCAGCTTTGATCAGTGTGAATGAAATTAATATCATTAAAATACAAGTACGTAACAGCCGTATTTCTAGGCGTAATTAATCTTATTTGATTTTTATATTGTACCGACGCTAAAGGTTCATAATAGAGTATACGCTACACTATATCAGAACTTTTCTCTAAGTGAACCAACTCTGATAGTTATTTGTTTGTGTAAGGATCATTTTGGACTATCTGCGACTATCCTGGATGATTTAGACTCATTGACTATTTACAACTCTGTAAACATAAAGTAGTCTTTACAACTATCTGCAACTATCCTGGACGATTTAGACTACTTGACTATTTGGTCAGTCATAATCATGTCTTGTGTAAAATAATTGTATTTCTAGTAAGTGTCTCAATTTAGTTCCGTAGAATGAAACTAGATGGCGATACAAGCAAAGTTAGCTCGCACAAGCGTTTCATTTACTGGTCATCAGATCTGAATTTATGAATTACATAGATATGAGAATTTCCGCCACTTGAAGTATTAAATAATATATTTACCTTTTAAGCTATTGGAATAGTTTTCACCTTTTTTACAAATATATATTTAGAGAGTACCTAATCTATGTCTTTAGTAGTATCTGCACTGCAACTATCCTGGACGATTTAGTTAGACTCCCTGACTATTTTTACAACTTTGTGTACAGAGTAGTCTATTGTTGAAGTGTCATTAGCAAAGTTGACCAGCCTACACCTAACCATTACCATCCCGAAAAATCCAATTTTCTTTCCTCTGATTTCTATTCCGGATGTGACACAGTCACCCAATCTCGCTATGTCGCGTTGACACGACGCGCAGATGTTACGCTATCGATCATTCGATCCGAGTCACATTCGCGGCGACGTTCGCTCATCAATCACCGTGTGGCGCGACTTTTAATCACGACAGGAGAATCAGTAAGGACATGTTTTTCCTGACTCGCATCATTAATGCCTTATTTATCCTCATTATAGCAATGGGATGTCCACAGCTGGACATATCCTACCCTTATTAATCTATACAACCAATGACACCGGTTCGAGGCGTCCCCCGTCCACTGTCATGCACCAAGCATTTGTGCGAATTAGAAACATATAGCGCCATCTATTTGAAGGGCACGCATTTACCAATCTCTCTTTTACATAATAAACTTTGAATACAATATTTCAACTTTAACAGGCTTGCTGTGTGATTCGTACGAATTGCAAGACAACCTTTGAAATAAAAGTAAAACTAAGTATCATTAAAAATGAATCAGTCATCATTTTTAAATTTTCAAAAATATTGTAGAAGACACAGGGCTGATTATTTATTTTACACTTAAAGCTCTGGCCTATGGTGAGGATTGAACCAGCGACCATCAGGTTGACAATTGACTGCCACACTTTCCTTTGAATTATAATCCAATGTATCTAATATAAAATAGGACTCTTATTTGGGCTGGCCGGTTGGCGCAGTTGGTAGCACTCTGCCTTCTGAGCCGCTGGTCCCGGGTTCGATTCCCGGACAGGTCAAACATTTGTGTGTATGAACATGTCTGTTTGACCGGTGTCTGGGTGTGTATATGTATAAAAAAAAAAAGTATATATATAAGTATGTATTTAAGTATATATATCAGTCATCAGGTTACCATAGTACAGGCTCTGCCTAGTTTGGGACCTGAAGACCTTGTGTGAATGTTGTCCCATATTATTATTATTATTATTATTATTATTATTATTATTATTATTATTTACATAATCCGTGTCTATCAGTGGAACCTTGTAAATAACTTTTCTATTCTACCTTTCCAGTATTTCTAAATTTCTAATTCTAAGTTTTCTTTATCCTAGCCTTATTACAGTAGCTGATAGTCTTCCTAAAATGTCATAAATAAATAATTATGAATAGGCTAAGTGCTTATAACCTTATATATAACTATACTGCTATAACTATAACTGCTATTAACATGGGCCGTGGTGGTACCGGCCTAGAATAGTAATATAACTCCCCCATCTCTTCCCGTGGGTGCCGTAAGAGTCGGCTAAGGGATCACGTAGGTACCAGAAGGTGGGCAGGAGCGCCTTCTGAGGATCGGAAATCATACTGCGATCGCCAACCCGTCTGCCGAGCGTGGCGAGTATTGGCAAATCCTCCCTATATGGGGGAGGCATGTGTCCAGCAGTGGACGCACATGGCTGAGAAAAGAAAAGAAAGAAGTGCTTATACTGTTTTTGCTATATTTTCATCATGACATCGTGAGACTTAGCGTTAATATCCGAAAGTAATGAAGAAAATTAAAGCTATAAAGTGCGGAAGCAGTTTATCGTACTCCGTTATATAGGTAATGCTTGTTGTTTAAACTATGGTAGTAACTCGCGCCGCGGTTTCACCCGCGTTGCTTACGGTTTTCCGCTACCTCAATTACCCATCGGAAACTATACTTTTTCCGCAATAAAAGTAACCTATCTGTTATTCCAGGGTATACTATCTTCGTATCAAATTTCATCAAAATCGGTGCAGCCGTTTGAGCATTAAGTGGATACAGTAGTTTTGAATTATTTGGGTATCCCACGGCAACAGCAATTATTTTTGGGATGAAAGTAGCCAATGTATTAATCTAGGGTGTAAACTATATCCATACCAAATTTCATCGAAATTGGCATAGTCGTTTAAGCGTAAAGGAGTAACAAACATACACACAAACATACAAACTGTTGCCTTAAAAATATAAGTAGGATTTAGCTGTACTGAATTTTCCTATAGGTATATTTTAGTTAGTTGTATTCGATTTTAAATTTGTATAACCTCATACGTCGCAACTGCTGGGACATAATTATGTGCATTTCATTCAGAGGGGAGTTTTGGCCATATTCTAGCCAGATATTAGTTAGCCCACAAACTTTGTAGGAGTTTTATAAACTTTTTAACCGACTTCAAAAAAGGAGGTTACTCTATTCGATCGGATATATTTTTTATCTGTGTTCGTGGATAACTTTGTCGTTTATGAACCGATTTTGATGATTTTTTTTTGTTTAGTAGAGTATACTTCCGTGGTAATCCCATTCAAATTTCATCAAAATCGAACAAGTTGTTTGTGAGTTGCACTTCAATAACTGAAAAGTGCTACGCATACCTCAACGATATTATAGTTGCGGTTGAAGACATCGGAGAACATACACAATGACAATTTGATCCCGTGAGTAGCAAAGGTCACTGAAAAGGGTGAAAAAAATTATTTACCAAAAACATTGAACCGACTCAAAAGTGTGAAATAATTTGTCGAAGTCATACTCATAATATTTTGATAATAACTACTTTTGAACTATTATGGTATCGACTTGAACAAGTTATTTCACACTTTTGAGTGTTGAAGTCGGTTCCATTGTGTGTCCTTGAGCTAGTCGCCTTGTCCTCTCCTAGTGACATAACTAGTGTAGCAGTAAGTACTATTGACAGCAGTAGTTAACAGGATAATTAAAAAACTGTTGGTTTTTCTGCCGCTAGCATAATACCAGGAGGCAATGTATGAAATTTTCTAGTATATGATATATATCTAATCATACTGGAAGTTAGGGCGGCCTTTAGTGTGGGACGCTACATGCGTTGACACTTTGGCGCCGTCACATCTTCCTGAGACACATGTTAGGGCTGGCGCCGCGGCTTATTCGGCGGAGCAATTGAAACGGCGAAAATATGCTAACCTAGGTAGTGGTTACATATTTTGAACCGTTTGGGGTCGAGACATTGGCCCCGTGGGGACCTGGAGCTCATCGGATTTTTAAAAATTTATCTGAGCGTTTGATCGATGTGACGCGTGACCAAAATGCTGGCACATATTTGGCTCAACGAATGAGCATTGCAATTCAGCGTGGCAATGCTGCTAGCATTCTGGGCACGCTGCCGGCCGGTAGCGGGTTAGAACATTTGAGTTATCTATAGGCTACCAATAGCTAGTGGATTGCTAGTATGTTATTGTAGTAGCTGCAGTATTGTAATTAGTAATTAGTGTTTTATTTTAATAAAGGCATTTGCTCTAATCATACTCAATACGGATAATTTAACGATCAAAAACCATCACTCGACCTTTGTTAGACTACGTGAAAGTTTTATGCTTATGCCGTATAATAAACATGTTAAAATCATAATAAAGGTCAAATGACCGCCAACCCGCCAACCCGCCAACCCGCCATCGCGCCGGTCGAGACAAACCGTGGTCACGGACGAGACAAGACAAATGTTCTGTCAGCTTTGTCTTGCGGATAGTGTTATATCTCAGGCTACGAGCTGTACGTGGCACGAGTTATCATTTATATCATATTTTATAGATATTTCAGTTTATAGCACAAAATTCATATAATTTAATCAACGATTACATAAATTATTATGATTATATAAAACTCAGAAATTTTATTACGATTACTATTAAATATACATTAATATTATAAACATTCCAAGTCTAGCGTGATGGTAACTTCAACCACGTCGTCATTGACCATCAAGTGTGATAGCGGTCAAATGATCTACACAGTATATAATTAAAAACAAAATTGTTACTAGCGACTCAGCCCGGCTCCGCACGGGAATAATCGAGATCCCTACAAAATTTTAATTAAGTTATAAAGCCGATAAACAAACAGAAGCAGAAGGCAATCTCCTTGTATAGTATATAGATGAGCTTTAAGGTTTCATGTTAAATTTTGTAACAAAACAAATGACAAACTAATACCAATCTCGCCCATCCAAGACGAACTGTGGTTACGCTCGAGACAACATGAATGGTCTGTCGGCTTTGTTACTTACTTATATACTATATATCTATATTATGTACTTAGGATAAATATCACAAGTCACCGTTACATAGCTTTTAGTTCAAATTATTGCATTGCTTCCGGGCTGTTTGGCCGTGGTCTATGTGAAACTTGTGTTCCAGACGTTTCGTCGATCACTGCGGTCGACATCTTCAGTGGTTCAGCTCCGAGCGGCGACAAGAGCGTAGAACTCTCCTTCGCGGCGTCTTCTCTGATACTGAGTATCAGCGCAGTGATCGACGAAACGTCTGGAACACAAGTTTCACATAGACCGCGGCCAAACAGCCCGGAAGCAATACATACATCATGCAACGCCGGCCGTGAAAGCCTTAGAGTTTACATATTGCGTAGGTGTTATGTAGAATCATTATCTGGAAATTAGTGGTAACACGATATCTTTGTATACTTATTGTTATAATTATTATATTATGTATAAAAATGTGTTACATGGGGAAGCTTATGTACAGCTGTGGAAGTCTTATGGATGGGACACAAACTGGCTGGGATGATGATAATGAAGAACCATTTTTTCAGTGGAGAATACTCAAAATTAATATTTGCATTTATTTTATGGTTATTAAAAATAGACTGAGATATAATTTTAAAAAAGCCCACATTTCTAAGGAATATGTATAATTAAAAAATAAACACTTTTATTACACGTTTCAATAGCTGCATACATTATTTCTACATCCAGAATAAAGGTGACATAATTTTTTTCAATCATATTTGTATATTATAAATGTATAAAACACGGGAGTTACTCACGTAATAAGTCAGAGGGTTCCGACTAGAGTTTCAACCACATTCGGTGGTCTTTTTCAAGGAGAATACGGGGCGCTCGAGGACGCGGTCGCGATTCGCCTAGTACTGTACTATACTAACTATAGTCGGAACCCTCTGACTTATTACGTGAGTAACTCCCATGTTTTATACATTTATAATGTGTCAAAACCACGTCAGTTTTAATAACACATTTGTATACTTTGTAAATTTACGACATTGTTCATAAATACATTTCTTTTTGTTTTGTATTATACTAGTATACCATAATTTAGTTTTGTGACTCACTTGATTATTATTATTTTTTTCTTTAGAATAAAGTTTTACTGTAATTAAAATAAACATATAATGTAACATATTGTTTAAACTTGAACCTTACGACTATCGATTAAAGAAATAAAAATATAGTTATTTCAAATAACGTAACTTGAAGATTTTTTAATAAAAATTACTGGTTGAGTGTAATTGTCTACCTACCGAATTAAAAACAGTGTTTTCATCGATTGTACTATAAATTTTCTGACCTCGACTGTCCTCAGACAAGACAAATGTCTTTACGAGATTGTTTGCGGATAACCACTGCTGTCCTCCATTTTCTCTCAAAGGCTTAGTAGATAAGGGTTAAATAAATCCAATTCAGGTCGGTTATCATTTCCAAACATACGATACGACAGACTTCTAAGTAACAATTTTCTGTCTACTGACTTCTCAGTTATCAAACTAGAATAGGAAGAAATATAATGATCACTAGATAATTATTCGACATTTGTATCATGCATTAAATAAACAATTTATACGTTAAAAGTATTTAATTGTATTTGATACATAGACGGTGGTGTTCGGAGAATAACCGCCACCGACCGTAACTGAACAATACGTTCTGCAAAGTAGTCATATGGGAACAGATGAACATAATTATTATTATTATTATTTATTTATATCAGGTCATAGACCCATAACGTAAAATACCTTAATATAATTAAATACATTTAAAATACATAGAAAATACAATACAAATACACAGATAATAATGCAAGTGGATGCGACTACCCACAGTGTAGACGCATCCAATGAGCGAACAGTGCGCTATCCCACCTATCTACCAGTGTTTTGAGAATGATGTTGGGGCTACCCCGCCACCTACTTAGTAGGGAGGCACATCTCTTCCGGATGATGGCATGAAAACCATCGATCCGTGCCTCAGTAAACATGCTGGATGATGATTATAATGTGCACCAAAAAATGAACACCAAATTTAGTAACTGAGCACCAAATTTAGTAAAAGTCACCAAATGTGCAGTCATGTAGTCTAAGACGGAGTCGTGTAGTGTAGGTACGACGACGAGCGAAGCCGGGAGGAGTGTTAGGTTTCTTGTGACCGTCAACCCGCGAGCCTAGCCCATAACACTTGTGTAAAATGCAACATGTGAAATTGTTGGTGGCCATTATAAAATATATTGGTGTTCTAATTTTGGTGCTCACTTACTATTTTTGGTGCTCAAAAGTATTTTTTTGGTGCTAGGTATATTTTACTATATTTGGGGATTAGTTAAACATAAAATAATTTGAATTGTGTAATGATCTATTGATATAATGGTGGTGATTCGCTTGTTCACCTAAACTATACTAAAATTTTGGAAAATAAGATAAGTAAGATAACGATCTTATATGGTTGCGATAAAGTCTAAACTAGGATATCATTTATCAATACAAACACTAAAATTAGATGTTTTTATTAAATTCCCGGGTACTTTTAGGTAAATTAAGTCGCCACTTATTTGGTACCTACTTAAATTACCCGCAATTGGCCAGCAATGGAATAAAACTCGTCTAGTATAAGTGACAGCGTTGTACGGAGTTATACGAATTTGAATTTAAGTATAAATAGAATACGAGCTATTTCATTTTGAAGATTTTTTGTGAGTTTTAGTTATTTCGAGTGATTAACAGAATTAGAGCTAATGTTGTTTTTCCAACAAGATCGGGAACTTTAATAAAATTAAGCGGTATACCTTTCTTTTTAACCGACATTAAAAAGGAGGTTACTCGATATAATGTTTTTCTTTTATTATATACTCCGCTGGCTCAACGATCCAAAGTGAGTCTAATGGAGTTCACCACAGAATCCCGTCTTCTGCGGTTTCGCGCCAGCTCATACAGTCGGCGCCGCAGCGTTCGCCTATTGGTGGACCCAGAAGACCCAAAGATTCTTTTAGGCCAAGATCCTCTTACATTCTTTCTAGTTACTTTACACTGTTTTTTACGGCTATAAATGTTGTGGCATGAGCTTAACGTGGTACTTACGCGTAGTCGATATCACGATCGACAATTGTTTCGGCTTCTTCCGGAAGCCTTCATCAGGATCTTGAGTGCGGTGCGTTAGTCGTAACGTCCCGTCTCGAACTGAGTGCGAGACGGGACGTTGCGACTAACGCAGAAGAAGCAAGAAGCCGAAACAATTGTCGATCGTGATATCGACTACGCGTAAGTACCACGTTATACCCGTAAAACAGTGTAAAGTAATTATGAACGTGAGTTTTAATATTCTTTCTAGTTGTTCGAGCCAGCGGAGTCTATGATCCTTAGTCTCACCAATTATGTTCGGATTAGGAAGTCGTCCAAGTAAACGTATTTTATTTTCAGTTATTGAAGTGTAACTCAAAAACCGCTTGTCCATTTTGATGAAATTTAAATGGGAGCACCGCAGGGGTAACCTCTATCAAACAAAAACAAATTTTGAGAAACGGTCCGAAAATGGGAAAGATATCAAATGAATATACATAAAAAATCGACCAAATGCGAGTCGGACTCGCCCACCGAAGGTTCCGTACAAACCTGTATCTGTATAAATATGTATATAATATGATGTAACTAAAAATTTGCTATTTTTCATTTTTTGTGCTCCAAGACGTCGCTTCTTACCAAACTTCAAAATTCTGAGTTCATGGGAAGTACTCAGTAGGTTTTGTTTCGCTTGAGAGTGTCAATACTTTGCAGTATAAACGGCTGTATCTTTTGATTACGTTGGCTTAAAAGTTTGATTTTATGTAAATTACAGTAAACTAGAGTATTTGATATAAATTTTAGCGTGATACCTCCACGCGTCCCTGAGAAAAAGGGTATTGACAGACAGACAGACAGATGGACAACATAGTGATACTATAAGGGTTACGTTTTTTTTGGAGGTACGGAACCCTAAAAATACATAAAGTCGATATAACCTCCTCCTTTTTTGAAGTCAGTTAAAAAGTTATAAAGTGAAATCAGTTGCATACTGCCAGATCTCCGTCGCATGAATCCAGAGCCCCTGTACATGACTAGTCCACTTCTATACTAGAACGTTGTAAGATTATCTATATTACTTTACCAGAAATACCGGATCAAGACTACTTGAGTACCCTCACTGCACGAGTGGGTATTTTGTATGCATTGCAGTGTCAGCACATTTGTATCAGACGGACGCAGAACTGATATTTTACACCATCTCTTACTATTATGGCGCGAACACACGACTTCATGTTGCGTTTCGAAACTTATTCGCGTATATTTACTATTCGATTTCAAATTTATTTTCATTCATTCATCGCATCCATAGGACGTCCAGTGCTGGACATATGTCTCCCCATATAAGGGGGATTTGCCAATACTTGACACGCTTGGCAGGTGGGTTGGCGAGCGCAGTATGGTTACCTATCCTCAGAAGGCGCTGCTGCCCACCTCCTGGTACGTGATCCCTTAGCCGACTCTTACGGCACCCATTGGAAAAGATGGGGGAGTACTATTCTAGGCCGGTACCACCACGGCACCAAAAATATTTAGTGTACACAAAATGCACTATAATAATATAGGTAATAATAAATAGTAGCTCGGTTACCGTGATCTGGCAGCGTTGATTTGTAGCTGAAGCAGGGATCACTATAGCAGCGGGAAACTACACAACACTGTCATGTTATCCTGGTACGACTGTGAGTTCAATCGTATTTACTTATTAGTAGTTCTAATAATAGTTCATACAATTAAAACTAGATGGCGCTTAGAAAAACATCCTCTTAGATGTAAAAAGGAAGGAAGAAATTCAGACTGCTATAGGTAGAGTGCAGTATAGCTTAGTAGGCAAAACGACAGGAAAGTATTCTGTCGTTGTGGGTTCAAAGCTCACTAGTAGAATTATTTCCTTCAAACATTTGAATATAACATCAGAATATAAAAAAAACATTTAAAGTCATTTAAGAAGCATTATTTGCATTGTCATCATACTATGTCATTGTATATCGCGAAGGGATCTTCCCGATACGCAATGACATATAAACATATTAATTCTATATAGTCGTGTGGACAGACCCATAATATCAGCAGTGGAATAGAAAATTATATCGAATACAGACCGCGCAATACCACTTCTGGTGTAGTTCGATTTAGTTTTTAATATATTATGTTCCGTTGTTTCGGGAACACAAATGAAACACTGCTGCGAACATTTTATGTACACATTTTCATGGGAGTTGTTACATGTATAGTTTATTTTTGTTACTAATCCTAAAAATATTACCCAGCGTAGTTTTTACTGTTATTGAAAAGGTCATTGCTAGTGATTCGCTTATTCAAACTAAACTAAACTAAAATGTTTTAAAACTAATCCAGTTCTTATAAGGTTATGATAAAGTCTAAATTAGTATGAGACTTATCAATAACATCACTAAAATTAAATGTATTTATTAAATTTGCGGGTAGTTTTAGTGAAATTAAGTCGCCACTTATTTGGTGCCTACTAAAACTACCCGCAATTGGCCAGCAATAGAATAAAACTTGTCTAATATTAGTGAGAGCGCTGTATGGAGTTATGCGAATTTGAATTTTAGTGTAAATAGAATACGAGCTACTTCAATTTGAAGAATTTTAGTGAATTTTAGCTAGTTCGTGTGATTAACAGAATTAGGGCCATTGTGTGTTTCTTTATTTAGATTAGATGGATATGGTAAAACTAATACAGCAGATAATAATATAGTATCCAAAGCCGTAATATCATTTAAAAAAAAAAACATAATAATATAGTATGACATTCATGAAATGAATGTACCTACGTATGACAGTCATCATCATCATCTCAGCCATAGGACGTCCACTGCTGGACATAGGCTTCTCCCATTGATTTCCACAAGGACCGGTTGGAAGCGGCGACGTATGCAAGTATCAATCTCTATTTTAAAAGAGCAAACGCGAAGGCAAGAAAATTTATATACAGCCACATTGAACAGCAATGTTTGACAAAAACGCTTTTGGAATGGTTCCTTAGCTGTACAATCACTTACATAATTCGTATTAGACTTGGAGTTTATCTGTTCATTAAGAAAAACGTAATTTACGTTGCTAATAAACAAAAAAGGGGTTTCCATGAGTAGTTGATTTGACCGAACTTTGTATAAATAATACGACGGTCGCCGTGGCGCATTGGTTAGTGTCAGTGACATGACTACTGTGTCTCCGGGACCCTGGGTTCGAATCCCGGCCAGGGCAAACATTTGTACGATGAGTGTAGATGTTTTTCCCGGGTCTTGGATGTTGTGTGCTGTGATTGTGTGTGTCCATGCCTCCCGCGATACAGGGAATCCTAGTGCGGGGGTCTGTGAATGAAAAAAAAAAAAAAAAAGTACTAAGTACTGATAACCTAATAGCATTCACAACCTTTCCTTGTACTAGCCGTAGCTTTATATCTTTCGAGAAACTGCGAAACAGTACACAAATAGGCAATCCCGAATCCTTATGCGATCTTGTTTCTAAGTTAGCGGTCAGTAATAAATATCTTGCATGTATTGATTAATGGCATGTCAACGTAAGTTATGGCCGGTCGAATGTACAAATGGTGGGAGCCCGGCAATGCATACAGATCTTGAGCTACTAAGGAGGTTTGTCTTCGGAGATGTTACTGGAATAGACTGAGGTCTTTGTGGTGGGAAGTTGAGATGGCGATGTTGTAGTTTGGTCAAATCTTAAAAATTACGTTTGATTGTAAAGCTATACATAATTCTTTACTTTGTATCGTTCGTTGGTTAAATTTACAGGTTATGTTTGATCACAATTGATGAGTTTTTCTATAATTATTTTGTTCAAGCAAGTTTTTATCTATTGATAAAAAAAAATACCAAAAAATGCAACCGACTCTCCGAACACTCAAAAGTGAGAAATAACTTGTTGATGTCGACTTTGAACAACCGTAGTGTGTTTTAGTCGTCTTATTAGTAGGGAGTCAATACGAAATTCAGCGTTATACAGTTTTATCATTATATTATAATTACATTATACAATACATTTTTATTGTAAATTTAATAAAAAATATTTTTTTTATCGGGATGTTTAAACTGTATTTTATTTATTTTCTTTGCTCGATATTTCGGCACATTTTCATGCGCCATAATATTCACGTGTAAGCTAAAGTTTTAGGTGTTCTTTGAGAGCTGACGAATCTGTCTACCCTCTTTCTTTAACCTTCACTTTCATGAATGTGGAAGCATGACGCTTCGTAAAAAATTCAGTAAAGAGGCTTCGTTATTTTATGTTTTGATGCCAAGAGGTTTAAAAATAGAATTAAATTAACAGGCTTAGGCTCTTCCATATTTAAACTATTGCTTTGCCCTTATTAAACGTAACTGTTAGCGATACTATAACCAAAGAGCAATAAGTCACCATGTCGATGCGAATCTGCGGGCTTATTTAGCAAAGTTTCGATACTATCGATGTCGCACGTGACAAACTCTGTCTGACCCTTGACTTTATATACGAATTACTTTCAGTACATACCGAAGACTGTACGAGACTGGCATTTTGTGACAAAATAAATTATGTCAAATTAAGATGGAACACATCGGCCATATAAATAATTAGCTGTGCCCCGCGGCTTACCCCGCGTGATGATGAAAAACGGTAATGATGAAAAGCTTATGTATTAATCCAGGAAGAAATCCAACATCCATCCATCTATCCATCCATCTATCTATCCATCTAAACTTTTACAATATAATAAAAAGTTAAAGAATAAAATGCTACATTTAAATCCTAATAATACTTTATGGCTTAGGAGTATTTCTTGAACTTACCGAAATTGATGAACTCTGCTAACCAGCTAAATAAAAAAACACTGCTATTTAACCTTAGAAAAAGTATGCGACAGGGATTTGGTTGCTTTTATCAAAGATCAAGTACCTAATTAAGAAAACGATAGCTACCGATATTGCTCAGTGCATTGTATCCGAGCTTGGCTCATTTTTTCAATAATATAAGTAAGCAAAAGATTTTCTTGGCCTAGGATTTTTCTTGGTTAGAAACTCATTTACGGACCTTCAACCAAACACTCATTTATTACTAAGTGTTGCTTAACAACGCCATCTATTGTCAAGTAGCTTTAGTGTTGCTGTGTCGGTAAAACACTTTTAAAAATAATAGTAATGATTTTCGCCAAAAGATGTCAGGAAAAGTCATATGGTAATGATATTAAATCATTGCCTGAAAACACGGATAAAACCATGTTTTATAAAAATGAAACCTAGCTAGATCGATTCATCGCCCTATAATCGCCTAAAACCCTAAAACCTTTATGCTAAACTTCATAAAAGTCGTTGGAGCCGTTTCCGAGAATCATATTATATACTGCTGCCTGAATACGCTATTGTGTTTGGTGACAGTTTTTCAAACTTGATGGTTGTGGCTAGCTAGGTAGGTAGTCGAAAGTACTCTTTCCATGCTGGGAATTTAAAAACGTCGATACTTTCACCGGATTATATATATCATCTTCGTCATTAGCGCCTTCATTCAAAAAAATATTTATATTTTCTTTTTGACTGGTGCCATAAAAATATCATGAAAGTTAGTCAATTGTTGTCGATTTTCTATAATATTTGAAGAAAGTCAAGAAAATCGTCCAGTGATAATAATTAGTAGAAATTGGTTAGCATAAATGTAGATAGTTTAAAAATCAAATAACTATGTTTTATAAACCTGCCATACATCTTAGATGATTCCTTACATATTTCTAAAGACTTGATGCACAAATCTTACGAGCAAATATCTGTTAGATGTTACAGCATTAATTAGACTAAATCAACAGCTAAGGCCTATTTTCGCCCACAATGCAAAACATATCTGTGGTTAATTAAGTGTGAAATCTGCCAAATCAAAATGCTTCAACAACGCGGAGTTTGTGGGATATGGAATAAAATGTTTACAGAATGTGATTTATTTGAAAAGTTACGATTTTATAGAGCCATAATTTTTAAAACAAAACATATAATGTGAATAAAAATAAAACATATATTTTCATATTTATGTCAGAAATGTACAAAGAAAATAAAGAAATACATAATCTTAGTTTGTCGGAAAGACATCATGAGAAAGGTGAAATATGTTTTTGACGGCACACGGGTTCCCAAATTAATATCATCCTTACTAATTCAATGTTTATGATCATAAGGTTCGATTTCAAGTCCAAAATGTAAACGTCCCATTATCAATTTAAGCGTCGGTCAAACAGTTGACCGATGGTTAAATTGATAATCGGTGATGAACTCCACCCTGATGTTCACCAAAATGTAAACATCCTGGTGTGGCGGATGCAGTTTCTTAGGTATCTTAGGGATGCGGGTTATGAAAATTGCGAATAGCGACAGATAGACTGTAGAAGGTTCCTAGAGAGGATGCGCAACCTGTCAACATCAAATAAAGAATGAAAGGCCAGGGACAAAAGCACTCAACGAAAGTCAGCAATATTCCTTCGCCTGCAGTGCAATCGCCGTGTCTCCAGGAGCCCTGCGTGGGCGCAATTTCTCCAGTGCTATCTTGTGGTTTTATTTGTGGTTTGTGATGATGCGTGGAAGCGCGGTACGTGGCGGTACAGCGCGAGCGGTAGGCTTGCGGAGCCTAATAGTACATGTAATAATGCGTGTCAAGTCAGCAAGCGGTGCTAACGACTCGCGGTGCGATGTGCGACTGATTTCCTCGGGGGTGCGCGGCCAACTTCGGGTTGCGAACGGCTGTCATTCGAAGCCGCGTCATCGTCCGGCGATGTTTTGGGATGTATTGCATAGACTTGCGTAGTTCATGCAATTTACCCTAGATGGCAATTCCATGCAAATGTTTGACGCTAACAAGGACGCAAACACATCCGATAATCAATTAATAGCCTTAGTCTGTTAGAAAAAAAACAAGCTACTACATAAGCTAAGTGTTAGTATGTAAACTAAATCATAGATGGCGTTGATTGCCATTAAAACACGCAATTGTTTTAACACGGACCTTAACGTATCGTGCGAAATATCGCGCCGTAGTTCCGCACAGATCGGCTTCCACCTCATGGGACTGTTTCCTGAATATCTAATTAATTTACCCTAAATCGACCCCGCGTATTGCAGGCTCCACCCTTGTTAAGTCTGTGGTTAGGGCTGTGTGTAACTTGTCTATAGACTAGTTACGAATGAGTTTATAGTATTTATACGTTTAATCAAATGTTGCTTTCATTTTTTGATGATCAAACCAGCGTCCGTCAGTTTAACAGCCGACGCTCTCACTGATCTATCATCGCTTCGACAGTTGTTAAGTGCCAGTTATTAGAGGTCTAGATCATTAGATATCATTGTCAACCACTAAGATTATCGCCTTAAGTGGCAGTCAACATTTTTTATTGTTTACTAAAAAGTTAGTAATATATACCTTATCTTTGCATGAACATAAATTAAAAAGACCGACAAAAGAGACAAGAAAAAAGTTTTCAAATCTTCTCAAAACTGCACAAGTTATTCTATGGTAAGTGCAATTAGTAATGAAAAAATCTACTTTCTTAAGTAACAAAATTTTGTAGGCTTGCCATATATTTTGGGGCCATTCGTTTTGTAGAAGTTAGAGAAGACGGTTATATAAAAATAACTTTAAAACTAGGTAAAGTTTTAAACTATAGTATTTTGATAGTAAGTTTTAAACTGGTTATAGTAAACACTAATGACGACAGTAAGAATTAATTGTTAATAACACTAAGTTTGAATTGTCATGAAGAGGAATGCACGGGTTGTATAAACAGAAATTTTTTTTTGGACATTCACACAAGGTCCTTAGGTCCCAACACAAGCCTGTGTTATGGTAACCTGATGACTGATATAATATATTGAAATACATATACACACCCAGACACAGGTCAAACAGATATGTTCATACACACAATGTTTGACCTGTCCGAGAATCGAACCCGGGACCAGCGGCTCAGAAGGCAGAGTGCTACCAACTGCGCCAACCAGCCAGCCCAATAAATAAATATATGGAAGCGATGATAGATCAGTAGTGGGAGCGTCGGCTGTCAAATTAACAGACACTGGTTCGATCCCCACCATGTGGTCAAACGCTGTAACTATACAGTTTGAAAAAACCTACACATGTGACGGTGTGGTATGGTATTATGGCGAGAACAGTCATTCGCCAGTTCGTCTTAAAATGTGTCTTGTGAGTTACAATTGACATTTTTAGAGCTACTGACTTAGTGAGAAAGTCACAAGTTGTGAATTGCTCACTAAGTTGGTCATGATAACCACTTGACTTGACTAATACATATTAGTAGAATCAATAATGTATCGCAATGAGTCCATGCAACAAATCGCTGTTTTAGATGCCTGAATCCGTAAGCAAGAAACAAAATGTAGGCCAAGCAATGGCTGAAGTTGCGCTAGCAGTGAGCAAAGTTTCCAACTCCTCTCTACTCGACTTGCGACATCGTATGCAAATACTGCTTCTAGAAAAAAAAACAGATACAGGCTTGAAATATTTATCATAATATTTTTTAACTTTACTGAGTACTCCCTGACAGTATCAGAGAAGACGCCCCGAAGGAGAGTTCTACGCTCTTGTCGCCGCTCGGACCTGAACCACTGAAATGTCGACCGTAGTGATCGACGAAACGTCTGAAACACAAGTTTCACTTAGACCACGGCCAAACAGCCCGGAAGCAATACATACAACATCAAATAACACTGTTTAGTAATAAAGTTAATATTATTAAACAGTGTAGGTACGGGATTTCGCTAGGCAACCCATGTGCAATGTATCAATCTACATATTAATTACCATATAATCAAATTCACAAGTAAATAACAAATGAGGGGATATATAGCTGGTAATTTGTGACCTCGGTGCTAAAACAATAGCTGCCTTATTACAAAACGTATAATAATATAATTATATCACTATCATGCTAAGTGGAGTCGCCATAACATTAAACTACTTTTTTGACAGTTGTCGTGGCTCAGCGGCACTAACTTTGTAACCGCGTCCACGGGTTCGAATCCCGGCAGCATTGTCAGAATGCATTTCTGTGATGAGCATAGATGTTTCTTCGCGGCCCTTGGGGTTTTGTGTACTTTGATTGTGTGCGTGCCTCCCGCGACACAGTAAAAACATTGTGCAGGAGTTTTAAGTTAGTTTTTGTTAAGGAGTTTTTAACATATTTGGTCTTTTCCTGCCCCTATATCCATCACATCGTGCAATCGTCATCCACACAATGCGATTTTATTTGTAAAATCGTCTATAATACCAAATTACACAGAAAACTAATATTATTTGGGAAGAAGATTAAAAATACAGCATAATAATAGAAATAATAAGATAAGTAGAGAGTATATTATAGTAATTATCAGATCTGCACCAAATACTACAACTAGGATGGCAATAAAAAACAATATATTTCATAAAACCAAACATGATAGTCATAATAAATTTAAAGAATTCAATTTTTCAAAACAAATACGCATCAAAAACTTTCAATTGCATTCAATTCCAAGAAGGCGTCTCCTCATTATTCAGATTGTAAGAATTTGAAACTCTTCCCGCCTTTAGCAAAACCTTTATTAAAGCTTTTAAAAAGGCTGGCGTTTCTGCAGACCGTCAGCGTCGCTTAAATCATAACCTCGCCTTTGTGTCAAAGGTGGGCAAAGGTGGTCCATAGAAAAAGGCTTCAATAAAAGACTTTGTAGGTCCTTCCACCGTATGGAAACTAGATTAAACTGCATTGAATAGTGTTGCCAGTTTCACTTACAAATAAATCTTAAAAGTTTGGTTTAAAGATTTTATTTCTCAACAAGAAATTTACTTTTCACCTATGTGAGAAACTTTGCTAAGTATTTAGATGCTTAGACATAGGTTATATTACTTAGAATACTAAGTACGTTTGCAAAGTTGGTATTCTCAGTATATAAGGAAAAAAAACATTTCAATTAAACCTAATAAATGTGTTATACTTATATGAGTTATATGTAACATAACACTGGTGATCTTCGAGATAAGTTATTATTTGTAGTTAAATTGCTTGGTTGTTCAGTAATGAATTAATTAAATAGGGCCTGTATATACTTAAATATTGAATATCATAATGTAACGAACTGCAAGTGAGCTTGCTTTTTATCTCATTTTTTTTTATGACACCCATATTTTTTTTTTTTTTTTTTTGTAGAAATTTAATGATATTGGCGGCCGGTAAGGTCTCTTCACGTCAAAAGAGCTAAGGAGGACGCATCAAAGAATCTCCAATCACTGCTGCACTTGGTGTGCGAGAGACGCTGCGAAGCGATGAAAATCCATCTTTAGGTAGTCATATAGAATCGTGATTAATCGACGTTGTCAAGATGTATACATTTTTAGGCTTCTAATTTTTGGCGTTACAGGTACTTGTCACGTATCAAAAGGTAGCGTCTCAGGGTACTCCGTCATTCGGCCCTGCAAGAAAAAAAGACACAGAGTATAAATTTGAAGAAAGCAATGAGTTTTCTTTTTGGAGCAAAAGTCATAAAGGTTTTACGTCTGGTAAGGTCAAATCGGCTCAAAAAAAATGAGGACGACTTAACGTCACCAATTTTTGTCCCGTGGTCCGTCAGACCCAATGTTTCGAGGAAAATCTACCTTTCCGTTGTCTCAAATCAAAGTCAAATTTTCGGATTTTCATCTTTAGCGCTACAGGTACGTGTCCTGACTTGTTTGGACTTCACCTCCATCCAGCCCAGACAAGGCCAGGATTTGTCTGAACTTTTTTTTCTTTTTTTTTTAACATTCAAACAAGGTCTTCAGGTCCCAAACTAGGCAGAGCCTGTATTATGGTAACCTGATGACTGATATACATACTTATATATATACTTATATACATATACACACCCAGACACAGATCGAACAGACATGTTCATACACACAAATGTTTGACCTGTCCGGGAATCGAACCCGGGACCAGCGGCTCAGAAGGCAGAGTGCTACCAACTGCGCCAACCGGCCAGTCTTGTCTTGCCTATGTAGATTGAGAGGAATAATTAACTACTATTATTAATTATTAACTACTTAATTTCATGAAATATAAAATAATATGTTTCGCACCACAGTGCTTAGTAATTTAACAATTATTAAACACACCATTTTTACTGTAGGCATACCATACAAAACCTTGTTTTATGTTTATATAATAATTATGTAAACATACTTTTGTAATATTACTATACATTTATGATTTTATCCTAATTATTATTATTTTCCTGGCAACACTTTCATTCTCCCGCGCCCCTCAATTAAAGTGCATCTGAATTATTCAACATTTCAGAAGACGATATTGAGGGTGAAATGAAAATTTAATATATTAAATTTTAATAGCTTTAGAAGTTTATAATAAAATATAATATTTACTTTGTAAGAACATTTATTTTATTTTTTATTTCCTTCACCACCATCTAAGCCATAGGACGTCCACTGCTGGACACAAGCCTCCCCCATCGAGCACAAGGAAGCGGCATATTGCACTATCATTTAAGGGGAGGTTCACCGATATTCGCCACGCTTGGCGTCCGCTTTGGCGAGCGCCGTATGATTTTCAATCCTCAGAAGGCGCTGCTGCCCACCTCTAATCTTGGTACGTGATCCCTTAGCCGACTCTTGCGGCACCCGCGGGAAGAGATGGGGGAGTACTATTCTAGGCCGGTACCACCACGGCCAGGCTGCTTTTACTACTGGTGAAAAACATTTGATATTTATTTTTTATTTCACACGCTCATACCCCCGCACTAGGATACCCTGTGTCTCGGGACGCATAGACACACACAATCACAATACACAAGCATCCAAGATCCGAGAACAAACATCTTTGCTCGTCACAGAAATGTTTGCCCCGGCCGGGATTCGAACCCGGGGTCGCGGTTCCAAAGTCAGTGTCGCTGATCAATGAGCCACGACGACCGTCAAAATTAAAATCTCGTCTGAAAGTTTTTGACATTATTCAAATGCACAAGTGCATAAAGGCTTAAGATAATTCACCCTGTGACAGAAAAAAAAAACACGTCCCTAATTTAACGTCGAACCAGACATAAAAAGATTAAAAAAGAGAGATTGAAAAACCTTCCACCAATATGTATCGAATCATGAAACACTTGATTTTTAGCCAAAAAAATACTGACAGATATAAATCTTCATGCAATTAACCGTTTGACACGTGTTAAGCATTACTGAAAAAACATTGTTTTTTTAATAATGTCACATGATTTCGAAGCATGTGTTACATTTCGGATCAACGGTTAAGATTTTTTAAGATTAAAAATTGTATTTTGATTAGTTGACGAATTAGTGTTGTCGTCATCATCATCGTTTTGACATTAACCACTTTCACCAATCTCCGCAAGGATAGCCATTATTTAAAGGATGAAAAATAGTTTATGTGTTAGTCTATGGTCCATACTACTTCCATGCCAAATTTCATCGAAATCGGTGCAGCCGTTTGAGCGTGAAGGAGTAACAAACATACACACATACAAACTTTTGCCTTTATAATATGACTAGTAGCGCCCCGCGTGGATTACGGTTTTCCCGTTACCTCAATTATCCCACGGGAACTATACTTTTGCCGTGATAAAAGTAGCCTATGTGTTAATCTATCAAGGAAGTATCTTGTCACTTTGATAATTTGATAATATGTCACAACAACGTTTGTCAAGTCAGTCAGTATTATATTACTAGACAAATTAACTAAAATCACGACAAAAATGGGGGTTGGGGATAGGGTCGTGAAATACTTTTCACAACCCTATCCCCTCCCCTAGACCCCCCCTTGTCTCAGACCTACCAAACATACACAAGAAAATTCATAAATATCGGTCAACCCGTTTCGGAGGAGTTTGGAGTTATCGACAAACTCTGTGACACGAGAATTTTATATATCAGATTATATATTACTTTTATATATTACTAGCTGCGCCCCGCGGTTTTACCCAAGTGGTGATGATTGATGATGATGATGATGAAAAGTAGCTTACGTGTTATTCCAGGACCTGAAATATCTTCATACCAAATTTTATCCAAATCCATTCAGCCGTTCTGGCGTGATTGAGTAACAAACATCCATCCATCCAAACTGTTGCATTTATAACATTAGTAGGATATGATATATAGTGGTAGTGATTCACATATTCAACTGAACTAAACTCAAATTTTGTAAAACGAAATCAGTTCTTATGTGGTTACGATAAAGTCTAAATTAGTATGAGACTTATCAATAACATCACTAAAATGAAATGTATTTATTAAATTTGCGAGTAGTTTTAGCGAAATTAAGTCGCCACTTGATTGGTGGCTACTAAAACTGCCCGCAATTGGCCAGCAATGGAATAAAACTCGTCTAATATTAGTTAGTTATAATATTATACATTAACATAATTTAAAAATATAGCAATAAAATAAACTAACTTAAAATAAAAACCTTAAAAATTTAATAAAAACTAAATTCAGTCTAAAACGGGCCCCTGCGGCATTGTACCCAAGATGCTGGCAGCGTTCCCTCTTTGTATTTTTGTAGCCTAATACGTTGAGCGAGGAAGCTGCCAGCTCTTCGGTCTCCTGAGACGTCAACCAGTCTCTTGGAAATTTCCTTGAAGAAGCTGAGCGCGCTAGGACCCCACGGGCCAAGGGTCTCGACACCGAAAGGAACAAAATTGTATTCCGCGCCGAGACCGCTGTATTTAGCTACTTTTGCCTTTTCGGCCGATTCTGCCGCCGTTCCTGGCCTCGTGGAGGTTTGGTGGACATGTGAAGGGGAATTAATATTTGAATTTTAGCGTTAATAGACTACGAGCTATTTCAATTTGAAGAATTTTAGTTAATTTTAGCTAGCTCGTGTGATTAACAGAATTATTAATATAACTAAATAGAATATCCTTACATACTGTTCGACTAGAACACAGCTCTCCCACATGTAAGGGGGACTTTAATATGTTTGTTAACTAAACACATTGAGGTGTGGATCGTCTAAATATTTGGAGTCGATAAATTAGTTGTTTTTGTGCGTCTGCTCAGTTTGTTTGTTTGTACAGACACTTCTGAGAAAGTTGAACCGTGTTCAGGCGGTTAGTGTGGCTTGCTGAGCCTCTTGATGCAAGTTTGTTACAAATCTTGCACGTAGAGACAACTTCGATGTTAGTTGTCAAAGTTAAGTTAAATGACTTCAAATATTGGAGGTTACTCATTTCGACCATATATATAGTTTTTTTATGTGTGTTAACTTCGTCGTTTATGAACCGATTTTGATATTTTTTTATGTAGTATACTTTCTAGGTGGTCCCATTTGAATTTCATCACAATCGGTCAAGCGGTATTTTAGTTACACTCCATAACTGAAAAAAAAAATTGGCAATAAATGAAACCGACTTCAGTCCTGTGAGTAGCAAAGGTCACTGAAAAGAGTGAAAAAAAAAAATTACCAAAAAATGACACCGACACCGACTTCAACACTTAAAAGTGTGAAATAACTTGTCGAAGCTAAAAATATTTTTTATAAAATCAATGGTTGCCGTGGCTCAGAGATCAGTATCATTACTTCTGTCCTCTGGGTCCTGGGTTTGTTCCAGGCAGGGGCAAACATTTATGTCACGAGCGTGGATGGTTCTCTCGGGTCTTGGATGTTTGTGTCCTATGATTGTGCGGCCAAGCTTCCCGCTACACAGGGGTTCGTAGACGGGGGTGAGAGTTAGCAAAAAAAAAATTAACATCATTTGAACCAAAAAAAACAACATGATTTACACCATCTTGCCAAGCCAAGCAGTCAACGATACTAAATTAAATCGATAGAACAGCAAAGCAGCGATAATCACAATATTGACTTGGGAGAAATGGCATTCAGACGGTTCATTTGACATTAATACAATCTGGAAAACGGATGGTTCGTAAATGAACCAGGTTGGACAATATTGTTATAATCATCATCATCATCATCTGCATCATCGTCATCATCATCATCGTCGTCGTCAACATCATCATCGTTATAACTGCAGGTTCGTAATCCGTTCTTGGATATAGGCCCATTGACCTCTCTTCCACTCGTGGAGGTCTAGTGCCCGGTATAAACGCTGTTCTTGAACATCTACAATATGGAATTCTCTAAAAGGAGAGTTAAACAAACGGGATAGCAACTAATGGGCCATCGGCAATCGTAATGCCCCGAGTATTACAAATACCCAACGAGGCAACATCCCAACAAGACATTGGTGATTCATCAATCATCAAGCAGACCGTCTGCTTGTTTGCCAAATTACATTAAAAAAACATGGCTTTGTAGCTTCCGCTGTCGCGACCCAAGGAAGCACATGAATAAAAGCATTATATTATTATATGCCAAACCATAAAAAATATCTAATAACTATGCGTGCTGCGCAAATACCGACCCGATCGCGTCGGAAGCAAATTAAGTGCATGCACCTAAAATATGCGGCCAATATACTACCAAGGAGTCAGTGCTCCATTTTCCCTTTTTAATAATATTATTAGTGACGCCCAACTAAAAATTGATAACTAATATAATTATTATTTTTTAAACTATAATTGTGATGATTCTGTGACATGAAGTAAAATAAAAGAGACAGATAAATCTCATGCACCATACCGCCACTTTGAAGCAATTACATGCATTGACTGAAACAACCTACTGAAATCATATCCATGCAATAAACTTGTGAATACATTTGTTGGTTAACGCACCATTTACCATTATGTACACGGTTCCTTCTCTTGCACCGCAGACGGCATTTATGGATTATGTACTCTACAAACAGTACCTCAACTTTAGCATTGAAAATAAACTTCGCATAGTTTCTTTCAGCATTGGTTTCCATTACACTAATTTACTTTTTTGAACAGTTTTATAAAAACTTGAATATGTAAGCAGCATCTTTTAAATTTTAGTCAATGTTGAGTTATTATTCAGGCCTGTACTACTGGCTATCAATGGGTTACCTGTGTCATATAAGAGACCGAAACGTGTTTGTTCGAAACTTTTTTTACACAAATATTGCTATACTATACTTCGTTTTCCGCTTAATAAGTCCCCCTTGATTGCTACCTATCTCTGACCTCCAGTGAACTAATTTTGCGTCATCTTTTAGAAGGCGTCCATTAATTACGTAAGGTATACGTATTTTTCACTATCTACGGGAGGGGGTGTACTCACTCATTGTAAAGTTGTGCGAAAACTGAGTTACATAAGTTACAATATTTTTTGTGTAATTCTCTACTACGTTCTTAATTATCTTAAATACTAGTACTAATTATTTTTATAAAATAATATAAGAATTTAAAAAATATATAAAAACAATCTAGTATATATTATTATTTATATAAAAAATATGCACTTTCAAAAACTCACGTTTAATTAAGACAGGGGGGAAAGCTGCAAAAAAATCTCAGAGCATCTCACCAAGGAGAGGGGGAAATTGCAAAATCGATAAAATTACCTCACGTAATTTATGGACGCCCCTTTATGAACCTAGTGTTGAAAACATCAAGGATGACTAGTTATGATGATATTTATGATTTGATTATGGTTCATACATAGCAAACTGTCAACCTGGACATAATATACAATCACTCTTTTTTTTCTTTACTTTTTCAAATAATATTTTGTAATGTAACAAGCCGACTAGGACTCACGTGGTAAACACTGGAAAATTACTCTCCGACCAGTTTCGAACTTATTTGCAGTTTCATAACTCCCAGATGAAGAACTGCAAATAAGTTCGAAACTGATCGGAGAGTAATTTTCCAGTGTTTACCACGTGAGTCCTAGTCGGTTTGTTACATTACAATTACGGAAGAAACACGCGATAGTTTTCAGACTCAAAATAATATTCTTGTCACTATGCAAAATTCTATGCAAAATAGTGACAAGATGTATATAGACGCAAGAAAAAGCTAGTTGTCCATATCGTGCAAGTCCTACAATCTACAATTCTTTGTATTTTGTGTTTTGCATTAACTCTGTCACTGTATTATATAATGTTTACACCGCTCAGTTGGTATTTATCGCTTACTACTGCACACGTTTGAAACCAAGTTATTATTTACATTCACATAACAAACTCACGGGAAACTGTGCCTTTGGTTCATACAAATAAGAGCATTCTGGTTTATTATGATCCATCTTAAGTGCATTGATAATGTTGTTGAGTCGCACAAGAAATCATAGCTAAGTTGGAAGCTGCAAGAGAGCCGCAGAGCTTATTTTTGGCCCAAAAACAAATGAGAACATTTAAGTTCAAAATGAGATATTTGTTTAAGCCATTTGTAGATTACAGTAATCTTTTAAGCTAAAGATAGCTACGGTTGTATTAAGTTGTAGGTTGTAAAATGTATTTTAACGATTGACTTGGCGACCTATGGTGTACCCATAGAGCATTTTTAGACCGCCGCCTGACACAATCATAACTCCCAGCTGAAGAACTGCAAATTAATTCGAAACTGGTCGGAGAGTAATTTTCCAGTATATATCACTTGAGTCCTAGTCTGTTAGTAGATTACAATTACAATTTTTTGACAATAAACATTTTATTTTCATCAAATGTCTTATTAAAAGATAATAAACATTAGATAAATCCCAATTGCAGTTGCTAAAAGTCCCGCCACCAAAACCTATACAGCTACCATTTTTTCCACACCCACCAAAAAGGGATTAGAGTGCGATGAGCTTTTACACTCGTAAAATGCTCTTCGATTTATTCCCACTTTATTTCATCGTTTGACAGATAGTGCGCGGGTACATTGTTCAAATCCACTCAAAACGGTTTGCGTCTACCCTCGCTTTCTGCTGTTCAAATAAAAACTTTGCTACGTCACCATAAGGTGCTTTTAATGCCGGGTGTTGGATGTGCGAAGTTGTGGTTAAGTTTGCGTTGTAATAGTTGAAATTCTAACCACGTTCGTTTCGCATAGCCTCTGAATAGATATCTAGCGAAATGATACGGCCCTCTCGATGGTAATAAAGCCCTGATTTATATAAAACACTTGCAAATCTACTGAAATGGGTAAAAAAAATGGATAGGTTTTTGTACCTATTGAGGCATAGACATGATTCTGTGTATCTGAGGGATCCTGGATCCCGACAGGGGCAAACATTTATGCGATAAGTGTAGATATTTGTTCCGGGTGTTGGATGTTTGTGTCCTTTGATTGTGTGTGTCTATGCCTCCCGTGACACAGGGAACCCTAATGCGGTGGCTTGAGTGTGTAGTATAATCAAAAATAAAGTTATGTTTTGAAATTGTTCTTTTGATAACAATAAAATACTTACCCTGAATGTACCAGGGTGCTGTTTTTAGGGTACCGTACTTCAAGAAAAAACAGATCCCTTATAGGATCACTTTGTTATCTGTCTATCTGTCAAGACCCTTTTTTTCAGGAACGCGTGGAGGTATCATGCTGAAATTCATATTAAATACTCAAGTCTACTGTACCTTGGAGCTGTGAAAAAATCAAACTTCTAAGCCAACGCAATCAAAAGATACACCCGTTTATGCTGCAAATTTTCGACACTCGCTAGGGAATCAAAACCCTCTATGAGTACCTCCTGTGAACTTTGAATCTTGAAATTTGGTACAAAGCAACGTCTTAATATTATAAGCTTATATAAAGAAAAAAATGCGAAAAGCATACATTTTTAGTTACATTTTTAATTATAAAGGTCGAATCGCACATGGTCGCGAGTCCGACTCGCACCTGGCCGGTTTTATTTATATTTTTTTATTGGAATTAAATACACTACTAACTACAAACAATATTGCTACCACAATTTCATACAAATCCGTATTATTCGCGGTATAACAATAAAGGACTGGTCTCGCTGTCAAGCGTAGAAAGACCAATCATTTTTTTTTAAATCTAGGTATTATAAGCTTACAGTTGAACACTATCTCACCTGATATTAAGCGACGACGCAGTCTAAGGTGGATTATAATATATTATATGATAATTTATCTAAGGTATTGTTGCATGCCTGTTACGAGATAAATGATTTTCATTTATTAATTTTATTTATAACTTTAAAATACGTATCTTCAAAAAAAATTCTATCATACACAGGGTCACTTAATATCGAGTTAAATTATTTATTAAACGTAAGTATTATAAATGTTTTCAAAACTGACGCGATTTGACAGATTATGAATATATAAATCAGTACTGGGCGAAACGCGATCGCGTCCGCGAGCGCCCCGTATTCTCCTTGAAAAAGATCACCGAATGTGGTTGAAACTATACACGGAACCCTCTGACTTGAGTAATCCCCGTGTCGTGATGCATGATTAAAGTATTATAAATGCTAATTCGCTAACTAATTTTCATATAATTACAATATAAATCTTAAAAAGGAACACCATTAGCTGTATTTGCATCAAAAAAGAGATTAGGACATGGAAGTACCCCATAAATCAATAAGGAAAAAAAACTTTACGAATACTCAATTAAAATAAAAAAAAACAGAAACCTCCCATTTTCCTTGTGTTTGCCGGAAATGTGACAATTCTATGGTGATTTCCGCGCTGAGATGGAAAATGAATCTAATTAGGAAATGTGGTTTTTCCCATTTTACCCTCGAGAGGGTGACGTTTCATTTTCCGTTTTTCTTTTTGGAATCGTGTTGGTTTAAATTATATAAAAATACAAACTCAGTGTTTTGAACATCAATTTATAAAATTGTATACCTACTTACTACTAACGAGGATTCCATTTTTAACCGACTTCAAAAAGGGAGAACGAGGTAAAATTCGACTGTACTTATATATTGAAAGTGAAAACTTCTTTGTAGATTCTTTACCATACTTCGTATATGGTTACAATTATTTATGTAACTTATTATTGGTAATAATTATATAACGGTCGCCGATGCTCAGTCATCAGTGGCGTGACTTCTGGTCCACGGGATCCTGGGTTCAAATCCCGGCAACGGAAAACATTTGTGCGATGAATGTAGGTGTATGTCCCGGGTCTTGGGTGTTTGTGTGCTGTGATTGTGTGTGTCCATGCCTCCCGCGACACAGGGAATCCCTAGTATCGGGGTATGAGTATAAATAATTATTACACTCATAATTTTGTGTCGTATTACGATTGAAATCCCTTTAACTTGTACTGATACACAGATATACAATAAGATTAAAATTGTTAGGATTTTATACAACGAACACACTCGTTTAAAATGTATAGTATAAAGTAAAGTAGATAGTTGACAGTAGTTTTTAGATCGAAAACTTTTTTTATGTATATGAGATCTAGCGTTTGACCACTATCCCACTATCTCTTATATAAATAAAACTTATCCTGCACGGAACTCTTGAAGAAAGAGAAAACAGTCTTCAGTTTTGAACCAAAATAGATTCAATTTGAAACTTTGACGATGCTTCTAAAAGAAGTTAAAAGTGGTTCTGCTTTTTACGAATTCGAGAAAAAGAACGGCCATATTGTTAATGTTGAAATTACATATTAAGTTACATTAGTAAGTTACATCAGACAAATGAAGATACATTTACGTAAATGTATCCATGTATATTTGTTGAACGAGAAAAAAAATGATTATTTATAGACAAGGTGAAAAATCATATATGATCTTAAATTAATTCTTAATATCATCATAAATGACTCTTAATTTGTTAATATATCACATTGTACATTATAATTATGTAATATTTTTAACCGACTTCAAACAAAGGAGGAGGTTCTCAATTCGACCCGTATGTTTTGTATTTGTGTTTGTTACTGCATAACTTCCGACTAGGTGAACAGATTTTTATTGTTGTTTTTTTATTTGAAATCTGGTGCTTTCCGTGTGGTTCCATTTAAATTTAATCAAAATCGGACGAGCACTTTTTGAATTATAAGTCAAAATCTGAAAAATTCGTGCTTATATTATAGTATATAGTATTATAGACTATGATATTATAGAAGCGGGTGAAGACTTCGGTGAAAATCACACCACAATGATCCCATGAGTAACAAAGGTCACTAAAAAGAGTGAAAAAAATTTTTTTACAGAAAAATGGAACCGACTTCAACACTCAAAAATATGAAATAACTTGTCGAAGTCTTTACCATGAGCACAATATTTTGATTTCAGTTACTTTTGAACTATCATGGTACCGATTTCAACAAGTTATTTCATACTTTTGAGGGTTGAAGTCGGTTCCATTTTTCGGTAATTTTTTTTTTTATCAATGGTCAGTGACGATGTGATCGAAGATGTTATCACGACCTAGAATGATTACTGGCTCTCAAGGATTGCTGCCTAAACACACTATGTGTTTGAGGACAGCTTACCAGGCAGGTATTCGCCTGGTCCCCTGCCTGCCCCGTATGACAGCGGCACGATGCTGAGAATTTGACAGCGGTCTTGTCTTCACTAGAACTCCAAACCATTGGTCAGAATCAAACCAGCATCCGTCCTTTTGACAGCTGACGCTCCCTGCTATCATGGCTTTAGTATTTAATCCCACTAATATTATAAATGCGAAAGTTTGTGTGTATGCTTGTTACCTCTTCACGCTCAAACGGCTACCAATCAATGAAATTTGGTACGGAAATAGTTTAGACCCTGGTTTAACACAGCATAGGCTACTTTTTATCCCGAAAATAGTTTTGTTCCCGTGGGATAAGCAAAAATAGTTAAAAAAAACTCTGTAACTCGCTGAGGCTCAAACGGCTTTACCCATCTCTTCGTCGATTAGACGGCCCGTGGCGCAGTGGTTTGTGTCATCGACATAAATTCTGTGTCTACGGGACCCTGGGTTCGAATCCCGGCTGGGGCAAACATTTGTGCGATGAGTGTTTGTCACGGGTCTTGGATGTTTGTGTGCTGTGATTGTGTGTGTCCATGCCTCCCGCAATAAAGGGAATCCTAGTGCGGGGGTCTGAGTGTGATGAAAAAAAATTGATTAATTAACGATCTTTGACTGGCCGGTTCGCGCAGTTGGTAGCACTCTGCCTTCTGAGCCGCTGGTCCCGGGTTCGATTCCCGGACAGGTCAAACATTTGTGTGTATGAACATGTCTGTTTGACTGGTGTTTGGGTGTGTATATGTATATAAGTATTTAAATAAGTATATATATCAGTCATCAGGTTACCATAGTACAGGCACTGCCGAGTTTGGGACCAGAAGCCCTTGTGTGAATGTTGTCCCATATTATTATTATTATTATTTTCGTTTTAACGGCTTTAATCATAGTGATTTTTTTCACCAAAAATGATGCAACAGTATCGCTTATAAGTGAAAGATACTTATTAAAATATCAAGGAGGTAAGTTTGCAGGTAAAACAGTATCAACTCTGTCTTATTAGGATATTGTATTTAAATATTAAAACTTATTAATTTTCCCCTGAACTCGTAAAACTTAACGATGCATCTCAGTATCTCGCCAGAAGAATTCAGTAACAACTTTGAAGTATCCCAAAATTAATCATGCACTGAAAACTTTTTTTATAACTTCAAAAAGGTTTGATTAAATAAAACCTAGATCTTCCACAGCTGGATACTCCAGTCGTTTCAATTGTGGTTCGTCGACTCCCACCCGTGATCTAAGAATCAACTTGAATATAGATATGGTATTCTATTATTACTACAATTGCATGTTGTATGTGCTGCTTCCGGGCTGTTTGGCCGTGATCTAAGTGAAACTTGTGTTCCAGACTCACTGTTCCAACTCTCATCCGCGGCGTCTTCTCTGTTACTGATGTCATCTGACTGTCAACTGATGTCATCGTAACAGAGAAGACGCCGCGAAGGAGAGTTCTACGCTCTTGTCGCCGCTCGGACCTGAACTGAACATGACTACTAACAAAAAAACATCAAATTATGAAATGGTTGCTTTTGAACGCTATTCTGATTTCATTTTAGAATTTATATAATAATATTTTTAAGTGTGTTTATTTAGTTCGCGTGAATAACAAAATTACAGCAAATTATTATTATAAAGGAAACTATATATTACGATTGTGCTTATATATTTTCATATTATCGTTAATTAATAATTAACACCTAACTAGACTTCCATACTCTATAATTTTTTATATAATGTAAAAAAAAAACAATTAAAAAAAAACAATGTAAAGAAGAACCTCACAAAAACCCTGAAGTCATTACATTCCTATTTGGGAAATCGCATTAAGAGCTAACTCGTATAACGTGACGAATATTATAATAAATATAGCAGTATAATTAAATAATACAAAATTCTACCATTTTTTTAGATGTAGGATTCCATTTTCCAATCTAAGCATTTGTCTTACTTTTACTAGGTAGGAAGAAACTCATAATACCACATCCAAAAACCCTTAAACTACTTTTTTCGCTATTATGTAATTGACGTTATCAAATAATAATTATATGAATAATAATGATTGAAATATCATATTAAGTATAGGTTTTAGTGTTTAATGAACAACATGTAATTAATTCCTAACTTCCTTCCATTTCACCTAATTATTTTGCACACCCATGTGAAATGTCACAGCGGGCCATTTTTTATTATAAGACCTATTTTATTTCCTGTGGCAGTGCAATAAAGAATTTTGATTTGATTTGATTTCATGTCAGATCTACAGAATGTACATCTCGTTTTTCAATCCAAGTATTCTTCCAAATGACTCGGTACAAATGACACGTTTAGCTTAATGACGTCATAAGTCCGTTTTGTAAGCAAAAAAGACAATCCAACGGACAAAAAGGGACCCGAATAGAATGGACGACCGCTGTATGTAAATGGTACGCGATGAGAACTTGGGCTTATTTATAAATTGAAATAATAAGTGAGTTGGTTAAATATTTATTGACTTTATTAATTAATGACTGTTTTCATATTCAATACTGTATACCTAAGTTAAGCTATGTGTCGATAGTCTTCTTAATAATAAATAATAAAAAAATATTAGTGGGTTTATATGGTTTGGATTGAATTTATAGTTACTAAAATATTAAGTAATAATGGTAATAAAAAAACCTTGAGACATAAAGTTGGTAAGTCTCATGTGTTTTTTACCAGTACATGAGACTTACCAGCTTTATGTCTCAGGGTGACGGGCGCAGTGCAGTTCTTTAAGAATTGAATGTCTATTAAACATATATAAAATATATATTATATCTCAGCCATAGGATGTCCACTGCTGGACACATGCCTCCCCCATATAGGAAGGATTTGCCAATACTCGCCACGCTTGGCAGACGGCTTGGCGAGCGCAGTATGATTTCTGATCCTCAGAAGGCGCTGCTGCCCACCTTCTGGTACGTGATCCCTTAGCTGACTCTTACGGCACCCACGGGAAGAAATGGGGGAGTACTATTACAGCAGCACATTCTAATATATATAAATCTCGTGTCACAATGTTTGTCCTCAATGGACTCCTAAACCACTTAACCGATTATAATAAAATTCGCACACCATGTGCAGTTCGATCCAACTTGAGAGATAGGATAGTTTAAATCTCAAATTATAGTCGCAATTTTAATTTATTGCTAATTATTTGTCTGTTATTATTTGACAGTCACAATTATCTGTTAACTCCAAATAATTCTAACAGATGTCGATACCTTTCGACTGAGTTGAGTAAGTAATCAATAGATGGCGCTGCTATGGTAAGTTGTCTGTTATTATTTGACAGTCACAATTATCTGTTAACTCCAAATGATTCTAACAGATGTCGATACCTTTCGACTGGGTTGAGTAAGTAATCAATAGATGGCGCCACATGGCCACAGCAACGCGTGGCCGGGTCAGCTTGTATATTATATATATCTGCCTATATTCTATATAGGCAGAGGTTACCATACCACTTGACATCATGTGGGTCTTTTGCTTGTTCCGTCACCTTCTCCAATAAAAACGGTAGATAATGGAAGTCATTCTTATTGTCATTAATAATATCCCTTATAACATGAATGTTTATATATGACGATAGGCACATGTACGTCGCAGCGAATAAAAAAAGGGCAAACGTTTTTATTTTGCTTATTGCATAATGAGCGCCTCCTAGTCTTTACCAGTGTTTAATAAAATTGCTCGTGAAAAATAATACCAAGATTATGTCAATCGACACGTGTATGAATTGCCGAGCACAGCTTGCTGAATAAACCGAACCGAAACAAAAGTCTCATAATTAAATAAAAAACATCGAAAATTGTGTCCTCCATTGTATATAGAAAATGATAATGTGATGTCAGACGGAAACCAATTTATTCAGCAAAATGTCCACTCGAAATCCATCCTTAAGTCGACCGAAGAAAGTAGATGCCAACGGCAAAGATAAGTTTGTTGATATGACATATTAATGAGAAGATGTCAGGAAGTGTCATCGGCCCGTACCCTTGTCAAAAAGCATCGGTGACATTCCTGTCAGTCTGTGATTCATCATTCATCATCGATGATCGTGACCTGGAGGTCTGTTTTGAAGCTATCGACATAATTATGATACCTGCGTTGCTCATATTCATTCAGGGTGAAACCGCGGGGCACAGCTAGGTTTACATATTAATGAGAATCTAATCAGCTGTTTAAGTGCCAATCTGATTGGTTAAAAAAACACATGGTACTACTTTTACAGTAATTATACATTATTAGGGTTACAATGCAAGATTTATAATTTCTATTACATTTTATCTAATCGAATATTCCTATATTTGCACACTAGTAGGGTCCCGCGGTTTCACCCGCGTGGTGATAATTGATGATGATGAAAAGTAGCCTTTGCTCCGAGACTTGAAGTATCTACATACCAAATTTCATCAAAATCCATCCAGCTGTTTTTTATGTTCATCTTCTTGCGAATATGTATATAAAAATATCATGTCTTAGTATTGTATCTACTTGTTAAAATTTAATATATGATAATCTTTTGTTAATTTGTCTAGTTGTAATCATACAAATATGACATTGAAAGTACAGACCTTCAATGTCATATTTGTATGATTGTGTCAATTTAAGTTTTTTTCCTTACCTACTTTTAATAATTAAAACCGAGAATAATTATTACTCTCGGTACCAAGGTGGTAAGACGACCTGACTAAGATCGCAGGTAAGGGCTAGATGCAGCCTGCTTCCATCCGGTCCTTGTGGAAATTAATGGGGAGGCCTATGTACAGCTGTGGATGTCCTATGACTGAGATGATGATGATTTGCGGCACCAGAGATAGAAAACGTAAGGGCTACTCCCCAACAATAGCAGTTAGTTCTCAGTAAAAAAAAAGATAAATCTTCCTAAAGATCGTTATTGTCCCCGTGGACAAATCCGCGCGGTCACGGTAGTCACAAATAGTTTTACAATCAGTGTAACCGTAAGCTATAATTTATTGAAATTTGCAATTACCTTAGTTACTGTACTTTCTGCGAAGTTCAGAGGGAATTACAGTTTGGTAACTTTATTCATCATTTGCCAGCATTGATCAAAATGTCGCTGTAAAGTTTTAATTCTAGGATTTATTTGAAATGTTTAGATAGCCATATCGACTAAGTATTAAGACACTGTACTAAGTATTTGAAATAGCATCGCATTCTTAAATAACACAACGCTTTAATGTGAATCAAATCATATTTTGCACCCACAGATAACCTCCCTAGGCCCGGGGATTTACACCTAATTGAAAAAGAAGTGGATCTACCCCCAAATCTAGAATTGCTGTTGACCATAGATAGATAAATAGATAGATTAACAGTGTATTGCAATACCAACATAAGAACTTATTACTAGAATTTTTAAAATACAATGTGAAACAATGGGCGGTTTTATCGCGTATGTTGTATATTGTGTATGTGTGTATGTTTGTTACTTCTTCACGCTCAAACGGCTACACTCATTTTGATGAAATTTGGTAAGGAGAAAGCTTATACCCTGGATTAACACAAAGGCTTATTTTAATCATCATCAACGTTTTACATCACCACGCGGGTAAAACCGCAGGGCGCAGTTAGTATACCATATACTTGATTACAAAAATTTGCAAAAGAAAAATACCATACTTATTAAAAAACAAAGATGCATATTTAGCTTAAAACAATTCATCATAGCTATAGAAAGTCCACTGCTGGACTTTCTATAGCCTAGATAACGCAAACTAATTAATAATTTAAGTGATTGTATTTTTACAAACATTTGCTTTTTTTTACCACAAATAAAATTCTCCTATAATAACTACTAATTATCTATGTTCCTGCATATCCCCATGCACACTCATGCGATTGAATATAACTGCCTACCTTGAGATAAAGAAATTTAAATATGGGAATTGTTGAATAACACCCAAATCATAAGTAACTACGACACGACCTTACATTGACTAATGTAGTGGTTGAATAAATGAGAGCTAGTACGAGGGGCTTTCCTGCGACTCTACAAATGAGTCAAGTATTCGAAGGTCTCCAAGGGCAAATTAATCCAGCATAGGGCATAGCCACTATGGTTTATTCTGTGATGCTGTAGATATTTGGGCCGAATATTATTCAGGCTGGATAAGGGCCGCTTTCAACCGGTCCTTTTGGATATCAATGGAAGCTTAAGCCCAGCATTAGACATCCTATTGCTGAGATAATGATGATTATTCAAGAGGATTCAGCTTTCCAGATGCAACCTTTGATTTGTGAAGAGGATTATTGAAAAAGACAAATTTGACTAACCTTAGTGAGTATTGGGTAGCTATGGGCCTTGTGAGCTGGCTGAATGTCGAATAACGAGCCATGGAGATGGCTATGCTCGGGGCTTCTTTACATAATCGAATCAGAAATGAAAGTCACCAACATAGCCCACGGACTGGCAAGCGCACCATAGAACGGCCGTAGCGATTAATTATTTATTATTATAATTATATTAATTATTTCTTATGTTCAAATATTTGAAGGAAAAAATTCGGCTGCTAGTGGGACTTGAACCCACGACTACAGAATACCGTCCTGTCGCTTTGTTCAACTAAGCTATAGCAGCCCATAAATTAATAAATATAATTAATTATTTCATCCAAGGGCTGGATGCAGGCCGCTTCCTTCCAGTCCTTGTGGAAATTAATGGAGGAGGCCTATGTCCAGCCGTGGACGTCCTATGACTGAGATGATGATGAGTTGTCACATACCAATCAACACATTATCCCACTAATATTATAAAGGCGAAAGTTTGTTTTTCGATAAAAACCGATTTCGATAAAATTTAATACATAGATAGTTGAGACTCCGGATAACACATAGGCTACTTGAAAATAATTGCGATTCTCGTCGGATATGCAAATAATTAAAAAATACTGTTACTCCTCCACTCTCAAACGGCTGCACCGAACTCAATGAAATTTGGTATGGAAATAGGGTACCCTAGAAGAGCATATAAGTTACTGTTTTTTTTTAAAAAAAAGGATAGTTCCCGTGTGATAATTGAGGAAGCAGGAAAACTGTAATCCACGCGGATGAATCACGGGGCGCTACTAGTGGAAATGAAAACCATTTTCTGTCTCTACAACTAACTATCGTATCCCTGCCAGAACCTCCCAATCGTCGGCACTTGGACTGATAGACGCTGGTTCGTTCCCCAGATCAAAACCTTCACCATTATCAAATGGGACAACATGGGACAACATTCACACAAGGTCTTCAGGTCCCAAACTAGGCAGAGCCTGTACTATGGTAACCTGATGACTGATATATACTTATATACATACTTATATATATACTTATATACATATACACACCCAGACACAGATCAAACAGACATGTTCATACACACAAATGTTTGATCTGTCCGGGAATCGAACCCGGGACCAGCGGCTCAGAAGGCAGAGTGCTACCAACTGCGCCAACCGGCCAGTCCGGTTGGCGCATTCCCAGCATGTTGGTATGGTACTTTGGAGTATCCGCCTGGCTAGCTACCACCCTCAAGATTGCAAAACGGTCGCCAAAACATTATAAATAAATTCCTATTGTGTTCTCGCAGCAGACCATGAGAGCCAGTAAGCATTCTAGGTCTAGCGTGATAACATTTGCGACCATATCGTCACTGAACCTTATTTTAGGTAGTAGCATGGACAAAGTATTGGTCTATGGTAGTAGTCAAACGTATATCTATTCAGTATAAAAAATATAAATGTTTTAGCAGTTAAAGGAATTTGTATAGGTTACCTACTATTTTAGTTTGGTTTTGTAAATGCGCCATCTTTGGTAAATTTAAGGAACTACGTTCTTTCAAATGAAACATCTCACTGTCGTTGCACATGCTGCTATGGGAAAAAGCACATTATAGATAGGGAACATAATGTTAATAAAGTGTCGATGATCGGTCACAGATGGCGGTGTTGAAAAGAATATGCTTTAGGCTAGTATTATTTTTAATCTGTCTGTCTGTCCGTAATAAAAATATTGTTTCAACCTTTTTAGTGACCTTTGCTACTCACGGGATCAATTGTCATTGTGTTTGTTCTCCGATGTCTTCAGCCGCACCAATAATATCGTCGAGGTGTGCGTAGCACTTTTCAGTTATTGGAGTGTAACTCAAAACCGCTTGTTCGATTTTGATGACATTTAAGTGGGACGATGACGGAAGTATACTTTATCAAACCAAAAAAGAATCATCAAAATCAGTTCATAAATCGGTTCTCAATTCGACGGTATATTTTTTTTTGTGTGTTCGCGGATAACTTCGTCGTTTATGAACCAATTTTGATGATCCTTTTTTTGTTAGATAGAGTGTACTTCCGTGGTAGTCCCATCAAAATCGTTTCATCAAAATCGGACAAGCGGTTTTTGGGTTATACTCCAATAACTGAAAAGTGCTACGCGTATCTTGATGATATTATTGTCGCGGTTGAAGATATCGCAGAACACACAATGACAATTAATTGATCCCGTGAATAGCAAAGATCACTGAAAAAGGTGACAAATTTTTTTTTAAACAACAAATGCAACCGACTTCAACACTCAAAAGTGTGAAATAACTTGTCGAAGTCGGTACCATGAGTACAATATTATGATGATAGTTACTTTTGTGTGAACTATCATGATACCGACTTCAACAAGTTATTTCACACTTTTGAGTGTTAAAGTCGGTTGTATTTTTTGTTAAAAATTTTTTTTTATCCTCCTCATTTATAACTGCGAAAGTTTGTGTGGATGTGTGTATGTTTGTTACTTCTTCACGCTAAAACGGCTACACCGATTTCGATGAAATTTGGTATGGGGATAGTTTAAGCCCTGGATTAACACAGGTTTATTTTGGAAAAAGTATAGTTCCCATGGGATAATTGAAGTAGCGGGAAAATTCAAATCCACGTGGGTGAAAGCGTGGGGCGCTACTAGTTTATTCATAAAGTAATAAAGCTGTTGTCATCAACCATACATTCCAACTTGTCAATCAGAATAATAATAATTCAGGAATAATTTGGCTTAATGTGTAGCAATTATTGCGGCTATTTAGTGGAACTGATGTATAATAAGTCGATATAATTTTAATGGCCTCATTAATAGTTCTAGTTTTTAGCAAAAAAATTACCATGCCAAAACACAAGATGGCACAAGGGCGAATCGCTCACTTTACAATGAAGCCAGCGTTAAAGTTAGTTAAAAGAGCTTTAAATCTCCATTAAAACAAGAAACTTGCGGTTTCGGCGGTTGAACCGGCGGTTAATCTTGACACACAAAAAGTACATGAAGACCGCTAAGGTTGAGTAATCTTGAAATGCCTATAGCTCTTCATTCTGCCAGTTCAAATTAATGGATTATTTCAATTATAGAACACCTGTGACATTTTCCTTCATTTCCAACCGATGATTATTACTTAATTTGAATTCTAGCCGAGACACTACAATACTATGGTCAGTCTTAGGGGACATGGTCTGCTCTAAACAACACGGCGACATTGAGTCTCATTAAAAATATCTGAAGCAAGCTGTGGCGAAATTTCCCATGGAAATAGTGCGTAAATTCATAGATTCGTCGCCAGACAGATTAAAGGCCTGTATAAAAACCAATGGTGGCCATTTTGAGTAGAATACTTTTTGCTGCTTTAATAAATATATACATTATATAAGTTTTAGTAATATTACATTCTAAAAAAAACTTACACCTTTACAAAAAAAATGCATTTTCATTTGTAACAGAACTTATGGCAACTAACTAAATAAGCAGATCTAGCAAATGAAATGCATACAACAAGTACCTACTCGAATAAGTATTAAACTATAACTGCTATGAGGTAACATTAAATCGTTCTGTAATGTCAGGGTAATATTATTTATCCAGTATCCTGTCTTCATAGAAACGGCCGAAACGCGAGTTATACCTACGCGCCTCGATTTCGGTGTGCACTCAGCGTGCAGCCAGTCGCGATTGCGCCACAGTGACGAACGAACGGTGTGATGGTTTTGTAAACAATAAGCGTGTGATATGTCTTTTCTTGCTTTGTGAATTGAAGATTTTAGTACGTATCAGTCGAGGCGGAAATATTGATCTAATTATATTAGGCTGCTTTTAAAATTAAATCTACTAATAAAATAACACAACATGTATATTCACTGCGACTTTCATTTATTTCAATAATAAACATAATATTAACACATTAAAAATCACAAGTAGGTAGATGAAATTAAAATACTGAAGGGTAGCCCTACTGCGTGTTTACTTACCGCGCGGCTGTAGGTAATTGTTGCAAGGACAGGGTCGAGTTATAATACTGGATAGATAATACTACTGTGGTTATGTACTGTGAATGTACATTGTAAGCATCACATGAATTGAATGCGTGAAGAATGTACATGATTTACGCATTCATTCCATATTGCATAAATCGTGTCATCTGTTCACGATTGGAAACCATACCACCCGCGTGTACTCATCTATCTTACCATAAACCAAAATAGACTTAGTTTGGTAGTATTGTTTGCAACTGTATGATAATAAGGGTTCTTAAAACACAAGTGTAAGTTAAAAAAACGAGCCGTAGGCGAGTTTTTTTATAGCATTACACTCAATGATATTATATGTTTATATGAGGTAGATGTCGCACAAGCGCACGGTCTGAGGCGGCAAAATTAAGTCAGTTGTAGTAATTTTCATAGCGATGCGTATTTCAAGCGCAAGTCTAAATAAGAAGAATAAGAATAAGAATAACTTTATTTCCACGGTCACAAAGGTAAATAATATAATAACAATCTTAAAATAAGTGCTAATCTAATTGGTAACACTAAGTAGTGGTTTGGATTCTGATCTCCACACTAGGATTCCCTGTGTTGTGGAGAACAGTTTCACACAAACATAGATAATAAATAAATATATAGCTATCCTTTTCTATATTATTTGTACCGTGTTATCTGTCGCAGTAAGCATGTTAATGTCGTAAAGGAACAAAATCTGAGCACCGCACAGTATGAATATACGTCATCTTTAGTAAAACATCATTGATTACACGAGTGTTTTGTTTTTTTTTATTCACAATAGGCAGGCCTTTGACCACTATCTCACCTGATGTTAAGTGATAATGCGGTCTACGATGATTCACGCCTGCCTAGAAGATACCTGTTCACTCGTGACTTGAAGATGCGCAGATTGTATTCATGTGGAAACACAGACCTCAGGCAATGAGTTCCACTCGTTAGCTGTGCGCGCTATGAATGTGGAGTGTTTTTAGACCATCCTAATCTAATAAAATAGATAATGAAATTTATGTAAAATCACAGCTGTTTGCATTTATTTGTAAACGTTTAGCGCCAAAATCCATTTGCTGATCGCGCATACGTGTTGCGCCGCGTCCACAGATTATATGTAGAAGAACCTCTTTCGATCTTGGGATTAATGCACTTATAGAAAGCTATTGAAGTTCCTATTACATATGAGAAAATGAGCGAATTTTCCGTGACGCATCTTTATAGCCCAAGAGCCCACGACGACCAGACCTTTGTGTTATGGAAGCTGAAAATTTCTGAGAGCATGTCCCCAACACAGTGCCACAACACCTTTTTACATAACTATTCCTTTCCACACACAAACCACTCAGAGTACTAAGGAATATTTACTCTGAGTGCGTACCCATGCTTTCCGCTCATCCTATAGACTTCCGCAAGGACTATAAATTCAAAATAGGTACTTTAATTTAATTAATTATTACGGAATTATTACTTATAATACGGTAGATATGGTAATCGACCTTTGTTAAAACAACAACTATGTACTTATTTCTGGCGATATTTTATATTATAGGTAATAATCAATACAGTTCCGGCCTAACCAGTTTTTCTTTGATATTTGGTAATTACCATACTTATTGAGTTCTAGTGGTTTTTAATGCTTTTTGAAATCAAATACTATTAACGCACACTCGTTATGCTAAATAATGAGGTAAATACATAGAATAGTTGTAAAATGGGACAGCATTTTTGTGTTCTATGTAAAATTGGAGTATGCTTGAGATAAAATTCTTTTGCGGTTTTCATGTGAGCAAGATATTGGTAAGTTGTTAGTTTATAAGTTTCCATGTTACAGAAATAAAGTGGCTTCAGATCCAATGGTTCTATTCTGGTTATTGCTTGTCTAACTACCACCCTCACCTGCTTAGTTAAATTGCAAAACCCGATTACCCCTACTCGATATTAAACTTCTAAAGGGGTCAAATTTGAAATATAAATATTCTAAGTTTATTATTGTTTGCATTTGCAATTAATATAGTTTTTTTTTTTGTTTTTTTAAATATTAGCATTCACACGCCGTCTTCAGGTCCCAAACTAGGCAGATCCTGTACTATGGTAACGTGTTGACCGATATATATATATATATATACACACCCAGACACAGGTCAAACAGACATGTTCATACACACAAATGTTTGACCTGTCCGGGAATCGAACCCGGGACCAGCGGCTCAGAAGGCGGAGTGCTACCAACTGCGCCAACCGGCGAGTATTTAAATATACAACGATAGAAATTATTATTATTGGTATACTTTTTCCAGTTTGCATTTAATGACAGGACAACGTCTGTCGGGTCGCGTAGTATTTAATAAAAATTGTGAGAGTAAAATTATAACGCAAAACATTGTGCATAATTTATGTTCGAACCATTCAGAATCTGTCGTTTTAACAATATCCAATTTTCTCTTAAGCCTACTCATATATTTCTTATGAATCGAACTACTATTATAAATGCAAAAGTTTTGATGGTTCATGCCGTAACTGCTGAACGGATTTAACAAAAGTTTAGCACAAAGATAGACAAGCAATAAAGCCTGAAATATCTACTACGTTTGATTTCGAGAAATGTACAGTTCACTTATGATTTCTCAGCCAACAAAAACGCAGTCCGCGCAGGTGAAAACAGGGGCGCATTACTAGTATGTATACAAAAAGTGCAAAAAAATGTTTACCAAAACTTGGAAGCGATTTCAACACTTAAAAGTGTGAAATAACTTGTTGAAGTCCGTATTATGATAGTTCAAAAGTAGCTATTCAAATATTGCGCGCATGGTACCGACTTCGACAAGTTAATTCACACTTTTGAGTATTGAAGTCGGTTCCATTTTTTGATACATTTTTTTTCACTCTTTTCAGTGATTTTTGTTACTCACGGGATCAATTGTCAATGTGTATGTGCACCGATGTCTTCACCCGCCATTAGAATGTCGTCCAAGTAAACGTAACACTTTTCAGTTATTGGAGTTTAACTCAAAAGCCGCTTGGCTGATTAATGAACTTTAAATGAGACTACACGGAACGCACCAGCCTTCAAATAACAAAAGGGTCATCAAAATCGGTTTACGCAGTCAGAAATCAGAAATCAGAAATATTTATTGAACAACTGTGTGATATAAAAATAAAGATGTTACAATTCAAAATAGTATCAACAGCCTCCCCAGTTTGAGCATTCAATAGTGGTCTGTAAGTATTATATTTTATATACAAATGTTATATTATAAATGTTACAAATTTTATATACTTTACTACTACTTAATTTTATTAATTATACTACTTAATTTTACATATTTACTTACATACAAAAATTTTATAATAATAAATTACAGTTGCACCACGAATAATCATTAAAGAATTCTTTTATATTATAGTAGGTTTTGGAGATCAAAAGTTCTGAGGTAACAAACATAAAAACACAGTTGAAATTGAGAACTTTTTGAAATCAGTTTTTTTTTAAAGGCCTCGCTGTTGTTCCTTCACCGTCATTAATAAAAACAAATGAAAAAACTAAAGAGAGTGGGACCTCGAAAGTTTATTCACGTTATAAAAATGTGGTCTTGAAGTACACAATTCCAATGAAAATGAGATCGAAAATCCTGTTTCTGTCGCAGCGATAGTCGACCTTAATATACTTATTATTATCGCGCAGAGTTCAATTTGATGCCTAGTTGTGTTGAATACGGAACTGGTAACAGGTAATATCCGGGTCATAAAGGCTTGTTTTTCCCCCCATTTCTATATCCTGCAAAGACGTAGATTAGGTTGAATTAACGAAAAGTTATAAAAGGTTTTAATATCACACATTGCAGCCATATGACATCCACTGCTGGACATATGCCTCCCCATTTAGGGGAGATTTGCCAATACTGGCCACGCTCTAAAACTTTGCGTAATGTATGCGTATGTTTGGCCCTACAAATGTTATCATTGTTTAATATAATATTGCCATATCAAATTTGTAATGAAGTAAAAAGTAAAGCTGTCTCGCTCTCTCTCGCCTCGTGTAAGCCAACAGGCCACATGTGCTCGTACAAATTAATTAAGTTAAAATAGTTATCTCAGTGCTGTGTAACTAAAACTGTGTATAAAGGACAATACAAATATCAAGTGAGTTATCGAAGACTTTCATTTTAGTGAGTACCACAGGATCCCTAATATATATAACACTCATATTATATAAACTATACTCTTACAACACGCGCAACGCTTGGCAGCCGGATTGGCGAGCGCAGTATGATTTTAGATCCTCAGAAGGCGCTGCTGCCCACCTTCTGGTACGTGATCCCTTAGCCGACTCATACGGCACCCACGGCAAGAGATGGGGGAGTACTATTCTAGGCCGGTACCACCACGGCACATGTTTTAATATATTTTTTATATACAGTATAGATCAAGCGTTGATAAGGAAAGGTTGTGGTGTAAACTAAGATATAGTGACTAAGATTGAGAAAATTTAAAATAATATTCTCAATCTTAGTCACTACAAGATAGTTTAGTCATGTAAAAAAAATTAACGAAATTTTTAAGATTGACTAAGCAGGTAAACATGTTTGAAGTGAATGGTAATGTTGGAAGAAGAAGGCCTAGACGAAAGTTCCGAAACCAGATTGAGGAAGTTGGGAATTTTATCATGTAGTTGCATCGTGTTGACTAATTTAAAAATAAAATTACTTAGATTGAGAAAGTTCTAAGAATGGGTCGGGTTAAGAGAAATCTAAACTGGAACTCTTGTAACAAAGGTCTGATGAGCGTGGATACAGCGAAAGAATTGTCTCGGGATCGATGGAACTGGAAGCTGGGAATATCTGCCTACCCCTACGGGAAAGATGCGTCAGTATAATATGTATGTATCGAGCGCTTGACCATTATCTCATTTGATTGTCCGTCACAATGTCGTCGAAGATGTTATCACGCTCCCCTAGAATGCTGAATCTCAATGACTGCTTTCTGAACTCAATGTGTTTGGTGACAGTTTTTCAAACTTGAGGGTGGTAGCTAGCCAGGTGGGTACTCGACAGTACCACCATGTCAGGAATTTGATATCGGTATTACCGTCACCGGAAGCTCTAGCCGTTGGTGGGTATCGAACCAGCGTCCGTCACTTTGACAGCCGACGTTCTCATCGCTTTAAAAATATGCATAATTACACACTTCATGTAGAATTTATTTTCTTTCTTGTTGTCAAATTTATGTAATACTAGATGTGCCCCGAGGTTTTACCCGCGTGGTCATGATTCATGATGGTGATAAAAAGTAGCCTATGTGATCCAGGATCTAAACTATGTCCAGACCAAATTTCTTCGAAATTGGTGTAGCCGTTTGAGCGTGAAGAAGTAACAAACATACACACAAACTTTCGCCTTTACAATATTAATAGGATGTACCATTGTGTGTCTTGAATTTGTTAATACAATTACAACCCTATTTAAAAAAATTAGGGTTCAACAAGGCCATTTCAATTAAAATGGAACTAACTTACCATAAAGGTAAGCGAGTGACCTGTGTATACCGTAAAGGCAATTGTGTGTAAATACTTACCATGAAGTGTGAGAATTCCATTCTTAACATTCGATCGTATCAATGAATAATTGACGAGCAACTATGAACTAATCTTCGACTAGGTTTAGCAATGGTAGTGATTCTGTTGTTCTACTAAACTAAACTAAAATTCTGTAAATGTAACAAAGTAAAATAAAAGCTTATATGGTGACGATAAAGTCCAAATTAGTATGATACTTATCAATAATATTACTCATATAATAGCTCTTTTTATTAAAATTGCAGTAAGTTTTACGTAAGATGAGTCACCACTTATTCGGAGCCAATTAAAACTACCCGCAATTGGCCGGCAATAAATCTCGTCTATTAATAGAGATAGCGTTGTATAGTTTCATACGAATTTGCATATCAGCGTAAATAGAATACGAGCCATTTCATTTTGAAGAATTATAGTAAGTTTTAGCTAGTTCGAGTGATTAACAGAATTAGGGCCATTGTCTCAAATACCATGCACATGTGCCTGAGTAATAAAAAAGCATTAAATTGCCTTAAAAAAATGAGACGATTCAAAGTTCCAACTCATTTTGAAGCGATGATGGGTCAGCGGAAGGATGGTCGGTCGATTCTCAAATTGACGGATGCTGGTTCGATCTCCACCAATGGCTTTATTTTCCGGTGAAGGTAACACCGTTATCAAATTTCCAGCATGGTGGTAGGGTAGGGTAATTTCGAGTGGCCAGTAATCTGACTAGCTACCACAAAACTCTGTTATTTGTGAATCGATTAATTGTATTATTTTTTAATTCAATATGATGTTTTTTTATTTTAACATATTATTTGTTTGCGTTTGACAACTGTCTCACCTGATGTTAAGTGATGACGTTGTCTAGAATTCCGCACGCAAACCTAGAAGGTACCTTTTCACTCGCGACTTGATATATTTTTATTTTTTTTATAATATGGGACAACATTCACACAAGGTCTTCAGGACCCAAACTAGGCAGAGCCTGTTCTATGGTAACCTGATGACTGATATACACTTATACACATACTTATATACATATACACACCCAGACACAGGTCAAACAGACATGGTCATACACACAAATGTTTGACCTGTCCGGGAATCGAACCCGGGACCAGCGGCTCAGAAGGCAGAGTGCTACCAACTGTGCCAACCGGCCAGTCAAAAAAAGGAAACAGTTGTTTATGTTATATTTCAAACAAATTTCATTTGATTTAAATTAATTTTAGTGCATATATGGCCACCCCTTTTTTTTTTAATTTACATTCACACAAGGCCTTGAAAGCGCTACAAGCTAGACTAATTCCAAAAATTGGTGGGAGTGAATTTTTTAGTTATTACTTTTCAATAAAAAAAAAATGTTTTTACGCGAGTAAAGCGCTGGCGACTAAACAATGGGCAAAATAAAGTATTGCATTCTTTGATTTTGTAGGTTGTCTGTTCATATTAAGAACATAATTATATAAACTGCAAGAGGACATGAAGGTTTCGGGTCTCCGACAGGTAAACCAAGGTACCATTGTCGATACGCATGCAATGATCACGTATAGTTCGTTATTATCGCCACATACGACACCGATCGCTTATTACGACCGCGCGTGCGCGAACCTTTTCCACTTTGTTCTGAACTAACGACTCACGCGCATGCTTTGCGCAGCATCCCTTAGCCGCTACGAAAGCAAAACAAACCTTATTGCCCGTTCTATTTTTCGGATAAGAGCTTCCAATTTTAAATTTTCGAATTTCGAATGTGTGTGTTCCTGTGCAGTAAACTTTTTACAAATTCGTGGTAAATAAATTGTGTGTGGGACATTTTGATTAATATCGTTGCTACTGGTTTTGAATTTGCTGATATGGACGGTGAGTGCAATAAATATTTTTTATTATTAATTTTACGCTAAACAATATATATGAATAAAAATTGCGGCAGTCTCGTGCACCTAACCAAAATAAAAGTTAAGTGAAATAATTTATTACTGTGCCCTATTTACTCTGGGTACGTGGCCTTATTTTTTATGTAAGTACTTTGTACTAAAGCTTCATTATGGTATTTTATTTCTATACTTTACAATATAAATATTATTGAATGATTATCATAAAATTATATTTTAAATCGTATGCCGTAAATAAAGAGATTCTCAGAAATATATTACCTAAACGTGCTCAATCGTGCGGCTTGCCAATTAAATTATAAATTCGCACGTGCTATTCTATCAATAGTAAAGTTATAGGTAAATAAATTATCGCGCGTCAGGACTTTTTTTTTCTTACATTCACACCCCCGCACTAGGACAGACACAAGCACACTACAAAAAATATCCAAGACCCGGGATAAACATCGGGATTGATGATAATCACAAAAATTGATAACATCTTCGACCTCATCGTCACTGACCACCAAGTGAGATAGTGATTAAATCCTGGATCTATAAAGTATAATTAAAATTTTTGCTCCTTCTGGGAACAAAGGATTATTCGAACCTTGGCACCTGGGGACAAGAATTTATGCTGGAGGGAGAGCGGTGCACATTGCATGATAGCCTGAAATAATTTAAAGTTGCGGAAATAACACTAAATATTGTGTATTTGATATAATTTTGTTGTGGATAGGGTTGGGAGGCTATGTCCAGCAGTGGACGTCCAATGGCGGATATGATTATGATATGGATTTCCGCAAATTAGCTCCTGGATCTATAAACACGAATTATGAATCATTAAAACATTGGAATTAGTCACGTAGTAAGTCAGAGGGTTTCGACTATAGTTTCGACAACGTTCTGTGGTATTTCTCAAGGAGAGAGCATTCGCAGACGCGATCGCGGTTCGCCTTGTACTCGAAAACTATAGTCGGAGCCCTCTGACTTACATTGTTAGTAATTCCCTTGCTTTATATTAACATAATGTATCAAAACCACGTCAGTTTCAATACCAAAATATGAATTTTAATACTACCCAAATATTTTATAAAATGCATCATTTTTTATTTTTTTATTTTATTTATCAACATTCACGCAAGGTCTTCAGGTCCCAAACTAGGCAGAGCCTGTACTATGGTAACCTGATGACTGATATACATACTTATATACATATACACACCCAGACACAGGTCAAACAAACATGTTCATACACACAAATGTTTGACCTGTCCGGGAATCGAACCCGGGACCAGCGGCTCAGAAAGCAGAGTGCTACCAACTGCGCCAACCGGCCAGTCAGGCGTTACTTTGCCGAAATCCGCATGTCACAGCAATGTGGGCTTCATTGTCACTTTTTTTCAAGCTATTGCATAGCTTCTATCGTGGGCCTAGAGCGTGGAGACCGAATCCAGAAATTCCGTAACGAAAATAACCTAACAGGTTATTTTCGTTACTTACTCCGACCGGCACAACGGTGATACTTTTCAGTTTTGCCATCTATCGATGAATAGCAGAACTTTTAATGACTGTTTTGAAATATCACGCTTGTCTGTTTAGTTCAGCAACTCACCTCTAGGTAGCATTGGTTGTATCGGCGTTACTGCATAAGTTATTAATATATTAATTGCATAAGTTGATAAAAAATGCTATGCAATAGCTTTACCGCGGCAGTCCCCGAGTGCCACACGTCTTTTTTCATACTGTATAGATCTAGCATTTCACCACTATCTCACTTGATGTTTAGTGACGATGTGGTCGAAGATGTTATCACACCAGACTTAGATTGCTTACTGTATAAGAACTTTCCTATTTTAGCTGATTTGATCGAACATTAGGATGATAATAAATATCAATTCAATTTCGACCAAAAACAATTTTAATCAACCGCTAACGGGCTTGATTGTTGTCATCATTCAAATCGGCTGATAAATAATCAGTAATGATGTTGACTCGGCATTTTCCA